>OU015754.1:44579639-44605092 GCA_907169655.1 Acomys percivali | reverse complement strand
CACACACACACACACACACACACACACACACACACACACACACACACACACAAAGGGTCTCACTATGTATAGCTTTGGCTGGCCTGGAACTCGCTATGTGGACCAGGCTGACCTCAATACCTCAGCCTCTCAAAAGCTGGGTGTGCACCATCAAAATGTTATGTCAAAAAACCCCACCAAAAAACCCGGGAATGGTGGCGCACGCCTGTAATCCCAGCACTTGGGAGGCAGAGGCAGGCAAATTTTGTGAGTTCAAGGCCAGCCTAGTCTACAGAGTGAGTCCAGGACAGCCAGGAATATAAGAGAAACTTTGTCTCAAAAGAAAAGGAAAAAAAGAAAGAAAGAAAGGAAGGAAGAACGAAAGGCAGGGGGTGGTGAGAAAAGAAAGAAAGGATGTGTATCATAGTGCTGGCTCATTTTCCTAGTTGATGACTGATGTGGCTGGTGCCATCCCTGAGAGGGGCCCTGGGCTATATAAGAAAGCAAACTGAACAAGCCAGGAAAGAGCATTCCTTCATGGTCTCTGCTTTCTGTTTTCGGGTTGAGTTTCTGCCACGACTTCCATTGTGGATGGACCACAGCTGAAAGCTGAAATACTTTCTTTCCTGAGCTG
This sequence comes from Acomys percivali, assembly GCA_907169655.1. Classification (NCBI taxonomy): domain Eukaryota; kingdom Metazoa; phylum Chordata; class Mammalia; order Rodentia; family Muridae; genus Acomys; species Acomys percivali. The sequence continues at coordinate 44,604,479 of OU015754.1, read as the reverse complement.
CTTCTGTCATGGTCTTTACCAGCCACTGAAGGCCACCAAGACAGCCAGCTGTGACCAGCTGTCCTTGTAGACAGGTGAGTGCCCCGGGGCCAGGAAGCTCTCACCTTAATTTGTGTCCCTGGCATCTCATCCTTGAGGACAGAGGGAAAGAGGGCTAGCCAGCAGCCAGGGTCCTGTGTCCTGTCCCCTTCCTGGCCCAGGCTTTTGCAGGGCCACTATGCTGTTGGCCTGTGGCCTTCCCTCATCCCCTCGGCTGCACACAAGCTCTGCCTTGGGAATGTCCTGCAGCTGTTAATGATCATCAAACAGACCTCCCATGTGCACATCAAAGAGCCTTCCACCATGGACAGGTCTGTAGACTCTGTCTCCACAAGGCTCCAGCCATACAGTTGGGGATCATATAAGCTGTTGGAGACCATCCAGAATTGTCTCAAATAGGAAACTGAGGAGGTGGCATCTGAAGTACAGAGCTAAGGAAATGGGGAGGGGGCAGCAGGGAACCCCAACCCAGGGAGTACAAGTAGTAAAATTAGACCCTCTAGAAAGCAGACTGACAATGGTAATGGAAGCCTGGCTTGAGATGTGCATGCTATGGCAAGAAATGAGGGATGGGGACACAGGAAGCAGGACACAGGGTGGCTTCCAGCTGAAGAGTTGACAGCTCACAGAGTCTAACAGCAGCCATTCCACAGCTGTGTGGAGGAACAGTGGAGGAGGCAGGGACCTTACTAAGGCACTGCCCAGTCTTGATGGAAGTTCACGCTAAGCACCTCACGGAGTATGCGAGCTCACAGTGAGCCCAGGGGACAGCAGTTGAAGCACGGGTCGCATCGTCTGCATCCTCAGGAGTTTGAAGCACAGGGTCTAGTCCTGGCTCCCCGGTCGTTAGCATGTCCCTTAGCCCAGCACCTCTTTAAGCCAGCTTCCTCCTCTGTAGGAACGACTTGGTAATGCCTACATTCCACACAGAGCACCTGGGATTATTAATACACACGGGGCATTGAGGCTACAGCCAGTCCTCACGGCGGCACAAAGGGGATGCAGCTGATTAGGGGAGGAAGTCCCACCTGGGGCTCACCTGACTGAGGACAAAGAAGGTTCGCACGTTCCAGAACCTGGCCTGTTCCTGGAGGAAGGTCTTCAGGTAGATGCCCTCGAAGGTCTTGAAGCAGCCCACCAAGGTGACGAAGGTCTCATCATCTGCGTTGTCTGTGATGCTCTGCAGGATAGGCACCATAGGGGCCAGGCCTGTGCCGGCTGCCAGCATGAGGAGTTCACCATACTAGAGAGTAGGATGGACAGTATAGTGGACGGTCGGGTCTCACCCACCACCCTACTGAGTCTTCTCTTGGTCTTGCCTAAGCTGGGCAGCAATGCCTTTCTCAAGTGCCCCACCCCTCTCTGCCATGTTCCACCTCTGGTGTAGGAAGCCACTTGGCTGTGAACAGCAGCAGGTAAGGCCTGAAGAACTCTGAGGCTCCCAGAGAGCAAACGTCTGTAGCCCAACCTGAAAAGGGCTTGGCTGCCATTTAATACTTCCCTACAAGGATGCTGCGTACAGCTGACAAGGAGCTCACAAACTCACAAAGCCACTTCCTCTCCCACCAAAGGCTTGCCCCTCCTACCTCCGTCCCAGCCTGCTCCGGACTGCCTCCTCTAACCCTGGGGAGCTCTACAAAGGTCTCAGGGCCCCAGTCTAGAACGTGGAGCCTCTCTTCTCTGAATTAAATGAAGTGACACATGTGCCTAGCACAGCACTGTAAGGTACGTTCCTGCCCAAGACCCTAGTACCACTAACCCCTCCTCAGTAAGCCCATTTCCTGTTTCTAGCTCTCTTAAAAAGGGCAGGCCTTTTTAGATTCTCTTTCTTTATCCTCCCCACCCCAGACAGGGTTTCTCTGTCCTGGAACTCACTCTGTAGACCAAACTGGCCTTGAACTCACAATATCTGCCTGCCTCTGCCTCCCGAGTGCTGGGATTAAAGGTGTGCGCTACCACGCCTGGCTCACAGTCGGTTTCTTAAAGGCTAGTAGTTCCTGACCCACACAGAGATTAGGCTTCTGTGTATAAATACCAGCCATGTGATCTGGGCAAGCCATTGTCCTATCTGAACCTCAATTTCTTCACTGGTGGGAAACAATAATGAGAACATTATCCTAAAATAGCTCCCATCTCAGAATTGCCATGAGGACCAGATGAGCTAACATAAAGACCCGGTACGGAATTGAGGTTTCTCCCCCTGATTAAGCCTGAGATCCGGGGCCAGGTCACCTTGTTCTGCAACCATGATCCTGCCAGCCTCTGGGTCTTTCCCTGTGTCAGCCCTCCCTTTCTCTCATTCTTGCTCAGGTCGAGTTCTCGGAAGCTTTCCCTAAGCAGGGCTGAGGTGGGGGCTCCTCTTTTCCTGTCCCCCTAGTGCCTTGTACCTCCCTCATACAACACTGGCAAATACTACCAGCCTTCTCCTGGACAGGTGCTCTTGCCTGCCTGTGGCATGATGGCGCAGACAGATGTCTCTGTGGTTGATTTAACATCTGTGTGTAGTGAGACATCCACAGAGGGTGGGTACTTGAGCTTTCTCAAGGAGCAGAGCAGGCCCTGGCAAAGCTTTGGTGGCCAATCTAAATGTGGGAGCCACCACCCTTGCTCCTTATCAATGACTCTAGGTGAGAAAGAGAGGCCTCTGGTGTCCCAAAGACGCAGGCCACAGGCACTGGGAGGCTCCCTCATAGGAAAACTGGTGAGAGGGTCATCTGCTCCAAGCCAGGAGAAGAAACAACACCCATACCCTGTTCTGGAGGGTAAGGACCCAGAATGAGGGGAACACCGAATGCAGAATTGAGCATGGGTAGTTCCAGAACTCTGCTGCAGAGTGACAGCATATATACCTGTGTGTGTAAAATGGGGGCGGGAGGCACGAATTGCCTGCGAGCTGCCAGGAGGGCTGACTGAGCACCACATGGCAAGTGTTAAAGCCAGAGCCTGCACAGAGGATGCACTGCAGATGGGTTCGGCAGTGTGTAAGGGGGTATATATTTACTGGGATGGAGCCCAGGGCCTCAGAAGAGTTAGGAAAGTGGTCTACACTAAGCTACATCCTAGCCCTGGCAGGGCTGTATGATGCTCATATATGTGTGTGCATGTATGCATTTGCATATATGTGTGGGAGAGAGTTGGGAAGTGGGAAGTGAGGCCGGCACCCTGGGGAGATGGCTTACAGGTACATTTGGGTTCCTTTTTGTCTGTTTCTGATTTTTTTTTTTTTGTTAGTGAACATGTCTTGCATTTATAATAAGGGAAAAATACAATAAAAGCTATTTTTAAATTAAACAAAAAGAATGGCAGGGCAAGCATGATTCATTCTTTTCCACTTGTTTTGGCTTTGCTTTGTTTTCCTAATTATAAAGGTAATAGGTGTTCATTCTAGATAATTTGCAAAGTATAATGATGAAATGAAAATTGCCCATAATTCCCCTCTCACAACCTACTAATAGTTCATACATTGTCCATATACAATTTTTCTGTGCATTTTAAGTTAGTTTTTCCCTACTAGGTGTTTTTGTTGTTGTTTGGTTTGGTTTGGTTTTTTTGGTCTCTCTGTGTAGCCTTGGTTATCCTGGACTTGCTTTGTAGACCAGCCTGGCCTCAAACTCACAGCGATCCACCTGCCTCTGCCTCCCAAGTGCTGGGATTAAAGGTGTGCGCCACCACGCCGGGCCCTGGGTGTGTATTTTATACCAAGTACTTGTTACTTGCTCATATAGCATAACACAGAGCAACATTAAAAACATAACTTCAGAATCTAGGAGAATGCTCTATGAAGCACCTGTAGCCAGTGTACTTAACTGGTCCCTTTGTTTGATAGTCTAGTCTTTTGTTATTATAAATTAAAAAGCCACCAACACATGCGAAAGAAGAATCGTTTGGGTTTGTTTTTCCTCTCTATAACAGACTTCCAGAAATGGAACTGCTGGGTCAAAGGACTCTCAAGACTCACGCTACATATGACTGGACCTCTTCCCAGGCATGAGGCAGCCGATGAGAAATGGCCAGTTCTCTCTGGAAAAGTTGGACAGAGAGCCAAGCCTGCTATGCAGATGAAGTGAGAGCCTTCCAGTACAGAAGTTCTCAGATCCCAGCAGTGAGTGTGGGCTGCGTTCAGCCTCCTGAGCAGAAGGTGCGGCTGGAACAGTACCTGAGTGTCAGAGGGCAGCGGCGTCCTGAAGGCCAGCTCTGAAGCCTGACTTCTTGTGGCACGGGCAGCCATCAACAGCTTTGGAGTCAAGTGGTCAGTTTTGTTATCAGGGCTTCTCTATCTCCTTCCTTGTCTAAGGCCAGCACCACTCTGGGGACTGGGTTGAAGTGTTAGCCTCAAACAGGGGACTCACGGCCCTGAGAACAGCCTGGGGAAGCTCCTCAGGACCGAAGGCGCTGGCACTGACCTTGTTTGGTTCATATAAGAAGCTTCCGAAAGGCCCTCGCCAGAAAGCTGTGTCTCCTGGTCTCCAGGACTCCACGTACCGGGACATCAGCCCCGTCCGATAGCACTTGAAGCAAACACAGGCAACAGTTGGTGGACAGACGTGTGGCGCTGTGCAAACCTCCCTCTCTAACACTTAGATCTCCTTCTGCATGCTCAGCGTCTCTGGGGGACTCTCAGCTTGCCTTCCTGTGCACCCCACGTGTTGGAGCTATTAACCCACACTGGCATCTACTACACACGGTGGATGGTAAGGCTGAGATGGGACTCCAGTGGACCTCCCAACTTCAGGTCTCACATCCGAATGCCCGAGGGGACTGTGCAGGGAGCGCAGCCGGACAAGGAACTGGGTGGTGACTAAAGGCAGCTAACAGCCAGGCTCAGGAAGACAGCAGTCTCTCTACTGGGGGAAGCAACTTTGCAGGTGCTAGTCTGTAGTTAGTGTGCAGATGTTGCCAGATCTCAGGGGTCTTCCAGGAGATGTAGGTGATCCACGTTTTTACTGAAAACCCTCCCACTTCTGAAATGTCAGCGATAAACTCAGAATTCTGCAATCCTGGGCAGGCTGGAGCCAAGCACATTTGTACGCTGGATTCAGTTTGCAGTTTCTGGCTCATTCTATACCACCTCCTGCTGGGATGACTAAGTGGGTGCGCTGTTTACACTGCCTATCTCCTCTGTTCTGAGCACCGTGCTGGGGTTAGCAAGGGCATGCAGTTGGACCTGAAACACCAACAAGTCCAGTGCCTGAACCATGAACATTCAGCAATCATTATTCCAATCAATTAATGTATTCAGTCAGGCCTCCTCTAAAAGGCCTCAAAATATAGGAGGGATGTATATACACATCTCAGAGAAAAACAAGCTAGAGAAAGCCTCACAGTCTGTGAGGAGAAAGCCTGAGCCTATGGAGTAAAGCAAGGCTGGCTTCTTGGAGGTGGAGACACTGAAGGTTGGACAGGTGTTGAGGAGATAAGCAAAGATGACTCTGGCATTTGCAGCAGCACGGTCAAGGGCACAGGACGTCAGATGTTCTCTGAGGATGAAAGGATGGGCATGGTGGTAGAGTGAGGGGAAACAGTGAGAGACAAAACTGGAAGGAGAGAGTTTAGTGGTCAGACCTCCCTTCAGGTGCCCACGACTACCTCTGAGACTATCTGCATGAGGCACAGGACATCCCTGCTCACCTGGGAGGGAGGGCTTTTACTGGAAGCTGCATGGGAGCACATTTTGGTTTCTGGGCCCAATTTGGGGAAAGTAAGAACCCCAGCTATAGGGGCTAGAGAGATGGTTCAGCAGTTAAGAGCTCTGGCTGCCCTGCCTGAGGCTCTGGGTTCCGTTTCTAGCACCTGTGTGTTGGCTCACTACTGTCCATACACATAAAACAAAACAAACAAAACCCTAGCTATGGCTCTAAGCAGCCCTGTGACGCAGACAACACCAAAGAAAACATTCTGCTACAGAGAGCCTAGTTTGAAGCAAATGTTCAACAGAAACTAACACAGCTTTCCTCCTACTGCCCAAGAGGCATTAAGCTTCAGTTTTGCCGCTGGTAAGGTGGGGATGATATGGCCTTTCTGGGGTCATGGGTTGAAATGAGAACAGAGTCACAGGCAGCGTAACCAGGGCTTAGGAGGAGCCTGAAGAAAGAGCCCTCCTTAGGGAAAAACCACCCACAAATTCCCACTGCCTTCCCAATTTGCAAAGATATTTCCAGCCCTTCCCAGCCAGTGGCTTAGGGATAATGAGATGCCTCTCTGAAGGAGAAGATGAGCCGCCTGCAGTGGGGAGGGACCCAGCTGCTCGGGAGGACTGTCTCCAGGCTTATCCTCTCAGCAGAAGCGCCCTAGACAAGCAGCACAGGAAGCAGGCCATTTGGAGAGGATTTGTGGAATCTCCCAGACAAACAGGAGCGTGCAGAAGGGAGCTCGTCCAGGCTTATGTGGGGGAGGGCTAAACACTCAGGCTCCGCAGGCGGGCAGGAAAGCAGGAGCCCAAGACGACCCTAGGCCTCGGAGTCAGGGGCTTGCTCATCCGTAGCACTCCTTCCTCCACCTTCCAGCCCGGGCCCTCCCTGGCTGCAGCCAGCTGACAGTGAGCTGGGATACTGACAGCTGAGGAAGGAGGAGGTGTTCTTCAGTACTGAAGCTCCTTACGATTCCATGAGGGAAATGCTCTCACTTGCGGGCATGTGTGCCCATGGCCACAGGCTGCTAAGGATAGCTATGAAAGTGGCCTGACACAAAATCGCAAACATATTTTAAAACATTATTAGTATTTTTGGTTTGTTTGGAGTCACTTGTCCTGAAGCATGAACTTTGTAGGTGACAGGATGGTGTGGCGAGAGGCTGGACGCGCCTGGCAGAGCTACAGCAGGTTGGCTCACGCGAAGGTGCACTTGCTCTAAGTCAAACGCCAGAGGGTCACAGAAAGCAACCTCTTTAGTTTCTTCACCCTGGGCCTCCATGACTGTAATTTACTACTTAGATTTTGGGTCTCCAGGGCATTTTGTACACGACCCATTTCACTCATCCCTGATGACTCTTCCACCAGCCCGCTGTCTCACAGCGTCCTCTTCTTCCACCACTTGGGCTGAAGAGAGTTCCTAGCCCTGTTTCCTGTCACCCTTTCCTGCGTCTGGCTAGCAGCACTTTCGGGCCTCAATGCCATCCACGCTCTGCCACCATCAAGCCACACTCCTCCGAGGCCCACCTCCCAGAGAGAGGGCGTCAGCTTAGCCCTGTCTGTGGGTCCTCATGCCCAGTTTTCTCCCCTGCGCCCTGCCCCCTTCTGTGCCTGGATGCACGCCTTTTCCAACCCCAGCTTCTTCTGCCTTGCTGCTCCCAGGCTCTCGGAGCCTTCCTCACACAGTTCTCTTGCTCCTCAGCCCTCAAACACACAGCATCTCCCAGGAAGCTGGGCCTGAGTTTCTTGTATGTCACTCACCGTGAGCTGGCCCGGGCCACCTCTGTCATGACTAGCATCATGCTGTACTGCATTGATCTGATCAGTGTCCTGGCGGGGTCCCTCCAGGTCAGGCTGGACCCCTGTACCAGCACACACGGGTGCAGGGACTTGTTCTCCACTTCTTTTCCCGCCAATATATAAAAGGGGATAAGGCAGAGCTTTCCTAAAATCCCCAATAACATGTTTTCTGTCAAATGCCCAGCAGCACTCTCCGTAGAAAAGGAGAAGAGCAAGCCCTCCCCAGAAAGCATTGCTCCTTCAAGTCAGCCAGTTCTCACGCCAGCTAACACATGGGAATCCCTCCACCCGAGTCAAGCTGGAGGGGGAGGGACAAGTCAACAGCACCTTACAGAATCCTCAACAAGAATCAACTCACCTTGATCAAAACCTCAAAGTAGCCTTCTGCAGTGACAGGGCTGATGGGAGTGTAGGCTCTCTGAATTTCTAAGCCGTCTACTGCACCTCTGGGAAGGAGAAGCACACAGACAGTCAGGTAGCCGGGCGTTTAACAAGTTCCTGTCAGGCACCTCCTCTGCCAGGCTGATGGACGTGAAGGTGGGTTCCAGTTCTTCCCAGAGGTCCTCACTGAGGGACAGGGGAGGACCAGCAGAAGGAAGATCGCTGAGCTCACCGCTACCTATGCTACTTGTGAGACCTGTGCAGGCCATGTAATCTCTCAGCGGCACCTCGTATAACACAGCAGGGGAGTGGCCCTTCAGGTCCTGGTTGTGTGACTTCACCGGGATCAGACCGAATAGAACGCCAAAGAGCACTGATGATGTGAGCGGTTTGCGGGACAGTACTGTGGTTTCCTTCCCCGCAACAAAATGATACAGATAAAAACAGCTGCTAAATTTCAGCACTCGGGAGGCAGAGGCAGGTGGATCGCTGTAAGTTTGAGGCCAGCCTGGTCTAAAAAATGAGTCTAGGAGAGTCAAGGCTAAACAGAGAAACCCTGTCTTGAAAAACCCCAAAAAACAAAACAAAGCAAACAAAAAAAACAGCTACTAAGATTCGTGAGTCTAACTTAGACCAGCAAGCATGAGAACGGGAAGAGTCCTCAAAGTGTCCGAGGCCAAAGCCCTGCCACTGTACCCACTGTCTTTACAATGTTGCTAACAATGGGGTCAGGAGAGCAATCCTGCGTCCTGAGAAGAGCTATGAGGTACCAATGTCTATTGTATACCAGGCATACCATAGACGTAAGTTCATGTAAAGTCCTAACCGAGGGCTAGAGGAATGGCTCCGAGGTTCAGAGCACTCGGCGCTCTTGCACAGAACCTCCTTTTGGGTCTCCACCTATATTGACTGGATCATAACTGCCTGTACCCAATTTCAGAAGGCCTGATACCTTCTTCTGACCTTGAATACTGCACACATGACGCACATACATATACTCAAGCACACATGCATATGCATAAAATACAAATAAGTAAATCTCAAAAAAAAAAAAAACCCAAAAACCAAAAAACCAAACCAAACCAAAACAACCAAAAACCAAAAACCAAATGCAGAATGCAATGCTAAATGAGTCTGTGGATGTGAGTAGACAGAGCTGTGTCTTGGCCAGAAAGTGCTATTAAAGTGCTGGTGTTATTATGTATCACAAAAGCACATATTACTGAGCTCCATGCTGAGGACTCCTTGCTACTGTGTCCATCCTGAGGAAGGCGAATAAGGGCTTAAAAAAGGTCAAGCAAGCTGCCCCAGGCTACTCAACTGGTCAGTAATAAAGTAGGGCAGCAGACACTGGTCCCCCCACTACCTGTGTGTACCGTAGGACAAGGTGCTGCCCAGGATGCAGGCCGAGCTGACTGTGTCCAGGTAGTGTAAACCGGACAAGATAGGTGTCCTTGGTGACCTTCTCCAAGGTGCTGATGTGGAAGGCCAGGAAGGTCTCTGGACTCAGCTTGGTAGAACAGGCCTGCAACAGGAAGAGATGTGACCTCTAGAGATCAGACCCAAGGGACACACATCCTTGCTACTTCCCCCGATGAGAGCCATCTCCTGATGCAACAGAGTTGGCCCTTGCTCCCCTTGATCTAGAACGTGGAGTTTGCTCTTCTTTGAAGCTGTCTGTAGCTCCCCACCACCACAGGGCCAAGCACAGGCTTGTTAGCCTACTCAAGGGAGCCGTGGGCAGCCACAAGCTTCATTTTATCCCACAGAACAGACGCTAGGCCAAGGCCGCCTGTCACCGCCCACCTCAAGGTCTTTATTGTATCCTCTACACAAAACACTCCAGTGCTGAGCCCTGCTCACCCTTCAGATCTGGTAACTTCCAGATCTGGAGAGCTGAAGGACTGATGGAGCCTTAGGGGTGATCCAACCCAACAGCCTTGTATCACATATGGGGAAACTGAGGCCTGAAGGCCCCAGGTTGTTTTTTTTTTTTTTTTTAAATATTTATTTATTACATATACAGTGCTCTGCCTGCAGGTACACCTGCAGGCCAGAGGAGGGCATCAGATCACATTATAGAAGGTTGTGAGCCACCATGTGGTTGCTGAGAATTGAACTCAGGACCTCTGGAAGAGCAGTCAGTGCTCTTAACCTCTGAGCCATCTCTCCAGACCCCTAGGTTTTTTAATTTCAGGAGGCACACTGGGGTAGGCTGCCCTTTTGGGAACAGATTTATTAACACCAGAGACAGATAATTTGGTGGAGATTCCAAATACAGCTCAGGCCTATGAGGCTAAGCGGGGGCTCCCTCTTACAGACTTCGGAGAGAAAAGGGAGGCCCCACGTCATGTAGTTGGTGAGTAGCCCACAATGCATGCTGGCAGTCAGGTTGTGTGACTCCCAGGAGGCAGGAGGAGAGGCAAAGCTCAGCCTTTTAGTTAACCTGCCTCCATAATAAGTAGTCCTGATTAGGGTCCTTGGTAAACTTCCTTTGGGGGAAGTAGGAATTACAGAGTCACAGACAGTCACAGTATGGGGCCTGCCTGACATCTGTGACAGACACCACAGAGAACTGTGAGAGTACACAGAAAAAAGCTGCTACAGACGAGCATGGCCTGAGCAGTCCCTACTCCAAACCTAACGGTTTGTTGTTCAAAGTCAGCTATGAGCAGGGACTCGTGTCCTCTGGATCTCAGGTCCTGGTCCTTCCCATCCCACCCCGCCTGGATTTTCTGTAGGAAGTCTTCTCTGATACCATGTCTACTACTGAGCTTGCTTGTTCTCTTTCTCATAGCTCAGACTGACCTTACTCACTACTTGGTCAAGGTATATGTATCTATATCTATATGCATATATGTGTATATCTATACATATATATAATATGTGTGCTACCATGCCTAGTTTTGAATATGTATTTCATAAAATGTAAATTTCTATGGGAATTAATATATTATTTTAAATCACAATTTAAAATATAAAATTATTAGATTGAAATAAGCTGTTTTGTACAGGTAGTGTGGGGGCATGCCTTTGATCCTAGTATTCAGGAGGCAGAGGCAGGTGAATTTCTGAATTTGAGGCCAGCCTAGTCTACAGAGTGAATTCCAGGACGGCCAGGGTTATGCAGAGAACCCGTCTCAAAAACCCAAAGGGGGTAAATGGTGTAAGATTAACCAAACATCGCAATATCACTTTAAAGGTGATTATAGGCACAGGATACTGAACATATAACTACTGTGAAATGTATGAAGTTCTTTAGGAGTTGGGAAGGGACAAGAAAGTCAGTAAGCACCGGAGAAAACTTAGTAACCACAGCACCTTATTTACCTGGCCGTGTAATACCATGTTAGTGTGTTTTTTGAGGACAAGGACTATGCCTTGCTCACTTTCCTCAGTGGTTTACAGGGCCTGGTATATAACAGGTATTTAGTGGATATCTGTTGGGTGAAATAATTATTAGGTTCTTGCTAAACATTACAAATAACTTGGTCCAGTTGGATGCTGGTGGTGCACGACTTTGATCCCAGCACTTGGGAGGCAGAGGCAGGCAGAGCTCTGTGAGTTCGAGGCCAGCCTGGTCTACAGAGCGAGTTCCAGGACATCCAAAGCTACCCAGAGAAACCCTGTCTTGATAAACCAAACCAACCAAACAACAAATAAAAACAAACAAGTAGATGGGGAAATTAAGGCTTCAAGAGGGTAAAAAACTTAGACTAAATGCACATAGCTAGTAGGCTGGTTTCAGGTCTGGACCTTGTTCCCCGGATCTGTCTGCTTCCATTACGACTGCTTCTTTCTCTCCACTGTCTAGTTAAGGAAGGCTGCCCATAGCAGGCGCCCTGGGCAGGGCAGGGAGGATAGATGTTGCCACTCTGGACTCCTCACCCGGGTCTCAGGTGGTTGCTTCCCACTCAGCAGGCTCCTGTCGTTTCTGGCTTGGGCTGTCTCCCATCGCTCCAGGTCTCGGTAATAGAGGTCAAACACACAGGGTGAACAGCCACTGCCGCAGCACTGGGAGGGCAGGGGCGCCACAGGCTTCAACTGCAGCCACGCTTTGGCATCATTGTCCTCCTTCAGATCCATGGTCACTGGGACGAGTGGAGTGGGCCAGGCTCTCCTTCGCTGTCAGGCTGGGAGAAGGAAAACACAGGGGTTAGCTCTGTCCTCCCCAAAGCCTGCCAGGTTACAGGGACAGGGATGGTTTAACCAGAGCTCTGCTGTCAGATGGACACACTTACTACTTACAATTATTGGGGGGTGGGGCTATGTGTGTGTGCATGTGTGTGAAATAAATCTCAGCAGAAAAGGGGACTTGGCTTCAGAAACCCTTTTCTTTTTTCTTTTTTTTTTTTTAAATTTTATTTATTATTATGTATACAGTGCATCAGATCATATTATAGATGGTTGTGAGCCACCATGTGGTTGCTGGGAATTGAACTCATGACCTCTGGAAGAGCAGTCTATGCTCTTAACCACTGAGCCATCTCTCCAGCCCCCCCAGAAACCCTTTTCTACTGTTCAGGGAGTTCTGTGTGGTCAGTATACTTCTGAGGGCAGGGCACCAGTGAGAACAAGGTTGATGTCTTACTTTTTCTGCAGTCTCCTGTCAGAGCTGGCATACAGGAAGCTCCTCCTGCCTGGTGAGTGCTCACCCTGTGGTCTGGGAGCTAGGCATAGGGTTAGGTGCTGGAATGCCACAGAAGTGAACAGGACATGGTCCCTGTTAAGACCTAGCACGGATTAGCTGGGCGGTGGTAGCACACGCCGTTAATCCCAGCACTTGGGAAGCAGAGGCAGGCGGATCACTGTAAGTTTGAGGCCAGCCTGGTCTACAAAGTTAGTGCAGGACAGCCAAGGCTACACAGAGAAACCTCGTATTGAAAAAAAAAAAAAAAAAAGTACCTCGCATGGTGCTGCATCCATCCAATCAATCCATCTTTCCAGCATGCTATGTATCAGGAACATGAGTGACTGAGGCCTCTCTTTATGCCAGTCACTCTCTGGGGTTGGGGAAGGGTATATTAAAATGAAGCACGTGAAAATGCTTTTTTGTTCACTGTCTAGTGCTCGCCATACTGTCCTTTGCTTTATATGTGCCTCCTTTGTGGGGTTTAAACAGTCCTATTGTCTCAGCTATTTTGGAAATTGGTAGAGATGTTGGCCACATCAATCACATTTTAAAAAATTTATTATTTATGTATTTAATGTATATGAGTTGCTGGGAACTGAACTCAGGACCTCTGGAAGGGCAGCCAGTGCTCTTAGCCACTGAGCTATCTCTCCAGCCCCACACTTTTAAAAACGTGGCATAATTCCTGTTGCAGCCTTGGCCTGGATGCCTTTCTTTATACTCTTCTGCCCTTAGCTGAAAGGTCACCTCCCCTCAGAGGCCCTTCCCAAGCGTCCCCCTGTCACTACCAAGCACCTTATTTGTTTTAATATGTATTTATTTGTAAGCATATACTACATGTCAGGCAACTGCTCCAGGGGCACGGGACACAGCAGCTTTCCAAGCTCATAGGACAATCATTACACAAAAATAAAAATGATAGCGACGTTAAACGAGAGAGAAAGACCTAGGGAAATGGACGGGAAACACACGTGTGCTGCCACTATCCACGTTCGCTTGGGTTCTCTTTCTGTGGCCCTTAAATCTAAGCTCTACACACCCACTCAACGACCCCCCACAGTGAGCCTGGCAGAAGCAGGTGCTGAGCTAAGGAGCGGTTCCGGCACTGGCCTCCAGGAAAGCCACAGCCAGGGAAGCGTGGGAGGCAGCAGGTGGAAGAGGAAGACAGTTCTAGAACCCACTAGGCGTCGGACCTGATAAGGCATTTCAATTCTTAATTTTACAGTGAGGAGACTGGCACCTCTCGAGCTCTAAATGCCTACAGTGGTCAAGGAAGTACAGGCTTGAGATCCTGCACTCCTCCAAGCGCCACCACCACTCACCTACCCACCTGCACTTGTACCGCAGAAACACCACGCAGAGGGCGCTTTGGAAGTTCCACCTCTAAGGATGGGAACTGCCTGAGGGGCGGGGTCAAAGCAAGGATATTTTAACTGTAATTGGTTGAAGTGTCTGTCATTTGTAAACGCGATATTTTTGCGCCCAGCCCCTTTCGTTCCCAGCAGGCCCTGCACGGGGAAAGATGGCGGCGTCCCGGTAGAGGTCTTTTGGAAACTTGGTCGGTATGGCGTTGGTGTCAGGGCCCGCAGTGCGGGCACTAGCTGGCCCTGGGAGGCTTGGCCTCGGAGGCTGCGGGGCCCCGAGCCGTGGGGCGTACGAGTGGGGTGTGCGCTCCACGCGGAAGCCCGAGCCTCGACCCCTGCACCGGGTATACGAGATTCCGGGTGTGGAGCCCATTACCTTCGAGGGGAAGATGCATTTTGTCCCGTGGCTGGCGCAGCCAATCTTCCCGCCGTGGGAACGCGGCTGGCATGACCCACGGTTCCACCGCCCGGACCCGATCCACGAGCATCCTCGGTACAAGGACCAGCCCTGCTACGTCTTCCACCAGCGTTGCCGACTCCTTGAGGGTGAGACCGCGAGACAAACGGGAGGAGACCCTGTTCTCTCTGTTCAGCACTGACCCCGACCTTGGGGGTCACGGTTTCTTCCTCTGCGAAATAGAACCAGAGTGGCATCCATCTTCTAAGAGTTGTCAGGACCGAGTGGGATATAAAGGGCAACGTGTATGAGAGGGAGCAGTGGAGGATTTGAGTGGATCCTTCCCAGGGTTGTATCTCATTTCACAGGATCGCCAGCTGTAGCCGAGAGGTGGTAGTGAAGCCAGGTCTGCAATGCTAGTTTCCTAGGTCAGTGTCTTTTGTTAAAAGTCTGGGATGTATTTCCAAGGAAGGGATTTGCACTCAGAAGTCTACCCACTGAGGGGCCCGTCACTCTTAAGAACAGATCAAAATGTCCTGAGCCTATTTCTGAGTTTGAGACCGGCCTGATCTACAGAGTGAGTTCCAAGACAGCCAGGGCTACACAGAGAAACCCTGTACCAACCCTCTTCCCCCTAAATTTCTCGAGCCAAAACCAATCTGTTTCTCAAGGGTATCGTCAGGGACTATTTTCCAGAGCTGATTATGAAGAGTGCCAGAGTGCCTTTCTTGGCTGGAGAGATGGCTCAGTGGTTAAGAGCTTCACTTGCTCTTCCAGAGGTCCTGAGTTCAATTTCCAGCAACCACATGGCGGCTCACAACCATCTATAATGTGATCTGGTGCTCTTTTCTGCAGATAAAGCACTCATACACAATAAATAAATAAATTTTTAAAAAGACTTACAAATGAGTGCCTTTTTTCATTCTTCACCTACATCAGGATGAGGCTAGAGTAAGTCCTAAAAACAAAAAACAACTGAGGTATGCGGGAGCAGTGTTTTCCAAAGAATAACTAGGAAATAAAGAGATCTAACAGGGTTGGAGGCTAAACTAAGAGAGTCATAAGTTTGGAAAACAAAACAAAACTAAATGCCACAGGCCAGCCTCCTTAAGTGCCCACTCCTATACCTGCAAGCTGATTTTTCTAGCTATTGACCATTTTTTAGCCATTCAGAAGTTGCTGTAAAGGCGCTCACAGGACATGACTCCTTTGACCCCAGTAATGGATGCCAAGGGGATGACTGTGTTTTAGAAGTTAAGACTGCAGCCGGGAGGTAGTGTTACATTCCTTTTAGCCTAGAACTCAGGAGGCAGAAACAGGGATCTCTGTGAATTCAGGCCAGCCTGGTCTACAGAACAAGTTTCAGGATAGCCAGGGCTACATAGAGAAATGCTGTCTCAGAAAAAAAATTTTTTTTTTAATTAGAAATTAAGACTGTACTCATTGAGGGCTGGAGAGGTGGCTCAGTGGTTAAGAGCACTGTCTGTTCTTCAGGAGGTCCTGAGTTCAATTCCCAGCAACCACATGGTTGCTCACAACCATCTATACTGTAATCTGTTGCCCTCTTCTGGCCTGCAGGTGTATATGCAGATAGAACACTCAGATACATAAGAAAGAAAGAAACCTCCTGCCTTTGTCACCTTAAAGATAAGTGACTTGAAGCAAACTCCACAATCTGTCCAAACTCCTCCCCTTCATGTTATAAAATCTCATCGAATTTATAAGTAAGCTCATGACAACAGGAGTGACGTTCAGTAAATGCCGCTCTAAACACTGCAGACTTCGTGTATGTGCCAGAGGACCATGACACTTGGCTCTCGGATTACTAGCTGTAAACATCGCAGAGCTGCGGTCAGCTAATTAGGCAGTACACTGGTTTTGTAAATAAAGTTTTATTGGGACACAACCATGTACACGTCAAATTCTTGCCCGTGGCTGCACCTATGCAACAGTGGCAGAATGGAGTAGCTTTAATGGACTCAGACCTTATAAATGAAGCAAGTGTGGTATGTTTAGGTCTTTCTAGTTAGGGTTAGGATGTGGGTGACTCGAAGGGATGTGAAGGGAAGGGCTGCTTTCCATTGAACTAGTCTGGGGCCTTTGATTTATCTTCCTGTAGGGAGTCAGCAGGGATGGCAGCATAGTTTGAACCCCTCCCATGGCAGGCACCCATTCCCAAAGTCTACTCTCACTCTCACTCTCACCACTCCTGAGGTTGAGCTGTGATCTGAACCTACTCTTGGCTTTTGGTTTTGTTGCTCAGATGTCTCAGAACAAACCCAGCCCTTTGCCGAGGCAGCCTTTTCTGCATGGTGCTACCTGGCATGAATTCCCTCCCCCCACCTCTGATTGTCCCAAAGGTATGAAGCAGGCTCTCTGGCTCACTAAGACCAAGTTAATAGAAGGCCTTCCCAAGAGAGTACTTAGTCTTGTTGAGGATCCTGCAAATCACGTGGAGAATGAAGAGGAGCGTGTTCTAGACATCATCTCGCATGCCCGTCTCTGGCACTCCACGGAGGACACCCCCAAGAGACGGACCTACTGGTGAGCTCCCTCCATAGCGTCCCAGCTGAGGAACAGTGGAGTTACGTGTTACCTTAAGCCTCCAACTCTCTTTTCTCTCCCTCCAAGCCCGGTCATTGTGAACAGCCTCATACAGCTGTGCAAGTCCCAGATTCGGAAGCATCCTTCTTTGGTCAGGCGGATCTCTGCCGAAAACTACTACTTGTCCTCCACCTGGAACCGAGGTTAGTCATCCATGTACCAGAAGGCCTTGCTGGGTTTCGTTTTGGTTGGTTGGTTTAATCTCTGCTGCTCTCAGCCCCATTACCAGGGCCCATCCCTCCCTTTCCGCTCCCACCACATACTCTCTGTTCAGAAGCTCCTTGATAGGGTGTAGTGCTATAGCACTGGCTGGCCTGTGGTCCTCCAGTCCGCACTACCACACCCAGCTCCTTCTCCTTTCTGTCCTTCACTGCTTCTAAGACTTTATTCCACTATTGATGGCTTACCATAAATACTGAGTACCCATAGTATGCTTGGGGTTGTCCAAATGCTGATGACAAGGAAATAACAAAACACGCTGGTCTCTGCCGTCACCACACCCAGTAGCTCGGTTATAGTTATTTTTACAAAACTGTGTTTCTCAATTTCTCTCTTAACCTGGCTATCACACAAATAATTGGGACTCTTTTCTATTTGTTTAATAATAAGCTTCACAACACAGCAAATGAGCAGTTATTACTCTGTTCTTAACCCTCTAAGCTAATCTGGTTTCCTGCAGTGTACATCCCAGAGGGACTTGCACTCTGTAGCTTTCCTGCTCCAGCTCCTCTCTCTTGATGTCTTGGACCTCTCCTGAGGCTCAAACTCTTACTTCCTCCTCTAACTCCTCCTCCCCTGGCTGACAGGAAGTCCAGCCCTACATTTTTCCCATGCTCAGCGATTGGCTGTAAGCTGTTTTATTGGCATATCAGGGGACAATTGGGGGGCAGAGCTTATACAACATTGAGACAGGAGAGTCTCAGAAAAAGGATTGCAGATATGGGGGATGGATACGGAAATTAGCATTTGAATTACACAATAACCGTATGCTTACGTCTCCCCCCTTTAGTCTAATAAAAGGCTCTTCTTACAGTAACGAACTATATAGAATGACAACAAAATGAAAATTATTAGGAAACATTTACATTTTATTTTTGGCACTCTTGTCAATTTCTATCATCCTAAGCAATTTAAGTTTAACTGTGAGATTGTAACCATCTAGTCTTCAACCCCATCAGAGACTTATGAAGGAATAAACATTACCTAAATATATAGGAAGTGCAGGCAAGCAGCTTCCAAATATACAGGAATGACAGCTATTTGGCTGCCTGGACAGTCTCCCGAAATTTCTCTATAACACTGGAGCATCGTCTTGAGCCTTCTGGCTCAGAATATTTGACACACCTTCCCTTTTCATACTCCTGCGCCCTTCCACGTCCACTTCAGCAGAGCTGCTAGGGTTCTTACAACAAAGCAAGTCTACTTTGTGTTCCCATTGTTTGAAACCCAAGGCTGTGGTTTACCATGGGACACAAGGCCCCTATGCTGTTGCCTCCACCTAGTCCTAGTTACTACCTGTTCTGCTGCCCTTTCCCCGTGTCCCTAAGTTTGTCACGCATAGTGTTTTGATGCCCAGCTTCCCCACCTGTCTGCTCTTGCACGGGCTGTGTACTTGGCAGTGTCAGTCCAGGTGTTCCGGGACAGACGTGTGGAGCTGGAGCCAGCTGTGGAGTTCTCGGGGCTGGGGATGTCCTCATCTCCCCCCTCTGCATATGGACTTCTGGCAAGGAGTCAGCCTGGCAGAGGTAATGGCACCACTAAGGAAATTAGTGCCCCTCATTAATGGAGAGTACTTGCTGGCCCGTTGTCAAGTATTACCTCTAATTAAACTGTCCCATTTTGAGCTGTCACTGGAGGAGGGATGTGGAGGGAATTGAATTAGAAACCACACTAGAGTGATCTGTGGGGAGAACCTAAAACCCAAGGTTAGGAGAGGTCCGGGCACATTTGTTAAAGGAAACAGGAAATGCCTCAGAAAACTAATCTTGAGGTACAATTACTGCAGAATCTACCCATTTGCAGATGGAGCGTTCATTTTTTACATACCTTGTGAGACGTCATGCTAATGGAATGACAGTGCTGTTGACCACGCCAATTTCTTTTTTATGTATACAGTACTCTGCCTCCATGTACACCTGCAGGCCAGAAAAGGGCATCAGATCACATTATAGATTGTTGTAAGCCACCAGGTGGTTGCTGGGAACTGAACTCATGACCTCTGGAAGAGCAATCGGTGCTCTTAACCACTGAGCCATCTCTCCAGCCCTGACCACGCCGATTTCTAATCTGTTACCTTCACGCTGAGATTTGACTTTCTGAAACCCAGGCACCTGCAGAGGCGGTGCCGCTCAGAGCCACTCAGCCGCTGACAACGGTCTTCCCGAACACGTTTCGTCTGGTGGTGCCATGTGGCTTCCCATGGGAACAGTGCAGACGACATTCCCACATATTCACAACAGGCTCACTGATGGGTTAACTGTAAGCGTGTTTCCTCTGACCACCTGAATCCCCATTTGTATACATGCTAATCCAATTTACCCACGGCTCTCGTATCTGCCTGGCTTTTCTCACTCTGTTGTTAAGAAGATTCTGGCCCTTTGCCTGGCTTTGAGCAATGCCCCCTCTGGCCCTGCTCATAGCACTTCTCTCTCCATGGCTCTTGTTCTCCAGTGCCGGGTCCAAGTCACCCTGACTTGTTCCTCCATGCTTTTGCACGCTAGTCTTCATTTTCACTGCCTGGCAGGCGCCCACCTAGAGACAGCGGGGCATTTGGCAGTGTCTGAGACAGCTTTGGTGCTCGTGACTTAGATGAGAGAGGTTGCAGCTGGGTGTCCAGTGGCCAGAGGCAGAGCTATGGCTGAACACGTACATGCACAGTACAGCCCCTTGATGGAGAGTCAGCTGGTCCCAGTAAGAGGGACCCACCCGTCTCCTCCCTCGGATCCTCTGTCAGTTTTTGAGGCAGCCTCACGGTGGAGCCCTGGCTGGCCCTGAACTCATGGAGATCCGCCTGCCCGTCTCTCCCAAGTGCTCCCTCAGCTGCTCAGTTTTAAGGTTTTGCTTCTTCCAGGAGGCGCTCTGGGCTTTACAGAGGGCTGTTTCTGAATATAGATACTGTGCTTTCCACAGCAGCACCTGCCCCCTGAAGGGCTCCTTGAGAGCAAAGGGTATCTCTACCATATTTTAGGGTCCCTGGCTTGGAGCTGGTGTTGAAAAGATGAAGGAGCCTTGGGGTTTATCCAGAGAGCACCCAGTTCTAGTTCTCATCTCTCAGGGGCTCAGGGTTAATATCATAATGCCTAGGTGAGGTGTGGCGTGTGGCCAGGACTGGTGGTCATCCAGAGATCACGCGCAGCAGGCTCGGCCTTGGGGGTTGTGGGTGATAAAGGCCTCACACATCAAGAGCTGTAAAAAGACCAGGTTAGACTAATCATCTTTTCCCCATTTTAGAGTCTCTTCTCCTTCAGGTCCGAGGTACCAGTGGTGCCATACTGAGTGCCAAGGACCCTCTACCCACCATGGCCTCCCCGGAGGAGGTTGAAGCTACCAGAAGTCATGTTCTTGAGACCTTCTATCCCATATCTCCTACCATCGACCTTCAGGAATGCCATGTTTACGACCTGGAGGACAACACCGGTAAGGAGCAAAGCCTTGCGTTTCGGCCAGTGCAGGGATAAGGACACGCTTCTTGTTCATCTATTTATTATTATTTTTATGTTTAAAGTTTTTCCAGACAGGAGTTTCTCTGTGTAGCCTTGGCTGTCCTGGACTCGCTTTGTAGACCAGGTTGGCCTCAAACTCAGAGCGATCCACCTGCTTCTGCCTTCTGAGTGCAGGGATGAAAGCTGTGCACCACCACGCCCGGCTCGTGCTGGGTGTCCTCATGCTGCAGAGTGGAGCAGCCTGAAGGACCAAGGCATGCACGAAAGCCAGGTCACTCAACCAGCATTCTTCTCCAGGTTTTTCAGAGCCCATGTCCTCAGTGTCTTTCTCCTTCCTCTTTTCCCCACATCCACTGATCCAGGCTTGTTCTAGAAGCCCCCAGCCCGTCAGAGATTTGTTTACAGCCACACTGTCACGTCTGAAGTGAGCAGGCACTAAACTGAAGTTGTGAGGTATAAGGCAAGTCATTGGTTACCGAGGGAGCAGGACTGACCTCTGCCTTCTTAGTAACGACCAGAGCTCTTAGTTATCCTCGTCTCTGTCTCACTGTGGGCTGTGCACGGAGAGGAGGCGAACGGATGGAGTTAGAATGTGCGCGTAGGAAGCACCTGCTGCAGGATGGCAGGCGTTTTCTGTGATGAGCCAAATAGTAGCATTTAGAGCGTTCTGGCTTCCAGGTTGCCTCTGGCTTCCGTCTCAGCCCCTCAGCCATCATAGATCTGTGAGCACAGTCATGTCCTAGTGTCCCCTTCAAGTCTTCAGTACCTGAGCCTCGGTGGGGAGGACTCCTGGGCTCTGTGGCAGGCTGGCAAATCCGTCTCCTCACCCGTCCTGTCCCTTCTCTTGCAGGCTTCCTGGATGGCTATCCTTACCCCTACCCCCACACCTTGTATTTCCTGGAAAAGGCCAATTTACGGCCACACCGCTTACTTCCAGAACAGCTGAGGGCCAAGATGCTCCTGTTTGCTTTCGCGAATGCCCTGGCCCAGGCCAGGCTCCTCTATGGGGTATGTGTGTGAAGATGGTGGAGCTGCTTTCTGTGGGGCTGGCTTCCTGCTCTAAAGACAGCCTCCAGGACGAATGCAGTGGGGACTGAGTCGGAGTTTGACTAAGGAGCCTTAGGAAAGTGCACTTCCGCCTAGCTGCAGCAACCGGCCGACCTCTCCTGGGGGCTGATGCGGCTGCCACTCTCTCCAGACACAGTGGCCTTCTGGGTGTCATTTAGCGCTCCACTGTCCAGTGCGCCTAGGGCCAGGAAACTAATCACCCTGCATTTTCCAACAGGAAGTGGGGGGAAAGGACAGGAACAAGGGGCCCCCTACTCAGAAGCCTATGGTTGTCTGGGTTCCACGTTCTAGTCTGTTCTACAGGGTCAGAACTGGAGCACACAGCACCATCAAGAGGCCCGGGAAGTCAGCTTTAGCACATGGCCCAGGCTGTGCACTTTCAGCTCAGGGACCCAAGATGGTGGTGGCCCTCAGGGTTAAGAGGAAGTCCCAAGACCTAGATGGTCTAGAACGGAGGCTGAATGGTCGCCGCAGAGAGCTGTCTCAAGATGAGGGGAAGGCTGGCTGGGCTGTAGCCCTGCTCTTCTCCCAGGTCTTCGTTAGACCCTAAGACCCACAGGCACCCTGGGAGCGAGGAGACCTGGCTTTCCACCACCCTGCCTGGCCTAGGCATCAGCAGCAGGGGTTGGGTTGGCTGCATGAGTGCGCAGTAGAATAAACTGCCCTTGAGCACCTGATGCCCCACAAACTAACAAACTGTTGACATTGGAGGTTCTCCAATACAGTTCTGGAGGAGCATTAGGACCTGATGTGGGAGCTTGACGGACAGGAACTTTGCAGACGTGCTGAATCGGAGGCTCTGAGGTGGGGCTTGGCAGTCAGTCTTTAAAGAGCCCTCCAGTGAGGCTGGAAACCTCACTGAAGTTTGAGGACCACCCACACAGTTTGCTCCTTTGCACACCCATGTGTGTCAGGTGCTATTAGCCTCCCTCTACAGATGAAGGGATGGGCTCAGGAAGGCTCAGTTATTTCCCTGGTCAGATAACTGAGAGCCTGCGAGTGGGCTGCAGCACCTTACAGCACGGGTGAGTCCCTGGTCTCCATCCCCAGCATGGAAAGAAATAGAACCAGAAAGCTTAGCAGCTGTGGCTTTTGATGTGGCCTCACATCTTAATGGTGGGAGGGGCTGTGGACAGCTGGCTTAGTCCCTTTCCCTTACTGCTTACTTCCTGAACTCTGTAAGATTAGGTAAATCGCCCAGGATCCCACAGCTACTGTTTGGGAAAGCAGAGCTCCATCGACCTGTGGTTCCTACAGATGAGAAGGGTGTGCTGCCCCCAGTCTGGGCACAGGAAGGAAACAGCCACTTAACATATCCCAGGCCCACAGGCTCAGTGCAGTCCCTGCCAGCCAGTGCCAGAAGTGCCTAGGTAGCGGTGATGACTAATTGCTTACTACCCAGTTAGGCCAGAGAAGCAGCCTCCCCCACCATCTCCAGGTACAAATCATTCCTGGGGCTGCGAAGTTGAGCAGTTATAGGAAGAGCCTCCATGTAAAAGGTAAAATTGCTGAGAAATTTATGTGCTGCCTGCAGTTTTATTGATCTGTGGAGGGAGATAAGCGTCAGTACGGCTTCCCGGCTAACACTTGCAGGTGCCTCTCCTTATTTATTTCTCGTGCATCTGAGAACAGGTATTCATAAGACCAACAGCTCTGCCAAGGCGTGCCCAGGAATGGCCGCTGGGCTGGGAGTTATTGTAGTTGCAGAGCTGGTTTCTGGGGCCTTGAGGCAGAGAAAACCAGGCTAGGTGAAGGAAAGCCAGTTCTAAGTGAGGAGAGGCCTAGCTAGGCGAGGAGAGGCCCAACTGGGAGACGGGAAGCTGTGGACTCTGGAACTCTTCCTTCTGCCTCACCTGCCCTGAGGTGAAGCAATAAGGAAGCAGGTGGGTGGGTTTTTTTGTTTTTTGTTTTGGGGGGGTGGTTAAGACAGGGCTTCTCTGTGTAGCCTTGCGTGTTCTGGACTCACTTTGTAGACCAGGCTGACCTAGAACTCACAGAGATCCGCCTGCCTCTGCCTCCCAAGTGTTGGGATCAAAGCTGCGCCACCACACCCTGCCTAGGTGGGTGTTCTGAAGGGTAGGATTGGGCTGCCTGGTATGCACTGCTCCACCACAGAGTTGATCTGTCCACTCTTCCTAGAACACCCCCAAGGTCTTGGAGCAGCCCATAGTTGTGCAGAGTGTGGGCACTGACGGCCGTGTCTTCCAGTTCCTGGTGTTGCAGTTGAACACCACAGATGTGGCGTCTAGTGAGGGCATCAAGAATTTGGTGTGGGTAGACTCGGACCAGCTCCTTTACCGGCACTTCTGGTGTCGCCCAGTCATCAAAAAGAAGGTGGTGGTGGTAAGTCCTATAACAGGGCCTCGACTTGCCCCTCTAGGGTGACCTTGCTAGGAGGGCCTGGGTTGGCAGGAGGGGCTCTAGGGACTGAACACCCTCATCTGCCTGCCCTTCTCTCTGGCTCCTGCTGTGGGAAACTGTCCTGTGTCTACTTCTCTGCTGTTTCAGTGACTCGGTGTGGGCCCTGTTACAGCACAGTCTCACTGCTGCCTTGTAGTTACCCGCTAAACTCCCCCAAAGGCAGTCCTGTGAGTGCAACAGTCCCTATTAGCCATGTGCTCCTTCTGAGACCCTGTCCCTGCTGCACTTGGGGCTCAGCTGAGAGTCCACCTGATGTCTGGGCAGTGGCAGTGATGGTGCCTACAGCCGCTCAGGCTAGGACACAGCTAGAGGCACTGTGCGGACAGGGCGCGCAGAGTACTGGAAGGAGTGTGTGTGTGTGTCCGTCCCACTGTGCCCCACACAGTGTGCTTGTGGAGTTGAGTGGCCTTTCTCTGGTGACTCCTCCAGCCTGTCAGTGTTTCTCCCCTTGAAATGCTGTAAGAATCTGGACTCTTCTCTGGCTCCAGCCCCTTTGTCATATGTGCAGTCACCAGCCATCCCTCATCAGTCACCCCCATCAGTCAGCTGTTACTGTTACGTCCCTCCTGTCCTTAGGCCATCTTTCTCCTGGAGTATGAAATCTGTAGTGGGCCTGTTGGTCAGGGCTTCCAATTAACCTCTCCAGTTCATTTCCTGCCACCGCCCCACCACCATGGGCTTGGGTTCTAATCGTGCCTTCGTGCCTTCCACTGCACCCTGTGCTGTCTCTAAACCTCCTTCCTTTCTTGCAGGCTTGACCTACTTGCCCTTCAAGTGTGAAAGTCAGTGAGTTAGGCGCACACACACACACACACACACACACACACACACACACACACACACAC
>OU015754.1:44508150-44579629 GCA_907169655.1 Acomys percivali | reverse complement strand
CACACACACACACACACACACACACACACACACACACACACACACACCTTCCTGTCTGACACCTGATTGGAAGTCTCTTGCAGATAGGGAGGAGATCTGCCTCCCTCCTGGGCCTCCAGCAGTGAGAGCAGGGTCCTGCGAACCAATGTAGAATGGGGGACTCTTGTCACTCCCTGGTGGTTGGAGGGAGGGGACTTAGGGAGCAGGAGATGACGTGGCTGACAGATGCCAGGAACCTTCCACCCATCTGCAGCACTAGCTTCTCTGTGTCCTTGTTCAGAGAGGTGGTGTAGGAGAAAGATGGTGACTCGCCAGGCACTGATGATTCTTAGAAGAGCCTCCTGTTTCGTTTGCTGTCATGAAAACTGGTAGCAGGGTCTAATGGTCTGTGTTTTTTCCAGGAACCCGTTGGGCCTGTTGATTTCCATCCAGAGACGTTCAGGAAGTTTTTAGCTCTGTACTTGCATGGCGCTGTGTGAACTAAGAACCTTCCAGGGCCTGACTCCCTACCTTCCTTCCTTTGAAGAGCCTGTACCCTGGGATGGTAGGGCCTGGCCTGGCCTCCCTCTCAGTCTGGTGGTCTCACTGGCAATAAAGAGTCTTTGTATTGCATTGGTGCCTACATTGGTGTGAAGTTGTCTGTGAGGTGCTGGGTGCAGACCATGCCATGTGCCTCCTAGCCTCTTACAGTATAGGCCCTGGACCAGCTGTGCCTTTCACTCATGTGGACTCAGAGAATGGTGCTGGAGTTTCATTTTCCTCATCGAAACCCTGTAGCTAATACCACTTCCCTTGGAGTTTGGGGCTCCCCACAACCATCATGTGTGTTTCAGTGTCTTTGGCTGTCTCCCTCTTTTTCTTTGTTTTTGTTTTGTTTTGAAGACAGGGTTTTTCTGTATAACAGTCCTAGCTGTTGTGGACTTGTTTTGTACATCAGGCTGGCCTTGAACTCACAGAGATCTGACTGCCTCTACCTTCCAAGTGCTGGGATTAAAGGCATGTGCTACTACTCCACCAGCCCCTTTTTCTTTTGTTGGTTTTTCGAGACAGGGTTTCTCTGTAGACTTGGCTGGCCTGGAACTCACTCTGTAGACAAGGCTGGCCTTGAACTCACAGAGATCTGCCTGCCTCTGCCTCCTGAGTACTGGGATTACAGGTGTGTGCCACAGCACCCACTTATTTCTGTTTTGTGTAGCCAGCTTCACCTTGAACTTGCTGTCCTCTGACCTTAGCATTCGAGTCCCGGGCTTTCAGGCATGTGGCATCACACTCTGTCCCTTGGGTTTTTTGTTTGTTTTCTTTCAGTAGGGCTTTACCTATGGAAAGCACTGTACCACTGAGCCACATCCCTCAGAACTAGGGCTTGAACCTATGGAAAGAACTGTACTATTGAGTCACATCCCTGTCCCCTTTCTAATTTTCAAGATTTTAGAATATGACTGTCTTGCCTGCCTCATAGCAGGTGCTCTAAACATGTGCTGGGTTCTTACGGAAACTTTTTAATGTATAAGGGATTTGTATGTATGTCTGTGCACCCATGGGTGCCTAGTGCCCAAAGAGGTCAGAAGAAGGGCTCAGATCTCTTACAATTAGAGTTAGTGCTGGTTGTGAGCTGCCAGACAAGTGCTGTGAACTGACCCTGGCTTCTCCAGGAGAGCAGCCAGTGCTCTGAACTGCTGAGCTATGTAAATTGTATGCACGCTCTGCAGAGACTGGAGAGGCTTTAAGAGATACCCACTGTAGATTCCTAGTTGCTTGCTTGATGGCCTTGGTGAGTTCCCTGGGCCAGCTGGCCTCCTAATAAGTCCTGCTTGACAATTGTGCTTGGACTCAACAGGCTAGCTGTGCTACAATGCCGCTGCCGAATGCTGCTGACGCGGGTGTGCAAGGCATAGTTCTCTCCCTTGAATGAGAAACCGTAAGGGGTGGCCTCACATTCCCACAGCTGGTGTTTTGAGTCTACTTGCCAAGTGTACACCTATGGACAGAAAGCTAGGTGTGGATGTTTGGGGAGAAGCCAGCTGGGCCCAGCACCTGTGGGGAGCACAGGCAGAAGCCGTAGACACAGAGCTTGCCCACTACATCTGTGGTCACACCTGAGGCCGCAGTGGGGTCCCCAGAACCTAAGAGCCACATTGCTCATACATGGGTGTCTACAGGAAGTTTGACTTGTCACAGACCATTGGTAACTACCACTCCCATGAGGGAAAGGCCTTGGGGGCGGTGGCTCTGAGTACTCAGGCTTCCTATGGGAAGAGCACAGAAAGGTCTTGGAGCTGGGTAGCATCAAGTACTGGTAGCACTGGGCCTAGTCTGTCCCGTCCCAGGCTGTGCTCTGGGGGAGATGTGGGCGAGAAGGTATGAGAGATGAAGGGACCTGGTGTGTCAGGTGCCTGGGAACAGGGAACGTGGAAGGTTAGTATGGAGGTTGGCGTGGCTCATGAGACCTTGGACTTTGCAAGGGAGGTAGGTGTCTGGCCTGGGGGCCAGTGAGCCTTGTTGCCCGTTTGAGGGAATTTGGAAAAGTACAAAAGTTATTCACACACCCTGAGCAACCACTAGTCATTTGTTCAAGGGGCAATCCGGCTTGTTTCCCACACGTCAAGACCCGTGTGCTCTAAGCATACAACTCTGTGTACTTAGTGTCCTCATGGCACACTTACCCCCTCCTGCCACATTCTCAGGGAGGGTTCACCCCTGCCGTACTCTGCTGCAGTAGTGCCTGTAGATGGCCACACAGGTGGTTTCTGGGTGTGGGTTTTCACAAGATGCAGTGGCGAGCATCCCTGCTCATGACTGCTAGGGTACTTCTGCAGCATAACCGGCAGGTAAATTGTTGGCAGTGGAGCTGCTGACTCAGAGGAAGAAGTTTCTCCAACCCTGGTGGAAGCACAGGGCACTGATGACTGAGAAGGCCAGCTGGAGGCCACCGTGGTAGCCCTCCAAGCAACAGTAGACACTAACGGCTGCAAGCCTAGGGCAGCTCAGGTCCTGGGACTGGCTTGTTGGCTGGTGAACAGGGTGAAATGAACAGCCTGAGTTAGGGCTGAAGGCTCTCAGTAAGCAGTCAGCCCATGACCTTGCAGCTTGAGAGAGACCTCAGGACACTCCAGGATGGGCCAGTGTGACAGGGCTGGCAGTCCGTGTTCCCTCTGCTCCAGAGTGAGGCCCTCCTGCCTGCCAGCCACAGTCCTATCCCATGGACCCAGAGCCCACTGCACAAAGAACCGAACTGAGCACAAAGTCCAGCTTTTCCAAGGCAAGAGACATGGTGTGTATCCCCACCCCTGTACAGATGGGGAACCGAGGAAGTGGCAAGACCCACATAATTTACTGGTGAAGAACTAGGATGTTCATAGCTGGTGACAACTGCCACCTCTGCAGAGACGAACGCCCTTCCCTGACTCCCCTGTACCCAACCGCCGTGTTTCTTTCAGTTTGCTTTTCTTATGGGGTGACATTTTGTCTGTGGCTCAGAGGCTGAGGCTAAGCGCCTGGCTGGCCAGCCTGCATCTGAAGGAAGCACAGCGTGGAGGAAGAGAGGAAAGGAAGGAGGAAAAGCCTAGGGGACTTTAAGCAATAGACTTGGGGCCAAAATGATATTCTTATAGTGAACAAGAGTGCGCCTAACCCATTAAAAAGCTCATTCATGTTTAGTGGAGATAGACACCTAAAATCTAAATCTCAGGAGCTGGAAGGTTTATCCTGGGCTACACGGGGGATTCCTGCCCAGCCTGGGCTACATGGATCTGCTTCAAAGATAAATACATTCCTTTTTAAGGATGAGGGAGAAAAGTTGACTCCAATCTGTCTCAAGGGGATTAAGTCTGGGAAGAGGCCATTCCTTGTGGCCTCCGGTACCCAGCCGCCTCCAGTCGTCCTCCTCTTATGGACTGGGAACAAAACCCCTGTGCATAACCTCTCACTTCTGAACTAGGTGGGCTGCACTTCAACAGACTCCCTCAAATTGGTTTGTAGTTTTTAGAAGCCCTGGCTGGAAGGGGTTCAATTTCTGCTGACTTTTCTGAGGCTGGTCCAGGGTGGCCCCGTGCAAATGCTTGCCCAGGGGCCTTGAGATTCCACTTGGAAGGCTGGAAGGAGCTTCACAAACTCAGCTCAGATGTTTGCTCAGGCTGAGTCCCCTGTAGAAGGCACAGGACTTGAAGACTGTCCCTTTAACATCCTCACATGAATGCTGAGGGTCACCTGGTATGGGGAACCCAAACCCTTCACCCACATCCTGGGAGCTTCTAGGAAGGTATTTACTTCCAGTCGATCCAAGTATGTGCTCCGTGCCCCAGATGACAAGTTGCCAGCCACTTGATCCACTCTCAGCAGCTCACTAAGTGTCTGGCATGTGGCAGACCTGGCGCAAGGCTGTGGGTACGGAGCAGACAAAATAGGCCCTACAGCCACAGTATTTGCATTTCTGCACAGCAAAGTCCTCCATTGAGGCAAGACAGTGTCACCTTGGCCCACATCAGCTACTGGCCACTGCCTGGGAGACAGTAAGGTCTGGAGGGAGGCAGTTCCCAGAAGGGACATACTTATTAGCAACTAGCAGCTGAGGATGATGATGTTAGCATTGCTCTCCCAGGCTGGAGAGGCTACACAGAGCAATAGGCCCATGAGTCAATGACACAGGGTAAAAGTGTGAATGGAGAATAGGCAAGCCAGGAAACTATCTGGAGACAGTCTGGCCTCTGAGCTGGGTAAGGCCTGCAGCAGACCGTGCGCAGAGCCACCGACCCTCATCTCCACAGCATTTGTAGAATTGCCCCTGAGCATCTTTGCCAAAAGAATTGCAAGTGACTGGGTAGCCAAACCTCCAGAGACCTTGTAGAGGTGGCAAGCCAGCCAAAATCAGGTCTGTGGTCAGAGTGAGCTGGCCCTAACCCCAGTGCTTGTGTATCTTTCACTCCGCCATCTACACCCACCCTGGGTCCTAGGGACCAGTCCTTCTTAAACATAAGCACCATCCCTCCCCCAGCTGGTTGTCACACCTCCCCACAAGGCAATGCCCTCTCTAAGCACACTCCTTTACTTTTTAGGTGTTCTGGTGGCTAAGTGCCCTCAGGAGCTAAGAGGAAAGTCATCCAGTAGTCTCAGCTCTCTCAGCCTGCTGGGCCACACACAGTAGGAGTCTTCTCTAAAAAGTTTGGAGGCAGGGATGATGGACCTTGATAGCCTAGTGTCTCCTTCCCAGACCTGCCTCACTTGTCAGGCCACAGAACTGGGCTGTGAGTAGGGTGGGCAGAGCATGGCATGTTCAGGGTGCTGCTGCCTGGGAGCGCATGCTTCATGGCAGCTACCTCAGGCCACATCTCACCAGAACCATCTAGACCCATCTAGGGAGTGGGTTTGCTGGCCAGGGCAAGACCTCCCTCTTTTGAGTCCAGCCCATGGAGAGCAATGTGCCCCTTAGAAACACCTGATTTACAGGCTAACCCAGCTAGACCAATGTGAGAACCCCCAAATGCGACAGGACTGGAGTCCTGAGGCTCACCACACTGCACATCTGGCAGTTTAGCCATTCACACTATTCTAGAAGTATGTGCTATGTGCCAGGTTGTGTGCTGGGTTTGGGAGACTCAGATGTGAGCCACAGTCCCTGTCCCCAGGAGTTCCTAGTCTGCCCGGTGGCCACTTCAATAACTAGCTTCCCTGGATCTGCAGTAGCAGATCCCCACAAAGGCCACCTTTCCCCATGCCTAAGGCCCTGCCTGAACAAGCACTGGGGACACGTGGCTGGAGCATGCTCCAGGGGTGACTGGCTCAGCCACCTTCAGGCCCTTCACAAACACCCACTGAGCACCTGCCGGGAGACAGGTCCTGGCTTAGAGAAGGCAGATATGGACCCGTCAGCACAGGGCCTGGGGATGTAGACAGCTGACACAGCTGAGGGGCATCCTCATGGTGGGGCTTTGGAGGCTTGGTTCCAGGGAACAGATGGGAAGGGACAGTGAGAGGCCTAGGTGACAAACCGCCAAGGAGTCATGCACGAGGCATCAAGTGCTGGGCAGTGAGGAAAGGAAAGAGACTCCAGCCCTCAGATGCCATGAGCGCTGACCCATGCCATGGTCCCTCAGCTCCACCCCCACCCCCCCATTTCCATTTCTGATCACTGGAAACCCCAGAAGACCCATCTTTATCTATTCTCTAGATGACCTAAGCCTGTCTCCAGCCATCAGTCATCCAAATGCCAACAGTTCCCTTAGTTGGTCACTAACACAGGCCTAAGCACCTGATTTCTTTATTGCCTATCTAATTGACTCAATGTAACCCGCACAAGCACTTGCCTGGCCCCATTAAGGGGTGGCACCGTCCTTCCAGGCCTGTCTTGCTTAGCAGATAGGTGTCGGCAAACACATGACAAGTGGGTGAATGCGAGAAAGAGCGAGAAGCCTCAGAAATGGCATCTTGGTGGCACTGGAAGGTCCAAAATGCAGCCAGGACACTGAACAGGAAGCTAATTGTCCAGGCCCCAGCTGCCAGGGGCTGGGGTTTCACAGGGTCTTGGGGACAGGAGGAAACCCTGCACAGACAGACTGCACCTCCATCTTTCAATACGTGGCCCTGAGTCTGATTGTTTGTGTGCAATCTTCATGCCCAATACTAAGCCCATAGTGAGCCTGGGGCTGAGAGGACAGTCCTGTTCCCTCCAGCCCACAGCCCACAGCCCACAGCCAAGCCCTGGAAAGCCTCACCCCTCTGCAGAACAGGTGACTCAGGCCCAGAGTCAGGGCCAGAGCAATCATGACTCTGTGGGTGCCCAGAGCCTCCTGGGGCCGGGGGGAGGGGGCACACCCCTCTGCTGCCCCAAGGACAGGTCTAGGCCAGGTGCTCAGGTAAACAACAGACTCAGATTCTCCTCCAACTGTAGCTTTCAAGGAAAGGGCAGCCAGGGCACGTGTGTGGGTCTCTCTAGCCAGGCCAGCTACTCCTTAGACTCAGGAGCCTGTGCACAGCAGAGGACCAGGAAGGAAGCAGAGACGCCCCAGCCGGGGAGGCCATAGGCTGTCTCCTCCATCCCTGTCTGAGCTTCAGTCCTTCCCTCCTCTGGTAGCTTCCTGCTGCTCAGGGCAATGCTCTGGCCTGGTCCTGATGTCTTGGGTTAGGCCTGAGTAAGGTAATGACAAGACCCTGGTGAAGGAGGACAGTCCTTTCCTCTAAGACCAGGGTTTGGGACCAACTTGTAGGGACTGCTCTGGTGCCCAGGTGGTGGGTAAGAATGCAGGGCCAATCACCTGCCACCCGAGACAGGGCTGGGGATGTCTTCTCCCACACAGCATCCCCCTACAGCTCCAGTCTGGAAGCATGAACGAGCCAGTGTGGTCGCCACAGTCTGCATCACCCACTGGTCCAAAAGGATTGCTTCCCCAACAGACAGCTCCTCCTCATCCCACGGTCCTGCCACAGCAGCCGCTAGTGGTGAGCACACACCTTGCTCACTATTAGTGCCACAATGAAGAACCTGAGGTCAGTCACACACTAACCTGCCATGTCCCAAGTAGCGACAGAGGCGAGACCCAACCTGCAAAGTTACAATCTGGTTCTAGGATTCTTGGAAAAGCAGAGAGCACTTTGTTTAAGCACTGGTGGTCCCCACCTCGACCCCAAGGCCTGAAGTCCTAGATGTACCCAGAACATTAGCAGTACATAGTGAACACTGCCAACTAGCATCTGCCACACTGTCCGGGCCCTCTGTAAGCCATAGGTCAGTTATGAATCCTTTGCCCACTCAAATATCTTGCCTTTCCCACCCCATCCCTACCTGGGAGATTAAAAAAACAAAAACAAACACCAACCAAGCAAAAAACCCAACCTTCCAATAACCCAGCTCCTACAAGACCCTTGTACTACCCCGACAATTGCAGACATAGCAGGCATTTGGGTATGGAGACTGTTAAGCAATTGGCCCCTCACAGGCTCCTGGGAACCCCGGGGAAGCCAAAACATGACTGTAGGCCAGAAAACTGAAACTGCCTCAGCTTGAGGCCTCCAACAGTCTGAGGCAATCCCACATCCACCTGCCGTAAGCCGCTCCTAAGGCCACTGCATTCAGCTCTGAGCTCAGGTGCCAGGCACAGCCTTTCCTTTCTGATCATTACTATCAGCTCTTACCCGGGTCCCCTCCCCCAAACATGTCAGGAAGGGCTGCGGAAAAAAGATGTCCCTTTAATAAAACGTTATCAACATATATCGTACACAAACTACAATGTATCATAATTACTTTTTTTTTCCTCTCATAATTCAGAACCAGACTACAAGGTAAGAAAAAACACAGAAACAGCTACAATGTTCCCAAGAATCCGCACAAGGTCTTTTTTCAGGCAGATGGTATCTCACATAATATGATATACATGGGTCAGAAGGGGAGGTAAGAAAACAAAGACCAGCTACAAGGGTGGGCGGGGCGCAAGGAGGGTGTCAATGTACAAAGAACTCAGTGTCTTCCAGGACAAGACACGAAGGTTGCCATGGGGCAAGGCCAGGGCAGCCAAGTCACCCCTCCTCGGAGGGGACAGGCTCCACCATCAGGTTTGTCGGTTTTTGAAAATAAAAACAGGACCAGAAACAGTGTCTGTTTGGTTGCTGGTGCTCCCCCCACCCCCACAGCGATGCCAAAGTCTGTCCATCCAGTTCCAAGCAAATACAGAGCAATTCCAACCAATACCCATCTTTAAAAACGGACGAACAAGAGGAAAAAAAAAGAAAAGAAAAAAGAAAAAGAAAACCACAATGTCAGCCCACCCTGCCAGTGTGCACCATGTGAGGACCTTGGGACCAGAACGTGGAGGTCAGTTCTGCATCCCACATCAGCCACGCCTGAGCCACTACCCAGCCAGCAGGGTTCTTGCCAAGGAGATGGTAGGGACCAAGGGACTGGAGGCCCCAGTGCCTGGGCACGAGGAGAGGTCTGAAGACGAGGCGCCATCTTGGAACAGTGTGTACACTGGGTCACAGCGATGGTCTCTGTTGGGCGACAGCAGGCTTGGGCTCTGGGCCCTCTGTGGACACTGGGTCGGGGCAGGAGTGTCGGTGTGTTGGCCAGCCAAACCAGAGCCAAGCAGACACCTGCATCTCCTTGCCCAGAGCAAACCCCAAAGGCCAACGTGCAAATGGTTGACTTCTGTTCCTTTTCCCCCAATTTTTGAAAGAAACCACCGATTGTAAACTGTCCAGTTTATTATTATTATTATTAGATGGCTACAACGTCAGTGTGACATTGCACACCCAGACTAGTTTTTCTGGTGGTAGGACTTGGGGACAGACAGCAGGTCTTGTGGGGTTTTCTTCCTTTTTTTTTTCCTTTTTCCTTTTTTTTCCGTTTTCTTTTTCTTTTCTTTTTCTTTTTTTTTAAAGAAGAAAGCAAAGAGGTTGATTGGGGTGGGGCAGAGGGCTTGCTAGAAGCTTCCAATAAAAAAAAATTCCTCCCAAAGAAACCCCCCTGAAAACAAATTAAAAATCCCAGCAATGGTAAAATCCCAAACAAATAGACAAACAAAAAATCCCAACAAAAAGTGTCATGTAGAGAAAGGTCCTTTCGGGCAGGGAGAGGGTGGGATTTTTCTGGTTGTACTTGAAATATATTTTTGAGTTTTGTCCTTCATGTTTTACGGAATAAAAAGTTTGGCCTTTTTATTGCATGAAACTAAAATTGGGAAAGGTGGGGGAGTGGATGAGAGGGACACGGGGGAGCAGGAGACGCCCTCTCTCAGCTCCTGGTATCGACACCTCACTTCTTCTTGCATAATTTCTGGCATCTTCTGCCTGCAATGCCGGCTCTCAGCGTCTTGGAGAGGGGGGGCTCACACACTCATCGTCATGCTTGGAGAATACTGCAGGGGAAAAGCAAGGTTGAAGATCAGGTGGGGAGGAGAGGTCACGGACTTGCCAATGTGCCAAGAGCCTGCTGAAGGCTCGGCGTGCAGTGCTGACCAAAGCAAACCTAGGGAAGGGCACCGGGTAGGGAGAGGCAGGAGCTAGGTGACAACTCTGGGACCAGCCTTGGTTCTGGTTCTTGCCACAACTCTGGCAACACAAATGGCCTCCAGTTCTCATTCTCTTTGGAGAAACCAAGACAGGAGGATTTAGTGAGTCAGGGTCCCTGAAGGGTGCTCTGGGCCAGAGGTAGTCTGGAGCTCTCAGAAGCTGCTCTCGTCAAGGAGTGCAGACATAGAAGGTCACGTGGCTCCTGTGCCCCGAGGGCCCAGGAAATCCCTGGTTGCATGAACCCACAGGGCAGTGCTGCCTTGCCAATTCCATTCTGCTGTGAATGCCAAAGGCTTCCAACCTTCACAGTGCCCCTGGAAGAACCAGGCAGCAGAAAACAGGCGATGAGTGGCCAGGACTTTGCAAGTGGGTGGAAAATGACTGAAGTGAAAGTAGCATAGCATGGAGGCACAGTTACAGAGCCTCCAGGCCTGAGAGAACCACTGGGTCCCAAGGACTAGAAGAGTTAGGGGTGGGGGTGGGGGGAGCGGGGGCGGGGGAGAGCTTACATTGTCATTCTGGAAGGAGTGGAGGAAGTTCCCTCCTAGCTCGCCATCATCTCGAGGGGTGCCTGGAGGATTGCTAATGCCACTTATGTTGTTAGGAGAATTCTGTGGAAAGAGACAAGAAGGTGAGACCATGCCGCCCTAACAGACGGGGTGATATTAAGGGAGGGGACATCGAGTGTCACTCACTTTTGGAAGTCCATCTATGTCGCCTGATCCTAAGAAGGAAGAAGAATCTGAGTCAGGGTGGTGTTTTTGTTTTTTGGGGGGGTGGGGGGTTGGGATATATGTAGGCATATGTTTTCATGCGTGTGTGGACATTGAGGAGGTCAGAGGTCATTGCCAGGTCTCTCCATCTTCCTTTTTGAGACAGGTTCTTTCACTGAAACTGGATTCAGCTTGCTGATTCAACTATAGATTGGCTGGCGACAAGCCCCAAGCATCTTCCTGTCTCTGCCTTCACAGTGCTAGTTTTTTTGTTTGTTTGTTTTTGAGACACACAGTGCTAGTATTAAAAGTGTGTGCCACTGTATTTAGTTTTTACATGAGTGCTGGGGAATCAACCCAGGTGGTCATGCTTGCCAAACAAACACATTACTCAGCCCCACACTTGCCTTTCTGAGGCAGGATCTTACTACATAGCCCA
This sequence comes from Acomys percivali, assembly GCA_907169655.1. Taxonomy (NCBI): domain Eukaryota; kingdom Metazoa; phylum Chordata; class Mammalia; order Rodentia; family Muridae; genus Acomys; species Acomys percivali. The sequence continues at coordinate 44,568,481 of OU015754.1, read as the reverse complement.
GCCAGGCCATGAATTAACCATTCTCCCACCTCAGTATAAAAGTACTGAAAAGACACGCACTGTGGCGCCCTGCCTGTTTCTTCTTTCTAAACTGAGAAAACTTACTCAGGTTTCATGCATGCTCTACTGAGTGCTTGAATGCTGGACTGCACCTTGTGACCCTCCTGCACCAGGTTCCTGAAAGCGAGGACTACAACAGGCGTGTGCGGCCATGCCTGACCCAGTTCAGTTGCTAGATCCCTCTTCCACGGGGATCTCCACCCTCTCAGAAGGACCCCTTTCTTCTCTGGCTCCGTGGATGGGAGTTCACATTATGTCTGTGTAGAGAACCCTCCACGCAGGGGCAGCAGCTCTTGCTCAGGACCTTCCCAGGCCCAGGTGACCAAGGAGCTGAGGCAGAGTATGCTGCCTGGGCAGGTGGAGCATACGCAGGTGCTGGCTTACCTAAGGATCCATTCATGTGGTGGGGCTCCATGCCGCCCATGCCTCCCATTGGGCCGTCTGAGCCAGGACCCATTGGGAACTGTGGGGGTGAGCAGAGCAGGGTTAGCAGGCCCAGGCCCATTGTACCACCCTTCTGCTTCCCAAACTCCTCCAAGGGATCAGGCCTTGGGCCCTGGCTGCTTAGAAGAACACTGAGGATGCTCCAGGCTGTGCAGACTTAGGTACCATGGGCTGGAGAAGGAGACGGTTCCTTGTCTTGGCCCTGGGGATTGCCCAGTGGAAGGGCCTGAGTCTATATACCACTCCAACGGGCAAACTGAGAGGGAAAGGAACCAGACAAAAGCCACCAAGCTCCATGCACAGCCAGCTACCAATTTCTTCGGCCTCCTCATAGGGCTTGATCCACTCCTGGGTAGGTGCCTGGTTCACCAGCCACTGTTGCACTGACAAGTATCTTCAACTACGTAGGCCAGATCAAATGACTCAGACTTGTTGCCTGCATTTTACAGGGGAGCAAATTGAAGCCGAGCAGGGGAGGTGCTTTGCACAGTCTCCTAGGGCATAGGTAGAACCAACCATTCTGGCTGTGGGACGGAGCAGGGTGGAGCAGGGCAGCCTGTTATGAGCCTACACCCCAGGCATGGTAAGTTTCAGGAGCAACGGTGAAGGATCTGCTCCATTCCATGCTGCCTGCATGTGCCAAGCCCACCCCACAGGGAGGAAGGAGCACACATCCTGAGTAGTGATGCTGAGCCTTGCCTGGAGCCGGTGCCTGTGGTGCTGACTGGATAGAGGGCAGGGCGGGACAGACATAGTGTGACAGAGGGAGGACTGCTGGGCACTTGGCCTGGGCTGGGTGCTGAGGACACGACTGAGTCACACGTCTGCCACAGCCCTTAGGAGCTCACAGCCACCCAACAGGACCAAGGTCAGAGGGGTCAAGTTCCAAGCACAGCCACAGACGAGGCACGGCTGCAGTTTCCGAGGCTGCGGAGCCTCCGCAGAAATGAACAGAATCTGGATGCAGAACAGGTTGTAGAAGCCATTCTAGAACTGCTGTGTGAGCAACAGATTCAGGACGGGGGGCAACAGGGACAGCTGGTGGAGAGCTGATGTGTACAGGGACTGTGGGCTTCAGCACCTTTGTCACTTTTCCAGGCACTAATTTCATACTAATTAGCCTAAATGATATGACAATGAAGGGGATGGTCACCTTATTAGGCTCCCAGGACACAACTGTCCCAGACCAAAAAATAGTGTTTAAAGTTGCTAACACAAAACACACATCACATACATATACTAACGCACATTGTTATTCTAACATAGATATGACCAATATATTAAAAGTCAAGAACTTTTAGTTGTCTTTTTGGTGCAGGGCCTATGGAACCCTGGCTACCCCAAAACTCAGAGACCCCCCCCCCCCACACCTCTGCCTCCCAAGGACTGGATAAAGACACAGATGGACACATCTGTCTTCAAATCAGATAATTTTCAAATTACGTATTATCATGTAATTCCACATTCTGTTTTAATAACCTCAAACACTGCTATACCATACAATCCATGATGTTTATGGTTGGGCAACGACCACATCAACTTTAGGACACGTCTATGGCTGTCCCGTGTTCTCACTCAAATTTGTACTGTTCCTAGTCCAAAGTGGAGTGCTGTAACATCCGTCTGTCACCACACACTCAGGGTGGTTTTGCTTTCAGCTCTGTGGCCAGGCGTGTCCGCCCATGTGAACTGCTGGGCCACACAGTCCCTGTTGCTGCCCTCTCCAGCAGTGACGGCTGCTCTCCTCAGCAGCTGCACCATTCGGCATTACCACCAGCAGTGGAGGAGGGCTTCACAGACTCAACAATAGTCACTGCCCATGCCTTTTTTTTAAAAAAATTGATGTTTTGTCTGTGTATCTATGTGAGGGGTCATGTGGGTGCTGGGAACTGAACCTGGGTTCCCTGGAAGAGCAGTCGGTGCTCCTAACCACTGAGCCATCTCTCCCAGACCCCACTGCCCATGCTTTTTGTTCATAGCCATCCTCCTGCTGTGAAGAGGTAGCTTGTTGTTTTAATCTGCATTTCCTAACAGCTTTTTCCTGTGTGTCTATGGCCCAGTTGTACAATTCTGGAGAAGCATCTATTTTCATATTTGTCACATGTTTTTGAAATTGGATCGTCTTTTTATTATTGATTTGTCAGAGCTCTTTACATATTTGGGGCTTAATTCTGTTTAACCCTCACCTGCCCCCTCTTGAGATGACTCCATTGTTGGCCCGATGGGCCTTGAACTCCTGGGCTTAAGTGATCGTCCTACTGCAGCCTCCAAAACAGCCACATCTATAGGCACTAATGTGCACCTGGCTTAAAATGGGAGGGGGGGGGAGAGGGAATTTAATTTTAATTATGAGTATATGTGTGTGTGCACATGTTTGTGTGCACACGTGTGGAGAGGTGAATGTGTACAAGCTAGAGGTCAGGGTTACGTGTCTCCTCTATTGCTCTTCACCTTATTTTCTGAAGCAGGGTCTCTACCTGAGCCTGGAGCTTGTCTCGTCAGCTAGACTGTGACCTGTGACCTCTGGGTTCCTCGTGCTTCCAGCTCCCCAAATGCTGGCAGTACAGGCACAGCACGCGTCCAGCTTTTAAAAAGCAAACAAGATAGCCCCTTGAGTTCTGGGAGGTTGAATGAGGACGCATGCGTGCACAGCAAGCACATCTCCCAGTTCTCGAGGCCATTTCTGTGCACCAGAGCAAGGAGGGAGGCCACCTCATCTGCTTGCTCCTGGGTGCCACTATCCCAGCTCCGCCTCTTTAATCTATACTGGTTAACACAGGAACACCATTACTTAACCAATGACAGGACTAGTCAACAGTAGTAGCCAGGTTGGTTAAAGAAATGTCATGTATGAGGAAGCCGTGTATTTTCACTAACGCTTCTGTCCTGACATGTGCACCCTTCCTCCTACCTCTGATCCCCTCCCCAGCCTGAGCTGTCTGAAAGCACTGGGGCATTCTTTATAAGGCCATGCCTGTCTGCCATGTCCAGCGTCTGCAAACACCAGCATGCACAGGATACACGCCCTGTGAAGAAATAGTATTCAAGCTCAGAGGACACTGGGGACTTGTAAGGTCCAAGCTGAAGTCCAAGTAAGTTAAGTTTTGAGAAAGAAACAAGGAAAGTCCTATTTAACTTGGCTGCCCTTGACCATGGTATTTTCCGGGTTCTCCTGAAGCCTTATTTCTAAAGCTCTGAGTCATTCTTTCGGTGGTGTGAGGTTTAGCGCAACCATCTGGGTGAGCCCACACTCTGTTTTCATTCCAATTCCTTTTCCTGCCCTTTCCTCAAGAGATTTCCAGAGTAGATGTGGATATCCGTCTTGTCTCACACCATTGCTTTGGTTGTGTCTTGAGACCTTGTTCTCACTGTATAGCCTTGGCTGACTCAAACTTGCAACTAAGGCTGGCCTAGAACATATGGCAATCCTCTCGCCTCTCTGCCTCCTGAGGACTAGGATTATGGGTGTGAACCGCCATGCCAGCTTGTCTCATACTTAAAAACTGTAAGTTATGGAACTGGAGTTGCAGACAGTTGTGAGCTGCCATGTGGGTGCTAAGAATTGAACTCAGGTTCTCTGGAAGAGCAGTCAGTGCTCTTAACCACTGAGCCATCGCTCCAGACAGCCCCCCCCCCCCCCCCGCATGACTGTCAGCTTACAGGTACATATCTGAGGCATTCTGGTTCTATGAAGTAAAATTTGCATGAAGTTTTTCTGCAAAGTGACAAGTGACCTAAACTTTCCCTATGAAGGCTATTCTCACAGAAAGGCAACTGTGGCCTTTGTGGAAATGGTGGTCCATGGGTGTGAGATGCTTTCAGATGAAGTTGCCAAGAAAGATATTAAAACTGTTGAACATGCAGATCAAGGAGCAAGCTGGAGCTCGAATTTGATAAGAGAACAGCTCCGCTCTCTGCAATTTCATTAAAAGCCTCATGGAAATCAAGGTAGCGTAGAATTCCAGTTCTTAAATCAAAGGACCTAGCAGGAGAGTGGCCCTTCCCCCGTCTCCCCGCCAGCCCTTGGGTGATGCCAGAGTCTCCTGCCTTCGAGGCATGTGCTTTAACCCTGGGCTGCACCCTCAGTGTGCAGTCTTGTGTTACAATACCGTGAGGTGCCACTGGCATACTGCGGTGAGCACAGCTGTGCCCAGGGGGCCGAGAAATCTGTTATCAACATCCCCTCTTCTCTTTGGTTCACACAGAGGACTTTCTGCTGTAACCACTGGATCCGGAGCACAACAGCCTTAGATCCAGAGCAACCAGGGAATGGGGTGACGATGGCACTGACTCCAGTGTGCACTTGTGGTGACCGGGTAGGGGCTGGGGTTGGGGTTTGGAGTGTTACTGAGTTTTGGATGGACACCAGTGTCAGTTTGTTTAAAAGATGTGCTAGTCGCCACACACTTGAGTGAGTGTGTGCTCTCCCACCCAAGTACCCATCTACACGGCCTGGAATGTTCTTGACTGTCCTTATCCCATTGTGTGCCTTTCCCCTTGTCAGAAAAAGAAGAGTCACTCAGCTATCTGGGTGGCGCTGGAGCTGGCACTGTTGCAGTTCGTAGTTTCATGACCTCAACTCTTAAACACACGGTCAGTGTTCATAAAGTTAAATGAAAGCCCAGTGGCATCGTGATGCAAACGTGAGAGGAGACCGTAGCAGCAGGCAGTGGCCTGTGTACCCACCAGCATCCACAGCCTGGGAAAGTACAATGCTGACCATAGGTGGCAGATGCCCTATGCCACGTCCATCTGACTTAACAGAGTGCTCTCCGCCGGGTCCAGTAGGCCTTTGTGGGTTTGGCATTCTTTCCACTCAACCTTCTATACCAAAGGCTACAGAATAGGACTTACGCCTTCGGGTATCTCAGGATACAGAGCATTAATGGTAAAATCTGGATCAATGACAGCCCTAGGGAGGGGGACAGCAAGGCTAGTGGGTGGGTAGGAGGGCTGTGTAAGAGAAGAATTTTCCTGTTTTATCTAACACGTGGCCCTGCAAAGGAGGCTGCTGGGGAGATTACATCAAATGTGTGCTGCGATCGGCACGGGGTAGCCTGCGTCTGCGTGTAGGGACTGAATACCTGGAGGGGACTCTTGTATTATCTCAGGAACTGGGCCTACCAAACCAGAGGCCCAGAGCACTCCAGGCCCAGAGCTGGACCAGCTCATCTCCTGCGGAGGGAAGACTACTGGGGACTCAGATGAGAAGAAGGTCAAGGGAGAGGTAAACAGCTGTCCTATTGGCGCTGGCACGGGTCAGGCCGGCAGGTCCCTGAAGGCACACCTCAGGCTTCCTCTTAGCAACACAACGCCCAGGAAGTAGGAAGGATGGGCAAGAACAATTCCCTAAGGTGGCACAGCCAGTCAGAAGAGTGGGGACTGAGCCAGAGAGGGCCCCCGCAGCCTGGGGCTTTCCCTTGCCAGCATCTCAACACCTGACCAGAGGGTGAGCCCTGCTCCTCCTGCTTCCACTAGTGATAAGAAGGGCGCTGACTCACCCCAAGAGCTAATCACTTTTCTGATGGGTTATTTTATTCATCTTTGGTAACAAATGGCTAAAATCAATTACGCTTGCTTTCCCCTCAGCTGATGAAGTTAATTATGATTTGTTATGGTATCTGGTATGTAAATGAGCAGAAAGCAGACTCACGTTGGACCGGCTGCCTCCCGGCGGCACAGGATTAATCATTGTGTAGATGTTGTCACTGGAATTTGTTGAATCTGTAGAATAGTGGAAACCATATAGTTCAGGTGATTAATTCATTTCTTAATTAAAACAAACTCATGGCACTTGAACTCGTTCTTTTGTATTTTATCACCTAAAATTTCTTCTAAGTATCACCATCTTCTGGCTAATTTGTATTTAATGAAGATTCACAAAGTTTTTAATCACAGAAAATTCAACTGTAAAAACCATTCAACCACAAACCAAGAATTTCAGGGTATCTGGGCAGTAGGGTGGGCACAGCACAAGGACTTCAGATCCCTTCCCCGGGCTCGGCAAGGACACAAGGACACAACCTGTGTTTCCTCTCAGCCCCACCCAGGGAAGGAAAATGCAGGAACTTACCCAGAATCACTCTGCTAGGCTGAGGGGTAGGAGGTGGGGATGGGGACGGGGGACGGGGACGCATTAACATACGGAGTGGGTTAACGTGACCCAGTCTGAATGTAGGTCATGCCACTCATCAATGCTGCAGAGCGGGAGCCGGAGTGGGAGCCAGTTGCGGCTGCAGCCAGCTCCACCCCTGCAGCTGAGCAGATTTCCTTTATGGGGAGCTGGCAGGGGAGGCTCCAGCCACTCCCCACCTCGCCAGGAAAGTCTCCTTAGGAAACCAGCTGAGAGTATTCAGTCAGGAGCAGAAATTCTCCCTCTATTTTGGGCTGGGTAAGGGCCGTATGCTGCACTCCTTCCGGCTGACTGCAATGCTATTCTTAGCCGGCAGACAGATAATTGTGACACTGTGTATATGAGTGTGTGTGCACCTGCCCTCGTGTGCACGCATGCCTTCTCCAGATAAAAAGAAACAACGGAAGGAGATCTCTTACATTACACCGAGGACCAGAAGCCCAAAGAGCCGGGACCTCAGTGTGAGTGTGTGCGTGTGTGCCTGAAAATCCTGGTCCCCAGAGACCCTTTTGGAGTCACCTAGGGCAATGAGACCTTATTGTTTCAGACCTCGGCTCAGCCTTGTTCTTTTCAAAGCAGTGTAGAAGACAGACGGGTCACATGACTGACACCACACAATGAATGGGCTGTTGGTTGGAAGGGCTCACAGCCCTTAAACCTCCAGGTACCAGTGCCTGGTAGAGCATCCACTGCTTAGGGCTTAGCAGTGACAGAGAGGCCAGGATCTGCAACACAGCCCCCAGGACCACACAGCTTCCCACTCCCACTGGACATTTTTTTCCCTTTCCCCTCAAGCCCTCTTACCCGCAGGACTGGGCATGATGGGGGTTCCCGGAGGTCCGCCACCGCCAGGAGGTCCCTGATGAGATAAAAGCTGTCATCAGTGATCTGTGCCGACAAGAGGCTTGGGGAGGCCTCTCTGCTATCCTCCAGTGCCCAGAACAGCCTGGCATCTGGTGCTGCCTCTCCTGCACTCAGAGCTGGGGCACACAAGCCCAAAGGAAGCTGAACTAAGGCATCATTGGTGGGTGTGGCATATCTGCTCACACCCACTTAATGCACACTAACCAGTGAAAGCCAGAGGCATTAAGTGGGAATATACGGTCTGCTGGGTAGCCGGCCACTCAGGAGGAGTCCTCTCCTGGGTCAAGGTTTGGAGAAGTCTGGGCTATCCCAGGCTGGTACAGATACCTTAAACACAAGCCCTAGCAATTTGGACTCTGGGCTCATCTGTGCCCTCACAAGGACCACATCAGAGCCTGAGTGCCCAGCAGCTGGTCATATGTACTGGACAGCCAAAACCCATAGCTGCACTTACCACATAGGTACCGGGTGATGAGGAGGAGTACGGGATCTGGAAAGAAGATTTAGGAGTCACGTATTGGAGCTGCCTTCCCTGACAGAGAAGTATTGTGTGTGCCCTTTCACTTCCAAACCCACTTTGGGGTACACTCACTCTTATGAGAGGCTTGGGGACCCAGTGAATTAGTAATCTGGCCAGTTTCTTGAGAAAGAGGCCTGAGACATGAGTGAAGCCACAATGCAGGGGTCCTGGGGACTGGGTTTCTCTCCCCAGCCTTTGGGTAGAGCCTGAGAGTAGGGTCTCCGGAGGCCTCCCATTTGGGGGGGAGGGTAGAAGAGAGCAACGCCCACCCACACACCCACTTGCATCTCTTCTTCCCAGCTCGCCAATCACTGCCTTCAACGCTAGAAACCAAAACCATAATACACCTGGAACCAGGGCTCTTGGCTGGTCCCCATGAGCCTCTGCAGAGGAGCCCAGCACACTGCCCACGGCCTCCGCCCACACGGGCCTCCTTCCCAGAGGCACCAGGTGGAATGCTACCGTAATCCCTCCTCCTGACCCCTCTTCCCGGTGACAGAAGTTACCCAGAGCCTAGAACCTCTTTCTTAGAGAATGGCGCCCCACCAGACCTGGATACTCACGGAGTTAGCACTGTTAGGATTGGGCCAGGGTCTGCCAGCTCCTGGGCCCCTGAGGGAAGCAGAGATGGAGACAGTGAAGGTGGGGCTACAAACGCTGTGGAGTGGAGCCAGCAGGGGCAGAGGAACAGGCTGGCAGCAGGACAGGAAGGCCTAGAGGTCACCGGACTCTGGGGTAGTAACGGCCAGTTTCACGGAAGGAGACTTATGCACTCCTTCAAATTATATGTACAATTTGTAAAATATATGGTATTAAAAAAAAATTTTTTTTTTATGTAAACGTCTTTCTGCGTTTCCCTAGGAAGATAGGCCAGAGATTCTCATGTAAGTACTAGAGATCAGGGCTCATCTGCACAGGGATAAAATCTTGGATCAGCCACTGAAGCTGTGCAAGCCTAAGGAAGTCACTCTACCTCTCTGGGCCTCAGTGACCTCATCACAGACAGGGAGTAACCACCCCTTGTAGGAGGAGCCTGAAGATCAGAAGTGCGCCCAACGCTGCGCCTGGCACACACACTGTATAAGGCGGAGCTCTCACCCTAGCGATGAGGAAACTGTGGTCCAGAGAGGCACCAGTGACTTATGAGTCTTCAGGGGTTCCAACAGTGGGTGGGGAGGCCACAGGCTCTGAGGCACTGGCCAGGGCCTATTTGCCTTACATGTTAATCCCAGGCATGGCGGGGCCGAGGGAGTTGGGTGGTGGTCTCATGCCGCTGCCGTAATTCTGCAACGATAACCAAGGGTCAGTCTATGAGAAGGAGAAGGGGAACCGGGGAGGGGAGACAAACACAGAATATAAGTGAGAGGGTTAGTCTGTGAAGACAACCTGATGAGAAAAAAAAATCATACATTCTTTCAGAAAGGATGGGGACCAAGTGACAGGGACCACAATGACGACAAGCCAGCACAGAGGGACAGTCACAACAGTCAATGTGCTTTCAGGGCCTTCATGATGACATCCCCTAAAATGTGTCTATTCAGCAAGCTGCTGTGGGCCCCTTCCCACAGCCCTCAGCAGTTAGAAGAAAGGCTGGCTCTGCTACCAGGTCCGACGCTGACTGGTGAAAGGGGTCACATAAGGCTCTGAGGGAGAAGAGAGCAGAGGAAACCAGCCCACCATGCCACTGACCTCAGAATGCCCAACAGTCTCCCCACCAGCACACAGCCATCCCTATCCCCTACAGCAGGACTCTGAGGGTCAGGACAGCAGGACACTGCCTCCACAGTACACTCACAACTCTACAACCTGGGGTGCCCGTGACTGACAGACAGTCAGGGAAGAGAACAAACTGCACCAGCTGTAAGCCTGGGCACTGCCCTTGTTGGGCATTTGAGAGAAGCAGGCTGGTGGAAAGCTGACGGCCTGATGGCAGCCCGGCCTCAGTGTGAGCGGCCTCTGCGGTGCACACACTGCCCCTTTACTGCACCTGCCCTGTCTGTCCTTGTAACAGCACTCTGAAGCTGGTCCCGCTCTACAGAAGACAAGACTGAAAGGCTAAGAGGGAGCAGCTGGCCAAAATCGGCTCGCAAATGAATGTCAGAGCAGGGTTCCACCCAGAAGCCTTGGCTCTTTCCCAAAACCTCTGGCGGGAAGGAGGTGAAAACCAGGGGACAGTGCTGGGTCAGACAAGCACGGAGGTAACACTAGGCTGGAAACAGGTGTCTTCACAAAGAACTACCTCCCAAAAGCTCACTACTACCAAGAGGCCCCCGATTCTGCAAGTTACCCATGGAGGCCTTGAATCTAGAACACTGCCTAGACACAGTACAGGCAGTGACATCCAGCTGGCTGGCAAAGAGTGAGGTCTCCAGGCAGGCTAGGCTGCAGGCAGCTCACACAGAGGCCGCAGAACAGCCAACCTCAGCTTTGTCCACTTGCTGTTGACTCCGGCAACTACATAAATGACAGTTCTCACTGTGGAGGACACAACCCCGCCACATTTTATGTGTGCCGCATTTAACAGTCACAGCAACTCCCTCAGTGATTATAAATTAGGTGGGGTGTTAGTTAAGCTGGGACAGGGGCCTGTTGGCAGGCTCTGCCTGCAGGGTCACAAGCCTGTTTTGTCTATAAAACAGAGAGAGACAAGGAGCTTATTTGCCGGGGACCTGGGCTGACTGTGTAGTGTCAGTTGTAGGTACCCTTATTGTGTGTGCATGGTGACTAGAGATGACAGCACAAAGTGTGGGTCAAAAGAGGGCCGGCCATCTAGACTTGCAGCATGCTGCCCTGATGGGAGACACAGACAGAGGATCCCAGTCCTACCAAGCTAGCATCCTGCACAGGCCCATGACAAGTGTCCCTTGTATACATGCACAGCCCAAAGGGTCACTCCACACACCTCCCACTTCACGGATGACAACCTGGAGGCCCAGAGAGGCCAGACACTTGCCCATAGCTGCCTAGTAAGCAAGGCAGGAATGGGAGCTGAGCTGAAACAAGGTTTGGGGATCAAGTTTTCCGATTGGAAGCACCAGCTTTCCAAATGGAGCTGGAAGATCGGTACCCAGGTTCTGGAGTTGCTGGAGGTGACCCTTCACCCTCACCAGCACTGCTCTGTGGTGATGGGAGGACACGACCACAAGGTCTCCCTAACTCACTCCTGCCTAGTGAAGAGGCGGCTGCTCCACATCTCTAAGCCTAAGGTGGCATGACTGGAGCCTGCAGGAACGGGGGCTCTGGCATTCTGGGCTAGCTGGAATGTCAGAATGGCTAAGCGTACAGCCATTGGTTGGTGCCCTCTGGTCCCCAAAGGTCTTGAACCTGCTTTACCCAATGTGTCCAAGAGGCCAAAAAGATTTCACTTTATGTAAGGATTCACTTTATCTAAGGACAACAGGGCACCCGCTACCTCACGCTAACAAACAGCAAGAGCTGTCTCTTTCCCATTGGTCATTCTGCATATTGAGACCACCTTAGGCCCTGGAGGCAAAGGACGGGGTGGGGCCTGACTGCTCACTCCTCTGGACTGAAACAGGATAAGGGGCCCAAACCTGGAAAGTTCGTCTACCTATAAAGTAGACACCAGACTATACTGTTTCCCCGCCTGCTTCTAGAAAGCACTTGTGGGGGAGGGGGAGTGTCACTGGCCAAACTGCCACCTCTAACTTAGTCTTAGCACAGCCCAACTCATACAGTGGGGCTCATCTGTGCTGCCTGATGGGCTGGCTGCCCCTCCTAAGGGCCTCGGCCAGAAGGCAGAGTGCAGGTCACGCAGAAAGGAAATGGGAGTGTCCACAGCCACTCACTCTCTTGCCCTGCCTCACAGGGTTTCATCTCCTGGCAAGGCCATTTTGCAAACAGTGAGAAGAGACCAGTGTCTCTCTCAGTACCAAGTTCAAGACCCTCTTGTCTATTCCTGTGCCTGGCCATTAGCTTCAGCAGTCAGGGAATAAGAAGTGTCCCTGGGGAGTAAGAGGGTCTGTCCTCTCTAGTGCGAAGCCTTGAGAGCTGTGGGGCTTTGGAGGAGAAAGGTTGCCGTAGGCTTATGTGTGGTTCTTAATTCATGGACCTTCTGGTTGGATTGGGAGGTGTGGCCTTGTTGGAGCAGGCACACCTTGTTGAGAATGTGCATCACGGGGGTGGCCTTGAAGGTATCAAAAGCCCACAGCAGGCCCAGTCTCTCTGCCTGCAGCTTGCAGATCAGATTTAAGCGCTCAGCTACTGCTCCACCGCCATGTTTGCCTGCCCACTGCCAGGCTCCCCACCAGGACGACCATGAGCTAACCCTCTGAAGCTGTAAGCCAGCCCCCAGCTAAACATCTTCCATTGTGAGCTGCCTTTGCCTTGGTCATGGTGTTTCTTTCCAGCAACAGAACAGGAGCTAAGACAGGGCCCACAGACTCTCTGCTGCATCCTAGATGACCCTTATGCCCAATCCCTGACTGCCTCTGACCCAGTACTGAGTTAACCCTAGGCTTTCTGGCCTCAGATAAGTTGGTATGGGGATTCCAGGCTATTCACAAGAGGTTTGGTTTTGGAATCTAATACTATACCCTACCCAGCATGTTCTAGGGAATATGGCCAAAGCACCTTAGCCGCTCCATGCACCCAATTGACATGGTATGGCAAGAGGCCTGGGGATCTTGGATGTTGGGAACCTGCTGAACTGATATGGTGAGACACCCTGGAGCCAGGAGAAAGGCCTAAGCTTCTGGGGTATTCTGTGCTCACCCTGATAACATTTTTGACTGCTTGATTCTCATTCTTTCTCTAGTTCTGTTTTTGTTGTTTTAAGACAGTTTCTCATGAGGCCCAGGCTGGTCTCAAACTCACTGTAAACCTTGAGCTCTGACTCTCCTAAATGCTAGGATCACATCCGGGCTCCACGCATGGCAGGTACTCGGCCAGCCGAGCTTACGTCTCCAGCCCTTGTAGGTCTTTTTTTCAGTTTTGCTTCTTGTGATGCTGGGGATGGAACCAAGGTCCACACGCATGGTGACTGCCGTGCCACCACCCTCACCCAACCTTACTATTAGGCCTAAGAAACTGTTAATGACCTTGCCAGGAAAAGAAAATAAGCATAGTCAAGCCTAACCAGGTGAAGTCCTGAACACTGGTTTTAAGTTCTGTTTTTGTCTGGGTTCCCCTGCTGACCTGGAACTTGCTATGTAGTCAGACAGGGTCTCACTATGTAGTAGCTAGCTGGCTGGTCAGGAACTCATAGAGCTCCATCTGCCTCGGCCTCCCCTCCTGAGTGCTAGGATTAAAGGTGTGAGCCACCATACCCAGCAGTTTTAAGTTCTTAGTGTCAGAAAATATAAACGTTTCATTTTGGGGCAACCAAGGCCCAGGGATCATACGGAGCACTGAGTACTTTCAGCACCCTACAAGGTGGACACTGTGCGTAGTCATCTTAGAGCTGTGGCTATTGAGCCTCTCAGAGCCCCCACAGGGAAAGGAAGCTCTCACTTAGCATCACTCAGATTCCATAGCACACTGAAGAAAAGCCAATGCCTCCAACAACTCCTCACCAGCAGTGAATACCACACGGCTCTGGCCAAGGGCACAGGGACCCACTTTTGACTCTGTAGGGAGGATGCTGTGCCCTCTGCCCTATCCAGGGGTGGTCTTGTGGTCAGCTCAAGATGACAGGAAGGGGGACAACATGAACTGTGGAGGACTCATGGAAGATTGCTGTGGCCCTTCTTCCCTTTAGGACTTGGGGTAAGACTGCCCTAAAAATCTTTCAACACCACTGAAAAGACAGCAGGTTGGTTTGATGTGGGATTCTGGGAAGGAACGGATGGTTCAGAGCCTGTAGGTTTCCCTACAAAAGCCAGAACTTTGGGCAAGAGGAGAGACCTCAACCCTAGAGGAACTGGAAACCCTAGGGAGGGACCCAAAGAACCTCAGTCACCTGTAATAAAGAGAGGGAGGGACAACGTAAGACTTGTGAGGAGGAGCAAGGCCTGGAGGGTGCTGAGGACCACGGCTGGCCCCATCGCCCGAGGACGCAGATAGAGACTCTCATTTGGTAGGTGACAAGGTGCCTACTGGGGTCCAGAGAAGTCAAAGTGACCCATCCGAGGACATCATCACCACTCATGAGGTAGTCCTGGAACACCCTTAAGTCTGTTCCGCTCCGGGTGGGAAGTGGCTTTGGATTCCTGAAGATCACCCCCCCACCCCCCCGCCCACATCACAGCTTGTGACACCCTGGGAGGGTCTGCTCCCCAGAGGGCTTCTTAGCCACGCCCTGTGCCCAGGTTCTCAGGGGTTTTATACCCACCCAGCATCCCACAGAGAGGGGAGCCAGAAATGTGGGAGACTGACAGACTATGGAAAAAGGAGAGAAGGCGGGTGCACACAGATGGCAGGGGGGGAGACAGACGGACAAACAGGTAGCTGGTTACCTGTGGGCCAGGCCCCATGGGCCCCATGCCTCGGGGAGGGTTCATTCTCTGCATTGATCCTCCCATGTTGGGGTGACCTGTGTGAAAAAATGGATGAGCCATGAGTTGTTAGGAGTAGAGCGAAGAGGAGCCTCCCCCCTCTCCCCATGCCTCAGGCCGCCCCGCCCTCACTGCCCTCTCTACCTTGTTGTCGGGTGGGATCCATGGAATTGGGCAGCAATGGCTGTGTCCCAGGAACTCCTCCTGGAGGCTGGAAGAGACGTGAGACACGGCCTGAGTCACTGCTTACAGAGCTGGGGGAGGGGGCAAGACGCATCTGCCTGCTCCACCCTGCTTCTCCACCCTGGCCACATGGGGCTGTGCATGGCATCCTGAGACTATCCTTGCAAGCTGGCTAGGGTCCCCCAGCTCTGGAAAGCAGGGCAGACAGTCCTTGCAAGCCTTAGTCAAAACTGTAGCAATCAGGTGGGAGCAGATGGGGGTTGGCCTCTCCATCTGAACCCACATACTTGTAGTCCAGAACACAAACCCCGGGGGCTGCAGTTTAAACCGGCCCTACCTTCCCTTTGCTTCAGAGATGTCACTCATTTTAAGTACACCTCCAGGTAACGAGAACGGGGGGGGGGGGGGGGGGGGGGGGGGGCACTGGTTAGGAGCTACTGCCACAGGGAGGTTCATTTTTCAAAAGGTGAACCAGGTAAAGGGGCCTTTGAGATTCAGGCAGGGTTAAGTAGGGTCCAGAGCTCGAGGAGCTTGGGCCTGAGTCAGGGGAGCCACCCAGGCCTCATAGCCTCTATCTGCCCCACCCTAGGGCAGCAAGGCAGCTCCCGGTAGAGGAACAGGGTGATTAAGGATGGCCGGTTCTTTAAGCAGTTGGTGCCAGTATGACACCTGTCAAAAAGAGATAGAATGCTCTCTAAAACAAAAAAGAGACTAAAAAGTAATTTACTTGCGATGAAGTTCTTCTAGCTGTAATTTGAAAAACAAGAGGCCGGGCCAAGTGTCCTGTGGGACTGCTAGGCCAAAGGGGACCTATTGACTGCAGGAAGAAAAGCCTTGGTGGCAGAGGGCCACAGCTCCTGGCTGAAGGTGCCAACGCTTGTGAAGGCTGGGGGCCTATGACAGGGTTCCCACACTCAACTGTTGTTGGAGGGCAACTGAGCAGAACTGTCGGCCTCTGGCTGGCAGGGAATGCTGCCAGGCATGCTCAACATGAGGTAAGAGTTGAAGAGACAGACCCTCACTGCTTCCTCAGCTTCCAAACAGAAGTGGGAGGCCAAGAGGAGGAAGCTTTATGAGGGCCACCCCCTCCTCCTGCCAGGCTGAATGACTCGTAGGTTCACAGGGTGCTGCTGGCAGCTGCTGTTTCTGACTGCCTGGAGACCTGGTGAGGCTGGGTCCCTGTACCCCAAATTTAGCCATCCTGACCTCTCATAGTCTCCTCTTTCTCCTCAAGGTCCTGGACTATGAGTCACCTAGGCTGGCGGTTTTTAATGGAGATCGGGGATTTGGGGCCTCCTAGATGCCCTGTATAGTATGGCCCACCTGACTGTAACAATGGCTGCTTTTTGTACAACACTCTTCTCCAAGCTTATAAACCTGCTTCATGTCAGGGGGTTTTAGCTGGGAGTGTAGGTTAAGGGGCCTGGGAATTACTAACTCCAGTGAGGCATCTGAGATGGGAAGACGGCCACCTGGGAGGGAGATTATGCGGCTGATGGCTAAGGAGAGCAGGTCTCACCTTAGAAGGCTGATGTGATTGATGCCCTCGTAACTGAGCCGGAACTCTAGCCTTGTAGGTGGGGGCCGTAATCTCACTGTGCGTATCCCCCAGAGGCCCACAGGGGACAGGGATGCCCCCAGAGCCCAACTTGTTCTCTCTGCCCTCTCCCGCAGAAGGGTCTCTCTGTGTGGCCCTGGCTGTCCTGGACTCGCTTTGTAAACCAGGCTGGCCTCGAACTCAGCCGTCCTCCTGCCTCTGCCTCCCTGAGTGGCGGGATTCAAGTCTGTTCTTCTAAAGCCCTAGCCTTGGAAAAGTTACTCCTCAATCCCTCCTTCTGCTCCCTTACCTGCAACATACCCAAGAAACCCGTGTTGCTCAAAAAAACAAAACAAAACAAAATGAAAGCCCTGGGTTTCTCAATTCCCTTTCTCTAAATTTGCTCCCCCCCTCCCCCCGCCCCTTGTGTTGGAGAAAACAGGAAACAAAGGACTTTGGCAGAGGAAACTAGCAAGGTAGAAATGTGCTGTGTGATTTCACACTGAGGAGGTTCTTCCACAGTCCCCGCATCATTGTCACCTGGGCTTTCTTGCAGTGCCCCAACTGAACTCCCGGCAGTGTTGTCAGAGACTTTTGGGAAGACTTTTTGCTAAGTCATTGGAAGAATTCTGGCTAAAGAATATCTTGGCACCCTGATGCCTACATCAGACCTCATCTGCCTGTTCGTCCTCAGTAGAGACGGTCTGCTCTTCAGCAGTTCACCCTGATGGGCTGGACCACGGAAGACCAGATGAACACCCATTTCCCCAGCCTGCCACCCCTGATGGGCCAGAGGAAGAAGGTACTGGACCCTGGGCTGAAAAGCTCTCTTTATAAGCAGAGTACTTTTCTAATTATATGAACAAGTCCTGCCTTGTTCAGGGGAGCAGGCAGACTGCTGAAAACCTCACAAATACCCTGCTCCCTCTGTAGCCAGGCTCCTGATCTAAGCATTCCTATAGGATATCTTTCCCCCTAACAGCAGGATTATATTTACCAGCCTTGGCAATTCTCAAAAGCTTCCAGGAAAAAAAAAATGTACACTGTCAATTGACTTCATTAAGGAGGAAGACCCTCTTCCAAGAAGAGGCTGGAAGGGAGGGTCAGGGTTGTTACCACTTTCTCCAGAAGATCTGGGTCCCTGCAACCCCACCAGCGGCTGCTATCTGAAACAGGCTATCCGAGGCTCCTTGGGACAGGCAGGCTAAATCCTGGCTCCAAGCAGACGCTTGGGCAAGCCTTCTCGACCTTGAAACCTATTACTCCACCCCTTGGCCTTGTGCCTTTCCTTTGACTGGCGCCCGGGTCTACCTAGGCCTAAGGACAGCTGAGAGGGAAGAAGAGAACAAGAGGAGGTTACTGTACCTGGCTTCCCATTCTGATCGGGGGCCTGGGGCCGCCTGCGTATCGCGGTGACATAAAAGGCTGTAATTACAGGGAATTAGTTCAATGACAGCCTGAACTACTGTATGGCGACAAACACAAATGCTTTGCACTCTGCAAAGTCCAGTTCATGACAACTAGTGACCTTCTAAGCTCTCTCTAGTCCGGTAGCCTCTTCCTTCCAGGCAAAACTTCCCTCGGGCAGAGGAGCAAAGAGCCACCACACAGGTCTCCCAGCCTGCTCTGGTTTGCAGGAATCTACTTTGGGTGGAGGGGCGGCAGCTGGGACTTCACACAGGACGCAGAATAGCTAAATCAATGCAGGGCAAAGGAGGCCGCCTCTGCTCTCCACAAGGGCAAAGAAAACAACAAGAAAAAAAAAAAAAAAAGGAGCAAGACATCGTCTCTTCAGGTCTGCAGACAGAGCAGGACACACGCACACAGGCACACACGCGAGCGCGCGCACACACAGAAACAATTGACGGGGAGGAGTGGGAAGGGAGCAAGGACTTATGGGAAAACATGATGAAAAACAAAACAAAACAAAACAAAACAAAACAGTGAGGAGCAGCGGGCTCCCTAACTTAATGCAGGAAATGGGCAACAAAGCTTTCTCAGCAGCGAGAGTGCACAAAGAAAAGGCCAGGGATGCAGCCTTGGTTACAAACAAATGGTTAACCAAACTCAAAATTAAACAAAAGTGAGAGAGGAAAAAACAAAAAACGTAAAGGCCACTGACAAGGTCACAGAAATATTTTTGTTTCTTTTCTCTTGGTTTTGTATCCAAACTGGGTGGGATGTCCAACAAATGAAGACTGTATTTAGAAAAAAATTTTTTTTTTTTAATTAAACTTGTCAATTATGACTGGAAGGTAATGCTGGAGCACATCTTGGTTTTTGTTTTTCCTCTGCGGCTCTCTCCTTCCTCTGGCCCCGCGCCCCCGGCCAGCAGCCGGCGAGCCACAGTGCGTTTACCTGACTGTGGGGTCCCATCATGCCGCTGGGATTGTGAGGTGGAGGCTGTGCGTGCGGCGAGGGCTGTGACCCCGGAGGACCCTGTGAGGCCAGACAGTAGAGGCAGGTTATAGATCACAGCACATGGAGAAGCGCAGAAGAAGCTTAAAAGAACAAAAATTAAACCAAAACGCAGAGTGGCGGCGGGCGTGCGGGTGGTGGGCTGTGGCTGGCAGGAGGTGGTGGAGCGCTGCTGGGGGTCCTGGTTCGATGGCGGACAACGGCGGGCAGGCGGGAAGGAAGGAGGCTGACCAGTACATTCACAAGGGATTTGGAAAAACAAAAAATAAAAATAAAAATAAAATAAAACAAAGCACCTTCATCAAAGCACGCAGGAGCGAGGGTCAGACACAGGCTACTACTGAAAAGAGTTAGCCATGTCAAACGCGTTACTTGACTCAGACAACGATACGGGGCCTCTGGGCCCAGGTGCAATGCCTGCCAAGTACCACTTTCAGAGGACACAGGTGATGTCCCTGCCCTCAAGGGGCTCACAGTCTCAGACAGAGGGAACAGTGGAAGAACACGGACAGAGGCAGAGCAGCAGGCGGAGCTAGGTTCTAAACCAACGGGCAATACAGAGTCACCGAGCACCCACCCGGTGCCAGGGTTCTGTGGCTCACGAATTCACCTACAGTTCAAAACAGCTCTGCATGGTGGTGTCCCTCCTTTCAACCTTCACCCTCTCAAGAGATGAAGAGACCAGGCCACTGCCACACAAGCCCTAAGTGGCGGAGACAGGCTGAGGGTCAAGTGGCACTGGCATGGAGGTTATCATTGCTTTGATGGTTCAGTGGGTGGAGGGGCCGCTTTCCACGCCAGGTGATGCTGAGCGCAGTGCAGTTCCAAGCTGACCCAAAGCTCGACTCGCTACCAAACATATGAGGAGATGAATTCACTTAACCCATAGAGTTGGTCAAGCTACAGGTTGTAACCTACCAGTAGGTGCTGAAATCAATGTAGTACGTACAAACACTAATTTTTAAAACAAACGAAACAAAAAGAAAAATAAAACGCGCGCGCGCGCGCGCGCGCGAGAGAGAGAGAGAGAGAGAGAGAGAGAGAGAGAGAGAGAGAGAGAGAATATACCAGAGAGCCATGGCCATGTGTGCCATAAAGAGAGTATCTCTTTAGAACTTCTAGTGTCTATGAGAAATTATGTGCGCATGTGCATGTGTTTGTATACACACATGCACATATGCAGATTAGGAGACAATGCCATAGATGTTTCCTGTTGTGGGTCACAGAGACTTGGCCTTTGAAGCCCCTTCTGATCCAACAGGCCGCTGGGCCCTGGACTCAGGCTAGGGCATGAGTCACACCGCCCAATGCACCTTCTTCTCCACCACAGCTGTCCCTTCATATGGACAGGCAAATTCCAGACATCCATGAGGGATAAGGAAAGCAAATTAGTGACAGTGTCCTTTCCCAACGCCAGGCAGCCACACTGCTCGCTGAGGGGCCCCTGCAGATGCGGAACTGGGGAGGCGTGGGGGTGAGGGTGAAGTAGACAACAGAGCCGTGTGCAAGCAAAGAGACAAGGGCTCTCCAGCAGCGGAGGGCGCCATCGCGGACAGACCCAGAGCTTCTTGGCTAAGTCAGGGGCTGCTCACTTCCGGAAAGCTTGGAGGAGCAGATGTTCCCCTACCTGCCATGCTACTAATTTCAACAAGTGTGTGTCTTTCTAGCGGCTGCCAGCAACGGCATGGTTTGTTACCATGAGCAATTTTCTTAATTAACAGACATTAATTAGCCATTTAGCAATTTTGCAAGCATTTGTTTAGCGGCTTTCCTAAACATGAATACCACTGTGATAATGGCACTGATTAGAGGGTCCCCTAATTAACAGTACAGGGAAGGAAAATTGAAATCACATAAATTAAAAAGGGAGGGGAAGTTAATGAAGGCGGGACATATTTGCACCTGCAAGTCTTTTGTACCACAAAACTTGGGTGTAATGTAAACAAAACAAGATAATTTGAAGCCAACCCCCCAAAAAAAAGAAAATGAAAAAGAACATGGGAAGAGAGCTCAAGGGTTAGGTCCAGCTGCTGAGCGGGGGCAAGGCCTGTCTGCCGGCCCCCCAGCTCCTGGCAACAGGGAACGCCCCCCCCCACAGTCCTTGCCTCCATCCCTGGTCACACAAATGTGTTTGCAGAGCAAGCAGACTGTTTTGGGCAAGCGCCTCACACCTGTGTGCCTCACTGGGCAGGAGTGGTCCCTGGTGGCCACCTCACTTGCTGAACAGAGAAAACAACTTGAAGCCCCACCAGGTGCTCACCTCTGGGCCTCAAGTGACGGTTGACAAGTGAGGTTCAGTGTCTGAAGCCTGGCTAGTGGCAGCAGGCTAGAGCCTCACAAGAGGAGCTAGCAAGTTAGTCACCAAGACAGAAACACCACAGAACAAAGCTATTGGTGAGGCCCTGAGGGCATGTGGGGGCAGGGAGGGACCTGATAGCTGAACCTGGGGGGATTGTGTTCACAGCAGCTCCCTCACTCCTTGCAAAGGCGAGGCAGAGAATCCTGGCTCAGGCCCACAGAGATAGCCCAGAGGGGAAACCCTATGGCAACCTCAATCCAGATGACAAGAAAGTCATCTCCCTGAGGGCAACACAGTCCCTTGTATGCTAGCCACTGCCCTGCCTCTTGTCTGTAAGTTCCAGGCACTGCCCTTGGCCTTTCTGCAAGCTCACTCATGTCTCTGCACCCCTGCCATCTGTCCTCAGCTTGGACAATCTTTTACTATGCTGTGTGTGTGTCTGTGCTGTGTCCTTCAGACGGTCTGAGGCATCCCCCTCAAAGGAACCCCACGTAGCTTGCCACATCCTCAGGAACAAAACACAGCATTATGTTCAGAGAACTCTACGCTGCCGTGAGGAAAATGCACTGCTGCTTCTATGAGGAGGTGACGGCTCTCCTGCCATTTCATTAAAGCACTAACACGTGGCCTCATCTTCCTGGCCAGCCAGCATGCTCACAGAGAGCTGCCGGCTGGTTACCTGGTGGCAAAGCACTACACAGGAAGTAGAACATGACAAACAAGCAAAGCCCGTGCTGAGGCGGGAGGAGGGTGTCCCTGCAATCAGTTCCCCAGGCAGGACAAGTTCTCCATGGGCCTTCCTGGAGTTAGTTGCTGTAAGCTTTTTGAAGAAACTAAAATGGCTAGAAATGTGTCTAGAAGTCCAGCTGGCCACAGCCCATCCCCTCAATGGTGTTGGGAGGTGGGAGTGGGGGGTCCCCCGGCATAGATCTGCTCAACACTAGGGTGGATGAGGATGGCTGAGCTGGGCTTCTTTATAGGTGGCCTTATGCTAACAGACTGCCATCTCTTTCTCTACTTCCCGTCATCTCTAAGAGAAGAGGAGTCCAGGCTGGGGTTGCAGCTTGCCCCAGACTACCAGGAACTAGCTATTTGCTGAGCTAAGCTTCCTAACTCGGTAGCAGCTCCCTGTGGCACACTATGTCCCCATCTCCACCTATTTTTAAAGTAACAAGGTTTGGGAAAACAAACAACAAAACTGGGTTCAAAACTCCAGCTAGCTCTGTCACTTGCTGCTCCTGTCCTCTCACTGACAAGCAAAACCAATTCTGGTAACCCAGGGGAGAGTGGGCCTTTGCCTGCTCCCAGCTCACTTAATCCTATGCTCTGCCACGTAAGGACCACCAGCCATGCTGCTTTATAGCTAAGGAGCAAAGCTGAGAAAGGGGAGTGTGCTAGCCAGCAACTGCAGTTACTAAGTGGGGGAGGCAGGATATCTGGGGAGCCCACCATCCTGCAAGCCCTCGAGCCTGTCTGTGTGCAGGAGACCTCCTGGGCCAGTTGGGAAAAGGAGATCTGAATGACAAAAAGGCCAAGAGCTGGCAAACCCACCTAGGGCTCTAGGAGAGACGCCTAGCTCCCTCTTGATGCCCAGAGAGGTAAACTGAGGCCCAGAGTGGCTACAGGACGCAGGTCCGCTCTATGAGGCCCAGGATCTGGAACGGGAGCTACAGTCCAGCCCTGCAGCAGAACAGACTTATTTCTACTCCCTTCACTCTCTGTGTCAGGTGACAGGGCACCTGAAGCGAGGAGGAGCCAAAACAAAGGGCAATTCCTGCTCTCAAATCTTAGAAAAGGTGGAAAATATACCCATGGCCTGTGCGGCCTTCACACTGCCTGACCCTGTTAATGGATTTGCCCTTCCCTCACAGCTGGCTCTAGATCGCTGCCTTCAGATACCTGAACCCCCTCACATCCTTTCCATTCTTTTTTTTTCCCCCTGTAATTTCAGCATTGAATAGTGTTACATCCAGCAGGTTGTGAGAGCCACTTAGACAAGGCCCGGGAGGCTCTGTTGCGGGTGTGATCGAGGCAAGTGTTTGGCCATTTCACAGAACCTTACAGTAGGGAGGCTAGTGGTTTAGTGAAAAGGCCTCTGTGGGCATCAGTAAGGCAGGGAGCGCCACTCCTCCGGCTTGAAGACGGGAGCTTTTTGCAGAAAAGCACCTCATAGCTTCCCGCAGGAGCCCTCCCGCCACAATCTGGCTAGGCCCTGTACTGAGGCTTTTGAGTGATGCCTCAGGGAATGATGGGAAAAATCCCTAACATCCCTGACCCTCAGGCCTCCCTAAGAGAAACAACCATCTATATAGGCACTGCAGCAAGTGTCGCCCAGCTCACAATGGGCCCCTAAGACATCTGGCAGGGAAAATGGCAGTTTGTCTTGCTGGTTCTGGCCTGCGTCAGGGTGTCCTGCAGTGAATGTCCAGAGCCGGAGGAAAGTTAGATAGCATCCTGCAAGCTCTCACCAATCTCCTCCTTGTCCGGTGACGGTGTGTGCAGAGCTCTGAGGCAACAAGTGTCGATGTTTGCCCCATTAGAACATTCAGGGCAGGGCCCATGCAGTGAGGTTTGGACATCTGACCACACAGCCACCTCAAGAAGCACTGGGTGGTACCTCTAATGCTTTTGGGCTTGAGGAACTATGATGGCATGTGAGTACCACAGACTGACCAAGCTGGTACTTTAAATGACTCTGGGTGATGATAGCTCTTTAATTAAAAAAAAAAAAGTTAAAGTAAATATATGCTAATTTTTAAAGGAGAAAAGAAAGGATAAATTGTGTGCTCCTTTCTTTTTTTTTGTTTTTGTTTTTGTTTTTTTGTTTTGTTTTGAGATAGGGTTTCTTTGTGTAACAGCCCTGACTGTCCTGGACTCGCTTTGTAGACCAGGCTGGCCTCGAACCCACAGAGATCCGCCTGCCTCTGCCTCCCAAGTGCTGGGATTAAAGGCGTGCGCCACCACTACCTGGCTCCTTTCTTAATACTACCTATACTCTCTCAAGAGTACCTGCACATGCTTGGAAGGAGCAGGTGTGAGGTTAAGGCTGTGGAAGCAAGCCAGGGCCATGGCAGCTCATCACCCTGGTTCTCTGTTTCCACTCAGTCCTCAGGGCTGGGACAGTGCTTTAGAATGACAGTGTCGTTACCTTCTAGGCCAGATCTGACTTCTGTCCTCACAGAAGATCACTGGAAAGGGGACTTGAAGATATAGTTTCAAGAGGTAAAGACCCCATACCACGCCCACCTCTCCTGACTCTGTGGACCGTGGGTTCTATTAGCCTTGTGGCATCAGTGGCCACCTGCCTGCTGGACACCTGCCTGCTATAGATGAGGGAAGAGATGAAATTACACACAGCAGGGTTGGAGAGATGGCTCAGTGGTTAAGAGCAATGCCTGCTGTTCCAAAGGACCCGGGTTCAATTCCCAGCACCCACATGGCAGCTCACAACTGTCTGTAACTCTAAGATCTGACACCCTCACACCAATGTACATAAATTAAAGATTAAATAAAATATTTTTTAAAAAAAGAAATTACACACAGCAGAAGCAGTTCACAGACTTCGTTCCTTGACACCAATGTGGGTAGAAAGGGCTAATACCTCGCTCTGTACAGAACACCAATGTGTGCCCATGAGCCACAGGCACCCTTCACCGCACTGGAATTGGAGGCTGACATCTGGCAGGATGGGGGAAGGGCAAGTCAACTCTGCAAGCGCTCATCGCACGGGGAGCTACTCCTTCAGTCTGCATGAGGGACCTGGCACCATTAGAGAGCTGCCCTTCTGTCCTGCTTCAGGGTGTCTCTTGGGAAAACTTTTTATTTATTTATTTATTTATTTATTTATTTATTTATTTATTTATTTATGTGAGAGCATATCTGGGGAGAGCAGATTCCATGGTACAGGGGCTGTGACTATCCCTATGCGTGCCCAGGATAGATCTGGCGTGCACACAAACGGCGGCATCCTCTGGAAGCTGAGTTAGGAACCTGACTCCAAGTGCTCACCATCACGTGGGTTTGTTGGATGCCTGATGGGTGAGCCCACAACACGACACACTGTGGGCGCAGGACAGAGGGATGGGATTAGACTTCGGACAAGTGGCATTAGGCCATCATCCTAGGACTGGGAAGTCACCGGTTAAGAGTGAGAGGAAGTGCAGAGTGCTAGTCTCACTTCAGGGGACTGTCGGGAAGATCAGCAGAGATGCACTGCATTCTACCTGAGCTAAGGAAAGCCAGTGTCCCGCCCTTCTTCCATGTCCATCTTTCCGTGATGTCAGGACAGCACTGAGCAAAAGGGATGGCTCACAGTGAGTGTGATTCTCAAATGGGGCCTATGGAAATGCTCTTAGGCAGAGAAAGGGGCAGGCATGCCCCAGCCATGAAGGCGCATGCTCAGACTCATCCAGGCCTTTGCCATACTGTGCATGGTTCAGGAGGGAGAGGCTGAAGTGAATGGCAACACAAAGACCACAAGGACACAGCTACCAGACCAGAGAGAAGTCTGGTCTGCCAGCTCTTTATACGGTTTTATTGGGGCACAGCCATGTTCATCTGTACGCTGTGCACAGCGGCCTCTGTGCTCCAATGGGAGAGCTGAGAAGTTGAAACATGGCTTACAAAGCCTTGGACGTTTGCTAGCCTGCCAATCACAGGCATGATCTACAGACCCCTGAATGAGATGATGGCTCTCAAGGCTGATGAGGGAAAACTGGGGCCTTTGTTAATGTGCAAGGAAAAGCACAATACTACACACACTTTCTGCTTTTAAACTCACATCTTCCTTACAAGACAAAGGAAATAAAAACCAACTATTTGCAAAGGAGAAAACGGAACCAAGCACGGTGGCGCATACACTTGGGAGGTGAAGGTAGGAGGGTCAAGGGTTCAAAGATAGCCCCAACTACACAGCTGAGTTTGAAATGGGGTGGGGTGGGGGCATTGACAAACCGGTGACATTAAGGCACTAGAGCCAAGTTATACCATAGGAGATAGCCAAATATAAGCCAGGGGTCAGCAAACACTCTCTCTCCCGACTGGTCACATCACCATTCATCAGTCTAGCTTGCTTGACTTTTGGTCCATGTTAAACTGCACTTCATCACCGCAGCATAAAAGCCAGCCGTGGGGGCTGGTGGGACAGCTTCGTGGGTAAAGGCACTTGCAGCCAAGCTTGATGACCTGAGCTAGATCCTTGGACACACAGGGTGGAAGAAGAAAGCTCACTCTTAGGAGCTGACCTTGACTTCCACAGGTGCTTCCCTCACCACATGCCCAGAGGCCCTCCTTGTCAATGATCTCAATTACTTCATCCCCGCCACAGTGTTGGGCTCCTCTTGTCTGTGACATGAGCATTTGTGCTCTTCGGGGAAGGTTCAAACTGCTTGGTCCCCTTCCTAAGGACCAAAGTTCATGGAGCAGTCTCTGGGTTCATCAGGCCTAATGATGATTTTCCCTATAGGTTGGGATGGGGCAAAAGAGAAGGCAATCTGGGGACCCTAAAACCTTGGGGGGGATATCTCTCTGTTGGACACTGTGTCTGTTATCTGTGTAACCGGCCAGCTTTGTTAGGGACAAAGGAAAAATATCCAGTATTCAGACTTCTGGGCAGTCCATCTGACCACTGAGGACCATCCTCCCAGCCAAGCCTATGAAGCACTGGAAGCAAGCAGCACGCTTCCCCTGCCTGGCAGGAGACCAAAGGGTAAGCATGACCACAGCAGCAGCGGAGACAGAAAGCAAGTGGAGCGGGTATTTAGGCAAGCAATGATCATGACGAATCACGGGAGGCAGAACCTTGAGGGTGCAAACGTGCCCTGGACGGAGAAAGGCAGACAGTCTGGGCCCAGAGGGTGGAGTCTTGGCCGGTCCAGGACAGGAAAAGGTGTGTTTACACCTGAGTCCCCGGGCCTGGGCCTGGAGAGTTTTCACCTATGGGAGCCACTGTAAGGACCTCACTATTAGATTGGTATTTCCAAGGATCACACATCCATTTCTTCCCAAGATGTTTCTCTACTTCCTTCTCAAGGCGGAAATCAGGACTTGTGGCCATGGGGAAAACCAGGGAGCTAACAGCTGTCCAGGGTGCTACTTCCCGTCCCCTGCCGACTACACGGGGAAGGAGGACTCTGCGGCCCTGCTGGGATCAGCCTCAGCACTGATCAGGTCAGGGTTCGCACATGTGCTCTCGCCCCTGAGGGCTTCTTTCCTCCTCAGACTAATAGTCATTGCGAAGTGACATGTTTGGGGAGTATGTGGGAGGTAGAGATGGACCCCACAGTAAACTACATTGGTTCCTCGGGATGCTGGGAGAATGAATATTCCTTCTTGGCCGGAGCAATCTACTCTCCACCTGCTAAGAACTGCCATTTGCTCTGAAATTGGACGGTGCTACCGATGCAGCCAGCTCCTGCCTGCCAGCCTCCGCCCTGCCTGCCAGCCTCTGCCCTGCCTGCCAGCACCCAGCCTCCGCTGTTAATCACAACAGCGCAGTGAGGGGGAGGTGCATGCTGAAGAGGCACAACCTCAGCCACCCAGAGGGTCCTCTGCTTGAAGCCCTCCAGATACACTGTGCACACAGCGCCTCCAACCTAACACACGACGCACACGCCCAACAGACGACTCACGGTTGTTCACAGCCAGCCAGGAAGCGGGTAACTGTGCCCTGGAAGCCACAAATCCAAACTGCCCAGAATTCAGCCTGCACCACCCACCGAACAGCAGAATCTGTGGACAGACCAAGAGGGCAACTATCTGCATTTTGCCTCAGCAGCTCTCCCAGTAGCTGTGTGATTTCTCAAGCCTCTCCTTCCTCGACATGCCTGGGTGACCTGGTGAGTGGCCAGAACCCCGGAAATGCACAGGTATGAGATGCCTGGCCCACACTGTCACGGGAAAACTTTGGCAGAAACACGGGGCATGACTCTGGGGTAACGGAAGAAGCCAGGGTTGTGGCAGGAGCCTGGCCTATGTGCCTCTCAAGATTTTAACATGCCTCACAAGTCTGCAGTGCCGAAGTCAAGTACTCAGGTCAGTGCCAGGAGCCAGCTAGTACCAAACAGGCAGCTGCTAAGATGTGACACTGTCACTCATGAGCCTGCCCACCTCCTAGAGTTCTTCAGGGACACCCCCCTCTTTTTCTCCCCTTATTACCCATTCAGGAATCTCACTTGATGCAAGGCTCTTCAATGGCTGAATGGCAAGTCTGGGATATGGTTACCCTTGTGCCTCTTGTGTCCATTTCCTCTAATGGTATCAGGGACCAGGACTGTTCCAGACCACATCACAAATTTCCAGACTCGCTGACTATTCCTACAGCTCCAGACTAAGGTTATTGGGATCAGTTAAAACTAACTTCAGGAAAAGAAGCTGACTAGATCCGTGGGTTGGCTTTGTCCTTTTTGGCCTTGGAGCAAGGATAGGGCAAGACCCTGTCAAAGCCTTCTTGAATGGTGGCCTGAGAACGAAGAGCTTTCTCTCCGAAGAGAGAACTCTGCAGTTGGGAGAATTCACACAGGCTGACAGAGGATTGGAGACCGGGCCTGAGAGCAACAGGCCTGACCCTTGCCCCGGGGGGCTAAGAGCTGGCCTAGTAATGGAGTGAGAGTAGCAGGGGCAGACCAGACTGTACTTCAGAGGCTACACTAAGAAACGTGGAGTTTTATCATTAAGAATACCATGGACAGGCAGGGGACTTGACATGGCAGTCTAGGATGGCATCTGACAAGTGTGCCATGAAAACTTGGAGGTCCAGGAGAGCCAGGCCAAAGGCTTTAGCTGAGACTCTTTGCTACATGGCGGGCTGACTGAGTGACTGAGTGACTGAGTGACTGAGTGACTGAATGCTGGCCTCTGGGAAGGAATCCTGCAGGTTCCCAACAATTCTTATGCACGGTGGTTCAATTCAGAGGTATAGAGAGCTGTTTCTGTTCTACAGGCAAGAGAAAAGTCAAACCCAAATGATGTTCTGGTAGATTCTGGCGACAGAACTTGGTGTGGTCCCTGGGGTCTGTGAGCAGGTCTCCATTAAGCTCACACGAATAAGCCACTAGGAACAGAAGCAGACACTCCCAAACCCACAACCTCCTTCCCTGCCTTTGTTTCCCCTACAGGCTCCTGTTGGCTAGACCAAAGAACAAGGACTCGGGTGGCCAAAGCCAAGGGAAAACAAGTCAGGTGGGCAGACTTCAGGAAGGGATTAGGAGGCTGCCTCGTTAAGGGACACACGGGGTTGGTGCCTCATAGGCACTGACCCTGTCGGTGGAAATGGAGGGTTAAGTGGCCACAGGACAGTTGGTTTGGAGAATCTGGGAACCTCAGCGATGCCATGATGACCTTCTGTCAGGAGAATACACTCAAGGCAGCCCTGCATCCTGGCTACTCAGGAAGCTCATAGAACAAAGCGGCCCCAAGACACAAAGCAATCATCCAAATGTTGGTTAGGTACAGAGCGCTCACCGGATACCCAGCCAGGCAGGGTTTCCTGTGCATCATCGCATCATAGCATCTTCACAGGGGCCCTAAGGAGCCATGGCTAGATCACCAACCCCAAATACGAGGTGCCTAGCCAATCCCCCTCCAGCACAGACAGCAACAGCAGGAATCCTCTGGAGCACCTCAAGTGCGGCCCACTTTCTGCCACCAGGAAGAGGCATAGTCCTGTTGCTACCAAGGCCCTGCTCTAGCTCCCTGCTGCTCCTTGGCCTGAACAGGGTTACCATCCACACCTACCCTGCCCTGAATACAGAGCTGATGCCCTGTCACATGCTGGGTGGGAGAGCCTGACAGACCTGGTACTTCCTCAAAGTTGTGCCTGTCCCTAATACCTCCAGCCTCGTTCACCACTATTTAGGTTTTAGCAAGAGACAGGGATTTTTCAGGGAGAAAGCTCACAGCGGTTTTCGGTGGGCCTGGGCTAGAAGCTTCATGACTGTCAAGGCCTTCATGTCTGAACGGAACTCTGTATGGAAAAGCTGCCTAGAGAAGGGTCTTCAGATGGAACCGGGGCATAAACCTGAAACTAGTCTGATGGCCCCGCCATGTCCTAAGTCCTCAGAAGAGTCCTCATACTCTATTAAATGGTTGTGCTGTTTCTGAATCCTGCCCCAGGACCCAGACCTAGATCTTCCCAGGGGGCCATCTTAATCTAGGTATTGCACAGGGACGCGCACTCTGTACCGCACAGGACTCTACAGGAATTCTCTTCCTCAAACCCCTCCTGCTACAAAGACTAAGCAAATCTCATCTCTTCTTTATAAAGAAGAAAAGCCTCACACAACTTGCTGGTGTGCTGATGGTAGGACGGGCACAGAGGGTCTACCGCTGCAATAGGCTACAGAAAGCTCCAACAAGATAGCTCCCACAAATGGGAGCACCCCCACAGGTGACTCTTACTGGGGAAAGGAAATAGCAGAGAGGTGGGCAGCTGGCCACACAGGCCAGCAGGTCTCAGAGGCAGAAAAGAGAACTCAATGCTGAAAGACACCTAAGTATAAAATGCAGGTCCAGGAAGGAGAGGAGAAACCAGGCCTAGGCCTTCAACAGCAGTAGATGCCAGCGCATCCAGCATCCGATGCATGGATGCCAGTTTACAGCTTGACAGGTAAGGCCCGCCAAGGGCAAGCATCAGCCTTCAGGCCCTCTGCCCGGGCCTCCTGCTTCCTTGGGAAGGAGGGTACAGAAGAGCTGTATAGTGTTGGAGGCCAGGACTTGCAGGGCTCCACGGTGTGGGGTTGGCTCTGCATTAGGGGGCAGTCACAGCCTGCAGAGCCACTGGGGGCTTTGTTACTGAGCAAATCTCCCAGGCACTGACCGCTGATGCATAGCTAACGGGGAGGGAGACATTGATTTATGTTCAACTTTCCATTTCATCAGTGAGAGTTACGGCGCTACATGTGGAGGACGCTTTGGGGAAGGCGGGGAGTGGGGAGGGAGGGCAGCTGGAGTGTGCAGACACAAACCTGTCCACACATATGCACACTGGCAGCCATACCAGCCAAGGCCCCAGCCGGCCTGGCATGTCAGGAATAACCTTTTGTCCATGGTTGCTAGGAGCCCTGGAGCCGGTCATCTGCCACTGGGCAGACACAAGGCACCAGGCTGGCCGCCGGGTGAGCATAGCCTGACCTCTGTGGAGGTGATGCTGACCAGGAAAGGTGATTGGTTGTAAGGCTCCATCACTGAATAGAGAACATAAGTCCCAGAGCGGATAGGAAGGCTCTGTAAGGACACACACGTATTTGTCAGCGGGGCTAGATACAATCCGGGGTATGTAGATCTTGGGCTGTGTGTAGGGGGGCGGGGGGAAGGTGAGGGTGGCTCTTCAGGTTTCTGCCCCACAGCTGGCTTCTATCACAGTAACCAGCGCATGCTGAGTTGAACAGGTAGAGGGGGAGAGTTGGAAGGACCTTGCCTCCAGCTGAGACTTGGACCTAGCAGCTGGGCACTTCACCCTAATCCTTCTCAGCAGGGGCAACCTTGCCGTCTGTCAGTCTGGAAGCAGATGACTAGAGCTGGTAAGAAGCTGGGGGGTGGGGGGGAAGAGGGGCAGCTCCTATCCCCTGGGGGTGGGATCACAAAGCACCTGTAGGCAGAGGCTGGGCTGGGAGGGCGGGGCTTGGGGTGGAGGGTGGGCAGCTGTTGGAATGACAAGCAGTTTGCCCACAGTCCTCTGCCTGGTCGGTCCAGGACCATCTTCCTAACCAGACCTGTCCAGAGCCAGCAGGGTTTCTTGTCTGTGCTGTAGCCATGCTGCCAACTCTGGGGCCTACCCTCTGAGTCAGTACAGTCCCAGAAGACAGGAGGGATAGATACCTCTTCTGAGGAGAAGACTTGGCACCTCAACTCTAAAAAGGCCAGATAGCTCCACTTGCAAGGGCCTGAGCATCAGGACAGGCAACAAAGGGGCAGAAGCCATTAACTTACTACTACACCCAATCCCTGCCCCTAAGCTGCCCAGCATTGCCTAATCCCGGCCTGCCCTTCTGCATGGCTTCTCTCACCATGAGGTTCCCTCCCTCCTTAACAGCCTTTACTGCACTAAATCTCAGGAAAGCTCCTGTCCACAAGCCCCTCTGGTAGTGTTCACCAGTTCTCCAACCCTAGGGACCACGTCTGACACCCATGAATTTGGTCCTTGCCCCATTCCCTGCTTCACCATCTTTTCCATTGGCTCCGAGTCCTGACAGCAAGCTCTGGTTAGTACTGGGTTTCAGAAATCAGGAAAATGAGGTTTAATTTTTCCCCCAAACCCTCGACTTGAAGTGGCCAGTGGGGGAGCAGGAGTGCCTGTCCTATGGTACAGCTTCTGGCTGGAGGAATGGCCCACATGCCCTCTGCTCCTCCCTTTCTTCTGGGGAGGACAGCAGTAAACAGCATCAACCTTTTAGAGCTGACCCACTGCCATGAGTCAGGTCGTGCATTCTTGTTTGTTGGGCTCTGACCTCCCTGGAAACATACCACCCTCCCCAAGGCTCAGAGCAGGGTTCTCTACCAGCCATCCTGTCTTTGCTGACTACCAAGTAGCTCGCCACTTCACCAGACTCTGCAGATGGTAGAGCTGCCTTCTCTACAAAGCTTCGAATTAGCTTCTCTCTATTCCCTCAAGGACTTGGGATCCGAGGCCTGAGCCTCACAAGACAAGGCTGTCTCTGCCATTTGGCAGGACGTCAACAACCAACAGAACCCTCTTCTCTTGAGGCTGCTTCTGGGGAGGGTGGGGGAGGTTGGCTGCTGAGACTGCAGGAGGCAGGGCTGGGCTGTAGATCTCTTCCTATCTGCTTATTTCCCTGGTTTCCAGGCTGTGTGCAGTGCCTTGTCTTTGTACCTGTATAGGGGCAGAGGAGGGTAAGGCAGGCCTAAGAGGCAGAGCTCAGCTTATTCCCAGGGCATTGGGCATGGCTGGAAATGAGGAAGGAGGTAGGAAGAGGGCCTCACTAGGATGGGCACTAGGAAACGTAGGCTCAATTTTCTTAACAAATATATTTTATTATGAACTTATTAACTGGGCGTACATCACTTGTAACCCGACTAACCTAAACAATAGGAAAAGAGGATTAAAGAATAACAAAACTGTAAGGATATCAGTTCCGAGGAGCGATTCTCCTGGCATAATCAGCAGGATTTCTTCTGCTGGAACCTGGAGTAACCAGAACCCGGACCCTCAGCAGGAGCAGAAGCCCTGAAGCCTTCCCTCTAGTGTCCCTCTAGGAGTGTCTCGAAGTGGAGCAATTAACAGCCAAAACTATTCAAAGTCTCCAAAAGGCCCCACCTCCAGTTTGGGGCTCATTTATATATCTCCTCCTAGAGTCTGTTCACGGATCTTTTCAGCTGGCAACAATCAAGCTCCCACATGAGGTGGTTTGCCTTCTAGTGGATTAACATCACCTGTTCTCTCACAAGACCATTCCCCATCCCACACTTGGGATCATAACAAAAACAGGTTTATCTCTCCTTCAAGGGAACGTCAATCACTGTCTCCACAGCTGAGCTTTTGATAAAAAGAGTTGGTTCCCTCTGCTATCCCAGGACTGATCCATAGAAGACAGAACTTTCAACCCTGTGACCTTTGTGGGGCCCCTATGGCATCACTGCCCTTCTCCCTCCAGACTATGAGCAACCAGGCTGGACTAGACGTACTGGAATGTCTAGTCCACATAGACCACACTCTCACTGGTCCTCTGTGCATCCAACACCGCCAGTAGGTTCCTGTGGAACTTGTTTGCTGGGCAACTCCATCTGGCTTTTGGCTGGAAACTTATGTGCTGCTATTTCAAGAAGACAGCCATAGGCTCTCCTTCCTCTCTCAGACAACCAGACAGGCGCCTACCCTTGGACTTCAGTGGCCTGTGGAAGGAGTGTACACTGGGAGCCAGGAAGCCAGACGTTGGACTCTGAGGACAAATTTTACTTAGCTGGGCAACGTGGAGTAGAGTAGCCCTTCACCTTTCTAAGTCTCCCTCTCCCTGCCTCGCTGGCAGAATCATTGAGCAAAATAGCTGCATGCTTAAAAATACACAATTGAAAATAATTACTGGAATTTAAAAACAAAGTAACAACAGAATCAGTCTACACCACGTGCCCTGCTCTAGGACCCCTGCTCTCCTGTAATTGTCCATTTCTGGACCTAGAAATCTTTACTGGACAGTCTTCCCTTGGGGCCAAGAAACTAGGGGCCCTGGCCAGGCCAATGAGCCTAGCCAAAGCTAACCTGCTTGCCAGATGTGAGGCCTGAGTTAAGCTGTGAGGGGAAACTGCTACGGCTTGATTGGGTAAAGTCCATCTGGGTTTAGAGCAGAAAATCCAAATTGGACACCTGACTAGTCAGTCCAGCCCGTATCAATCTATTGATGAGAAAAACCAAGGGCCAGCAACGGGGAAGACTGGCCCAAGTCATTCAGAAAGCACACGGCCAAGTCCTCTGTGCCCTTCTCCAGAGCGCCAGTCCTGGATGCCTAAGCTGGCCTTCGCTCAGACTTTGTGTGGTCAGAATTCCAGGTCAGCACTTCAGGGCTGGCTAGGCCTCTGTTCTGTACCATGAACGCCACAGTTCCAACGTTTACTGTGTCCCACTCTAGTTCTGCCAGGTGCTGCGTCTGTTGGTTAGTCAGGGCCTTTTCAGACACATGTCACATCACCCCACAGGTCCAGACAAGCACTGCCCATCTCAGAAACCTAGGCCCAAAGGAAGGACAGCAAGCAGAGCCTCTTGTACTGTCGGCCCAACCTCCTAACTCCTGCCCTGCAGTCCTATGCACTATTTTCTGAGGAGCCTCCATAGGCAACAGTCAGCTGCTCCCTCTTGACCACCCAGAAGGCCCCACTGGCTTCTAAATTTAGAACAACTGGTGTTACAGTTCTGACTTGGAAAAGGTATATGATACCGCAGGACAGGGCTGGGCAAAGCTGGCCCGGCCACCTGGGCTGGCTTCCCAAGACACCATCCTCTTGTGGCACAGCCACCTGCCCAGGCTGCAGCCAAGAAGAGAAGAAGTACAATTGTTGACAACAGATAAAACTCTTGATATCATCTCTATTTTCCTTCCAATATCAGAGTGGCTACCTGAGGACAGTACAGGGCGGTAATCAATCCTTAACATTCCTGCTGGGAGATGATCTGACCCGGAAATTGGCCGTCACTTCCTCCTTTAGAGAGATACCTGTTCTCTTCGCAGGAGCCCAGGCCAAGTGGTCAGCATTGTGGACAGCAAGCACCATGTGGCGTGTCTGGCCTGCCCTGCCTCCTTTCATCTGACTGACAGGGAATAGGAAATACGAACTGAGTCCCTGAGAGAGCCAAGAGGCTTCGGAACCAGAACCTTCTTGAACGACCCAGCCAACCCTTGGCAGTGCCTTGCTTGGGGAACAGAGATGATCTCAAGGCAAGAGTCTAAAAGATACCTCTGTTTAACAGTGGCTGGCAGTGGCTAAATAAGGGCAGGAATTGGTTTGGGCTTTCTGACCACACACCCCCAAACGTCATAGGGGAGGGCCCACAAAGTATGACTGGAATTAGAGTTTAACCATGGAAGATCATAGCAAAGCAGGAAGCTGGGCGCTGCCCACATATCAAGCAGACCCATTCCTTGTCCTAGGCTGAGGCCAAAATAGAAGTCAATGGCCTATTTTTAAAAAAGACATTTGGCAGCTAAGAGCACTGTTGCTCTTGTAAAGGATCCAGGTTAAGTTTTCAGCACCCACAAGTGGTTCCTAACCACGCACAGCTCCGGATCTAGGGGATCCTGTGCTATGCTCCAACCTCCTTGCTATCAGACACATACATGGAGCACGTCCATATATGCAGGCAAAATACTCACACGCATAAAATAAAAGCAAAACTTTAAACACATATTTAATTTATTCAAACAAACAAACAACTGGCAATTGTCTACTCTCCACTTTGCACTAGAGCAGCCTGTAGTGGGTACCCAGAAGCCTCAGCTCTCCTTAGAAAACCCAGAGCAGGCACGCGGTGGCTGTGATGCTTGAATGGGCTATGTCGGCCAGGCAGAGAAGCCAGGCTTGGGCTGCAACAGGGCGTGTGTGACACCATGTGCAGAGATACGCAAAGCACAAAAAGACCCATTGGGCAGAACAGTAGGGGCCGGCCAGATCCTTCTCTCCTCTCTGGTAACGGACAGAAACACCACAGCTCCTGCTTTTCCTGGGTTGACAGGTTCTGGGTGTTTAGGCTCCTGCTGTCTCTCAGGCTCTCTTCCTTGTGTCTGCAGCCTTGCCCTAAGACTCCTGAAGCCATCCCCGACTCCATAGCTTGGACAAAGCCCCAGTTTTGGTAGCATGCTGGCAACACACATAGATACGCGTGTGGCCATCTGAGGCCCTGAACTGTCATCTCTCTATCTCTCCTCACTGCAGTCTGCTCTTTCTGTTTTAGGGAAGGAGCAAATTTCACCGATGTCCTTCTTAGTGAGTAATGTGTGCTGGCCCTCCTCCCTTAATTACCACCAATTAAAATGTGCTATCTTGCAAAGTGGAAGTGTCTCCCCATGCGGTGGCAATCCTATCTTTGCTCACGACTGTGCATGGGGCCCCACTGGGCCAACTCTGCATTCCTGGGCTTTCCTTTGAGAGCTCTCTTTCACAGCCTTATCTAGGAGCCCTGCTCTTTACAAGGCATGGACAACCAACCACTTCTCAAACTCAGTGAGGACAGGCTTGAAAGAACTGACAAAGCCACAATCAAGAGCTCCACCAGGAAAGCCTCTCTCCCACGCCCTGCAGGCTGAGGCTGACAGCACTCTTAAGGCCACAGCACTTCTCCCGCCTCACCTTGGCTCAAGAGGGATCAACACCAGAGGGGAGGGGAAGGGATGGAAAAGGAAGTATGGAGGGGGTGGTAGCCACACCCAACTGACAAAACAGAAAGGCGATTTCCACACCTCCCGTACCCCTCCCTATCCCTGCTAGAAAGACCAGCAAGGTGTGTTGTGGGGAAGGTGGGGCTCCCCACCCCATGTGGGATCCGCTCCTGCCTGTGGCAGGCAGAATGCGGGCACAGATGCTGTGGGGCGACGCTCATGACTGCACTCGGAAAAAATCAGTGGTTAGCCAGAGCGAAAGGATGTCGAGATCTGCCAGAACAGTGGGGTTTGTGTTGTTCTAGTTACGCCTAAGGTTTGTAGTTTGGACAGGAAAAGTCAACAACAATGATGACAGCAGCAACAGAACAGAAACAGAGGACAGTTTACTCATTTAAAGGGGGGAAAGACAAAGAATGCACGTTCTGTTTTAGGAGAGCTCCACACTGGCCTGCAAGCCCTGACTTCCACCACACCAGGGTGGACAGAAGGGCGCTGCCACAGCCTTCCCGGCTCTCTCTTCCCCTCTGCTGGCTCTTGGAGAAGTGGATGAGATGAGGGTGTGAGGCCTCAACCAGCACTAACCGACTGTATTTAAACCATGGCAAACCAAGCTGCCTTCTGGCCCTCCTCTCCTCCCGCCTGCCCAGCACAGGGCCCCGGGCCAGCACGTACCTGAAAGAAACCTGGTGGGATGGGGCCTCCGGGCATCCCATCATTGGGGGGAATGTTGCCAAGCACAGGGCTTGGGGCAGCTGCTGCACTCTGTAGAGACAGAACGGGGAGGTCAGTGGCAGACATCCAACCACACTCTTTGGTCCCTACCCAACAGACTCCTCCTCCTCAAAGGCTACTTTCTATGCAAAGCCCAGCAGAGGTATCATCCAGTGGGCAAGCTCTGGGCCCCTACTGCTTCAACTCTAAAAGGGGGGCAGGAGTTAATGCCTACCCTTAGGCTGGAGTGGTGGGACAGGGACATAGCAAAAGTACTCCCGTAGTACCTGGCAGAGTGGTGATGCAGTCAGTACCCTGTGTCTATTGATAGCACCCCTTGCCTTTCCACCAGCTGCTCTAAGAAGCAGGGGACCAATTCATAAACATGGTGCTTACATGGTGCACAGAGCCAGTCAATAAATACTGATAGCTTACTGAATAGATGACAGGGCAGTAAGAAGACACCGAGGTTAGAACAAAAGGACTTGTGTGTTCTGACCCTCACTGAGTCCCAAACGCCTCGAGAAGTGTATGGTGTGGGCTACACGAGGGGAGACAGTCGTTACTTGTTGAATGCTGCTGTCCTGGCTTCCGCTTGGTACATCTGCCTCAACAAAGGCCCCCCGGGCGTGAGCAGACATCAGATGCCCCACCTAGCCACCATCCAACAGTTGTGTCCAGCCTGCTGGACTTTGTACTCACATGTGCAAAGCTGAGGCTGAGATGCCACAGCCCTACCTTGAGGAAGTCATAGATCTAGGTCTCTTCCTCGAGTTTGTCCCTGCTTTCCCTACACAAGCTAACCCCGCTCCCCGCCCCCACACACCCCTGGCCACTTCCACCCAGCCTTAGTCCCCCCAATCCATCATGACCCAGAACATGACACTCTATCCCTCGCCCTCTTATATGTGAATGTGGCCCCTTCTCATCACTCCAGGAAGTCACTTATTTCCTCCTCTTGACATAAAATGGAAGTGTGGACACCCACTAATAACATACCAGTACAAGAGAATGAATAGCCCACCAAAAGAGTGCTACTGTTTATGTGGCATGCCTCTGACTTCGTGCCTTATTCTATCTCTGTGGTCAGAGTGCGGGGACTGGGTGCTGGGACGCGCTGAGGTCTGCAGGCAGGGAAAGACCTGCCAGTTCAGGGGTGAAGACTCAGTAATGGAGCGGGTGCCTGGCAGGTCCCAGGTAAACAGAATGAGATGGCTGCAGGTTATTTTCAAAATGAAGGCACCCACAGAACCTCCCTAAGGAGATCCTGCCTAGCCCTAAACACTTTAGGCCTGTATCTGCTTCCCCAGTCTACAGACATAGGCCTAGACAGACAGACAGACAGACAGACAGACAGACAGACAGACAGACAGACAGAGAGAGAGAGAGACAGATACCCAGCCCCACCTCTACCTGGAAAAGGATTCAAGGGGAATCAGCCATTAGTTGTGTTTTTGTTTCTCTGTGGCTAAGAGTTCTATGAAAATCAGTATCTCCCTCCTTACCCCCCCCACCACCACGTAGCCCTGCCTGGCCTAGAACTCACTACTGGACCAGGCTGGTCTTGAACTTACAATGAATCTCCTGCCTACAAGATTAAGTTGCAACTTTTTGGGACAGCCACCAATGACTCTGCATCAGGAGCAAAAAGATCACCACAAGACACCAGGGCTAAGATGAAACCCCATGCATCTCCTGGGCTCCTCCAGAAGAGGCACCGCACTCAACTCCATCGACTACCCAGCTGACTAGCAGACCTGGAATCAACGCTAACTTGATAGGATCTTAGGGATTTTGACTAACACTTTGGATTGCTACATTCTGAACTGGCTTCCCCTGACAACTGTAGTTCTACTTTCACCGAAAAACATTCAATTTCTTTGTTATTTGGGTACTTGACTTTTTTACATGTTGAGGCGTTTGTTACAATGGGAGAGAACACGGTGTAGGGTGGGGTGGGGCAAACTTTTAAATAAAAGACTGAACCTGTGAGTACACTGCTGTTTCCCTTTGAGATGTGGCTTACCTATGAAGTCAGGTGTGGGTGGGTGTTTCTGGGGACTAAGGGTGGGTGAGAGGCCAGAGGAAACATGGTCCTAATTAAGTGACTGGATGCTCAGCATTCCACCAGCCCCCAATGGAAGACAACAAAGGCTCTCACCTCAACCATGAGGAAGAGGCTGGAGGCCAGGAGATGACTTCTGTCGTTAAGCCTCCTCCAGCAGGTCAGCTGAGAAGCTCTGGCGTGCTTCAGCTGGGGCCGGAATGGAGACTTAAAAGGGTGGGAAAGCAGCAACTGGTGCTGAGAGGCTAAGAGACAGGGGAGTGCTCAGGAGAAGCTCTTATAGACCGTCACCAAGGGGACCGGTCTACATCTGACCTGCCCTCATCCTCCCACACCTTAACCACAGAGGCTGCTTACCTATGCCCAAGACCGGCACAAGGTGAAGCATACTGCAAGCGATCAATAAATGATTACTTTACTATTCAAAGATCTGCTCAAACCTGACCACCTTGGAGCCAGACGGCTCAGGACTGCTAAGAATTGGCCTCTCCCCATGGTTTCGAGCGCCGAGAGTTCCATTACGGCAACCAACAAAGCATCTCATGTGAGTCTTCTCCACGAACCCAAACACCTGGTCCATCCTCTAGGCCTACAGCACAGCGGACTGCACAGCTGCCAAGGATGGACACCCACATACTGAGTCAAGGCAGAAAGAGCACTGGCTCTAAAAGGCCAGGACCTCTCTCTCTCTCATCAGACTCAGGTCCCTTCTCACGTGGGGACTCTGTTTCCTAAGGTCTTCTGGAAATAGGAGGCTGGGAACAGCAAGCTCGACTAAGTGGCAACCGTTCCTGCATCTAACCCATTAAGGCAACCCTTGATGAGAGATTAAGAAGATTAAGAAGCACCCGGGGCCTGTCTGTCTCTGAGCCCTGGCACATGGGCTCTGGACCCTACACCTTCCTCTCCAGCACCCATTCTGGCATGAACATATGGATAAAGGAGAAAACATGCACACACGCGCACATGCGTGTGCACACACACATACACACACACACACACACACACACACACACAAATTCATAGATTCCTATAGCTATGCTCATCATGTGGCAGGAAAAATGAAAAAAGTAAAATATTCATGGATGGTTAAGATGATTCAGCAGGTAAAGGTGCTTGCTGCCAAGCTTGATGACCTAAGATCGATCCCCAGGACCCACACAGAGAGTAAAGGAAGAATCCATTCTCTCAACATGCGTGCCGTAGTGCCTCCCCCCCATAAAATAAATATCTATTTTTGTAAGTGGACAATGAACCCCGGACTCTCCCAGGTCAGCCAGTAACTCCTGACCCATTTACAAGGCTGCAAAAATAGTACTTTGTTCTACAAGTTCTTCCCTTCCTGCCCTTCCCAGCAGCGGCCTAGCCACGTGTGAAACCACCAACAGCAAACCTTCCTTGACTGAAACCCAAGCCAGGGGCCATGCGGCAGAGGGGGGCAGGAGGTGTGCCCTGGATATGGCCAGAGAAATGAAAGTGTCAAAGGGAGCTGTGGTCCTGTCAGAAATGGCCCCCGGGTAGAGCGGAAACCCGTGCTTCTCCCAGCAAACAATGCCCCACAAGTCTGTGCAGAGCCCTGGGGTAGCCTGGTGCAGCCCAGCAATACTGACAGACTGAAGATGCACTGTGGGAGGTCAAAGGGCGGAGAGAACAGCAGCGCTCTGCCAGAGCATGGCAACTGAAGATGCATAAAAGAAGTGGCCCCTTGGTCTTCCACACAGGCCACACCACAGGACATGGTGGAACATGGCATTCGAATTTTGCAGCTCAGAGAAATCAAAGAGCTGATCTATAATGAAGAGACAAAACCAACCAGTGTCGAGAACAAGTCCCAGTGACATAGGGTCCCTGGCGTCAACCGGCCAAGAGGCCAGCATGTGAGAAGAGAGTGAACACATCTGTCCGGCGCCAAGGAATGGCTCTGGGCCCTATGACAGAACAAGCTACACAAAGCCTCCCTGATCAATGTCCCAGGGTGCCTTGGGGGTGATGGGCCGGGGTAACCTGGGTTGCTCACTAGTGACAGAGCAAATGAGATTGCTATCTCGCCTCCTACCACCTAGGGCTATCCTGGGAACTTCACGGAAGAAGACTGGACAAGGGTCCTCAATGCTTAGCTCTGGCCAGAAACCACCCCCCATCCCATGATCCTTGGCCAGGCCTGCAAGTGTGAGTATGTGGCACACAAGGCTGCTGAGGGCTCTGTCGTCCCAGTGACACCTGAGCCTTTCATCCAAGCAACCAAGGGAAGGTTACAACACAGAAGAAAAAGGCCATGAAGCTCAGGGGAGGTAGATCAACACATGCCCTGTCCCCTCAGCAGAGGGAAAAGCAAAGCACCATTTCACTCTGATCCCAAAGACCAAGAGAGGGGGTGGGGTTGGGAGTTGGGGTGGGGGGCTGGGGGAGACGTATTTAGCCCCAGCATCCCAGGAAGCTGTCATCTCTGCGTTAATCTGTAAGGAGACTGAGTCTTAAAGTCATACAGTTAATAATTAGGTCTAACCTTAGTCCCTACATGTCCCATCTCAGAATCAGGAACCCCAAGGACCAGTCTTCGCAGCAGGCCCTGCAGTTCCCAAGAAAAGCTGGGTACTTTTTGGCCCATGAAAAGGAACAGCAGGCACATCATTAAACCGTCCAATAATCACAATTCATTGTGACTGAGGTCACCTGTGTGTTCGGAACATGCCCGAGGAGGGTGACCTTCTACTTCAGAGAGGGCCATTTGCCAAGAAGTAGGGAGTGAGATGGTGTTTGGATGTCAGCGAAGGTAAGATCCACACAAAGAGCCTGTGGACCTCACTTGCAACTGGTCGGCCTGAAAAGGAGAAATGAGGCCAGTGGGAAGGAAAAGGGGCTGCCGGGCTTGTATACACCAGGTGTGCTCAGCCACCACCGGTGGCCTGTACGCACCCACTAGGCAGGGAGATAACACGGTGCGGGTGTTGCCTTGAAGGTCTAAGAGATGAAGTGACTTCATGATGGTGACAGAGAACTGAGGGACGGGGAAAGGTGCTGCAGGCAGGCGCTGAAACAGGGAGTAGGGGGGATCAGGGCGGCTTTACGGAAGAGGTGGCGCTCCAGTCAGAGCCCTAAAGGACAGCAGGCCTCGAAGATGCAGCAGGAGATTAACTGCTGACATCTTAACCCTCTCTCCCAGCACAGGGCACAAATTCCCACCCCATCTCCAGACAGAGGTGGGCACAGGCTCCCCCTCCTTTATCCAGCATAAGGGGGGGTTCCTTCACATAAGAGGCAACTGCTGCTCAGGCCCAGGATGGCTACACTGCCCTGTGCTCTCAACCCTTTTGTAATCTATTGCTGCACATAAGAAAATAGAGGCCCTCTGCCGGGCATGGTGACACACGCCTTTAATCCCAGCACTCAGGAGGCAGAGGCAGGCGGATCACTGTGAGTTCAACGCCAGCCTGGTCTACCAAGCGAGTCCAGGACAGCCAAGGCTACACAGAGAAACCCTGTTTAAAAAAACAAAACAAAAAAACAAAAAACAAACAAACAAAGAAAAAGAAAAAGAAAATAGAGGCCCATAAGACCCTTCTGAGGCCTTGAGCTCAGAATAGGTAATACCCCGACGACGGGCAATATCCCAGTGGGCCAAAACCATGGCGCCTCCCGCTCTGGGGATGGATGACTGCTGGCCACCTAGAAAGAAGTCTGTGTGCAGAGCAGGTTGTGCAAGGCCATCGGTAGTTCTGAGCATGACACAGAAGTGGACGACAGGCAGGCCTAGTTTTCTGAGTTTGTTGTGTATGCTCATTTGTGAGGTGAGGCTCTCACTATGTTGCCCGGGCTGGCCTTGAATTCCTACTCCTGAGCTCAAGAAATCCTCCTGCCTCAGTCGAGTAGCTGGGACCACAGACATACAGCACAGTGTGAGCAGCAGAGTCCGTGAACTCGCACAGGTGTGTCAGGAGGGGCTGGACACTCAAGGGAAAGAAGATGAAGAAGTCTGCTGTGAAGAAGTCACACTTTTAGAAAGTAGTCTCTCCTCAATGGCCACCTCAGAATGGGAAGGAAGCCGGGGCGCGGTGGCGCACACCTGTAATCTCAGCACTCGGGAGGCTGAGGCAGGCGAATCTCTGTGAGTTCAAGGCCAGCCTGGTCTACAAAGCCAGTCCAGGACTGCCAAAGCTACACAGAGAAACCCTATCTCAAAAAAAGAGGAAGGGAGGGAGGGAAGTCCTTTTCAAAAGAAAGAGAAACTGGCTTCCCCAGGCTAAGAGGGGGGCCCTGTACCCCAGGCTGAGAGGGTCCCCCGTACCCCAGGCTGGCCCACCCACCAGGCTATTCTGGGAACTGGACCAAAGGGTGCTTCATGGTAAGAGGTGGAGTCCCAGGTTGATGTCACTTGGTTGTGCCTTGGACCCTAGCCAGGGTGCCCTCCTCTGTGAGCCCACGGCATGGGCTGCACCATGCACACACGGCTGGGGAGGCTGAGGGAGAGCAGTGCCCCTGGAGGAACAGCACGCATCAGGTCAACAGCATGCTCTTCATACAATGATCATTTTCTTCTTAAAAAGATGGGCTACGCCATTAGCAAAACACACATGCATACATGCACACACTGCCTGCGGTCTTAAAGAGCTACTTACAACCACAAACATGTCATAGTAGGCCAGTGACAGCTCCTTAACAAGAAGGGCTGGCAGTTGCTCCTGAGAGTGGAAAATTCCCTGGCGTGGACCCGCATACCAGCTCAGTTCCAATGACAACTTAATCCTGCCGGGACCAAGGTGCACAGTGAACAGAAGCCGTTGCCTCTAGGAACTTTTTACTTTGAGTTTTAAAGGAATTATTAAAGGCAAAGTCCTCCACACATCTTTCAAGGATGGGAGCCCATACCTCCTCAGCTGGCACTCAATTTAGTAGGCTCAGAGTCATTTTTCCTCGTCCTCTGCTGAGACAAGATGACTGCACAGTCTCAAAAGTTCACCGGGGTCCCTATATCAAAGCCAAGAAGCTAACAGTACACAGGGGAAGGGATACAACTCAAACCCAGCTTCTTCTGTGTAGAGGAGTGGGCTAGAATCCGGGGATCTCTCGTAGGGACTGGGAGAAGCAGCGAGGAGGCGCCCACCGTGGTTCACGCAGCCATCCCCCGCGCATGGCCCTACTCCCCACTTGCGAGCTCAG
The DNA here is from genome assembly GCA_907169655.1 of Acomys percivali. Classification (NCBI taxonomy): domain Eukaryota; kingdom Metazoa; phylum Chordata; class Mammalia; order Rodentia; family Muridae; genus Acomys; species Acomys percivali. The sequence goes on along the minus strand of OU015754.1, from coordinate 44,523,814 downwards.
AGCTGAGCAGATGCCTCCTAAGCCTCTAAAGCACCACTAATTGGGCTAATTTTGCTAACAGTCTCTGTTTTGTTCCCCCCACCCTGCGTCAACCAGCGTCCTTTGGTACTGCTGGAGAGATGCAAGCTGTTGGCTTTAGTGTTATTTTGTCAGCCATTAAACGATTCATCGGAGTCATTAATTGATTTATTACTGCTGCCTGCTCAGAGGGTTTAGCAAATAAAGAATGATGTAGGTCACAATGCAAAGGAAATTGGACCAAACAACACCATGAGGAGCTGGGCGCTCAGAGTGCCCGCGCAGATGGCCCTCCCAATGACCACTCAGGTCCGCCTCTTGCATAGGCAGAGACATGGAAGGTAGAGGGCCTTGTCAGGGGGCTCAAAACCAGCTCCCGAGAATCTGCCAGGGGCTGTCATCAGCAGAGCAGGAGGGCAGAGGCCTAAATTGGACACTAAGCTGCAAAGCGAGGAGCCTACAGATGGGGCCTTCAGGCTCCTAGGCTAAGTCTCTCCTCCCCTGGAGGTGACATACGGGACAGCAACAGTTGACATGTTAACAGGTACCTCCTAATGCCTGGCCTTTTATGTGCTTATCTCTGATCCTCTCAACAGTCTTACAGTTGACGTATTATCTTCCCTGTGTTACATAGAGAGAGAGAGAGAAAGAGAGAGCTGACCTGCCCCAGGCTGCATGGCAGGCCAGGAAGTAGCAGTCTAGGACTCAAACCTGGTGGATCTCACTTCAAAGTCCACATTTCTTCCGCTCTATCTATCTTCAGACTGACATAAAAGAGCCCAACACCTGCAGCTTCGCTCCGTGGGAACTGACAGAAACAGGCGGGAGATCAAGAATAAGGCCGCTCTGGCCTTCTCAGAGCCCTAAGCGCTTGCTCTGCAGAATGACGGGGCTAAGGGGTCACCCCTGAGGTCACATGGAGTGAGAATATTCCAGAGCTAAGTCACACTGCTGGGAGCATCACACCACCAACACACTCCACGTGACCTGGTAGCCCTCCCTTGTGGGCATCCACGCAGTGAGGGAGTCCTCTCAGACCCTACACTGAGCCAATCAGTTTCCTTGGAGACCAGTCATACAGTACTCGGTTGGCTGTACTGGGCTAAACCTAAGAGACTTGTCCTGTCACCCTCTTCCCAACTGTTCAGGGCCCCAAACAAAGTAAAAAAAAAAGGAGCACTGAAGAGAGGGCTACGTCGACACTTGAGGATCTACTATGTGTGTGAGGGAGAGAGGAGAGAGCACACAGGAAAGGAAACAGCCCTGGTACCTGCTTTCCTTAGAAGCCAAACAGCCATTCCACATGTCTCAAATTCTGTTTCTGCAGGAGTCAGCTGTGAGGAGCCCCACGCTCCTGTTCAGCATTACTCTAGAGCACAGCTCACCCTGGAGGCTCACTTCAGGAGGCTCAGAGTGCTGACGGGTCCGCTTCCAAAGCAACGCAAAGGGGTCAGGCACGCACCACAAACCACCAGTTCACTTCTTACTTCCGTCCTGGACACAGCCCTGGCCTGGAGGCTGTCACTGAGGGCTCTCTGTGGATACTTTTTGGGGATCTGTCAGGTACACTATGTATAAACTGAAGACATGACCAGTCCAAAATATGGCTAAGTGGAAGGTCGTTTTACTGCAGATTTAAGGAAGAGAACCACCAGAGGCGTCTGGAAGAGTCTCCAGTGGAGAGAGGAAAGCAGCAGACTCAACGGGGTAGACAAACACAGCCAGCAGGATGGACCTGGCCGGGGGAGGGGGTGGGGAGCACAAGAGAGGAAGAGAGATGACCAAGAGAGGGGGCATAGCTGGGGGCGGGGGGAGCCCGTGAGATGAAGTTTAAGGTAAGGATGCTAGCATGGACCCTAAAATATGGATGAGTATCTGTGATACCGAGGGAGTGTGGAGGCCAGCAAGTGCACTGGTACACCAGCAGGCAGCAAGGGCCATTTGTCCCTTAGGCCACTGATGAAGAAACTGGATGGTGGATGAGAACTGGATTCACAAATCCCCGAGGAATGCTGGCTTTTGTCTAATGGCCAGAATTTGGACCTGACACGCCTATAGTGTCTTCTTGTTGTTATCCCAATAAAGGGTCCAGAGCCTCCAAACACGGACAATGATGGAGTGTTAGTGAGACCTGCCAAAGTGTATGCCGGAAGTCCCGACCTGGAAAGGCGAGAGGTGGCCAGCTGGACTTCGGAAGGGATTCATGAGTTCTCGGACTCAGAAATCTCATCTAACTTCTGGAACAGAAGTGTTTTTCCCCATAGAGGAGGGGCCAGCCTGTGCTCCCCCATCCACCACTAAGGTGCTGACAGCACAAAAATAAATGCTCTTCACAAGACCTCACCAAGGCCCAACAAATCAGATTCTAGGTTCTGTCTGGCAAAGAATGGCTTGCTATCACATACATGCTTCAGGACCTGGTCCCAGCTGCCAAGAGCCTTGCTCGCACTTGACGTGTTTGCTCAACCACCTGTGTAAGATGCCCCCCCCCCATGCTCTCCTCTTCTCAGCCTAGTGACGCCCCTCCGTCCTCCAAGTGCTCCTCATCACAGCACTCATTACACCTGACTGTTAATTCCTTATTAAATTAGCCAGCTGTCTTCTCAGGGATGGGGCGGGTCTGGTGTGCAGAGCAGAGAAGATGCTGTCTCAGTGAATATTATTTGGGTAAATAAAATTCCCGCAGAAATGCTGCCTTTCAGGAATAGTTACCACATCCATAAGGTCAAACCCCAAGACTCTCGTCTTCCCCTAACTTATCGCTAAGCCGCGTCCAAATAACCAGTTGCTCCAATACGCATGTGCGTGTGTATGCACACAGCCCCATACATGTCAGGACACTGTGCCCAGGCATACCCCAGCTTGGGAACTGAGAATGCCTGGCCACTGCTGTTGCTAGCTGAGTCCTTGCTACCAAATGACTTAGGTAGACCACATGCCCTAGAGTCACCGGGCACATCAGTACAGCGACAACCACCGCTGACTCTCCCCCTTAGACAACTATAGAGTCGTCTTCAGCTCTCTTGGGGAAGCATTGTATGCCAAAGTACAGAGGCAGTGAGCAGAGTGGGGTGACTTCAGGAAGCTTAACTCCTATTGTCACTCCCCGCTCCAGAGGGCATGAGGGCCATGCTTCAGAGATGGGGTGCAGGAAGGGAACTCAGTTCTCTGTGGACTGAAGAGGCCAGTCTGTCTCTCCTGTTCTTGGCCCAGTTCGGCAAAGCGAAGGCTGCTGTTTATTCTCAGACAGGCGCAAGGCCAAGGGGTTCTCAAACCAGGCCCTTCTGTTCCACTGGCCCAAACAGTCACTGTCACATGGGACTCACAGGGGGCCAAGGGAAGCCGCGGACTGCTTGTGGAGTCTGGGAATGGTAAAGAGAGGTAGGCACTGCCCCTGGGCTGGGCGGAGCTGAGGATGACTGCGCAGAGGCCCACTCCCAGACAGCACGCTCCACTGCAGTGGAGTCCCTGGGCAAGCCTGAGACCACTGGCCACAGCAGAATCCTCCAAGCCCCCAGTAAAAGAGACAAGCATCACAGAGCAAGGCCTGAGCTAGCTTGGGAGAAATACACTGCCATACATCGTCACGTGCCTGCTCCCTCAGTCTTGCCTGCCAAACACTATGATAGAGGGAAGGGAGGCTAGCGACTGGGTTTGCATCCTACACTGACCCCTCCCTGTGCTAACTGCATCTGGGACGGTGCCAACTCAACATCCAGTTCTCAGACCCCCTCCCTAAAAGCCATTACCTTCATATCCTCTGCTCAACAAGCTCTCCCATTCCCTCCCCACGCCCCCCGCTCCTTCCATCTTCCAGAGAATTCCCAGTCTCCCATCAATACCCACCTTCACCATCTTGCTTTCCAGGCCAGAAGAAAAACACAAATAACCTAGTAGGCCTAGAAACTAGAGCTCGACATTAGAACACGCCGATTTCCACCGCTGTCCCTTTCGCAGGGAAGCCCAATGAGACACTGAAAACGACACAGCAGTGGGCCGTGGGAAGCAAAGCTGAGACCACACTGAACTCAGGGTGGCTCCGCAGCTCCCACTGCTCAGCTATTAGAGGTAGGCCATTGGCCTTGGCCTGCGAGGCGCCCTGTGATGCAGGCCGTTGAGAAGCAGATCCAGGGATAATGAAAGGCTGTGAACTCATCGTCACCTCTCTTCCTCCCGTTCCATCCTCCTTCTTGTCTCAGTCTCTCACTTGAAACCATGGGGGAATCTTGCTCGTGCCCAGCTTTTGCACACGCCATGACCTCTTATCTACTTGGAACGTCCACTTCCCTGTCGTGCCAATGCATCTCTCAGGCTGCCCCGGGCACTGAGCAGACTGTTTCGACCCTGTGTGAGACTCCTATAGGTAACACCTGAGTACTTCTTAGCTGGCCTCAAGACTGGGTGAGAGACTTCCTTCCTGCAGACTTCTGGCTCCGAAAAGGCAAAGCAGGTCTCAGCGTCTGCCACATGTGATAAACACTAAACATCAAATGACTGGGGACACATCCCTTGTCTTTTCCCGTCCCTCTGGTCACCAAGGTAGGAGGCCTTTTGGACACGCTCAGCCTGGCCCTTCTGGGGGAAAAAAATCCTCCTTCCTTAGTCTTCTTCATAAACATGAAACCTCAAAGAACAGAACATACTTGCATAAGCCCAAATGTCAAGGGGGCAAACACAGCGTCACTCCTACAGATCCCTCGCTCCCTGTCACAGTGCTGGTTACTGAAGACCGGACCAGATTGCTGGAGCAATCCAAACTTGAATCCTGCGTCTGCTCCATTGTGAAACCTGAAACCCAGAACAGCACGCTGGGCCCTGACAGATGACCAAGCTCCCTGATCTGTGGCAAAACTGCCCTCATGTGTGTTGTTTTCCTTTGATTTTTGTCTAATTCTGCTCATAGCCCTGGTCTCCACCTAGGACGAGAATTTTTAATTAACCCTGGAGATAAGCATAGACAGGCCTTCAGAAACTCAATCCAGAGCTACGGAACAGGAAGGAGATGGAGGGCCCCTTGGCCCACATACCAAGTCAAGAGCAGGGTTCCCAAGATGTCTGTGCCTTGCCTGGCTCTAGAAAGGGGCTTATAACCCCTGCCTGCCCCCGCCCCCAGGACTTGCATGGCTTCTGCTGCACCCAAGGAAGAGGCCTGTGTTTGTGAATCGGGCCCTCCATAGACACACACACCTTTAACAGCTGCCACATACCTGTTCTCTGACTCTCTGAAGAACAGATCTTTAGCGCTCCCAGCACCGTCCCCAAAACTCCTCAGCTTCTGTGAGTCAGGAGCATAGGCACAGAATCCCTTGCTCTGAGGCTAACTCTCTGTAGACACCAGGGGAGACTGCTCAGTTCATCCCTCAACAAGCTCCTGCTTCTTTTCTTTAATGGCCCATCTTGCCAGCTCAGTGTCCTGCCCAAGAAGGGATGGAAGTTTCTTCCTGGCTAGGCACAGACACACCTCTCCTGAGGAAACCTAAAAAAGGCTGTGCCTGGGACCCTCCTATCCCCTTCACTCCCACATAAATAAAGGATGTACACCTAGTTCTGGCTTTGTAAGCCATACAACAGGACGCTCACGTTAACTGCTGCTCGGGTTGCAAGGCTGCACAGAGATTGCAAGGCCATGGCTCTGAGAGCCCCTGGACCAGATGTCCTATCACTTCTCTCCTGTGCCCTGACTACAACCAGGTCTGGGCACTCCTGGCATAAGTGGTGAGGCTACTTTTGGCCTTGCCCTCTCCCTTGGCCAGGCTCCTTAGAGTCTCCAGCATGCCTCTGGGTGCAGGTCGGGGCTTCAACAGCTGCCCAAACAGGTACAGCTTCAGATCTAATTGGCCTCTTGATTCAGCCTTCTAATCTCATCAACGCTGCCTCCATCGTGTAGATGGAGGTCCTGGGTTTAATGCAGAAGAGCACCATCCGGGCCTGGGTAAGCTGATCACATCCTGGGTGGCCAGAGGGGACCTTCTCTGCTCTGGTTTTCTATCCAGCTCACCATGTGGACAGCACACACTCAAACTCAAGAGGCAGCAAATCTACAAAGAAAGGATGGAGGTATTCTAGCAGGGATGCAGAGCAGAGGGTGGCTGATGCTGTCCCTGGGACCACAGAGTGCGTTTACTCATGCCTCACAGGGTGCATGCTCAAGCCCATGCTACCTAGGAGGTGCCTGCCCTTCTGGCAGATTTCAGACTCACAGCACCTGCCCCTCCCACCTGAGCTCATCCCACTCCACCCCCACCCCCGCCCAGCTCTCTGTGGCCTTGAGCGGATACTTCCCTCTGTGGGAAGGAGGCATCGGTAGGTGTGCTGGGAGGACAGCCAGCTGCATTTCATCTCTGTAAGAGAAGGTTCATCAACCACTCTCCCCGCCCATGCAAGAGGAGGAAACGCTACAAGACTCTCTTCAAGTGTATTAGAAAGGGTGAGGAAGGCCCGGCCCCCAAAACACCACAGCTGTCCTGGGCAAACATCCCCGCAAATACATGTGGCCTCCTTCTCGATTATCTCACTTTGCCTAAAAATATCCTAAGAAAATAACTTGGCAGCAGTGAAAAATTCTGCAGTGGATCCAAAATAACAACACACACACACACACACACACACACACACACACACCCGTGGGTGTGATAGGGGCTCAGGGCTGCTGGGGCTTTATGCTTGGTGTCATGGATAGGTATAAGGAAAATAGCATTTTATAAGGGAAGAACTCCATGCAGGTTCCCAGCCAGGCTAACATGCGTTGTCCAAGGGAGACGCTGGAGGCACGCCCAGCCGAGTACACACACACACACACACACCCAATTCCACACCCACTGAGACTCACTGCAAGACACTAGCATTTTCCACTTCACTTGCCAAGAAGGGAGCACCCTGCCCTACACGCTTGAGCCGCCAACCCCTGGAAACAAAGGTAGCAGTCATGGGGGTGTACAAATACAGCTCTCCATTGGGCCAATGTTGTGTGTGAGGGGGCTGTGGGCACGTCTCCCAACCACCAAATACTCCAAGGGTTTGGACCATCTAGGGTTCTTGTCATCCCCATACTACCAGGACGTATACCTCGAGCCTGACTCCCCATGCCAGGCAGCTTCCTTGGCTTATTCCTGCTCTTTTCCCCAGAAGCAGCAACCCTGGATCACTAGCTTGCTCCCCAGTGCACCGAATCAGCCTCAGCGGTCCTCCAACACCTTGTCTGCATGGAGCTTGATTTGAACTCAGTTTTGGCTCCTGATACTCACAGGGCCCCTTGCCCGTGGGCTGGCACACGTCCTCAGGCTTTCCCATACCCTGGAGTGCCCCACACTCTCAGCCTTCTCAGGCACCCACTTGATGCCCTTTTTCTCTTTCAGGTTCACACATAACGCAAGCTTCGCTAGGCAGCCATCTAAGGCAGCCCTTCTCCCAGGACTCTTGAGGGTCAGTGGCAAGGTTCTGCAGACACTATCAACATCAGCTGCAGCTGTCTCTCCCTTTAGAGCAGTGGTTCCCAACCTTCCTGATGCCGTGAGCCTTTCATACAGTTCCTCATGCTGTGGATGCCATAAAATTATTTCGTTGCTATTTTATAACTGTTATTTTGCTACTGCTATGAATAGTAATGTAAATATCTGATATGCAGGATATTTGATGAGACCCTTCCCCCAAAGGGTCATGATCCACGGGTTGAGGACCACTGCCCTAGACCAAGATATCCTAGGAAGCAAGCAGTATCTTCTACATCTCTCTAGCCTTGCTAAGAGTCTAACACATTAAAGTACTTATTTGCAAAAGAAACTTCAAAACTCTCAGAACCCAATACCAGGAGGAGTTTACCTGATCAGTTCACATCAACACTTGGGAGTTTGAGACAAAGTTGGGTTACATAGTTCTAGGCCAGCCTGGACTAGTCTGACACTATCTCAAAATAGACAGACAGACAGACGAGGGGAGGGCAGGGGAGGGTGTCCTCAAGGAGGAAGAGCCTTCCTGAACTACTGTAGGCTGGCCAAAAGTCTCCAAAGATTACTCTCAGTTCACCAGCCCCAAGGAAAGCTACTCAGGAGAGGGCTGCCCTCCCCGGAGTTGGGGGAGGAGAGGTGTCAGAGGCTGCCTGCAAAGAGCTGTTTGGGAACTCAAAAGTCACATGAGCCATAAGCATTGCCAGCCCTGGGAGTGGAAAGTCCTAAGTTAACTCAGCTCTGGGCCCAGCAGAGGTACCAGCAAAGACAGGAGGAAGAAGGCCCAGGGAGATCCCTGGCACACGGAGGCTCCCGGTAAACATTTGCTGTTGCACAAATGGCCCATTACAACCGATGCGATACAGCTTTGCACAGGCCTGTCCCGCCCAGGACACCAGAGAAAAGGAAGGGTTCTTTCTCCTTCGGGGAGGAGCAGTCTGGGGGAACTTCATAGCGTGGTGACATCTGATCAGAAACCATCTGTTATTTCTCTCTAATTGTTCCACATGTGTGAGATTTCTAGTCTCTAGTTAGAATGCAGGCTCCAACGCTACCTACAGTGGCCACTCACTCCCAGGAAACTTTGTAGAGTCTTACAGCACATTTCTTTATCTCAGAGCAGCGCTGCTGCGCTCTACTGAAGCTCCCCTGAACTCCTTCAGCAACTCAAACAGTTTTTACCAACACTTCCAACGACCCAAATGCCCAACGCGACAGGCATGGCTTTCCAGAGGCTCTGACACCTCCGGGAACACTAGTGCCCACTGAGGGGTCACCAAGGCACTTACACTTTATCTACTTTTGCTTTTCATAAATCCTGCAGGGCAGAAATGAGTATTTCCACTCGACAGATTGAGAAAGCAAGGACTCAAGGGGTCACTAAACCAAGGTCAGGACGGACCATCCTGTCACACTGCCCATAATAGTAATTTTGTGCCAATGGTTCCCCTTCAATAGAAGCCTCACTAAGGACCATCTGGCCAGAAAGAATTAGTGCCCACTCACAAATCTCGTGTGAAAGAAAGTCACAGAAAACCATCAGCAGTCGCATCTCCTTCGGTTTAGCACCACAAACTAAGCTACAGGGCACCATGTTCCGGGCGGTGTGCCTTTGTACAGACCACACCACTCCCTCCATGTCTACACTACGCTCCCTTTCAGCCCCACAGGGTCCTGACACCTCATCGCACTCCATCTATAATGACACTTCCTGGGGGTCCAGAAGAATAGAAAGCTGAGTGCCTCTGTCTCCTGTTTGGATAATGGCCACTTCACAATTCTCTCAGCCACACGGGGACGCTCTCTGCTCCTAAAGCTCACAGTCCTGAGCAGGCATCTGGGTGAGGGAGAGAACACCAGGGAGGGGGCTGAAGAGCACACACAACAGTAAGCTCTAACCCACACAGAACTAATCCATTCAGAGCCAAGTGGGGCTGAGCAGATGGGAAGCCAGGCACCCCACCCCACTCCCCCATCCTGGCTTCTGGCGGGGGGGGGGGCATCCCCACAGAGGTATAATTGTAAGGGGTGACCCAGCCACATGCTCCCGGGGCTGCCCTGCTCCCAGACACCCATGGTGTTGCCTTCATCTGGTTTAGCTTTAAAATCTTGCCCAGCCTCTCCCCAAATCATATATAAAAAAGGAAGAATTTAAACAAATACCTCAGATTTGGGTCACTGTCTAGGGTGGGACGCACAAAAACTTTGTGTACCCCTCTCTGGAGTCTCTCAGGGCTCTGATGAGCAGAGGGTGCAGGCCCATATTCTGTGCCTGTTGCTCACCCCAAAGCACCACGTGTGTGAGAACACACTCCTAAGAGAATGGATACACATTTACTTACCTTCTCTAGCTTTGAGTATGAGAACGGGACTAGAGGCATCGCCAGTGCTTACTGGTATCCCACAGCATAGGTGGGGCTGTGCAAAATGTCTTAATATATACTGGGTAGATGTGGCTCCCAACTAAGAACAATGTGCAGGTTGTCTCGGGTATCTATTTCCTTCTCTTTTAGACCCCTGAGAGCAAAAAACCTCCCATATGTCTCATTCATCGATGCCTTCCAACACTTAGCCTCAGTGGCCACTCTTGCGGAACAAAGGAGTGACGCCTGTCCACTCCGAGAACAGAAAGGTCCGTTAGGCGTAGTCTAACAGAAAGGCGTAGTCACTACAGTAGAGATTAGAAGGGCTAAAAGGGGGTCAAAGACCACGCTTGTGGGCAACAGAAGGCCACAGATCAAATCCACCTGGCCAACACAGGACTTAGACCCGGGCCCTGAGGCCAGGCTACACCCTAGCCACTGGGCCCTGGGCAGAGATCAGATCATAGAAACAGTACCTGTTTCTCAGAAGGAGCAGCGGGAAAGACAAGATAAACACGTGAAACAACTAGCCAACAAGGTAACTGCCAGGCTAATAGTATTCTATGCTGATACAGTAAGGTACACACTGTACCACACAATTAGAGACAGGAATGAGGTACACCACGCTACACACCACAGGTACACAGGCCAGAGGGCTCTAACCAGAGCCATGGGGTGCTGGTGCTGCCCAAGAGCGCAAAGAAGACTCCTTCACCCGGAGGCTCTCCTGACTACTGTTCCCTCTTCCTTGTTCCTGCTGTGGCCTGTTCTTATGCCAGACAACCCCTTATGCCACCCTAGTGTCACCTGACAGCACCCACTTTGGTATCTAGCTCCAGAAGCAGAGAACAGATCCTGGCAGCAAGGTAGGCCTTGGCTCAGTATTTTCACATACAAGGCCGCCAGGATTTCTCAGTACCAAACGCTCTAATAGGTGAAGCCTCTGCATATACCTTTTCTTTCTGCTCTCTGACCACTTGGAAGAACAGATTGCTAAGTGCACAGAGAGTATAGGCCACTCATCTAAGGTGCAGGGCTAAACAACCCCAAGCAGGCCGGCCTCTCACCGCTGGTCCTTCTTGGAAGCCTTGCTACATGGGCTGTCCATGGGCACGCTCTGAGGGCAAAGTGTGTTCTGGCAGAGAGAAAGACACTGGCCAGGCAACGCAGACGGACTGGGGTACTGGGGTACGTGAGAGAGGGAAGACTAGGCGGGGCTCCAGAGGAACAGGTCATTCTAGACAACCTCCAAGTGTCAGGAGCAAGCAGTGAGAGGGCAGCTACAGGTCACTGTTCGTCCAGCCATCACCACAGCCAGGTATTGCCCTGGGCTTGCTAGGAGGCAGGGGATGCTCTCAGAGGCAGGCTGGAGGCTGAGCAGGGTGGGGGCCATCAGATCGGACAGGCACTTGGTCACAGAATAATCCCAGGTCTGCCACTGCAGGCTTCAGACAATCACGAATAATTACATTCACAACACCCAGAAAACCAACAGTGCCGCCATCACTGTGAAGGAGTGAACTCATGGGACTGCAGGCTATTTCACCTGTTTGTTGTCATTAAGAGTGTCTCAATACGTAGGCCAGGCTGCCTTCAAATCTGGGACTCCCCTAGTTCAGTCTCCTGAAACGTTGGGACCATGTACCAGCATGTCTGAGAAGGAAAGATCCCTCCCTCCCTCCCAAGGGAGCAATAGAGGTTGAATAGCAGAAGTCCCTTTGTTTCAGTGTAACTCTACATTTTCAGGGGACCAGGCACCTGCCTCGAACACATCCTAAAGGCTCAGATTTCCTGCTTCCAGATTCCATGGCCTAGCAAATGACAGCTTAGATGAGGAGAGCTGAAAGTTCCCTTCCCGGGCAGCCACACAGCCACACGTGCTCTTAGAACGGAAGCAAGTGTGTGTAAGTCTGGATGCTCTTGGGGAAGAACCCCTCACAGCGAGGAAGAACCCCTCAGTTGAGAACCCGCATGCGCTTCCCTGCCTAGCAGGCTTCTCTCCTCTCCTGCCACTTTCCCTCCAAGCCAGCTGCTCTTACCTGCAAACTGCTTCTATCACTGTCTTCTCCCACAACAGCCCACCAGCCTTCCTATGTGCCAATATGCTGACCCATGTCCCAATGGAACGTGACATATTTTCCTCAGCAACCCATCCCAAACTTACCCTTCACTGTCACTGCCTGCTGGCACTCTTCTAGCCAGACTGGCAGCAGCCTGGTTCATTTCATATTTTCTTCGAGCCATCCACCTTTCTCCTAGGTTCCCATAGAACCAAGTCAGGCTAGCAGAGCCCACAGGCAGTGGACGTGACACACAGGCTGCTGAGTAAGAATAGGAACAATACGGTAACACATTTTGGTTCAGCTAAGTCCTGGGCTGGTGGTGTCAAAGGGCACATCTACTTCTGGACCTGCAAAGCTGCAGGTCCAAACAGGCAGAGCATTTCAGGCCAGGACACCAGACTGATAACTCACAGGTGCTGAATTACTTTAAACCAGCCTGACAAACAAACTGCCAGAGCTATCTTCATTCTTACCTAGGTCACCCCCGAAATGAACGGGGAAGCTATGGTAGGAAGCAGGGCCGGGACCCTGACACTTCTCAAGGACTGCCACTGGTATTTTGTGGCACTGCCTACCTACTGTGTTTTCTGCTAGGACCACCAATCAACTCCTGACTGTACCTTCAACCTTGGGGTTCTAAAGAGCAAAGAGCAAACAGCACTCTAGCTGCTCCCCAGCTGAAGCCCACCCTTACTGGCTGTCATCAGACCACACTGGGTATAGGCTTGCACACGTGTGCTGTGTGCGTGTGTGCGTGTGAAAAATACATTTGATCACATTCTCAAGCTTTCCTCTACCCAAAAATCAGTCAAAGTCTCACCAGAGACGTTCATCAATAACTACAGTAAAAAGAAGAGTATTTCTAGGAAGTCAGGAACTCATTCAAGGACAGTTTTGAAAACTCAGTTTTGTTTTATCTTTTGGAGACAGGGTCTTATACTGTGGTCCTAGATAGCCTTAATTCAGAGATTAAGAGCACTGGTTGTTCTTCCAAAAGACTGGAGCTCAATTCCCAGCACCCACTGGCACCCGCGCACAGCCATGAAGGCAGAAAGCCAATGCACATAAAAATAAATAAATCTTTAAAAAAAAAAAAAAAAAGAGGAAAGAAAAAGACTACTTTAACAACTTGTGATAAAGGACAATTTCTGTCTGGAGGCCCGTGCAGGACAAATATCACAAGCTTAGAATAATCCGAGACAGAGATGAAACGCTGGCCTGAACCATCACTGCAGCTGAGTTATAGTGCTCTTCTGACAAGCCCTAAGGGGCACACATGGAATGCAGCTCCAGTGACTCAACAGAGGACAACTGTCGGAGGTGCCAGCACAGGTGAACCATCAGGACACCCGACTGGAGCATTTACTACGATCAAGCTGATCCTATAATCTTATTAACACCACTCTTCTGCTGAACTGACCTGAGTCTTAGCCTGAAGGAGTCAAGCCTGAGCCCTGCCCTGAGGGAAGTCACATCCAACACCGTGTGATGCGCTAATCAGAGCACCCACACTGGATGGAGCTGGGTCCAGGCAACTTCGGCCAGCACAGACCTAGTTGGCATGGAAGGAGGAAGATGGCATGGTATCCTCCTCGGCACAGCTAGAGGGCAGAGTGTTGGCTACAGACAGCCAGTCTTGCCTTCTGAGGATATTTGGGCAAATGCCCCTATTAGGACTTGAGGCCATGAGAAATGTTTTGTCCTTCACACACATATACAATGAGCAGGGAAATCTCCGGGCCATCAGAAAGTTGGCTTCTTTGCCACTCACGGTTGCTGACACCACTCAGGGACTCAAAGGCACTGGAGTGGCCTCGGGTCTCCAACTCCCCAATTGTCCTGCACTCAGAAATAACCAAAAGCTTTAGCTGCTGCCAAAAAAGGGAAAGAGAAAGGAAAACCCCAGGAACACACCAAATCCATGTCCAGCTCCTTTGGCCCTCAGAACAAAACCCGCCACAGGCACGCACAAAGAAGGGAGGCCAGACAAAGGGAAGGCCAGGTCACACTTGACAAAACAGAACTGTCCTCCATTAAAACGCTCTTGTTGCTCGGATGTTGGTGTGGGAAAGGAGGGGCTCACAACTCTCAAAACAAAAGCAGGGCTTGGCGGGTGGGGAGGCCCTGGGCTGGCCCCTTCTCCCCGCACACGTCTGCGCCTTTGAATGCCCGCAGATCTGGGTCCAGGGCTGGCAGCTGTCTGTCATTATCTCAGCAACTCCAAGGGCCCCAGCACCAGGGAGCGTGTCCCGAGCAGGTGAACACCATCTGCCTGGCTCTGATGAGATGTCCCTCTTCATGCCTGCTGCTGCCAGAAGGCTGTATGGCCCTGGGGAGTCACAGTCCACACACCCTCCTGGGATAAAGCTCCCCATCCTTGGTCACTACCTGGCATTTAAAAACACTGGTCCCCTCGGATAGAAATTTCTTAGGGCTTTCTGTTAGGAAGTAGGCGCAGAGTCGGGGACATAAGAAAACAAGAGTCTATTGACACACCTTCCCAGGGGCTCATTTTAAGGAGGGTTTTTTAATTGATCTATAAAGAAAAAGAATTTTCTTCTACCTGCCTTTTAAAAGCACTCCCTGCATTAGCTAAAACATTCCCAACACACCCTAGCCCATTTCCTCCCTCCCTGGCCCTCCCAGTTTTAATGGGGGTAAGTAGCTCCCTGATGCTGCAATCTACAAGGCAGGGTGGGTCCAGACCACAGGGAGGGCGGCAGGGTGGGAAGCAGGTCTGCTGGGCAGGGCTCAAAAGGGGTGGACTCTGAAGATCTGCAGTTCTGGATCTGCCTTTCCCCCTCCCCTCCCCTCCCCCCCATAGACTCCAGTGTTTTTGCTGCTAGGAGACTAAACAGCTGAGATGCCTACACCCTATGACAAGCAGATGACCCACCCCGCTCTAAGAGGTAGAGTGACGTGACGGGTCTGGTCTCCCCAGGAACACAGGTTAGGGTGGGTCTGGATTTGGGGGGCAGGGGCGTAATGGCACCTATAAGAAACATGTGTCCTCATTCTTGCAAGGAGTATAGATGGAGACGAGGAAGGGACATGTCCCCACTGTCATCTCTCTGTAGCTCTCAAGCAGTAAGAAGTCTTCTGTAGCCTGGCACTTCCTGGGGTGAAGATCAGGCAAGGGGCCACCCCTGAGTAGAGAACTGGTCGTCCCAGGAGAGGGCAGCAGAGCGAAGGTCTGACAGTGGCCAGAGAGACTGGCCAGGCCATGGAGTGCTTCACATGGCAACTCAAAACCAGAAAGGGTTCTTCTCTCGAACAAAAACCAGAGAGAATGAGGCCACAGGCCCAGCGCCTGAAGGACCCCTCACGCTGCCATGCTCCCCGGACTCCCTAACTCGCAGGACCTGTTGTGGGGCTTGGAAAGGGCTTGGAAAACAACAAAAGAAAGAAGCCAGCGACATAGGGACCTAATCAGAAGTGAGTCAGCCAGCCCACAGGGCTGAGCCATCCCAGCTTCTCCACTCCCATCAGCACGGCTTGGGGAGAGAGGTGGGGAGTCCGGCCACCGTGCTGAACAAGCAGGCCCTTCCGCACCCCCAGCCGTGTTCAAGTTCTGAGGTCTTCAGGTGGAGGACAAGTCAAGTTACTGTCAGCACAAAAGCTGTAAAAGTAAGGCTAGCCAGATGCCTTGGTGGATGAGAGCATGAAGAATACACAAAAGGCTGGGCGCCGGGGAGCCAGAGAGCTCCATATCTAACTAGTCAAACCACACACACACACACACACACACACACACACACACACACACACACACACACAC
>OU015754.1:44469444-44488196 GCA_907169655.1 Acomys percivali | reverse complement strand
AAAAAAAAAAAAAAAAAAAAAAAAAAAAAAAAAAAAAAACAAAACCAAAATCAAAACAACAAACAAACAAAAACAACAACAAAAAAGGAAGAAGGAAGAAGGAAGAAGGAAGATAAAGGACACACACTACCCTAGGAGGTGTCACAGAGCAGTAGGGGCTGAGCTCTTGCTTAGACCCCTCTGTTCCTCCTGTTCCCCCAGGCTGGATGGGGCAGCACCCACTCAGGGATTCCTGGGGAGTCCAGGCAGGAAGAGGAAGCAGTTGGAGGAAGAGCAGGAAAAATGAGTCTATGAAGAAGAGAAGACTGAGAGCAGGAGCCAATGTGATGTCATGGGACAAGTATGAGCTGAAAGCCAAAGAGGCAGACTCACATTCCAACCGCACTGCTTCCCGTGCCGCTCTGGACCCATTGTTTCACCTCTCGAAGCCTTAGCTACTACATCCACAGAAAGAAGGGAACAAATGGAACCATCTCCATGGTTCTCCGTGGTTCTCCTGGCACTGACACTTGAGTTCTTAGCCAAGATCTCTATGCTTTTGGTGAGCTTTAACTTTCACATCTGTCTTGGTCCATTTTACAGACTGTGACACAATAAGGCCATCTTCTTTCCTTTTACCTACCGGGTCCTTGGCAAAGCTACAGCAAAAACTTTAAAGACTCAACAGGGACACTGACATGCACCCCCCTACCCCACCCCCCACCCTCCCACCCAACTCCCCCACACACACTTCGGAGACCTGCCTAAAGCCCTGAAGCTCTAGGAGACGCCAGCAGCTCCTCTGTTCCCCCTCTGCCCCTGCTCTCATCCCTCAAGAACAAGGACTGGGCTCTACCCCTGAGGGGCTCAGGGACAGGCTGGCCCCCACGCATGGAGGTGAGGAGGTGACTAGAGATGACGATGCATGCATCCAAGGGGGCCAGCAGCTTTCCAAACCCACAGCGTAGCAGACGCCCCTGACCCTGTGCAGATGGGTCAGTTCAGCAGCCTTTCAAAGTCAACAAAGTCCGGTTTTCAAATCCTAAAAAGCTTCTCAAGCCCCGTATAATCTATCTGCCATTTTGTTTCATCTGCTCAGCTCAAGTCGAGGGGAACTTGACATTTGGAACACTCACTGCAAATAATGCTGTGCCAGGGACAGGCGCGCGGGCACACACTCACACACATACACAAATGTGCACATACACGTGCGTGTACGCGCACACACAGTGTACAAACTCAACTAGAATGGGGCAGGGGGATTATTGGTTTCTTTAAGTCCTGCTCGTCAACAACCCACTCTAGCCAGGCCTCTCAAGCAGAAGTACAATGACTTCTAGGTCCAAGGCCATAGCCGCTCCCATCTGTCCACCGAGGCATCAAGTGCGACACTGGTACATAGCTTTTCCATCGGTTTTATTCTTTTCTTTCTTTTCCCTTTTCACCCAAATGCTGGGGACTGAAATAGGGCTTTGCTAGAGACATGCTCTCCGAGAGCTACACTCCCACAACCTATGGCTAGTTTCGAACTGTGTACCCAAGAACTCATGGTGATCCTCCTGCCTCAGCCTTTCAAGTGCTGGAATCCCAAGCATGAGATACCACTTTCCCCCACCCCCAAACTTTTCAGACAATGTACCCTCCTTTTTGGTAAAAATTAAACTCCCAGAACATCAGGTGATTAACAAAATTGTATGTAATGATCCTAGCGGTATGTATGAACACGTGAGGCTCAGTAGCCAACAGCCCAACTGTGCACAGCCAGACCCTCCCTCAGGGCCCAGCATACATGCCTGGCTTATACATGATCAACCGTATAAAACTGCTGAGAGACAATACTTTATCCCACACTAGTACACATCTAGTGTGTGCCCCAAACTGAGAGAATTTCTGTTGAATAAGCATGTCCATGGGTGAGTCCATAGCCACTGCCGCCCTCGCTGGCATCCTGTCCCCCGGCAGCATTCTGAAGAACCATGGGGACTGTAAGCCCCAATAGGACAAGTCCCAGTGACCCAGGGTAACTGCACAGTCACTTTGGGTTCTTCTGCCTTTGGAACAACGCATATACCCACAAGGCTGAGCTCAAGTTTCCATGTGGGTACAGGCAGCCGAGGGAGCTCTCTCTCCCCAACTGAGGCCAAACAGGGATCTAGCCACAAACATCTAGTACTTCTGAACATGACGTGAACAATGTAAAAATAGCTCCTGTAGCTCTCTGCTCCCACCCTTCTCCCTGGTGGCACAAAGGGCAGAACAAAGTGACACCCCTAACAAGCCTCAGCTTGTTCACACACACACACACACACACACACACACACACACACACACACGCCCCAGCCTCCTACATCTAGACCAGCTGCTGAACGCCAACAGGGAATTCCACATTACAACTGCCGCCATTTTCACAGCTACCTGAAATCAGACCATGACAACAGTGCAAGGAGTCCCCAAGTGGGATGCCTGAGGCCCAGGTGACAAGACAGTCTTCTCTCCACACCTTTCCTGTGTGTGCCTTTCATTCATGGAGCACTAACCATTTAGACTGCATGTAGCTGGGCGTAGTGGCACATCCTTAATCCCAGCACTCGGGAGCAGAGGCAGGTAGATCTCTGGGAGTTCGAGGAAAACCTGGTCTACAAAGCAAGTTCGAAATCTCTCCAACTCACAGAGATCCATCTGCCTCTGCCTCCCAAGTTCTGGGATTACAGGTGTGTGCCACCATGACTGCCTTAAAAAAAAAATTTTTTTTTTTAAAAAGGCATATTAGCCTCTCCAGATATCAGCTTCACTTAACACCATCTGGATTGTTTGTTTGTTTTAAAGAAACAGGAATTATGGGAGATTCTTAGCCCTCAGGTTAACTAGCATTGTTCTGAAGACTTCTCAAAAGAAAGTGCGGAGGACAGACAGGTGGCTCTTCACAGGTGTACTTTCTCATGCAGGTGGACAGACAGGTGGCTCTTCGCAGGAGTATTTTCTCATGCAGGTGGATCTAAACAGCTTGACAGGAAGAATGTCTGTGGTGCTCCCAAAAGTTAAGTAAACCTTTGGGGAGCTTGAATTTCATCAACTGGAAAATGGGTGAAGAGTGCTAAGGCTAATGCTTAGCCCAGGAAACAAATGCAAGAAAAGTATTACGCCAGTCTAATAGACAGTAAGCAAAGAGATTACAGGGGTGAGGGGTACCCTAAGCTCCTTAAGAAAGGCAAACGGAAAAAAAAAAAAAAAGAAAGGCAAACGGCCACTGCACAGGTGGTTCTCCCCACAAACCATAAACACACACACACACACACACACACACACACACACACACACACATTCTTTCTCTCTTGCCCCGCAAAACTAAGAACAACTACCTTCAAGAAGAAACACACCCATGCTGGGCAGAGGTGGTGCACACCTTTCATCACAATACTCAGGAGGCAGAGGCAGGTCGATCTCCGTGAGTTCAAGGTCAGCCTGGTCTACAGAGCAAGTACCAGGACAGCCAGGGCTACACAGAGAAACCCTGTTTCAGAAAATCAAAAAAGAAAAGAGATACAGCCACTTTGCTTTTCAGTTAAGTGCTTAGGTCCCTGTCATGTGACTTGGCATAAAACTTCTGCTCAGTCAATGTTTACAAAATTAATTGAACAAACTAATTTTCGCTCCCTTGCCTCTGTGCATTCTAGGTATCAAAAAGAAAGATCCAGCACCAAGGAAGTCCTCTAAAGGTGGCCTGGCTCCTCTCAGCTTCTGTCATATTAGCAAAGGGAGTCAGGGAGTCTGTCCCATCTTACAACCACCCACCACACTCCTGCCATGTGCAAAGCCACTGCTGAGGCTAGAGATGGCTTTCCTGAAAGATCTGAAGAGAGCTGCTCAAGGCAGGTGAGCAGCATCAAGCCCACTGTGTCCCAAGTAGTGGGACTCTTCACACCTGTGGAGGAGGGGAGGGGCACATGACCCTTTCAAAGCCCATCCCCCCCCCCACCGCCACCCCCTCCCCCAAATCTGCTGCAAAGAGAAGCAAGCGCAGGCTTTATTTTTAGCTACAAATGATGGAATGTTACTCTCAGCATGGTGGAGGTTCTGCTTCATCACCCTCGCTCACCCTCGCTCGGTACCTTTCTAGGATCCCCAGTGGCTTCACAGGGAAGAGGGAGGGAGAACAAGAGGAAAGTCTAATGTGATTTCAAGGTGGGGAGGAAAAATACAGACGGAGGAGGGGATGGGGGAGTGGCGGAGGGGCGTGCAAGTCTCTGACTCTCCTCACTAACCAGAGGCAGAGTGCCCCCCATGGCCCAAGCAAGACATGGGAGCTGTCACACTACCCCAGGTTGGTGGGAGGCCGAACCAGGGTATGAATAATAAAGCCTGAGCTCCAACGCCACTGCCATGGCTGTGGTGCTCTGAAGCAGCAACCCAAGTGTCTCGGCTCCTTCCTCCTACAAAGGTACTGCACTGTGAGCCAACACAGGGAAGCTGAGCCCCAGAGCACATGCCCACCACCCCTGTCCCCTGACAGTGGGGATCTGGATAAAGATACTGGGTTCTTGGCTAAGTCCTTTCTAACCTCTGGGCTTCCTGTCATTCCATGCAGAGGGAACAAGCTGAGAGAGACTCATGTGAGGCGGCAGCTACCCTAGGAGATGCAAAGACACCCTAGCCTGCTGGCAAATGCCCCCTTGAAACTTACTGAAACCTCACTGTTTACCTCCCCTTAAACAGGGAGCTAAAGGGGCTGGGCATGACTGTGTATGCCTTTAGAGGCAGGAGGAGTTTGAAGCCAGCCTGGTCTACATAAGTAAGTTCCAGAATAGCCAGGGCTACATAGTAAGAATCTTGTTTCAAAAGAAAGAAAGGGGAGGGGGGTTGCACCCACTGGGTATTATAACTACAACACCACTCCCTCCACCTCTGCCCAAACTGTATCCATGTACCAACAAGAGTAGATCCTGGGCACCATCCCTGTAGTCCCTAAGGAGTTCCTGAGATCTGTGTTTATAAGGCTGAGCTGGGTAATCTCCAACATGAGCTAGTGCAAAGATACAGAGGGAGTGTATATGGGTTACTTTCATGGCAACTTGATGCATGCTAGAGTTATCTGATAGGGAAAAACACTCAATTGAGAAAATGCCTTATAAGATTTGACTGTAGGACATCTTATTAATTAAAAACTGACGAAGGAGGGCCCAGTCCACCACGGATGGTGCCATCCCTGGGCTGGTGCCACTGGGCTCTGTAAGAAAGCAGGCTAAGTGAGCCATGAGGGGCAATTAAAAGCACCCCTCCATGGCCTCTGAATCTGATCCTGCCTCCAGGTTCCTGTCCTGTTTTAGCTCCTGTCCTGATTTCCTGATATAAAAGTGTAAGCCACTTGCTTCAGTCATGGTGTTTCTTCGTGGCAACAGAAACCCTAAGACAGGAGGACAGGTCTTCCCTGCGTTTAGCCTCCACACTAGTCCTGGGAACCACAGGGGCCAACAGGAAGAATGACCCAGACAGAAGAAAGCAGACTCCCTAAGAAGCATGCTCCAGGTAAGACCCCAGAGGTGGTTAAGCCCTATTGTGGAGAGCCACATGTGCAAAGGCTGGAGCTAGGACAAGGACGGTGGCCAGGGTGCCTAAGCAGGACTAACAAGGCAAGCTTTCGTGGCCAACTGTCCTGCACTCTGTGAGGACCTTTTGGGTTGAAGTTTGAAGAAATTCCACTGTATAGACTAAACCAAAGAAAAACGGGCTCTCAAGGAAGGAAAGTGGGGCCACAGGCACCCTTGAGCCCAGTGTGAAGCTTAAAGGCACTCTGAGAAAAAAAAGAGCCCTCCCTGTGCCCTTCAGGTCTCTAAAGGTTTCACCTCACCCCTGCTCTCCACTCCCACTTGTTTAGCCTCTTACTTTTATTTATTTTTAAACTGGGGCCTGCTTACGGTCAGGTTAATACATTTTTAAAAAGAAAGCCCTGAGTGTGCTGTGGCCTCCCCAGGAGGAGAGGGTAGATCAATAAATAGCCCTTCGCTTTTCTCCCTCTCTCTCTCTCTGCCACCAGCAGAGGCCAGAGGGACAGGTGGGAACCAGTGCAAACAGCATCCTGTGAGTGGGCCTGAGGAAAGCTCCTGCCACTATCTCTGAGGCTCCCAGGCTACTCTCCCTCCCACAGTGACCAGCAGAGTTCCAGATGGCCTAAACATGGATGTTCAAACCTTAGCTGTTCAGTCCCTGAACCTGGGTGGAAAAGGAGCACTACTCCCTCCCTGAGCCCCTGCATGGCAGTTCCTTTATCTGAGAAACTGAGAAACATCATAAGGGAAGTGACCTGGCACGCCTTATGTACGTGGAAGCATGACCCATGCCTACCACTTTCCAGTGCCCTAGGCTGCCAACCCCAGACCCTTTTCCCCTTTTCCTACCACAAAGTGCCAAGGGCTCCCCACCCCCACCCCCACCCCCCTCAGGGGACAACCTCTCTGACACTGACAGATGGGGAACCCTAAAATACAGTGTATAGATCATGTTTCGTGACTACCACACATGCCAGCCGGGACACTCAGAGAACCCGGCCGGCTCAGGAACAGGATTTCACACATTTCCCAGAGCGGCGGACCTGCACTCGCCTCCACCAGCCTGCAGGCTCCTCAGGAGCCAGATCCTACACCAGGAGACATGGAGCAGGTGCAAGGCTGGAGGAGGAAACAGAACCCTAACCCGCCACCGCTTCTAATGCTGTTGTCACCTTTTATAGAGCAACAGTGCATGCTTTGCTCATGTTGGGCATCTGCCACACGCTCTGAAGCCATGCTGCTTGGTTCCAGTCCTGGCTCTAGCCAGGCACATCAACTTTCTGACCCTCCATTTGCTGGTTTCTTTGTTTTGGGGGGTGTCGTGGTAAATCTCTCCCTTGTTGCGTCACAGTGATGGCAGTGAACAGCGGCAGGGTACAACAGACATGGCCGCTAGCAATCAGCATCTTTTCAATAGTCCTACGGAAAGACACGCACGCAGGCCAGTAGGTTCAGTAGTTTGGGGAGTTGGTCTGCCTTTGGGCGGGGGGGGGGGGGGGCTAGGGAAAGGCTTGGGAAAACCAAATCCCTGGCTTCTACACACATTTAGTGGGTAGTGCTTGGAGGGGGCAAAGGAGAGGCACATGAAGTTTAGAAGCCAATGCCTACCATCTTACTGGCTTGACACACATGCCTAATGCCCCTCACATAAAGCCCCAACTCTAGGGCTTGGAGCAAAGACTACACCTCACCTCCTCACTCCAAAAGAAAGATACTGGTCACGGTCATCACCAAGGCCTCTGGCTGGCTGTAAGAGGGAACGGAATGTCTGGGTAGGCCTCACAGAAAGTTCTGGTCATGCAGATCAGCAAAGTGGGCAAGGATGGAGACAGAGAACTGGGCCCCTGGCAACTGGGGATCCCAGAAGAAAGGAGCACAGTGCCTGAGATCAGAGCACAAGGAAGGACGTGGCCTCCTCTAAGAGCAGGGACATGTTTGGAGAGAGGAAAGGGGGGGAGGGGGGAATCACACTCCCAATATTAATGGATATGAACAGTACTATTATCCTCAGGTCGTGAAGGCCTGAGATGCATTGCTTGTGTTTGTGATCTACCTACCTTTACAAAGAAGACAGACAGACAGACAGACAGACAGACAGACAGACACACACACACACACACACACACACACACACACACACACACACACTAATGGGCATGGACAACAAGCTATATGTATCTGTAACAAATACTTGTGTCCGAAATGTGACAGACGCCACTCCCAGAGAGGCAGAAAGGAGACTTCCTGAATTCCTCTGGAGTTGCTTCATTACAAACATAAAACGTGCTCTGGCCAGAAAGGGCTACATAGGTGGACTCCTCCTTACAGGGTATCGTCAGCATGGGTATGCCCTTGTGAAGGAGGGAAAGCACGGACACAATACAATTAACTTTCTTCTCCTTGGTTCGTGTGGGAGCAAGAGCAGAGAGGTGATGAGTAACAGAGACCAGGAACAAGGTCCCCACTGCCTAAGCCCCTGCTCTGAAGCCACTTCTTTGGGCATATGTGGTTTTCAGCTGTAGTGTTTTGAGGATACGTATAATCCAGATTTCCTATTTATACTACACTGGTTCCATCAACTCCGAAGCTACAAACGCCTTCTCCTCCACTCCCGTCATCTGGGTAGGCTCTTCTCGGACCGGCTGCCTGCGAGGTTCTGAGGCATTTCATCTGGGTTTTGCGCAATGGGAAACTCTTGTGAGGGAGGAAAGGTGGCTGGCCCCGGCCATTTATATACTACTACACACCTGGCTCTTCATGATTATCCACAACAAAAGCACATCCGTGTTGACACTGCACAGTATTTGCCCTTCCAATAAAAGTTACCAGCTACCAAGGCTGCCTAGAGCGGACAGCCCTCACACATACTTGCAAAACCATCAGAGTCCTACCTTCCTACAGGAAAGAGCAGGCAACCTTTCACCTTTCCCTGTCACCCTTCCCTCAGAAATAAAAGGAGCCAAGTGGCCTCAAAATTTACAGAGAAGGAAGGAAATCTATGCAGCCAACCTTGGTGGTTCATCAAGACCACCAGGGACAGGCCAGAAAGTGTCCTAGTACCACCCGGAGCACAGCAAGAAAGTCACCTTTACTGGGTGGCACTCTGGCCCCTGGCCTGCCAGCTGGAAACAGCCAAGCAGAATCTGAAACAACTCTAGTGTCAAGTAACATAGATGTGCGCCTGGCACGGTGGTGCACACCTTTAATCCCAGCACTCAGGGAGGCCAGCCTGGTCCAGGGCTACACAAGAGAAATCCTAGGGTTTTTTTGTTTGTTTGTTTTTGTTTTGTTGTTTTATTTTGTTTTTTAAAGAAAAGAAAAAAAAGAAACACAGATGTGAAAAGGGTGGGTGGGAAGATGGGTGGTAATTAGGAAAGACAACAGAAACACAAGGAAAAGGTTTAAAAAGAAACCTGAAGGTCAAGGGGACCGACAGGAGATGAAGATATGCCCCTGTGCCTGCCCACAGCCAACCACATGTATCTGACTCCCATCCCTACCGGAGTTCCTGGAACCTCACCGCAACAGCCTGCCACACAGGATATCACCTGGCGCTGTCTACTGACACAGCTGTTGCACTTTGAGCTCCCACAGAGAGAAAGCCAGCCTGCTTCCATCCAGGGGCTACGTTTATTTATCTTGGACTTCTAATACTGGAACTTGATAGGGCCAAGTCAACATGAGAGGGCCAAGTAGCTGGCTGTGCAGATGGACGGCTGAAGGTTCCAGACTCTGTCTTACCTGTGTGGGCCTACAGTTACCTGTGGTCCCCTTCTCAGTCCGCTGCCACACTCAGAGGTTCAGAGCACAGCTCCAGGGTGCCTCAGCATTCACACACAGACACACAGACACACACACACACAGAAACACACCTTTTCAGGTATCTAAGGCCTCCACGGCAAACACATCAGAGCTACCAGACACTAAGACCATCTTGGGAACAAAAGGGCAGAATCTAGCCAAGCATGGTAGTGGCTCATGCCACAAGTTTGAGGCTAGCCTGGGCTACATAATAAGTTCTAGACCAACAGTGACTCTTTCTCAAAACAAAAAACCAAGACAAAGCAAAACAAACAAACAAACAGAACAGAATCTGAGGTCCTAAACAACCTTGGCCCCAGCTAGGGAAACAAACAAAACAAAACAAAAAGCCAACACCCCCAACACCCCATGAAACTAAATTAAATGAGGAGCCCAGCAAACTGCTGCCTCAGGCTCCAGCCTCAGACACGCATGCTGCCTTCTCCAGGCAAGAACAGGCAAGGGTCTCAAAGACATTACAGAGCTCTGGGGACGGGGAGTCCACGATGTACATAACCAATAAGGAAGAAGCTGGTATGGAACAGCCAGAGAAATACACCAATCATTATGCTTGTTGTTGCCTTGTTCAAGAGCCGGCCCTGACCTCAGATGAGACTCACAACAATGTCTTCCTCTTCACCTGCCCTTTCCTCTTCCCATGCACCCCAAGTGCAAGCCCCAGCAAGTGCCCCGAAATGAGTGACACTAGAGCCATGGGTGCCCTCAGCCTTAGCTGCTGGCTGTCATTCTAACCATCTGCCCCAAAAGCAACCCCTGATACTTAACCAAAATTACCTTTACCACCTCCACCCCACCTGGCTATTCCTCACCTGCAACTCCCACCCTGGGACTGTGAACCCCCCCCCCCCAATAGAGCAATGGATTCCATTTGGAAAGGCCCCACAACACAGTGCTGTTTGAAAATCTAGGATCTGGAGGCTCCAGCTCTGCCTTGAGTGATGTTCTGAGTGCAGGGCACATGCACTTTCTGAGGCCCAGCGCTGCCTCTCATTAAGATGGACATCTCCCTACTGCTTGCTGTTGGGGAGAGACTTAAGCATGCCTCTGGGAGGTTCCACACCATGGCTGTTATACAGAACTGAAGCGGCTTTGGCCTTCCTCACCAGCGCCAGGACAAATGGAGACACAAGACCTGTGCCAGGCACAAGGCAGCCCAGCAAAGCAGAAGGCCTGCTTTGCTAAAGTGATTAACGGGCCCAGGAAAGGCTGTGGTGCGATTTACGAGGGCCATGGCCAAGAAAGATTTATCCGTGTATGGCCTTCAGATGGTCTGTCAGGCGCGCGCAGCCTTGGTTTGGCTAAGGACCTCAGCAGCAAGCAATTTCCTAATTGATTCATTAGCACTCCAAACAGCAACTCCTTAGACACAAAGGGACTTGTTCAAGTCTGGATGCCCAAGCCAAGGGTGCCAAGCTGCAAGAACTCTTCCGGCAGCAGCCTGGGGTCTGCAAAGTACACGCCACACAGACCTTCCAAAAGTTACCCACTGAGGAAAATGAACCCCAGAGTCTAGAAACAGAAACTGAGCCTCCACGGCTTCTTAGGTGCTGCAGGGTTCTTAAATATTTGCTTTACTTTTAGTGCATGGGGGCGGGGACGTACAGTGATCACACTCACGGGGTCCCCTGGAGCTGGGGTTACATGCACCAAGCTCCTAACTCGGGGTCTTCTGCAAGCGCAGCATGTGCTCTTGACCGCTGAGCCATCGTCTCCAGCCCTGGATCACGTTTTGTCATGGGACTGTTCTGCCCGGAGCAACATGAGGAAAGGTGAAAAGGAGGAGAACGGTCTGCAGAGAAATACTGGAGAATCTTGTCTGCGCAGAGTGAGCCTGGGGACAGGGCTGACAGGCGGCTCTCCTCCTGCTCCTTGCAGAGCTGAGGTTGGGTTCCCAAGCCTCCACCAGGACGCTGTGTCCCCACCCCCTTCCTGCTACTTCCTAATGAGTGTGCATAGAACATACAACTTGGGGTCCCTTGGTGGGAGCAGGGCAACATTGGTCACCATTGCCATAAAAACTGAATAGGACGGCCTACAAAACACCAGACAGAACCAACAGAGGGCCCATGGGCCTGCAGGAAGCATTCGCAGTGATACTCAGAGAGGTTATAAATCATTCTGGTCACACCCATGAACAGCTGAAGCTCAGCCACGGACCTCAAGAGTCTAAATAGAACCCAACTTTAAAAACAACTCTAGCTGGCCACAGGCCGCACGTGCTTGTAATCCTATAATCCTGGCACCTAAGAGGTGCTGGCAGCGAGATGGTGAGTTTAGGTCTAGCCTGGGCTACTCAGCAAGCCCATGTGTGGCAAACCGATCTTTCCTCATCTCATAGTCTTCTTGGAATGTGGAACATTTAGAAGAAGATGGGTCTAGGACAGTCCAAGCTGACAGAAAGGAACTCTGGGCATTCTCAGAGCAAGGCGCAGAAACCTGGCAGGGTCCTCTGAGAGACCCCTTGGGACCAGTGTGCTAGCTATCTGCACACCGACTGAGGCAAAGTCCTTGCACGTGAATGTTCCTGTGGGTGTAATGGCACTTTTGAAGGTTCCTGCCCCAACCTGCCTGGCTCAGCACATTCCTCTATCTCCCCTCCTTGCCATGGGTCTGTAAGTTCACCTCCCAGATGGGGCTTGTGACCCTGGGGTGGGGGTGGGGCCGCACCCCGCAGAAGTGGGTGGGCCCCAACTAAGCAACAGGCTCTCACAGCACAAAAGGACAAACTTTTGCATGTGGCACCACAGTCTGCACTTCAGTCTGTACATAAAGGACCAAACGACGTTTCAGAACCATCATGCCAGGGTGCATAGGACAGGGTACAGTCCTGTTCTACAGAGAAACTATCTGGCCTGCTTAATGTGGCATTCTCCAGGAAAGCCAAAGGGTCCTGACTTCCTGACCTATAGATAAGATGGCTTCTTCAAACGATACTGTGGAACAAAGGCACTCTTCTCCACAAACTATGCAGAGCCTTTGCCAGAATCTGTCTCTCCTGGGTCACCTCCTTCTTGTCCAGTCTCATCTCTTCTCAAAACCGTTTCTCCCTTAGCCCCACCTATACTCCATCTCAAGTCTCCCGGTGAAGACAGTACAGAGACTGGTGTCTTCTGGGTCTGGTTCTCACCCAGTTCCCTGATCATGTGGTACCTCCCAGGACAGCGCTGTCCTTACTGCTGTGACCAACACAAGTGTGTGCGCAAGATTTGAGAGCTACTAAAGCAGATCCAAAGACTCCAACACAGGTGAATCATTTGCCACTTCTCCTCCTCTAAACCAGAGGCTGATTAATACTGAGAGAAATCTCAAGACTCACAGAGCTTGACTGAAATGTCCCCACCACAGAGCACGGCACCCACCGAACTCCACCATCCATGAGGCCCTGTGTGCCTGGAAGTCTGAAGGCTACACTGACGGCCTTCCCAAGGCCAAGATTCTTGGCTACCCTGCTACAGAGTCTATGTAAAGCAAAGACATGGGCTAGGTGGCTCTTGTTCCTTCTCCTGCCTTTGTTTCCAAGGTTCCTCGCGTATACACTGGGAGACTCAACCAGTGCTGCCTGCCACATGCAGCACACTAGGATGGCTGTGAGGGACTGGTGGGAACCAGGCCCTTTGTCCGGCACTGCTGGACCAGGTACCTGGCAGGCATGAGGTACCTCATAGGCCCAACGGACCCAAATGTCTGGACAAAATCCATCTGGAGGTAAACAGAAGACAGGCCAGAACACAGCAAGGACAACTGAGCCCTCCTTCGTGTCAAAGGAGCCCCCAAATTTAAGGAGTATTCTCAGCAACTAGAGGAAGACCTTTCAAGTTTCCCTAAAGAGCTAGTCCCTCTTAGGGCAATTTAAAAAATAATAACAACAACAACAAAAAAAAAAAAAAAAAAAAAAAAAAAGGATTCGGGGCCTGGGGAGATATTTCAGCCAGTAAACATAAAGACCCAAGTTTGAGCCCCTGAGCTCACGTGAGAATGTTGGCATAGTAGTGTCCACTTGTAATCCCAGTGCTGGTGAGGCAGAGAGACAAGAGAGCCTGCCGACTGCTGGCCAGCCAGCTGAGCCTAACTGATGAGCTCCCAAGTGGTGAACTGGTGACCTGACAGGCCAATGAGAAACCCCCATCTCAAGTAAGAAATAGCAGTGCTGGAGATGACACTCAAGACTGGCCTCTGGCCTCCACACACATGCACACATGTACACATACCAGCACATACATAAGCGCACACATTAAAAACAATTCCGTTTACTGGAGGTGCTAATGGGCAGCCCAGCATGGTGGAGCACAGTTGTAATGCCAGCACTCGGGAGGCAGAGGCAGGTGGATCTCTGTGAGTTCAAGGCCAGCCAGGTCTACAGAGTGAGTCTATGAGAGCCAGGGCTGTTACACAGAGAAACCTTGTCTCAAACAAAACAAAACAAAACAAAAACCTAACTGTCAAGAGGCTAATGAATAAGGAGCGTGCACCAGACCCACTGCTGTCCAGGCCATCTCTCTTGGGGGGGGGGGGGGGGCCGCTGTCCCACACAAAGTCCCTCCCCAGAGTTCCTTCTCTTCCACCCCACCTGGCCAAGCCCCCATGAGCACTGCTCGTGCCATCCAAAGTGTTGTTTTGGAATGTGCCAGCAATTCTGGTGGCAGGAACAGCAAGCTTCAGCTCAGCAAAGAAACCAGCTGGAGAGGCAGCCTCTGAAATGATGAAATGCCAAACCAACCCCTACATCTTCTCCAGTCTCTCGGGTCACCTACCAGATTAGAAGGCCTGTTGCTACGGCAACCATATCTTGCTGCAAGTGTCGGCTGAACTTCCCCATAATTTTTAACCCTTTAAAGTAGCTGGGAGAGGGTGGTGTACAGATGAACCCAGATCCCAAGTGTTGGCCTGCTTTGGCTATACTCCCACAATCAAAGCAAGAGAATAAGAAAATGGCAGGCAGCCAGGCAAGGGTAAGAGTCCACAGTTGGGCAAACAAACAGCGAGATTGAACAGCCTGCCCACACCCACCTTTTCCCTCCCACCAACTACCCACCAAAAGGCCGGCTGACAGCAGCCTACAAACTTTCCATACACCTGGCAACACCGAAGCACCAGGAGCTACAAGGAAGATGGGACTAAGCAAAGGCAACATGGAAAGCTGCCTGCCCCTCCCAGACAGGCACCTCGCCCCTGTGCTGTGGAACAGCGTCAGGCCGCCCTTCTGTGGCAAGCAGAAGGGGGCTGGAAGTTAGGCGCAGGGGACAGATGGCCACGCCAGCACTGGCACTTTCCAGTTGTCTCATAGGCACCTGCTGCCAAACAGGCCCCCAGCCCCTTGCTGGCTCTCCCACTCCAATCATAGAGCCTGGATATAGTGGCGCCCACTCCGGTGTGAGGCAGCGCTGTGGCGTCGGCCACATCTAGCTGTGTCTCCTCCTGCATTCCACCCACACATCTGCAAGTCATCCTCAGCATCCTGCCCCTGACAGCCCAGCCACCCAGCCATGCCCTCCTCCACAGCAGGGCAGCCTTCCTCTACCCTCACCCGCAATTTGTTCCGCAACTGGCATCCACAGGCTCTCTATAGTAGAACCATGATGTACAAGGACTTTTTCCCTGGCTGCTCTGATTTGAAGGGACAAAGTTAAAAAATGGACACAGGGGAGGAAAAGGTCCTGCCACAGCCCCCCTCTATTGTGTCTTCAGGAAGGGAGTCAGGCCTGTGTGGTTGCCCCAGGGGACCAAACCGTGCCTGGGAAGGAGGGTGAAGCAAGGAGAGCTAATAGTCTCCCAGTAAGAGACGGATCAGGAAGGAGGATGGGGAACAAATCCCAGTGGGATCGAGGGAAGAGGCTGGCAACCCGGGACTCCAGTTTGAGTCTGTATCTGAGAGGGACATCTGCCCAAATCTTCTCGGAGCTTGGCACCCTGCACTGACCAGGTGCGGCCACTGTGCTGGCGGGTGCACAGCCATACTCAGAAAGCAAGGGAACATTGGGTGAGGGGGGAGAGTGGGGGGGGTGCACACCTTTAATCCCAGCACTTGGGAGGCAGAGGCAGGTGGATCACTGTGAGTTCAAGGCCAGCCTGGTCTGCAAAGTGAGTCCAGGACAGCCAAGATTACACAGAGAAACCTTGTCTCAAAAAAACCAAAAAAAAAAAAAAAAAAAAAAAAAAAAAAAAAAAAAAAAAAAAGAAAGAAAGAAAGAAAGAAAGAAAGAAAGAAAGAAAGAGAAGGAACTTGCCTTCAGTATGGAGACGGGCTCAGCTTCAGCAAGTTCACTTCCCTCTTGAGGAAAAGGTTCATGACCAAAATGCTTAGCATGATGTACAGAGAAAAAGAAAAGCCAATCCTGTGCCTCATCCTCCAGCCAGCCTCGGGGGTCCCACCCAAAAGGGACAGCCGGGACAAAACCCAGTGAATCAAGGCGCTAACGTCCTCCTCGCTGGTAACCACCTGGACAAGGGGTGACATACTAGATAGATCAGCCCGTCAAGTTCGGAAGAAGCTGAAGAGAGGCGATGGGGTGGGGGCAGAGGTGAAGGCAGAACACCCCCCTCCGACCCTGGGGTAAGAAAGGAGCACTTTATTGGGCATCTTGTCACGTGCAGCTTGAACGCCAGCATCTGGACACTCACTGGTCGGCAAGCTGGCCGCTGACTTCTAAGAGGCAGCTTTGAAGGGAGGACGCTCCCCCACCCCCCCATCCCCCACCCCACCCCCACACCTCAAGACAAGACACTGAGTATTCCACCCAGGAATGGAGCATTCTTTCAGGGAAAGCTCTAGGAATGTTTTTGAGATTTTTTTTTTTTAAGTTTTTTTGTTTTATTTTGTTTTTTTCGCCCCCATTTAAACCCACCAGATGGGTGGGTTGCCACCAAGCTTATCCATTGTTATGTCTTGTTATCCAAACCCTTTGGCCCATTCAACACATCCTCGCTGAGCACTTCCTATATATCAGACACTGTAAGCACAAGAATGAAGACTGGTCCATCTGGTCTACCCTTAGGGAGGGTCTCACTGGGCAAGGAATGCTGTTCGGACAATGAATGCTCCATCCCTGGTGACAGACCTTTAGCATGTAGATACAGTGGCCCTGAGCTCAAGGATGCCCATCTGGCCTGGCTAAAGTGCAAAGGAACTGCAGTTCCGGGGCTCCTACGTTGGACAAACCCCACCTGGAAGTTTCACAAAGACTGCATCTCAGAGACTGTGGTCTCTCTGAGGCAGAGAGCTTCACCATAAGAAGCCTGGTTTCTAACTCTGAGACAGAAAAAGGGGGAGATAGATAGGCCTGTCCCATACGCCTCAGTTTCTCCTGCTGGTATATGAAAGGTTGTCCAATCTAACCTCTAAAGACACCCTACTGACCCCTAGGAGACCGGAGCCACCCTAGCTGGGTGGGGCTAAGAACAAAAGATGCTGCCTAGAGACCTCCAGGCTGAGCAGGCACCCCACTGTTGCGGCCCCGCCTACAGGCTCAGCCTCTCAGGCCCCTCAGTGTTGCAGGGAAATTCTGCTCACAGCTCTGAATAATAATAGAAGTAACATTTAGGTAAGGTTGGGGATTAAGTTAAAACCTCACTTAAGAGGCAGAGCTGTTGGCATTTGGGAGCAGGAACCAGGCCTGGGAACGCAGTTAATTTCTACCACAGAGCAAAGCGGATCACTGCCAGCTCCTGCCTGAGGAAGCATCTTCCTCCCCGCCGCCAGGTTTCCTCCCTATTGCCAACAGCAGACACTTCAAGGCACCGGGCCAGAGAGTGGGGGCTACAGGTCAGTTTGGAAAACTACATTTTCAGAAGAACACAGACAACCCAAAAGCCAGTGCGATGCCATCCAAGGCAGAGCTGAGGCTATTTGAGACGGGAACCCATTGGTGAGGGTGGAGGAAGAAAGACTTTCGTGGGAAGACCCGTCCAAGAAGGTCTGTCCTTTTGATGGTCGAAATACCTACCATCCATCCAGGCATCTGTCCACCCTCCCAAGGGACAAGTCCCCTGCCTCTACGACAAAGCATGGGCTGTGGTAGGAATCAGAGCCAGAGAAACTGTCAGGCTCAGAAGGGACTTTAAAGGTTATCAATTGATAATATGCAGATGGGGAAAATATAAAAGAGAACATTCAGCCCTTCATGTTTTAAAATAGCCTTTCTTCTTTAAAAAAAATAAAAAAAAAAAGTCCCGGATTCCTAAGGAGGGCATGGAAGGATTTTGCCTGCCTCTGGCTGACCTCAGAGGGCTTTTTATAAACACCAGGCTTCTCTGGCACCCTTGGTCAAACCCCACCCCCTCTTCCAAGCAGCAGAGGTCACTCTTTTGTGGCAAAAGCTGCAGGTGGTGACTGAGATGCGGGTAAGTAAGAAAGGCTCCATTGTGCCGAAAACTCAAATGTTTAGGGTTCTTCTGCCCTGCAGTTTCGGGGCCAACTGCACAGGAAGTGCATCAGGATGTCCCTGTGGCTCGGGAAGGTCTTGCTGCCATATTGGTGTTCCTTGGCCATGTTACCCAGCCTAACAGGCTAAAAAGACAGTGTACTATGCTTAGATAACTTACCACCCACCCAAGGGGAATGCTCAGACCAGACTGGCGATCACAAAAGACTAAAATCTGAACCTCCCATTGCTACTGGGTGTCAGTATAACCCAAGGCCATGGAACTGCCGTCCCCTCAGGTTTGGCTCACTTGCTGAAATCTCTCAATCAAAGCATGACCACACATGCTCAAAGAACAGTTGCACAAAGAATGAGGCAAGGCAGTATGACAAACACAGTAATCACAGCACTTAGAGGCTGCAAGGTCAAGAGTTCAAGGCCAGACTTGGCCACCAGAAAACCCCGTGGGGTGTGTGTTTGTGTTTGAATGTACATGTGCCATGCATACAAATGCAGAAGCCAGGGGAGGACACTGCATATCTTACTGTATCAAAGCCCGTTCCTTTATCACACTCCATTTTGTGTCTCACACTGAACCTGGAGCCCACTGGCTAGCTGGCCAGTAAGCTCTGGAGCCCACCAGTCTCTGCCTCCCAGTGCCGGGGTGACAGGTATGTGCGGTCACCTGGATTTTACTGTGTGGAGAGTGCTGGAGAGTCAAGGTCAGGTCCTCCCGAGCACTTTTAGCCATTCTGAGTCATCTCCCTAGACTCGGTCTCTGTTTAAGACTCAATTATGTAACTTCTTTTCCCCAAACTAATTTATCTATCACTTTGTATTCACTTCGAAATACTGCACTAAAATCCCCGTTGCATTCCCCCAAATCCATGGTGAAATAAAAGCTATGTAGAAGCTTAGTGAGGAAAGGTAAAGCATAGGAATATAAAAACTTCAATTTAGTACCACAAACTTAGGGGTTTTTCTGTTCTGTCCACCAGGAGTTGGTGTGTGTGTGTGTGTGTGTGTGTGTGTGTGTGTGTGTGTGTGTGTG
>OU015754.1:44453737-44469434 GCA_907169655.1 Acomys percivali | reverse complement strand
GTGTGTGTGTGTGTGTGTGTGTGTGTGTGTGTGTGTGTGTGTGTGTGTGTGTGTGTGTGTAAAATGCCAGTCGCCACTCAAAATGAATCTGGCCAACAAGTTTACTGGATGACCCTGGCCAAGTCACTTCTCCCTGGAGACCATCTTTTCTCAGCTACAAAAGGACAATGTCAGGGAACTCAGTCCTGTTTTGAAGTATTTGAAAGTCTATGATCCAAGTAAGACCTCCTCCTGGGAATGGCGCTGATCTAAGAAAGCCTGCCAGAGCCTGGGTGTTTCCACAAGGAAGAAGCTAGGAGGCAGTGTGGGGTCGCACAAAGAGCCATGTGGTCTTGGGGAAGTTACTGAACAGCCCTCTTTCAGCCTTAACTTCCTCATCTGCAAAATGGGGGGCCAAGCCCATACCACCTTGGCAGGATGAAGCTCCGGTGGGGAGGAGTGCTAAGCATGAAATTCCTGAGGGCTCCCAGTGACATGTGCCAATTCGGGACAAAGGACAACCAAGACCATTTCACAACGTAACATCACGTAAAATACATCACATAAAAACCCACACATCAAACACTCCTATCCTCGCCATAGAGATGTAATTCTTGATACAATACAATTCGTAAGGGTCTTGCTCCCTTCTCAGGAAACTGCTCGAAAGAGGGGGTTTGAGTTTGAAAAAGAGAAGGAGTAAAGGTCTGGAAAGTTGAACCACACAGAGATGACAAAGTGAAGCTGCGGTGGGGTTTTGCAGAAACTGCACTCCCCCACGCCCACGCCAGCAGCAGGCACTCCCACGCAGGGATTCAGGAAGAGCCACCAGGTAAGGAGGAGGAGTTTAAAGAGGTGATGTAGAACCTGTCCTCAAGGGACCAGGGCACCTCTCCTCCTCCCAGCCCAGCTGAACAAGCATAGGAGCTCCTATGAGAAGCCGAGACCAAAATCAAGACAAGTGGCCTTTCAAAGCACTGCAGATACATCTGGGCTACAGTTCCACAGTGGTGGCAGCAAGCAACTGCTACACTACCAGTCACAGGGAAACGCCCTCTCCTCCAACTTCACGTGTCTGGTAAGACCCGTCACCTTCCTACTTCACGCACTCCATCCTCACTGCCTCAGTGAAGAGAGTGAACCAGAAAGTTCTTCCACACAGAGACCTGGGCATCCCTTCAGAACTGAGGAAGGGATGGGGTTTCCTACCTAACTGAAGGCAGAAATCAGAATGTGCCATCTTCTCCTCCCCAGTCTAGCATCTGGCATCTTGACTGCCTCATCCCTCTTCCAGTCTTCACCTCCACGGTAAGGACAAGGACAGTAGACCATAAACAAACACACCCTCTCTCTCCCTGTCCACCACACCAACAGCAGCAAACACTGAGACAGTCCAACTCGGGTACCAATCAGCTTGCTGCAATGGGGCGAGCTTGTGCACAGCAGTCATCCTAACACCCATACACACAAAGGGAAAATAGATACATCTTTTTAAAAAGTTCAAGTTACAGATCATTTGTGAACATGATGTCTTAATTCCTTCCGTGTCCTTTTCTGTTGTAAAATTCAGTGTACTACATCAGTGCCAGGTAAAAGCCTAATAACTTCATAATAGTTAGAAGAGGCTGAGGGAGGGAGACTGAAGGCTCCAGGCCAGCCTGTGCTACACAGTCTGGTCTCAAAGGAACAACGTGGCCTCGTTCTTAGCACTACTGTGACCCTGCAGGGCAGACCCAGATTCCCTAGCTCACATCCTCCACAGTTATCGTCACTTCACCCAAGAAATGGTCTGGGAGAGCAGGGGCTTCCTGGACTTGTCCTGTGGACTGACAGACCATGAACAGGGGAGAGGTATGTGGGCTGGGGCCAGCCTCACGGAAGGGCTACCCCGAAAGGCAAAAGCCTGTATCCTACCTGGCTCCTTCAGGTGTCCTTATACAGGTGTAAGGACAGAAAGGGAAGTTGTAAGGAAAGCAAAGACTCCTCACCCGAGAGCTCCAGAGCTTTCTTTAAAAAGCGCCAGGAAACAGAAGGCCCTACACCTGACTTTTCCTTCATAACCAGGTAGCTGGTTTTATTTACTTAAGTTTGAGTTTATCTTCTTAAGCTGTCCAAACATTTGTCTGAGCGGCTGAGCCACATGCAGGCTGCCCTAGGGGCCAGTCCTGCTTCAGTGGTGGATCCCCCTCCACTCCCCCACAAGAGCCTCCCTACCGTGTTTCTAAAGCTGCGTTTTCCCTCGGGAGCCACAACAGAACCGTAGGGGGCAGGGGAGAAAATGAATGGTCTCAAAGCCGGTGGCACCGTCCAGATGACACCCCAGACGGAGAAGGCTGTGATCCTCACCACCTATGTGGTCAGGGCCCTGCCTCTGGAGGGCCCTCCAGGGAGAGAGGCGCCAGCCAGACCTCCGAGGCCCGCTCCTGCACAGCACCCCTGCCAGGCCCGGGACTATCTGTGAGTGCCACTTCAGTCTGTACGAGCTACAGTTTCTATCCAGGACTTCAAAGTGCCTTATTTGACCAATCTGGGAGATGGGAAGAAGCACCCCTCTCCGGCCAGCCAGCTCAGGGGAAGAAGCCACAGAGCCTGCAGCAGTGTGAGCGACCGGCATGTCTCCACCTGGCAGGAACGCGGCACAGTTCAAAGAAAAGAGAGAAACACTACCAATCTGATGCCATAATGGGCAAAGTTACAAAAAAAAAAAAAAAAAAATGAAGGAAGAGGAAGAAGAGGAGGAGGAAGAAGAGGGGGAGGAGGTAGGGACTAGAGAGATGGCTCAGTGGTTGAGAGCACTGGCTGCTCTTACAGAGGACCAGGGTTCAGTTCCCAGCAATCGTCTGTAACTCCAGTTCTACAGGATCCAACACCCTCACACAGACATACATACAGACAAAACACCAGTGCACATGAAATGAAAATAAACTTTAAAAACAGAATACAAAAACAAAAAAGAAGGGTAAGCATGTTTGTCTTTCTCTAGCCCCCACTGGCAGCCTTTCCTGGCTCTCAGCTAAGCAGCATCATAAAGATCAAGAAGGGGGGGGGGTGTCATATGGGAGGGCACAAGAATGCAGCATTATTATCCCTGAAGCTATCCTCTAGGCCACAGCTATTTAATATAATAAAAACACAAGACAAAAATCCCTGAACTGACCATACTTTGCCCCTCTTCTCCCACTGCAAGAGTGTACTGTTCTACAGTAGGTAGTGTCTTACCCAGACTCTGACTGGGAATTCCCCAGTGTGACATCACTCCAGGAGCTGGGTGACTTGCCCCAGACTGACACAACTGTTCCCTGGGGAGGGCTAGCCAAGCCACCTTCCATCTACCAGAAGCAAAGTATGGGTGAAGTGCAGATTCATGGCAAAGTGGGGGCCTCAGGAGAGTTCAGGGTAAGCAAGCTTGACCTGGGACGTGGACACATGCATTCATGTGTGCATCATCTGTGGCTGAGCTGCAAGACCACACTGCCCACGATAACGATCTACCGGCTGGCCCTTTCCAGGAAGGCCTGATGACCCACATTTGAGTCAAGCACACTTCAAAGAATGGGGACTTCTGAGGTGCAGCACCTCCACTTCACACAGGGAGACGCTGAGGCCCATAGCTAAAGGGTAAGGTCTCAGCTGCCCTCAAATCCCAGACACTAGTAAATAAAATAAGGGGTGGGGTCCTCAAAACAAAAGCTAAGCAGGGAAACAGAAACAGCCAGTACAACCCACAGGCATAATGCTTAGCCCAAGTTCCATACCAAGGTGTAGAAAATGGAGAAAGAAGATGGGGAACATGAGGGTCTACCCAAATTAATAGTCAAGGGGCTGGAAGATGGCTCAGAGGTTAAGAGCACCTGCCTTCTCATCCAAAGGTCCTGAGTTCAAGTCCCAGCAACCACACGGCGGCTCACAACCATCTATACTGGAATCTGATGCCCTCATCTATCTGATGTTCTCCTCTGACATGTAGGCATACGTGCAATAGAGTGCTTATATGTAAAAATAAATAAATAAATCTTTAAAATCAGGGGGAAAAAACAACAACAAAAGCAAATTAATAGTCAAAAGGACAGGCAACTTATTTGCCTTTTACCAGTACCCCTTCCTCTACACACACAAACCTCAGGTGCTCCTCACAAGTCCCGCCTCCTTCCCTACCCACGCAGGGCACTTCCTTCTCAGCAGTGAAGGTGAACTTGCAATACAGGACTACACAGCTTTTCCTCAACAGTCATCAACAGTCATCTGCAACGTCATCTTTCCAGATCTCACACAACCATGCCCCAGAGGGGTCCAAATTAGTGGGGTCTGTGCTAAATGTGACGCCTCCGGCAATTAAGATCTCTCTCCCAAAAGAAGCACCCAACACTTCCCCAGAAAATCAGGCACTAGCAGCAGCTGGAAAGGGGCAAAGAGGAAAGATGTCTGCTGCACTCCAGCAATAGACAATGGCAGCAAAGAGCTTCCTCGCGCATTCACCAGGAAGACACCAGGCAACGTGAACAGTGTGTGGAGATGAGGCAACCTCACAGAGCTAAAATTAATTAGCTGCCTTATTGACAGAGGCGCCATTGTGCCGCACGATGAAGCAAGGACATCACACACCATGTCAAAAGGCCGTGGGGCAGCCCAGGTACGGGGGAGAGGGAGGACAGGGAATGGGGGGGGGGGGACAGCGCAAGGATGAGGGCATGCTCAGTCGTGTCGTGGGTTTGGCAGTGTGTGCTCCCAATGGGAGATGCAGCAGGGATTCCAGATTCTCCTATCAACCTCAAGAAAGCAATGGTCACAATACTGGTAAGGGTACCACTTAAGGATTTCAGTGAAGAGCATCGTGGGAACCGAACCCTGGCTTATGAACTGCCCGTGGGAGGGCAGGAGGGGGCAGGCAGCCTGCAGGTGTGAGGGGAAAGGTCTCCTACTGCCCACAGAGACTCCCCTGACTCCTCCCACCCAGTCTTCCCTGAGCTCTGGTAGGCTGCACCTGCCAAATACTAAGACTGCTTGTGTTCAAACCCTGCCTGGGACACTTTCTAGCTGTGTGACTGTGGGCACGTTACTCGATCTCTCTGCCTGTTCCCAGTTCCAACCTCAGAGCTTCTGGTGTGAGATAGAGTGGGTCGGTGTCCAGAGCACTTACAACACTGCAGCATGCATATTGTGAAGGTCTCCACCCCTCCCCAGAAGGCATTTCCTCTAGAAAGTCTTTTGATGACCTCTCTGGATTACCTGCTTCCCCAGAGCCTCGGAGACTCAAGTGCTGCAAACATCCCGCTGATGCCGCTGCAGCTTATTCTGTATTTGTGGCTATTATGTCATCACCTCCCAAACCACTGTGAGGGCAGAGTACTGCAACATGGGGGCAGAACCATGGCAACTCTGTCCAAAACCTTCACGTGTTCCACATCCTGGGCCATGACATCATTAGCCTGGTAAGAACCGGCTCTGCAGCAGGACAAACTTGCTTCCAGTCTCACTGGCATCCCGTCCCTTGACATCGGCAGGACAGTGCTCACTTACCAAGACACTATTCTAGTAGCTCAACTCTGTGTGCCAGAAGGGGATCGGTGACGCCATTTACACCTTACAGGTTTTCCTTGGGAATCTTGTAAAATAGCTCACAGAAGGTTCTGGGAAGCTGGCAGTGGAATGCCCTGCCCTCTTCTGCCACCTGCTCAACTCAGTTTCCGATTATAAATACTATCTACACCCAAACTCAGCCCTCCTCCGAAACTATCAACTTGGGCAAAAGGAAGGGGGAGGGAATCTTGCAGCCACTCTGGCTCACTGATCACCTTCCCCATATACCTCCTTCTGAGATACCAGTCATAAAGGAGTCAGCAGTCCCCAGGCAACAGTGGTGGGGATAGTGATCTCTTTGTGAGCTAAGTCCCTGATGCCCCCACTGTCTCTACAGCCCAATCTGTGTCTCTTATGCAAGCCTCCACCAATGCAAAGTACATTCAAATAAACAGGTCTCAGTAACTAAGCGTGCACACAGGGAAAAGCATCTATATCTAATCGATTAGTATGTAGGAAGTCTCTACAGGGCCTGCTACTGGAGCAGAGCAATTAAAAAAAAAAAAAAATGAGTACGAAAATGACAAGGGGCAATGTCCCAGCTCTCTGGAGCCAGACTAGCCAGATAAGGCAGGGCAACAAACAGCAGGGGGTCTCCCTTCTGCTCCCCCAGGACTGGTTTCATCAGGGCCAGGGATCCCTGCCTCTACAGCCGGTCCTGTCCCTTCCTACTCATCAGGAACAATGTTAAGAATGCTTGGTGGACAGACCCTGTGTGTATGTGTGCTGGTGTGTGTGGCCAAAAGAGGACATCGAGTCCCCAGGAGCTGGAGTCCCCAGCAGTTTTGAGCTGCCCAACCCGGGTGCTGAGAGCTGAAATTGAGTCCCCAGGAAGAGCTCACCTGTTTCTCCAGCCCAGACTTGCATTTCTAACTACAGGACCCAACAGTGCCACACCTTAATAGTACCACAATGCCTGTGTGCAAAAACAGTGCTCAGCACAGGGTGCCACTTGCAACACGGGAAACTGGCAAACAATCATAATGCCAAGCGCTAGAACATCAGAAAACAACAGTTACAGGTGGGTGGTGCTCACTAAAAAGATGGAAAACATTGAACGACTCGAGGGAGCACCCGGGAGCCCTTGACACCAAGCACCCAGTGGAGCAAGTCAGAGAGTCAGAAGAATGGTGACAGTACCCTTAGGCCAAAGGACTGACTCTAAGACTCGAGTTGTTCGCATCATTTTCTACACATTGAAAAAAGTAGGTACCAACTCAGAAGCCATTATGCCTGGAACATTCTGGAAGTTTTAGGAGTGCTCAGGAGCCTGCAGTCCTGTGCTGTTTGTCCAGCCATGACTGATCCCAGCCCTCTACTGGGCTCTGCAGTGTATCCCATTTCTCAGAACTCTGGATGCACTCCTGAAACATGTCACTGAAGAACAGGGGAATGCTGACAGACTAAAAGCACCCCGGTATGACTAGGTGGCCACTGCCTCCTTAGCCTGGCCAGGATCCCCACACTGGGTATTCAACTGAATCAAAAATATCTTTGCCTCTTTTTTTTTTCCTTTTTCACAACACTGGAGATGGAACCCAGCTTTGCACATGCTAGGCAATGCTCTAGCACTGAGTCACAGCATCAGACCAATCAGAGGAATCTTAAACAGCACTCCCCCAGAGGTGAACCCTCCCGGAAGCAGGTGCCTGAGAGGCATGAAGAAGAGCAGCTCACTGGCAGGAGCCTCTGCTCGCCCTAGCTCACAGCGGTCCGCTTTATTTTATTATTTGGGCTTCCCTGTAAGACTTGGTTTAAAGAAAAGATTCTGCTACAAAGGAAAGAGCGGTGACTGAAGCCCACATCATATAGGTCCCTCCTTGCTGTTACAGGGGGCTTTCCTGACATCTGTATTTCAAGTAGAACGGTCCTCAAATCCAGGGGAGCTGAACTGCTTCTGCCAGCCGCTCCTTAGGTCAAGGCCGGGGTGACCAGAGAGGACTTCCTATGAGCAGGAAGTCAGATGACCGTGACTCTATGAATGAGAGACAGGCAGCCAGCCAGGTGGACAGATAAAAAGCACCTTGAAATCCAAGGTCAGGAAAACTAACGTGGAGGCTGACAGCAAGAAACGGAGCTGATTTTTGAAGAGTTATGTGATCGAAACAAGACAACCCTGAGTTAGGTGAGCAAAGCAGACGCTCCTCTGTCCCCATGTTCTGGCCATCAAATGACAGGTGCACAATTCAAGGTTCAGCTTAAATAAGAATATCAAGCCTGACGTATGAAGATGCCCAGAACAGGACCAAATTCTCAGACTTATGAAGAGGTTGGCGAACTCTATTATTCCGGCCACTCTGATAGGACTCCCCAGAACGGCGTACCCTCGGTGACATCCCAGACACAACAGTTGCCAATTCATTCACCCCAACTTTCTTGAGATTCCCCACACCCTGGGGGCCCTATATAGCGTGAAGAGGCATTCTCAGGACATCCCAAGAGAGACCAATCTGCAGAGTGGAGTTCAGCCAGGAAGGCAGTTTGCATGTTCCCTTCTTTCAACTAGCACA
Source organism: Acomys percivali (assembly GCA_907169655.1). Taxonomy (NCBI): domain Eukaryota; kingdom Metazoa; phylum Chordata; class Mammalia; order Rodentia; family Muridae; genus Acomys; species Acomys percivali. The sequence continues at coordinate 44,461,368 of OU015754.1, read as the reverse complement.
GTTCAAACACGTTTCCGCAAAACGCCGCTCCTGCCTCCCGTGCCCTCCTGGATCACCATCTGGCACTCCGACTTGAACAGCCCTCCTTTCATCAAATGCCGGGCATGTTCCTAAGATTCTCCAGGGCCCTCCTGGAAGTTGGTAGGCTGGCTCTGCCAGGCAGGTACAGGTCTTCCAAGTAGATTCCATTCACGGCACGCGTCTAACTTTCACTTACCTAGAAATGCAAACAACTGGAAAAACGGATCCGCACACCTGGCCACCTCCCAGCCCGGCAGGTGACCCTGATGGCAATCGACTCACGTTGAATGGGCATGTTACTTGAACGATAATGACTGAGGGGATACCATACTGAAAATCCTGAACCCTGAGATCAGCTTGCACGTGTGACTCCAGCAAGGGGGACAGGCTCCAGAGTATACCAAGCATTTACCATCTGCCCTGCACACCCTGACTAGCCTTGAGATTGGATTTTACTCTGAGCTTCCTCGTACACTGCACATGGACAAGTGACTTTGGAAAGTCACTAAAGCCACCTGCCTCTTCACCAACAAAGCAGGGTACTAAGCCTTGTCTATCATTACCCCCGGGACTGCTGGAAGGTGGTGCCAATGAGCTTGTATACAGGAGACCATTGGATAAAATGCCCAGTGAAAGAAAGGGGTTATTATATTTAAGGATTATAGTCCTCCACAAGAGTGGCCCTGAGGCATGACACAATCCTGGAGAGGCCTCCAAATCAACAAAGAATTAGCCAAGTGCGGGGTTCAGTGGTGGAACCCCTAGCTCCCATGACACGGAATAGACCAAAGCCTGGGTTTCTTGTCCCCTGTCATTGGGGACAAAGGTGAATATCCAGTGTCTTCAGTAGTTCTTCCAGACGTTTCTCTGCACAGTGCCATACACCACACAATCCTAATGCCACCTAATGGGCTCCATGAGTGACATGACAAGGCCACTTGCTCCAGGTGTTGGGGAGATGGGGGGAGGGGTAGCTATGACACTGATCCCAGGGCACCACCCACAGAGAACATTGCTAGCTAGCAAAGGCAGCATCTGCAGGCAATCTTTTCTGTCACCTCATCAGGCCACCATATATACTCCCCGAATTGCCAGGCTCTGTCCAGAGCTGAGCCTAGGTTTCAAGGACATTAGCCCAGTAGAAGCTCAAGGAGAACAGCACCGCTCAGCCCAAGTGGAAGGAGAGACCGGCGCAGGCTCCACCTATGTCAGTCCTGGCCTCACACCTCACCCCACATTTGGAAGGCTATCTCAGAGGACACCTGGGGCCATTTTAGGCCTCTCTTCTTTGTGGCACAGGCACACCCCATGCTCTGTCCTGCCTGCCCATCACTGACTTTGGATGCGCGTCCCACCTTGACGCTGCTTCCAACTCTATGGTGAGGACTGAAGAGAAGGCCTTCAATACTAAGTACTCATACTGAAAGATAAGACAACGATGAAAAACACCTCCTGCTTGGCATTGGCGCTGTGCACACACTTGTGTGGAGGAGCAGTCTGCCCACTGTATCTAATCTGAAAAGCTTCTGACTTCCAAAACTAAGGCATACGGCGGACAAGGCCATAAGCCCCAACACCTTTCTACCTGTATTCAGTACCTGGCAAAGGAACTGGGGGTGGGCAGTGCCCAACAGCCCAAAGCACCCAACAGGCGCCACAGAGCCAGCTGTTTCAGACATGGGCAGATGGAACTTATATACATTCACTTCACAGATAAGGAAGCTGAGGCAAAAGGAAGGTCACTGACTCACCAAGTCAACAGCTTACAAATACCCAACAACCAGTGCAGGGAAGTGACTTGAATTGCTCCACACATCCCTGGTCTCTGGAGCTGGGTCCACTGTGTGAGCAGGGTAAGCCAGAATCACCTCGCTTCTCTAGGGCTGAGAGTACCAGGAATTCACTGCTTCCAACATCCGGCACCTGGAGCCTCTCAAGGCCAACCGCTAGCAAAGCTCACCGGCTCAGAGACACTCTTCCTCTCCCTTTCTCCTCCCCACTCCTTTGGGACATCCCATAGCCAGCCAGGAAGCCCCCACCACACCTAGTCCGAAGCACAGCTCCTGCGCTCTCTGGACTGACGCCCTCCAGTGGCTGCCTGCCTTCCCTCCAGCACTGACCATCATCCACGTCTGCCAACTGTTCTGCCTGCCCTTCAGACAAGAGTCAGCCCGATCCTCACAGGGGCACTCTGTAGCCTCAGGGTTACCTGACTAACGTGACAGCTGGTAACCATGTGACTGAGACCCCACCAGAAAACCCTGACTGCAGCCTCATGGGGGGTGGGGATTGGGGTGGGGGCATGTTGGACATGGTGCTGAGCACCTCTGGACAGCTTATGGGTCACTCCCCCATTACCAGCCCGTTAGGCTCACCAAACTGAAGAATTCCTGGCTTAACACACACACACACACAAAAATCAAGCTGGACTGTCTCCCACAGACCACTGCCTAGCCGACCTTTTTCCCTTTGTTTTTCTCCCATTTCTGTCCTGTGGATTACGGGAGAGACATGCCACCACACAAAGCACAAAGTCTCTGTCTGTGATTTCCTTGTGAAAGGGAACAATTAATAGAAAACAACAGGTTTTATTTACACTGATAGCTCCATGCGGCCTGGTCCTCCCTCCTGGTGTCGCCAGTACTACCCCCCACCTGCACTCAACAGCCACCTGACAAGTCTGGTTTCCACCTCCCTCTTCCCCTCAAGGGCCCCCAGAACCAACAGGGGAAGTAGGTTGCTAATAGCAACGGCCTTGGGAGCAAGGTGAGACCTCACTAGTATGCTGTTGAGACTGAGGGGAAATTTTCAACAGCCTCTGGGGCCCTTTTCTGTCAGTGAAGACACCTCTTCCCTGGCCAGGACTCAGTTTCCTTGTCTGTCAGAGACAGGACACATCCGCCGTGGTTTGTTCTAGTTAGAGGGCTCAGCAGGAAAGAGGGCAGGCGACAAGCGCAGCCTCCTGAGGACACAGTTCGGAAAGCCTGTCAGTGCCCAGCTCGGCAAGCCCCACCCCTACCCTCCTGCTACCCTCAAGGATGGCTGAAGCTGAGGGCCTGGGACACCCCTGCTGGAGACTTCCAGAAAGTCATGCCGTTGTTCCGCCATCACTCTGCTGGACAAGAAGGGCAGGCTGCTCCAAAGTTGGCCACAGAGCCCCTGCACAGTTCAGAAGAGCTGACCAAAGAGCTGTGGCTGGACGCTGTCCTCACAACAGGACAAGAGGAGCTCCCACCAAAGTCAGAGCTGAGCAGAAACTCAGGAGGCAGCCCACACTGGCAAAATGCTGGCAGCCTGGAAGATCAGGACAGAGTCCAGGCCAGGGGACAGGTCAGCCAGGTAGACAAGAGGCCAGAGTATCATGGCCACTCACGTCTGAGATGCAGCTATGTACCACTCCACAGGAAGGCCCATTTTATTATTAGTCTCCCCCGCAACCCCGCAGAGCACAAAGGGTGCCTGTCTCCCACTAGTCTTCCAAAGACTATTGGTGACACAGTGTAGAGTGAGTGACCTTCAATCATCCTGCCCTAGCCGCTGACATCATGATCCCCATTTTATAGGTACAACAGCTGAGATTCAGACGTGAGGAGATGAAGAAAGCCTGGGCCACATTCGCCTTGACCCTTTCCACCACACCCAAGGGAGGGAATGCAAAGGAGCGCCACACTCGCCTGTCCTGGCATGCTGTAAGCCTAAAGAGAGATGAACAGCCTGGAAGGCCAACCCCACTGCATCCAGCTTCAGCAATCAGGGTACAAACTGGCCAACAGGGCACAAGCTGGCTTAAAAGCGCTTCCTTTTCTCTCTCATTTTGTGAGAAGAACACATGCTAAGCCCAAGCATAACTCAGGTATGTAGGAGGCCAGACACCAGGGACGCAAAGGATGAGGGTGTTCCCAGGGGGATGGAAGTGGGGGTACGCACAGGAAAGACTGCGGCCCTGTCCGGCAGCCTACCGACAAGGCAGAGGACCACATGCTGCCCACCCACTATCTTCACTCTGGGACCCCAGGACCCAGACTGTCTCTCAAGGAGAGGTGCTCAGCAGGGCGGCGGAAGACAAACCTTTGCGGGAGCTGAGTCCGCCTGGAGCGCAGAGCACGCAGACAGCTCCCCGCAAGACATACAGCAAACCAGCCAGGTGGCACTACTTAAGCTCTACTCTCGCCCATGCCAGTCCACTGGCCCCTCTCTGCCTCACCCCCATTCTGAGATGAACCCATCCTGCCCTGGGCACTTCATTTCCAGCAGCTACCCTTGGCTCATAGTGTTAAGTTGGGGACAAGCTCCAGAAAACCATCTGCCAGTCTCTCTCCAGGAGCCTCCACAGTTTCCAGACACAGGAGACGGTTATGAGAAAAAGCACCTGGGAGCCCACATAACTGTACCAGCTTTGCTCTTTAGTATGACAGGCAGCACCAGTGGCAAAGGGCCAGGCAGTATGCAGGGTCTGCAGGGAGGTAAAGGCAAGGCCAGGAGGCAAGGGAGGGAGGGAGGCAGGCAGAGTGGCAGACAGAAGATAGTAGGAAGGAGGGGCAGGAAGGGGCGAGGGGAGGAAAGAACCTTCCCTCACGCCAGCTGCTGCCCATCCCCAAGAGCCACTATCACCAATGCAAATGGGGCCCCTCCCCCCACCTGGCTTTCCTGGACCTGCTCCATCATACCCCCCCCCATCTCCATCACACCACCTCCACCCCCAAAGAGGCACAGCAGCCCTGCAAAAAAGACACCTGCCCTGCACCCCAGACCGTTCCTCAAGCTCCTGGTCCTAGTCTCACACTGCTAACTTGGCACCTCACCCCCCTGCCAGGCCTCCCACTTTTGGGCTCAGCAATGGGGAAGATCAAGAGGCGATCCAGATGAGACAGAGACGGCAGCGGGGAAAGTGAAGGCAGCGCTGAAAGCTTCACCAGTTCCCATCTCACCCCGCAAAGCCTAGGGACAGACAGTTCAAGAGTTTGAAGGAAAGGCTAGTCAGGGCCACATGCTTCAGCATGTGGCCAGCCTGGGATTCCTGCAAAGGCTGTGGAAGGTGTCAGCCAGGTGACAACACTCCGCTGAGGGGTCTCATGCCTCTCACTCTTCGAGTCTCCTAAGATACACACTTTTAATCCTTTCACTTTCAGGTTACGTCAAACGTCTAAATTGGGAATCCCAGCTCCCTCACAACAGGCATATCAAAGGTGGGTATTCAAAGCAGCACTTATTTACAAACGGCAATGCAAATCTGTTCCACAAACCTGGGCACGGACAGATACCTCAGCCACAGGCTAACACAACCCAGGACCAGAGTGTAAGGGCTGTCACCCTTGTCACCCTACAGCCAACAAATGATGACCATGACGACAACCTGGCAATGGATTGTAAGTGCCAGCTCCGGATTAAAACTGTTAAAAGACAAAGCCTCAATGTTTTCTTTGAGTCCTTTCCACAGATTAGAAAGTCTTCTCTTGCCTCCCGGGCACAGGTCCCCAAACCAAGGGCATTTAAAACAGTACTCTGGGAGGGAGCGTCAGCAGACAGGTCAGGTCGCAAGCACTACATTGAACAGGCAGGCAATCAATAAATGGCCCGGAGCCAAGGGCCTCACCTGAACCCATTACTGATCCTTGCCTACTGAGATCACAAGCCTTTCTCCGGGAATGGGTTGGTTACCCTCTGCCCAACCCAAACAGAACCCACTGTGGTCCTCCTGGCTTTCCCCACAGATCTGCATCTGACAGGCCCACAGGGTGACTCTAGACACCAGAAGGGCAGCAGGGCTGCCACCAGCCTGGCATGCCGGGGTGCATGCCGCGGGAACGTTTAAGGATGTGCTGAACACTCCGTACTCAGCCCTGAGGCACTGCTCAGCACCGCAGCCAGTGGCAGCTATGGCTGAAGATGCCAACGCTTGGAGAATTATCAGGGTCACTCAGTGCTGCCCCCTCCCCAACATCAGGCAAGGGATAAGGCACGGCAGCTCTTTCGGCCATGGACACCTGCTATAAAGCCAGCTCCCGTGTTAATAATGGGTCCCTGTGACTTCGGACAATTTCTAGAGACCAGAACACATATAAAAGTGAAAACAGAACTCCAATTTAGGCAGAGTATTGGTGATGAGGAAAAGTGGCTTCTGACAGCGTTTTAAAGAACTGATAGAAAAAAATGAGGGTGAATTATATTGTTTCTAAATGCATGTCATTTTCTTTTTGTTTATTACCTGAATGTGTGCAGGTGAATTAATGAATGTGGTAAGCAGAGAAAAACAGTGCACATAGCAAAGGCAGTACACTAACTGACCATAGTTGTGCCTGGCCTGGGCCCTGCCCAGCCCTGTTCTACCCCTGTGGACCCTCCCAGGCCCCAGGTTGTCAAGGCAATAATACAATGGGTCAGGTCACAAGACACCCAGAAGCTAAGGTCCTCAGATCTTTAGAAATCAGGCGCTAGAGTTCAATCTGCCAGAGAGAACTGAGCCAAGGCCAACTCCCCCATGTTCCCAGCAACTTCATTCTTGATACATTTCCCCAACTTTCAAGTTTCCTCCTTGGGGGTTTTTGCTTCCGCCCTTGTGACTGACCCTTGCTTACTTAAGGTAATTAAGGTACTATCTTGTGGGATGTGTTCCAAGTGGCCAGCATTAGCCTGCCGAGGCCCTGGGTCCCACTGCCAACAAAACACAAACTGGCACCAGGGGAAGAGGGGGAGCCTGTCATCCCAGCACTTGGGTGGTGGAAACAGCAGGGTAGGATGTTCAAGGTCCTCCTTGGCTACATAGTGAGTTTCAAGCCAGCCTAGACATGAGAGACCCTGTCTTAAAAATTCTTTAAAACAGGGGCTAGAGAGATGGCTCAGTAGTGGTTCCAAAACCCAGGTTCAAGTCCTGGCACTCACATGGCAACTCACAAGTGTAATTCCAAGATCTGACACCCTGACACAGATAATATATGCAGGCAAAAACACCATGCACATAAAATAAAAATAAATATTAATTTTAAAAAAAACCAACACTTTCGTGTGACAGATATGGGCTAAGCTTTTTTAGAGTTCAGCATGTCCATAATTCCAGGTGTTTCACAGAAGGCTTGAGACCACAAAGGCCCCAGAATCACTCTGGGCAAAACCAAGGAAAGGCTGTGAGGCCAGCTACAACCTTGGGTCTGGCACAACCCCCAACAATGCTGCTCCCTCTGAAGAGGCTGCCAAAAGTCAGGGCCAAACTTCACCACCTTTTGGAGGCTGGGGGAAAGTACTGGGTTCACTTTAAGCCCACGGTGGTGAAATCAGGCCTAAATCCGCAGGCTCCTTGGGCCTCACTGCTTCTCTGGGCGGCAGGCCTCAGCTAAGTTCCACTGGTGAGTGGCCTGCTGGGCACAAAGGAAGGAACCGCTGGGGGAGGGGAGGCCACAGAGCTGGAAGGCTGGGACAAAGGGGACAAGAGACAAAGAGACAGGAAAGGAGCCTGCTTTCTCCTCTGAGGAAGAGAAGGAATTGCCCATTCACTCTTTCCTCACTTTGGCATTTCACTAGCATATTCCTGGGCAAGAAAATGTACCAGCACACACAGGGTAAGAGGGCGCACACAGGGTGAGAGGGCACACACAGGGTGAGAGGGCACACACAGG
>OU015754.1:44423989-44453727 GCA_907169655.1 Acomys percivali | reverse complement strand
GGTGAGAGGGCACACACAGGGTGAGAGGGCACACACAGGGTGAGAGGCAGCTCCAGGTGTCTTGCTGCCCCTCCCACTCTAGACTGGGCACTGTCTCTGGGACCTTCCTTGCCTGGTCCCGTCTCTTCTAGCCTACTTGTCTGCAGTCACCTGCCATTGATGGCTGTCTCTCCAGGCCCAATCTGCCACCCAAAGAGAGACAAAGAATTATTTATTTGAAGAAAAGAAACCCCTCAAAGTGTCGACCAGTGACAGACTTGTTAGTTGCTGCGCAGGGCAAGGTACTGGCGTGTGCGTGCGTGTGTGCACGCATGCATGTGTGTTTGTGCATGTGTGTAGTAGAGGGCTTGGGGGGAGGGGGTGTTCAGCAGCAACATACACCCTACCTCTGACACCCTCTGCACCCCGACCTGCACTTTCTGTTTTATCTTTCCGTCCTGAAGCCTGCTGCCTGAAGGAAAGATACAACACTAATTCCCAATGGGCCTTTGCCACAAAATCCAAGTATGGGTGAGAATGGCCTGGCTAGGTCTGGGGCCGGAAACCTCAATAGGATGTCTTCATGGTGGCTCTCAATTTGTTTGGTCTTGGTTCTGGTTCAATTGTGATTTAATAAGGGCCAAATATCACATCTTGCATTAACAAAAATTTGGCATCAGTACCCAAGACAATGCCAAAAAGGAGACAATCTACTGGTGAGGCCAGGAGACAGAAGACTCAGAGACCCTTGTGGAAGGCCACACCCCTCTCTTCTCGGCTCCACCCCCAATGGTGCCCAGTACAAAAATCCTGCTCTCTCTGAACTCTGCTTCATTCACCCCAGTATCTGAGCCCCCTACAATATGGCAAGCAGAGCACAACACTGACAAGGCCGAAGTCCTTCCCATCCACGGTGCTGACACAGGAGAGAGGCAGATGAGGAAACGGCATTCTGGGTCCTACAGAGGGGCAACAGAGGAGGCTTGAAGGAGGAAGGGGCACCTCACTAGCACAAAGAGGGAAGGGAATGGGAAGCAGTTGATCTAACAGGAGGAGCTGCTCCGGGTGCCTCCGCCCCTCCCCCACTCCGGCGGGGTCCAGCTGGCCTCGGCCCCACTTGAGATCAGACTGGCCCCTCCCACAGGAGCAGCATGCAGGTTGGTTCTGTGGCACTGACAAAGTCACACGTAGATTATTCTTCTCTTCCCCTCCCCTCCCCAGGAGTCCTCTCCACCCCAGTCCCCAAGGCTTGACAGGGCTCCAGAGACTGAGATAGAGGACCAGGCCTCAGTGGGCTCCGGATCCGAACCAGCTGCTCAGCTGCATGCAGTGACAGCATCTGTCCTCATGAAAAGAACCGTCATGAAGACACACGCTCTGCATTGAAAGCATTTTCAAAGAGCATTCAGAAGGGGGAAGGAGTCAGCTGTATCTCAAGTGCACAGGGCAGTTCTGGACGGCCCACCAGCTTCCTGAGGAGGTATGGCCCAGTGCTGCCCAGACCTCACCACGGAGGGATATTCCAGGACAAGCTTGCTGACTCACAGGAAAGGGGGTGCCGTGGCTAGCACCTGCCTCAGAGGTGGCCCCCAGGGCTTGAGAGCAATGCCCAACCTGAATGGGGGTGGGGCACACAGGAAGACTTTGTGCTTTTAGTAAAACCTATAAAAATTTAACTAAAGTGTGAGAGAATGTGAGCCCTTGAGAACCTCTGCATCCTTTTCACTCGGCCTCTTTGGTGGATGTCAGTTTCCCAAAGGCAGTTTTGTTTTTTTGTTTTGTCTTGCTTCCATCAGTTCTTGAATAACATGGCACTCTTTTCTAACTGCATCCCCCACGTGGGTCTTTCTGAGAAGCAACCCCCACTTTCTCCAGGCTCTCCAATTGCCCATCAGCTCAGCTCAGCCCGGCTCACACACCTGTACTGGGACCACAAAGGGCTCATGTACCACACTGTTACCAAGGAGGAGGTGAGCACTCAGGAGTCATAGCAACTAGTCCCATCACAATGCTGACCCACAGCACAGCCAGGGTGTCAGGACAGGCAGAGGGAAACGGGTCCCCCAGGAAGTGCAGCCGTCAAGAAAGCAGGAAGGTGTTCAACCCTGTGCTTTCCTGGGAGACAGGCCCACGTGACCCGGAAAGATGGCACATAAGCCCTGACAATAGGAAGGCGGGTCTAGAAGCCAAGCCATGTGAGGGCAAAGGATGCACCAATGTCTGTCAACACACAGAGAGGCATTTGACACTTGACAAATGAAAGACTAGACTAGACACACTAAATAGATGAGGGAAACAGGCACCTGTGATGACCCACAGGTGTGGTTTTGGGTAAAAAATTTGGCTCTGATATATTGGGACAGTTTTAATAAATGGTTCTTTAAAGGAATATGCATTTCAAGGCCTGAGAAGGCCTGAACGGGCAGCTCAAAAAATAAGCTTCTACACCAGGGTGTAGCTAACTCCCCTCCCAGAAAAACAGATAAGACTCTCACAATTAGAAGCAACCAGATGCATACAAAGACCCAGGGCCCATGCTGGGGCCACCCGCTCTGGAATCTTGTTGCTTATCCTTGGCTAAGCAAACAGGAGTCTTTACAGATAAAGCAAAGGTCAACTGTAGACTCGAAAGCCTGATAAAAATCACCCACAACCCTGACTTACAGAGCCAAATAGTACAGTATTTTCACACAGACCTTCAGGGAAGTCTGATAATCAGAGCCGGGGTGCCTTCCCTCAGGCCAGGTTAGCACCCCCACTAAGCCTCAAGCTGAGGGAGAAGTGAGCTGGATACTAGACCACCTCCCAGCCCCCACCACTCCACAGTCCACCTAACACAAGCAGAACCTGGGCAGGGGTTTCCAGGACTCTCAGGAGATAGGGGAAGGCTGGGTCAAGTGAAGAATAAGCCTTTTACTACATAGCTCTGAGGACACTTGACGTGTAAAGTTCTGTCGATATGTCAAAAGCCTACTTCAGAAACGGACAGCAAACACCACAGCTAGGGCTCAAAGGGAGCGCCGAACCTGGACTGCTTCTGAGAGCATCAGGACCTCAGGAAGCCTTCAAATGCATTCAGACTACACACAGCCCTACCTGGAAGACAGGCAGCCTCGGCAAAGCTGAGTTGGGTGTCCATTGTACGCAAGACCGGAGTTTTCAGGGCCCACTACTAAATCTACCATTAGTCCCTGTCTCCAGCAACTCAAAGATGACTTTAAGAATTAAGTGACATCTAAATTGAGACATGTAAAGTCAATCAGACTCTTCCAGAGTGAGAGAAAGCAGGCCAAGCAGAAGAGCGTGTGCGAAGGTCCTGAGGCATAGAAGCTGGCCTGTGCTGTGCTTAACTACAGCCTGGCAGCTCTAAGTCTCTAGAGTTCAAACTCCAGTCCAACAACAAGAAGTCATCATAATTTTTAACTCAACACAAAGAAACATCTATGCCCCTCAATTTTGCTTTTCCAACAAGCTATGTCCACTGCTCCTCTGCCTGCTGCCCACCTTTCTGTTCCCGCCGTGTCCTCCCAGAGCAAGTGTCTGACTCCTGAGCTGTTCGCACAGGCCTCCAGTGTAGGATCCGCCCTAGCTCTCCACTGGCCACCGTGGGCGGCCTGTCCGTGTCTCCAGAGCAGGGTGATGAGCAAGGACAGGGAGAGCCTACTCCCTAACTGAAAGAAAAGAGCAAAGTCCAGGCCAGGAAGGAAGCAGGAAGTCATCCCATGTGCAGAAACCCTTGCTCAACCATTCAGGCAACTGACCAGAGCCCCAGCCCAAGGGCCATCCCGCCAGGAGGGACAAGGCAGCGGGCACCGGGGAGGCGACATGAGTTCCTCAGCCCTAAGGACACAGAACGTTCTGGGAACATGCAGCTGCTTGTGACCTGAAGGCACTTGGCTCTTGTTGCTGTCCCCATTTTCCCTACTCTCAACCAAAAACAGACTTCAGGAGAAAATGAATCAAATTTACAAGCTTCCCTATTTACCCAGGGCTACAAACCTATCAGCCTTTAAAATAAACTCTCTCCTAGCGCCCTGTTACTTCCTTTCTTCTGGCCAGCCCCTACAATGCACACACATGCACAGGCGCACGCGCGCACGCACACACACACACACACACATGCACAGGCACACACACACATGCACAGGTGCACAGGCACAGGCACCACCTCTTAAGGGGTTTAAGCGTGCCTGTGGAGCCTGAGATTGAAAGAGGAACCTCCAGTGCAGCACACACGCCTCACTCCTACTTCTCTAACTGCACTAGAACAGCTCCGCCCAACAGAAACAAAGGCCTTCGTAGGACCAATGCCTGATGCCTCCGTCAGCCCTGACTCTTGACACCAGAAGTGAGCACTGTGCATCTCCTGAGGTTCTCTCGCTCCTCCTTCCCCACCACACCCACCCAGTAGCCACTGCAAACTGAGTGTAATCCCACATTACAGATGAGGATGCTGAGGTAGAAGCCAGAGCAGACCTGATGGGCCTGACGGGGATGGGTACCATGCTGTGTTCCTTCAGAAGGCTCCAGGGTTCCCACCTTGGTTCCAAGCGTACTGTGTCCATCAGACACAACAGGCAAAGAAAAATACCTTCTAGATCACCAAGAACTGTAAATGTGAGGTTCTGAAGGCTAAGGGCTCTCCTAACTGGCACTTAAAAAAAAAAAAAAAAATTCATGACAGCAGGCAAGACGGCTCAGAAAATAAAGGTGCTAGCTCTGTAAGCCTGGCGACCTAGGTATAATCTGCAGAACTAAAGCAAATGTGGATGGAGAGAGCCAATCCCACAAGTGTCCTCCGACTTCCACACATGCTAACAAACAAGCAAAACCTACAGCATAATGAAGGCGTGGCCACAAGAAAGCCACCCTGAGTACTGTCTGTGACTCTATCCCATGCTGTGGTTTGTACAGTATGGCACCAGGGGCACAGGAGGCCAATGCAGCCTTCCCAAAAAGCCCATGCTAGCAGCAGTGGTAGGCTCACACAGGCCACTGGCCCTCACTCCCACCAGGCTTTGAGGCAGCAACGTAAGTGAGGCCTAGCACCTCTGCAAAGGCTTGAAGCATTATTCCCTGTGAAGCTCAGCCCCCACAGCATGAATCCGTGGAGCAGAGCCAACCGGAGACAGCTGGACAGGGAGGTGTGCTGGGGTCCAGGAGCTCACTAACCCAGAGACTGCCTCAGCGTCCACCAGAACACTGAGAAAGATTTGCAAGTCACCCTCCTGCACTTTCCCGTATGCTCTGGCCTGCTCTTCCCACTCCTAACCCCATAAACAGCATCTGCTTCCTGATCTATCTTCCTCCCAAGCAAGAGGCTGCTCCCTCCTGCCTTGCCTAGCCCCCACCCTACGCCATCATCAGCCCCAATACCTGGTGCCAACTCCTCAGCTCTCAGCTCCCTTTAGCCAGAAAGCAAAACCTGTTTATTCCACCCAGAGCTTCCCGTGGAGAAAAACACTCCACAACTCCAGACTGTCACCTAACACTGGGTACCAGCAGACAGAAACATCAGACAAATCTCCATGCTTTTTCACGCAAACTAACATCTCCAGCATCCCTCCGTAATTCATTCACATGGTTTCCCGGCTGGATTCAGACTGTTAAACTACAGGACAGAAACAAACAAAAAACAAAACAACAACAACAACAAAACCTCCAAACAGCTAAGTAGGGTTGTTCACATCTGGAATCCCAGAACATGGGAGACTGTGACAGGAGGATAACGCATTGAGGCACACCTAGGCTACCCAGCAAGACTCTGTCTCAAAACTGAGAGAGCAGAAGAGATGGCTCGGAGGTCAAAGGCCATGGCTGCTCTTCCAGAGGATCCATGATGAATTTCTGGCATGCACACAGAAGCTCACAACTGTCTGTAACTCCCGTTCCAGGGATTCTTGACACTCTCTCCTGGCCTTCCTGGGCACCAGGCGTGTGCATGGACATATACACAGGCAACGTTATACATAAAATAAATCTTTCTAAAAAAATGAGAGCTGCTCAGGCACTGTGGCACACATCTTTAATCCCAGCCCTTGAGAGGTAGATCTCAATGAGTCTGAGGCCAGCCTGGTCCACATATCACGTGTGAAGTGACGCCAGCAGGTATTACACAGTGAGACTCTGCAGAGAGAGGTGGGGGTGGAGGAAGTGAACACATGCACACGCATGAACACATGCACATGCATGAACACGCACACATGGTAAAATACTGAGGAACCCCTAAAAGAGAGCTTACAGATGAATCACTTCTAAGACCTGGACTTGCACAACAGAAAGGCCTCCTTCAAGAAAGGACAAATCTGCAGGCAGCCCTCAGTGAGATCCAACACAGGCTCTCCACTCAAGTCCCTCCCACCTTACAGAAGGCCATCCTGGATTATTTGCCTTCAAAAAAACATAATCTAAACATTAAGTGTCTTCACTTTCCAAACCATTGAGAATTAGGGAAAGGGGGGAAATCACGTCTGTTTCTATTTGAAACTGTCAAAATTAGCATTCAGTAATTAAAAATCACACCCTTTCTCTTAATAACCTAAGCAGCATGATACAATCAGGTTGTGCCAACTCTTTAATCTAATTGACTAATTACAGATTTTAATTTAGTCAGTTACTGAACAACTGTTGACAATTTGTTTTCATTAGGGACAGAACAGAATAAATATTTAGGCTTTCCGTCACAAAGACTCCTGCGACGGGCTCTCCATCGTGACCCCTACTCTAAGTGGGGCTCACTAGGCATCCTCAGGCACAGGTACCCACGCTGCTCCCCAGCCATGTCCCGGCTACATACACCTGCACCCAGCAAACCTAACTTAAGACTCCTTGAAGGCCAAGCCTAAGTGTTCACAGCAGCCTCCACTCCCAAAAAAAAGACAATTTCCAAATTCACACACGTCATTCAAGAAGTGGCAAACACTTAAACATTGTGAAGAAAAATAAATCCAATGCTACATGTCACTGGCTTTTAAGCAACAAAATAAGTTAACAGTCAAAATAGGCTTATCTGCATTCATCTCGCAAAGAAGCAAACTGTCACTGACTTTTTTTTTCAAGACATTCATTTACAGGTTTGTGTAATGAAATGTTCCAATTTTTTTCAAAGAACAGTTTTCCCCCAGGACCCATCTCCCAAAGCCATCTCATAGTTTATCAGTACCGCAGTGGCCCAGAGACTAAGAGCGGAGCCCTGAGGGCAAGTCGTCCTGACTTCTTTATTCGATAAGGCCATGGTCCGGGGTTCCTGAATTCCCTTCTCGGAGCCTTGATTTCCTCATCCAAGAAATGGGATCATAACAGCCCCTGCCTTGCAGGGTCCTGAGGGAATTAAATATTACGCCCCCACACAGGACTAGTCCTGTGTAAATGTCAGGGTAAATGCTCAGTAAGTGCCGGTCACCCTCACGTCCCTCACTATCCTCACGATATGAAAATCACAGCCTAGGAAGAAGACAATGATCACTGGCCACTTTTATGGAGGAGGGTCTGTTAAGAAAGCTGATCTGGGGACTTTGCTGTGCCCTGATCCAGTTTCTCTCTGTGAGGAAACAGCTCAGACAGGAAGAAAGCATAAGCCCTCTTGCCTCTCCAAGTCCGCAAAGAGCCAGCCCTGCACTTTCTGCGTGTGGGACCCTTGACCAGTGGCCCGAGCTCTCCAATCACAGGACCTCAGGTGTTCCTGTCAGAGACAATTCTGCATTCTGACTTTCCAGAGCCAGGACAAAGTTAGACAGCACCTCAGACGCTGTTTGTCAGTGGGAAACACCCAACGGAAGCCGAGGTCCTTGGCTTAACGATGTCAACAGGACTCCAGAACACTTCACTGGGAATGCTTGAGGCACCACCGCTAACCTGGGCTCTGTAAGACTCAGGTCAGCCATGCTGAGGTGTTTTCTGCTCGCTGCAACTGTACCCACCTGAATTCAGGCTGGCTCCCTGGAGCTGCTAAGAAGCCCTGATTGGCATCTGTATCATTCTTACGGAATGGGGGTTAGCACACCTGTATTCTCAGGGTGCGTAAGCAAAAAGGCCGTGAGCTCAGGGCCAGCCTGGGCTACATAGAAAGGGTCTGTCTCAAAAGCTCAGCCAAGTCAAATTAATGAACGGTGCCTCTGGGTTGAGGACAGTCACAGCACTTGCCTAGTTTGTTCAAGGACCTAAGTTCAAGCCCCAACACCACAGAAATAATTAATGAATGATGATTTGATATGTGTGGTGTCCTCAGGAATAAAGTATATAAGTATGTTCAAGCATGCTGTAGTCCACAAGAGGAGGCAGAAAACAAGTGAAAGGGGGCCCTGCAAGTAGAGACAGGACCCGTCCTGGGCTAGAGAGATGGGTCAGCCATTACTGGCTGGCCTCACAACCAAAACATCAAGGAAACCCTTGTTGCAACTGGCACAGGCCAATTTCTTCTTAGATGAGGTGGTTAGAAACTAGCCAGTCCTTCCTCCCACAGGGAATCCCAGATCTAGTCAGGAAACCTAGTCCCTTCAGGTACGGCCTGGGCCTGTCCAGGACTCTCAGGACTGCTAAGCCCATTGTGGTTTGGGTAAGGTTTTTTGTTTGTTAGTTTTATTTTTCAGGGTTTGGGTTTTGTTGTTGTTTTTTTTTTTGTAGGGGCTCACTTTGTTTTGGCTTTTTGAAATAAGGTTTCGCTCTGTAGGCAGGATGGCCTAGAACTCACTATGTAGGCCAGACAGCCTCACGCCTTTGGAACTCTACCTGCCCTAGCCTCATAAGTGCTGGGAGTACAGGCGTATGCCATCACACACACTTACGCTTACTCTTAGGAAGGCAGCATGGCACGGGAGCAAAGACTGCACTGGGAAAATCAAAAGCTGGGACAAATGAGCATCTGCCTCACATTCGCAAAGCCCTAGGCTTGATCCTCAGCACTTGACAAAGCAGGTACCACCTCAGGGCTCCCTGTGACCCTAGCACTCAGCTGGTGGAGGCAGGAGGTTCAAGGTCAGCCTCAGATACAGAGCCAAAGTCAAGACCAAGCAGGGATACGTGAGACTGTCTGAAGAAGTTTAAGGCCGCTTTCAACATATTCCAAATACTTCCATTTCCTCATCTACAAAATAGGAATGGAAACAAAATAATCCAACCCTGGAGATAAAACCTACTTGAGAGCAGCATAAGGCACACAGTTAGCATTCAATAATTGCTTGCCAACACCAGTCCTCTGATCATGAACTAAGATCTATGCCCTGCCCCCTACACTCTCGGAAGAGAATGGGTTCAGAGCATGTCTTTGATCCCGTTACTCAAGAGGCAGAGGCAGAAGCCCAGTGTTCACAGTGTTCCAGGTCAGCCAGGGCTACATAATGAGACCCCAACAACACCAACAATAATAACTAATAACTACAACAATAATATGAAAACTTGAGGATCAGCATCCATAGTAAGTGCTCAGTAAACACTTGTATCCTTCGTTAGACAGGGGGTTATTAGCAAGCCATAATGCTAGCCTTTAGTAAGTTGTCCCTCACCACAAAACCGCCATCTGGACCACCTAGGGCTCCAGCACCCACAGAAAACTGCCTCTCTCTAAAACCAGGCGATGTCAGAGGCGAATGCTGTGATTTCTACCTAGTTCCCTTTGACAAAGACTCTGCCAGCAAAATAATACCAAAGAAAGTATGTGGCGACAGTCAACTAGATTTAAGTTCATTTTCTGTAGCTTGGGGTCAGAATCGACCGGAGTACTCTGGTGATCAAGTTTTCTGCAATTCCCTATTCCACACATTAGCTCCCTGACAGAAACTCACCGCGGTATTTAAAGTGGCAGCCGTCACAACTAACTCAAATTGTATTGGCTTCCCGGTTGCCGAGATGCTCTGCTGAAGCCATCAATTGGCCAATTCGGAGATAACGTGGTGGCTGAAAATTCCCTGTCATGTTGTAAAATCCCTCTCGTAGCTGCTCATGGCTTGCAGACCCTCGGCAGAACCTGTGCCCAGAGCCGCAGCCAGCACCGCCTTGCGTAACCCAAGCGGCGGGCAGGCAGGCAGGCAGCGCAGGAGCTGGCAGGCGGAGCTGCCAAAAAGAAGGGCCTCCAGAGAGAGGATAACATTTTGTACTGGACGCCTTCTAAAAGGCAGCGAGAAAAGACCAGCCACGCACACACGCCTGACACCAGGCCTGCCCACTGGGCCTCTGCCCCCTCAGCACAGGCCCGGTAGCCAAAGCCTCAGGCGTCACAGAAAAGAAGGCTGCCAGATTCCTAAAGGATGGCACACAGAGCAGCCTCATAGGTGGATAGTGTCTGGAGCCAGTGCCTACCGCAGACCATCTGGGGGCCCTGCAGTCACAAACCAGCAGGGTTACCACCCTGCTCTAAGCCTCAGTTTCCCCATCTACAGTATTCCACCAGCTGAAGTCGATTCAAATGTGAAAACAGAATTCTCAGAGAGACCCCAAGCCAACAGAGCTGGTGCATACCAGTAATGTCAGGACTTGGGATGCTGACCTGACCCAGAACGGTGAGCCCAAAGCCAGCCTCTGCTACATAGTGAGTTTAGTGTCCGCCTCAAGACCTTGTTCCAAAAAATAAAAAGGAGAAGGGCAGACTATTACAGTGACTCAAAAAGCTAGGGGTAGAAGGAAGCCAGCCCTGATTTCACATCACTGTCTGTCTCCCGCTGAAGAGCAAACCACAGCTCTCCCGGAACAATTCCCAGAGACCCAAACGATCCTCCCAGAATTGTCCCCGGCCATCCTAGTCCAAATCCATGGACTGTGCCCAACTCCCAGGAAAACTCACCCAGCAACCAACCACTCTGCCAGTCCACTCTTACCCCAGAGCCTCGCCTCTGAGGGAGCCTTCTGTGACTGGGAAGGGAAGGCGGAGGAAACTCTCAGATTCCAAGGAACCCAATAGGAGAGAACTGGGAAACACAGATGAAATGGCACTGCCTCCCCCCGAAATAGGGAAGGTCACAAAGCTGTCACCAGGGTGGGGATAACGAATTTGAGAGGTTGGGCCGAACTAGGTCACAGAGGGCACCCAGACCCTTTCTTAGTGTCTTCCTGCAGTCTTCCCGGACTCTGCTCACCCAATCCTCTGTATTGGGGAGATGCCTCCAACCTAAGACAGGCATGGGGAGCTGCCTGTGGCCAGCCACGGAGCAAACCCATGGGCCTCGCTCTGCCTCTGAGAAGTAAGCCATCATCTCCTCCCGTACCTGTCCACACGCCATCCCTCCAAGTGGGAGATACTTATCCGGCAGGCAACAAGCGTGTACTGACTGTTGCTTATGTATTCAACATACTAAGACTGTGACAGCAAACTGCAGGAGCAAAGGACTCCCCTCCAACCCGAGACCTGATGGGGAGGGAATAGGTCTGCCTCAACCCTCCAAAGCTGAAGCTGTTTCCTTCTTATTACAGATCTGGAAACTGAGACTCGGCCACTGCCTATCACCTGACCCAAGTCACCCAAGCTGAATCGCCCTCAGCTTTCCCTGGGCCAGTAGCTGGCAGACTTTACGCTGCGACAACTTTACACGGTGCAGACAGGGCACATGCACATTAGTGCGTGCCCATAAATCACTGGACAGAGGTTGCCAGAAGAAGCTCCTCTGTCTACTGTGATACAGTGGTTGCTTTCTTCTCTTCTTTTCTTCTTCTTCTTCTTTTTTTTTTTTTTTTTTTTGGTAATTGCCAGCCGTGACCCACTAAGTACATTCAAGATACACTAACGGGTCACAACCATGTACAAAACAATGCTTCACCGTGCTCTGCTACTTGCCACTCTAAGTGCCTGGGCAAGGATCAAATCCTTCTCATTTCTCAGGGCATGGGAGTCTTGCTCGCTGACCTCAGGTTTTTTCAAGATGCCCCAATCAGCCCCAAAACTAGGGATGGCAGAGGAGGCCATGGAGGAAGTTTCATCCCTCAAGGGTCTAGAGACGGAAGGGAAGACACTGCGCCTTGACTCAGAGAATTCTCCTCTGAGGCCACAAGTGACAAGTGAGTCAGAGTGTTTCCAAGTTCCTGGAGGAAGAAAGGGATGGTCCTGGCGGGCCTGCCTGTGGGAGGCTGCCGCATTCTAAACCAGCACTAGCAGAAGAATTAGTGGGCAGGGAAACAAAACACCCTTCCCGGATGCCGTGGCACCAAGCAGGGCCACAGGGAAGAGCCAGGGGCAGCCGGGAAAGAACGTGTTCCAGGTCCCTGGAGTAGCAGAGGAAATGGGAGTGTAGGCTGGCACCAGTCAGGGGCATCCATGTGCCATCTCATTTCATTCTCACAAGCAACACACTGACGTGGAGGCTGTGCGCATGATGCCTCAACCCCTATCTCTTGCAGTTGCCTGGACCCCAGGGACCCAAAGCTAGTCAACAGGTGGGCAAGTGAACAAAAGGTGAGCCTCACTGGTACACACTTCGCACACAAAGACCCCCCCCTGCTCCCCGCTATCAATCACTGAACACCTTCTGTCAGAAAGCTGGACTTCCCAGAGTCAGGAAGAGCAAGGGCACACATATATGCAGAGCTTACAATGGGCCTGGCATTAGTGTGCACTTTAAGTATATGCTCTGTGTGTGTGTGTGTGTGTGTGTGTGTGTGTGTGTGTGTGTGTCTGTGTCTGTGTGTATGTGTCTGTGTGTGTGTGTACATAAGATCACATGATAACCCTGAGAGGTATGGCGCTTCATCACTTCTTTACCACTTGAGGAAACTGAGGCACATAAATTAATTAAGGTGCTTGCAGTCCACACAGCTAGCAAGCAACAAGACAGTACAAAGTGTCTTGGATCCTGCTTGGCCGTGCAGTTTTGAGAGCTTGGAGATAATATGAAGGGTGTGTGCATCTTTGTCCTCTGGGCCTTCCTTCTTCTGCTTGGCCTCCCTACAACTAGTGTCACCCAGCTCTACTAACTACAGCCCTGACATCTCTACTCACACATACTGCTCTCCCAGAACAGGAGTTTGCACACAACCCTTCGAAGCACTGATCACAGTCTGCCTACCTCCAGCTCTTCAACCAGCAGGCAGGGCAGCTGTCTGGCAACTATGGACAGTGTCATGTGCTCTTGGTCCATGGTCACCTAGGGTTCACCCCAGGAAGTACCAAGAGACCAAAACAACTTCCTCAGTGTGTCCCTTCACCAGCTGGCTGGCCCCTACGGCCCCTCCTAAGACTCCTCACAGAAGCAGAAAATCAGGTGAGGCCTCAGCGCAGCAGATGGCACAGGACCCTAACCCAGGGACTTCTAGTCTATTCACACTGATACACACAGCACCACCAGCCTCCAGGGACAGCTTTCCTGCCTTTCTTTTGGCCACCCACAAAGTGGAGAGCAGAGGGACAGGCCTTGTCCGTGTTTTACGGAGAGGAGGACCACAAAGCTAGCACAGGCATGAGGCTGATATTCAGACCTAGATCCTTGCCAGTGCCACCCACAAGCCCCTGGGCCTCCCCATTGGGCTCTGTGGCTGCTCAGGCAGGCATGGTCCAGGACACTCTGTCTAACACAGATAAGAGGCAGGGACATCTCAAGGGAGCCTTTATCAGTGCCAGTTGTGGCAGGACCCCCAGCTCTGCCCCCTCAGGAGGGTGCAGGGAGTGAGACAAGACAGCTGGGAGGGAGGAAGCCCTGGCAGAGAAGGGCATCCCTGGGATTGGTCAAGTACCCAGGGTTCTTCCATAAGGGTCAACTTGCTCTTCCTGGAAATGGTGCTATAAAAGAGCTTTCTGAGCAAACGTCAGTACTACAAAGAACAAACTCAGCATGTGCTAGCTGGGAGACATTGCGCCCCTTCACCCTCACACCCCTGCAGGAACTGCCATTCCCTAGCCTGCAGATGGGGTAGCAGATGAACCCAAAGTCCATCCAGACAGCAACCAGCAAGCATGCGTACACATGAAGTTAGCAGCAAGTCCAAGGCACCAGCCAGAGTTCAAACTCAACCAAATCCAGAGGCCTCGAGCCCAGGAAAAGAAAAGGTATGCCATAGAAAGACTCATCTCGCCAAGGCCATGGAAAACCCCATTACCCTAGCAAGTAAAAAACAAACCGCAATTATCTATTGGCTGTAAGCTCCCAGCAATGTATATTAAAGAAGTTTATGTGAATCGCCTAATGCACTTGTGCCGTGGTCAGAATTACTACCGAGCTAAAAAAGATTAGTTTTGCTAAATACTCTAAACCCTCAGACACTATTACAAAGGCTACAGCCAGTGTAACATTTCTGCTATCTGAGCTGACAAGCCTCAGTGTGTGCACGCACACGCACACGGATATGCACACAAACATGCACACACCACTACTTCTCCTCTTAAGGGTTAAACACACACTCAGACAGAAGACAAGGGCCCAGCAACACTGAAGTGCCCACTGGAGAACCCTCCTCCCTTACAAAACAGAGCTGACCTAAGGGACACAGAACTGGGTGTCTCCCAGCTCCCTCCAAGTGTTGGCTGGCACAGAGCTAACTCTCAGACCAAGCTTGCAAATGCTTAGCTAACAAAGATGGCATTATGCAAAAGGCTGCTGCACACTGTGGTCTGGGAGTTCAAATGAAGTGACCACTGCCAAAAACTTTGTTTGGGTCCCCACTATCCGGCCCCCCCTCCCCAGCTCCACCTCCCGCCTTAAATAAAGGGCAAGGATTTGCAATTTGGGGTCTTACAGCCACTTGAAACCCATTACCGTGGCCACATTGCCTGGGTTCTGGCAAAATGCAATTCCAGTCCCTCACTTAATGTTTAATTAGCTACTAACAGAAGAGTCTGGCAGCCTCTGGGGGCAAGAGGACCTCAAGAAGACAGGATAGGAGCCCAAAGAGGGGACTGAAAAACAAAGTATAAGCTGGAGGCAAGGGAGTGGGGGCGGTGGGGAGGGGGATAAGGGGTGGGGAGGTCAGGAGTAGGGGGTAGCCGCCAGGGCACAACTGTGTATATTCTGTTGTTTTTAATCTGCCACACAAAGGTGCCAAGGGTCAAAGCCAAAGACAAGCCTTGAACTTGCCAGGACCTCTGGCCAGATAGCAAGACTGGCTTATCAAAGAGGACAGCACTCCTCCAGCGCCTCAGAGCCCAGCTGCAGCAGCGCCCACAGCCACCCTCTCATCCCCACTTCCTAGTGGGCCCTGGCAGGCATGGCCACTTGGTGCCCAGCAAGAACCTCAGCTCAGCATATCCAAGGAGAGCCTTCTCAAATATCACTCTGCTATTTCAAACCCACCGAGGACACTGGACCCCTGCCACCCGGCCACAAATACCTCAGCTGCTGCCCACACCCACGACTCGGGCACTTTCCCCTCTGCTAACAATCTCTCCCCCAGAAGGAGGTGGGGGGAGGGGCGCACACTGAAAGGAGCCAGGTCTTCAGGTCAGGGAAACTGAGACAAGCGAGGAAATCCGGCCAAGGTCACAGGAACCCAAGTCCACTATCTCGTCCAAGTTCTTCCCTGCGGGAAATGGGGTGCAGGAGCTTTTGGAGCAAAGTCTCCTTTATGAGGACACATGAATCTTCTAGAAGGGAAAGCCTGTAGCTTCTATCACTTCACTTCTGGCAAAAGCAAAGACACACTTCACCGCAACAGACTCCAACCTGCCACAGGTCGGGTCTCACCTGGCCTGTGACTACGCAGGTCTCCTTACGGGGGCTTCAGTGTAAGTCTCTCAAGTCATTTTTCAGAGATCAGAAAGGGCCACAGACTGGGTACCAGGCACACTCTGGTCAATGCAAATGCCTTTTTTTTTTTTTTCAGGGAGCCTGTACCACATGAGTCCAGTCAACATTGACAGGTAGAATGCGCAGGACTGGGAATTTTAGCCTCAGCTCTGGCACCTCCTAGACTTACAAGCAAAATGCCTGGCTGTAGCCTCTTCGTCTGTGAAATGGAAGTGAGATTTAATAATAAAACCCAACCAACAAGGCAGCCACGACGTCCCACCACGGTCGCATGTCTGAGGTGTGCCACCTGAGGCTGCACTGATACTCCTGGCAGTGTTCTCTAGCACCTGAGGGCCACTGTGGGGCCGACCTACTCTGCTCTTTCCTTGCTACCACGTAACAGCTATTACAGGAAGAAGAAGACCCAGCGGTCTGAAGAGGCCCCCAAAATACTTCTCTTCGTCCACAGACCCATCCTACAGCTCCACACAAGGAAGGGACCAAAGCAATTCTGGACGCAGAATATGAGACGCAAACGCCTGGGAGGGCCCACTTACAAAGGACAAGAACAGATCACCCAGAGAAAACCCAGAGGTGGACTCAGTGGAGTCTTGTGGGTTTTCCTTATCAGTCTAAGAAGCGTTGTTTAGCCTGAGGTGAACAGCAAAGAAATCACACAGGGACCCAGCCACGGCTCCTGCAGCCTCAGGTGCTCGGGGCAAGCAAAGCCGTTCTCAGAAAAGTCCGCTGTAGACACAAAACCGCTATCACTCCATATATACGAGGCAAACATCAGGGCGTTTAGGCTTCTAAATGAGCCAGGAAAACCCAGGCCGCCAGGTGTGGGGCGGAAAATAGACAGTGACTCAAATAAAAACCCACCAAATCAAGGACAGCTTAAACGCCCCGCACTCTGACTCACTTGGTTCATTCCAGGATCCACACATCTGGCCTTGCCCTGGGAGGGGTCTTAGTGATCACCCAACCCCTGGCCCTGCCTATCTTGGAAAGAAATGCCCAGCCAAGATGACAGTCTCACCCTGTATAATGGCCAAGACCCATACCCTCTCTGTGAGCCAGGGAGCCTCTTCCATGGCAATAGGTACCCCAGACACTTTTTCCCAGACTTTCAGAATCTATAAGTCTCCTTGGCTCAACCACCCAGGGCCAGGGAACACTCTTCACCCCGTATATGTCTAAGAAGGACTTGGACAGCTAGCTAACTGACATTAAAACTGCCGCTTGCTCAAGATCCCAGAACTTAGGCTGGATTGATGGCTGGAGAGATGGTTCAAGGGTTAAGAGCACACTGGCTGCTCTTCTAAAGGTCCTGAGTTCAATTCCCAGTAACCACATGGTGGCTCACAACCATCTATAATAAGATCTGGTGCCCTCTTCTGGTGTGCATTGCAGGCATAACACTGTATATATAATAATAAATAAATAAATCTTTTTTTTTTTTTTTTTTTAATCCCAGAACTTGTCATCTAAAGAGCATCCCACAATAGTCTATGAACTGCCCCGGCCCAGGTTAGCCCTCTCCCCAAAAATCACCCGCTTACTTCACTCCCTTCTCCCATCAGCGTGTGCTTACTATGTAGAAGGCCTCAGGGGAGCTACAGAGATAAATAGCTCCCAGCCTATGCCATGGTAAAAAAAAAAAAAAAAAAAAAAAAAAAAAAAAAAAAAATTACTGAGCTGTAGCTGGAAAGACAAATCTAAAACGTTAGCCAGACTCGTGCAAGCGAGTGACGCCTGCTGCGGGCCTGGGCCATGTGATGGTGTTAGCCGTGAGCTGCGTGCACACTCTAACTCTACCGCTGTGATTATCCACTCCGTGCCTTGGTTTCTTCAGCTACAAGATGGGGGCAGCAGCATGCCTCCTCTGACGGGGTGAGTGGCAGGGTAAGTGAGCAAGTACAGTCATTAGCACACAGCCAGATTTGTGGCAAATTTGACATGGTGCCCAGGTGACTTTTACAAGACACTGAAATGGAAGGATTGGCAAATACAGAACCTGGGCACCTGGTGCCTGGGCGGGAGAACTGAGAATCACAACACGGTAAGAGCCAGTCTCACACACATACAAAAAAGTTCTCCACCTATGAGAACTCGAGAAAACAGAGAAAAATACATTCTATCCCAAGGAGAGGACCAGCAGGAAGCCACTGGGGGCCAGCGTAACGGCTCAGTGGGTGAGAGTGCTTGACACACCTGAGGTTCAATGCCCAGAGAACTGATTCCTGAAGGTGACGCTCTGACCTCCACACAGGCAAGGTGGTGCACCCACCTATGCTCACACATCATACGTCCACAAAATAAATATAATAAGCCACTGGAATAGTCTTAGGAAGATGGCTAGCTCAGTGAGCCGTGGGAATAGAGACTCTAGATGAAGAAAGGAGAAGGGCAAACAGAAAAGCAACATAATTGCCTGGAGTATCTCTTCTCTTCCTTGCGTTTGCAGTACTAGGGAAAATCCTAGGGCCTTGCGACAGCAAACCTTTAATCCCTGCACTCAGGAGGCAGAGCTCTCTGAGTTCAAAGCCAGCCTGGTCTATATAGCAAGCACTAGGCCAGCCAGACCTACATAGTGAAACCCTGTCTCAAAGAAAAGAAGAGGAAAAAATGTCCCCACTCAAACGCATCGTTCCTTCTCCCTTGTGACTTGACTCAGGTCACAGGACACATCAAATTGATCTCAACTTAAGGAAAAAGGGCCGTGAGCTGGAAACCTCTGAATCACGGGCCCCCAACTAGGATGACCTCACCTCTTAGCAGCATCTTCTAAATGTCATACCAAGCTCAGCGATCTGCAGGGTTTGACTGCCGTTCCTTAACGAGTCACCGGCTGCAAACTAGCATACACATTTCTACCGCTGCCACCTTGCTCCCTGATGAAAGACCAAACCACAAACTGCCGGAGAGAATCTCAATGCTACTTAACTAGAGTGCCAAAGCTGATTAAAAAGCATTAGCTTCGGGCTGGAAAGAAAGACAGCTCAGCGGTTAAGAGCATTTACTGCTTTGCAGAGGACCCGAGTTCAGTCCCAAGCACCCAACTCAGGAGGCTCACACCGTCTGCAATTCCACCTCCAGCAATCTGATGCCCTCTGACCCTTAGGGCATCTTTATGGTGTGCATTCACTCGTGCGTGCAGGTGCGCATACATAAAATAAATAAATAGCTGGGAGTAGTGTCATGCCTTTAATCTCAGCACTCAGGAGACAGGGGCTAGCCTGGTCTAGTGACTTCCAGGACAATCAGGAATACACAGTGAGACTCCGTCTCTAAATAAATAAGCAAATGAATAAATAAACACGATAACTTTTTAAAAAATTATCATTAGCATCTATGATTTCCTGTGAAAGCATATAAATGTCTATCAAAGACTGGTTTGAGGAATTTGAGGGTGTAACTCAAGTGAGAGAATGTTTGCCGGACACATGCAGGGCCCTGAGTGTGACTCCTGGCCTAAGGGCAGGGGATTCTGAAACAGGTCCTCCCGTCCTCCCTTCCTTCTCTAAAATGAAACCATCTGCAATGTAGTCAGAGACTAGCAAGGTAGGTTTGGCTATTTGTAGTTATAGCTCTGCTAGGTAGAGAGGGGAAGGTAGGTCAGTTCACTGTCGATTTTCACCTGGCTGCTGTACCTGTCCATCTCCCGCAAGCTCCAGTTCCGGAAGTTTGACCCTGTGATCACCATCTCCGCTCTTCTTCCCAGAACCACATCATGAGGAGTGAGGCAGCCACCTGTGCCTTTTACAATTAAACTTCAAGTAGCACTGGCCAGCTTCTCTTTCTCACGCCTCGAGAGGACACAAGAACTGGCCCCGTACCTGAGCATCCTTCTCCAAGGGCATTAACTTGCCAGTCATAACAACATTAACTCCCTGGGAAGTCAGTGAGCTCTAACCCGTTACAGGAGCCATTTTTCACCAGGACTACCCCCATAGCATTGAAACTGACCAGCTATGGAACTCGGGTGGGATCTGGTCTCCTAGCCCAGCTTCAAGCTCAGCACGCAGAGGAGGCAAATGTCCTGGCCAAGAAGATGGGGCCTGAGGCTGCTTATCAGTTCCTATACCTAGAATATGAGGACTGTTCCTACCACACAAGCCCAAACAGATCTCCTACTGTGTGCCTGCACACACGTCTGCCACAAACATCTGCACACACACATCAGCTGCAGTGCCTACTGGAAGCAAAAAACCGGAAGTGGTGGAAGACATCCAGGCATTTCCCTTTCCCCACTCCATTCTTCCCTGACATAGGTGAGCCACCTGGTTCATCACATCATAAAGTCTGGCCAGCCGAAACCCGTTTTTGGCTCAGTGTGCATTAAAACAAACAAACAAACAAACAAACAAACACAAAAAAACAAAACCCAGCATTGCCGTGGAAGGTGAGCATCACCTTGTACCTTCCTTGTAATGAGTCCATGGACTTTACATTTATCCAGATAGAAGACCCTACAGCCTGGTAAAATTCAACTATTTTCAAAAGAAAAGTTTGAGCTCATCATGGTGGCTAGCCCAGCACTTGGGAGATAGGCTTACTAAAAATTCAAGGCCAACCTAATCTACATACTGAGTTCTAGGCCAACCTGGGCTACAGCACTAGATGCTGTCTGGTGTCCCATCCTTTCTCCCCTCAACCCCAAGTGGACTGGTAAGATTGGTGAGCCAGTAACAGTGCCTGCCACCAAACCTGAGGACTTAGCTTTGAGCCCCAGAACGCACATGGTGGGGAGATAGAACTGAGACCCGCAGGTTGTTTTCTGACTCCATTCTCACGCTGTGTCACGGGTAAGCCCGACTCAGATACGAGTGTGCACACAAATAAATAAATGTAACTTAACAGAGAATACTTGGGCAAAAGAGAGCGAGTGAGCCTCACACCTTACAGTACACAATACCTGAGGGGAGTAATATGGGCTCCCCACATTGCGTGTGACATATACACACTGAAAAGACTGCTCAAGTCCACTCCAGCACGCTGCTGCTCGGCCACCCCTTCTAGCCTGAAACACAAGTTTCACGTTTCCTTCCCATCTTTTTGGTTGTGGTCACTTTTTCCTTAAGCCAACACTAGCCGGGCTCAGTCCTCCGTCTCCTCCCAGCTAACTCTTAACAAAAAACCCCACAGGGTTCTGAGTCTTCAAACGCTCTTTCATTCTCCAGATGGGTATCTAACTGCAAAGTAACGAAATATTGTTCCCCAACTTAAAACCCCGGGGCGGGGAGGAGGGTCCGACGGGGAGGCAGGCTGCAGAGGCAGGTGGGCAGGAGCATGGATAGGAAGGGGAGAAGGGGAAAACAAAGTGCCAGTTGGCTGTGCACTCGCTTTTGATACTAAGGAAGTTAGAGCCAGCCAACCCTGTAATTATTGCCAGGATTAAAAAGTTGTTACTCACATAGTCATGAAAGGCTTTCGCTTCACTTGAATGTTCACAAGTGTCTCTCCTTTCAGGAGCTGCACAGTAAAGGTCCCAAAATACGCTGCGAATAGAAAAACAAAGTGAGCTCAGGTTACTAATTATTACTTGTGGACACCACGGGGAGGGAGGGCAGGATGCACGCACGGTACAGCACCAGGTCTCCCAAGCCTGCTTGAGAGCAATGGACAAACTCAGGCCGCAAGTCAAGTGGACGCAACCTCCGGGGGAACCTGTAATGGTCTCCCATGCAGGCAGCTCCCTGGCCTGGGTGCCTGACATCAGTGACACTGCTGGTGAAGCACAGCCGGCCCATGGGTGTCCACACAGAAAATTAGACGAGAGGCTGCCAGTCCTGTCTGTGTCCTTTTCGCCACCCCAAACCAAAATGGCTGCAGCACATTGTAAAAAGGTTAAATTGTCAAAGTCAGGGCCTGGCTATGATTCATCCGAGGCAATCTGGGTGACTCTGGTAATGAAGGGAACCTTATGGGTTCTTAATCCCGTAGCCTGCACCCACCTGTCTGTGAGCCAAAGAGGAAGGAGCGCTGATAACCAAGAACTTATCCCCTCTCACTGAGCAGAAGGGCCTCTCCAGACAGCACCCCTCCGATACAGAATAAGGGGAGCAGTACAGAATGGGGGGTGGGATAACAGAATAAGGGGGTGGGAGTGAGCACAGGGCCAGGGTATGGCACTCCAGACTGTAATTCTAATATGGTCACTCCAACAGTCCATAGTCATAAGAACACACAAGTTCTGTGCTGACTACGAGAATGCTACACAAACACAGGCAGAGCCTTAGAAACACTCTATACCAGAACCAAGGCCCAGCCAGAACCAGTCTGAAGGGCACAGTGGACACTGGAACTAAGGTCCGATCTGACTTTGTGGTCCAGCTCTGCTGGCCCTGTCACATGAAGCTCCACTGGCACCACAGGACAATCGCTACCCTCAAGGTACACCTATAACAAAACCCACCCCATCCAATCTGACCCACTGCCACCTCAGGGGCCCCAGGAAACAGGCAGCATTTTGTTCAGTGCCAAGCCACAAGGCAAACATTCTAACAAACCAGACTACAGCCACTCACGGCCACTACAACCTGAGCCCAGTACAACCAACCTTCCATTCCTGGAACAAGAATGAAAAGCTGTGAGAGACTCCAGGAGCAACAGAGAAACCAGGTCTTTGCAAGGCTGCAGGGTGGGGGTGGGGGTAGGGCTAGGGACCATCTTCCCTCCTGCACAACTGCCCCCTGAGCACTCCACACAGTCAAGACTTCAAGACACCAAATTCCCAGCACCTTCGGAATAACTTTCACTCACAAACCCACGTTTCTACAAGATCCAGGCCGGTCAGAACTGCCAATCAACCCCATCAACACACTCACTCCCAAACAGCCAACCTATCACCCACTCCCGCAGGTGGAATCCTTGCGCCACACCAGCCGCCTCCTCCGACCAGGCAGTTGGGAGGTTGGCAGAAGTCATTAAAAACTCATCTGCACAGGTTGGAACAGACACTGCACTCTCCCGCTGTTCAAAGAGCCCTGAAACAGTAACCTGAGCCGGCAGTCAGGTAAGCGCTAACATCCCAACAGGACACACGGCATTTGCCTCGGACTCCCAACAAAATATCAAAAGCCACCCAGCCTCCTTTTCAAAAAAGGATGGGGAAGATTCCACCAATCAGTCCCACAAAACGCCCAGGTCACACACTCAAGATGGCTTGCTGAAGGCTCTGACCCGAAGCTTCCCTCCTGCCTGCAGGAAAGACCACAGGCTGCTTAGGCCTAGAGAGAGGATCACAGATAAGGAGAGCCAGCCCTGAACAAGCTGCAGGCATTCTGCCAGGCCACCTCTGGCTGGTTAAGGTTCTTGGTAAAATAAGGCTTTGTGGTTGCAGGGATGCTGGGGGGAGTGGGGGGGGGGGGAGGTAGGCAGAGGAAAGGAAGGTCCAGTCAGTCTGAATCAGTGTTGTTACAGGAAGTGTAACCCTTTCTCAATTCTCTCAAGGTCCATGGGAAAGGCCCAAGAGATGTCTCTTAAGGTTTGGCTTTTTTGTCTTTTTTTTTTTTAAACGGAAGAAAACATAAGGGACAGGCCAGTTGCAGAACAGACCTGGTGTCCCCTCCACCCGCCCTGCCCCCACGCCTCTAATTAAAGCAGTATGCAGGATTGACAAAAAGCCCTTCTAGCTCTTTCCGAGCCCCCCTGCCTAGTGCCCCAGAGTGAGATGGAAAAGTAAGACATTTCTACCCTGGCATAGAAAAATTTAGTCAGTTCCCCACAGGCAGGGAAACATCAGCAAAAACTTCAGGCAGCTGCCTCTTCTGCCGTCCTGTCTTTACCAAGCCTGGTCAGATCACCCAGAGGTGCCCTGCTCGGCGCAAAGCAGAGACTAAGGGCAGAGGGGCCTGCTCCAGACCCTTGTCTTTGTTCGCTTGGACCTGGGCCTCAGAACAAAACACACACACACAAAACTATCACACAAACTTACCACCACCACGAGTGCAGAAACCCAGGCGGTTCTCCCAGTGTGATGTTTTTTTCCCATCGAATCTAGAAAAGAGGGAGCGGAGGCAGCTTTAGAGGGGCAGAAAGGAACGGGGGCCCGCAGGGCCTTCCCCAGCCAAAAGGCTGTGAAGACCAACTAACAATAAATGCCAAAAGGTGATAAAAATTCA
This sequence comes from Acomys percivali, assembly GCA_907169655.1. NCBI lineage: Eukaryota > Metazoa > Chordata > Mammalia > Rodentia > Muridae > Acomys > Acomys percivali. The sequence goes on along the minus strand of OU015754.1, from coordinate 44,429,984 downwards.
AAATGGTGGCCACAGTGACTGCTCCTGAAAACAAAGGCTCTAAGAATAGTGGGGAGGAGGGGGTATGAAGAAACTGGATGCTAAAGAGTCCCACTCACCTCTGATAAGAAGGTCTGTGCAGATTTCTGTGCTCCTACGTGCAGTAAATATTCGTAGACGTATAAAGCTAACCTGGAAAGTGAGCAGGGACAGAGAGAAAGAGAGAGAGGGAGACGGAAGGGTCAGATCACACTGAGGCTCGCTCTGGACCTTGCCAGTGACTCTGAGCCCCCCCCCCCCCGCCCCCGTCTGTGCCATCCCATTGTGGCCATGACAAGAGGTGAGTACCTATCACCCGAGACAGGATCCGGGTCAGAACAGCTAGTGGGTGGGTACCTCAGACATGCTAGGGGAGGGAGGGAACGGTCCCCAAACTTGAACTTCGAAGTGGCACTGGGACCAAACCCACTTAGGTCTCGCAAACTCGAAAGCCACAAGAGCCTTGAGCCACCCTCCTTTTCCCAGCTCACTTCAGCTCGCTGCCTTAGCCCAGCTTCGGGGTCCGGGCAGACTCAGCCCCAGTCCTGGTACTTGGCGCGCTCTGGAGAGGGCAGCAAAGCGCCGCCCTCAGCATCTCCCCCCCGCCAAACAACTGTCCCCCAAGCCTGGGGCCAGGCCGGCGCCGCCTGCTCAGCCCAGTCAGGCGCCCCGGAGCGCACTGGGCTGGCGGCGAGGCCGCTGGCTGGGAAGGGAGAGCGCTCCCGGGCAAACAAAGCCCCCGGCACGCACTCCTCACGCCGCGGGCGGACAAAAGGAGCCCTTCGGGGCTGCAGAAAGCCACGCGCCCCCTGCCCGCACTCGGTGGGCAAAGTGTGGTCCCCGCGCCTAGCCGGCCCAGCGCACCGGCTCACAGTAGGACCTCGCCCACCCTCGTCGCGGGGCCCCGCGCCCGCTCTGCCGCGCGCCTACCAACTACCCTCGCCCGCCGCTGCCCTGCCGCCCCTTCAGGGTGCCCCAGCCTCAGCCGGCGCCCAACAATAGGCTCTCCACGCCGCCACCGCCGCTGCGGGAGCAGAGACCCGGCCCTGGGGCACAAGGCATCGCGACCCCCGCGCCCACCTCCCTCCCGCCGCCCGCGGCGCGGCCCCACTCGCGAGAGGCTTACTTTTCCCGAGCCTGCCCGTCCGAGGGCACCGCCGAGCCTTTGCCTTTGGCAAACATGGCTTGCAGAGAAGAGGGCGCCGAGCCCGCCGCCGCCGCCGCCGCCGCTACCGTCCGGTCTCCTGAGCTGCCCTGCTCCCGGCCCCCACCCGGCGCTCGCCCGCTCGCTCGCACTCCGCTCGCCGCGCTCCCTCCCTCCCCGGCGCTGGCTCCGCGCTCTTTCCAGCTGTCAAAGCGTCAGCCCCGGCCGCGGCCCCATCGCCCTGGAACTCCTCCCGCGCCGGCTCGGCCTGAGCTGTGCCGCCGCCCGCCAGAAGCCTGCAGCTCGCTAGCTCGCTTGCTCGTGGCCCGCGCGCCCGCCGCCCAGCTCCGCCTGCGCCGCCCTCTGCGCCTTCAGCACCGCTGCCGCTGCCGCCGCCGCCGCTGGTCTACTTGGAGCTCAACCGAACGTGGCTGCCCCGACAGGAGCGCGGCAGGCGTCCACGCCCCACGACGGACGGCCGCGGCGGCCAATCGGCGCGCGGGGGCGGGCCCGGAGGCCGGGAGGGACGCCTGTCAGCGCGGCCGCGCCAGTCCCGCTGCGCCTCCTCCGCGAGCCGCTGCCCGCTCGTGCGCCGGCCGGGGGAGCTGGGGGGCTAGCCCTAGCGCTGGGGTGGGGCGGCGGCGCGAGGGGGTTCAGGCCTGGACCGGAGCACCCGGCCGGCGCGGCGAGGACTGGGCGCTGCGGCAGCAGCCGCGGGGAGAGGCGCGGACCCCGGCTGGCCAGGCGCGCCCCTTTCCGCGTCGGCCTGGCCCCCAGTGCCCCCGCCCTCCCCGCGCTGATCTTGCCCTCTGCGGACCAGGACCCCAGCCGGCCTTGCTCCCCGCCCCACCTAGGGCAGCCTGCGCCCAGCCCTGCTTTGCTAGCCGGGGGGGCTGCACGCGGAGCTGGGCAGCAGAAGCTGGCGCCAAAGCGCGCGGCTGCTTCTTTACTAGATCGTTAAAATACTTTGGGAAACCCCAAAGTGGAGCCGCGCGAAAATGGCCCTTGGCGTGCCCCGGGCAGGCTGCTGGAAGGGATAGGGGTTCTTGGACTAGAAGGAAGGAGAGTGCTTTCTCCCAATTTTCTGAGGTTTGCTAGCCCTGGCAAGTTAGCCCTTCGCTTTCTCCACGGGAGTGGGTTCCGTTTGGGTGAGGGACGTCACCTGGGCGCCTCGCGACTCGGAATGCGCGCCGCAGAAATCTCAAACTTGAAATAAATGGAGCTAAATTGGGGAGTGGGGGACTAGAGTCGGGCGTAGGGGGAGGGGAAGCTTCCATTGTCAATGACCCAGGTGTACAATGGGAAATGGGGGGTTGGCAGAGTGACCAAGCTATTTACTCCCGACTCCTTTCTGTCGACTCTAGGATCCCAAAAACCAGCAGTGTACTCTCATTGGGGACTCCAGATCAAAAACTACTGAAATAAGGGATGGTTCCCCCATTTTCATACTGTTAGAGCGCGGTTCTCTTTAAATGTGATAAAACACTGTCGGCACTGTCTCTTTAAAAGAGTCAAGCAGAAAAAGCTGTGTAAGCGCTGATTGGCTGCCTGTTTGGATACATCTTTAGGGGAGCCTTGAAACTGTTAGCCTAGGTTGATTTTTTTTTTTTTTAACTGCGCTGTTCCAATAAACAAGTAACGCCCCTCCCCCTAACATGCCTCGCACCAAACAATTAAAGGATAGGTCAGTGTCCTGGGGAAAACACGTTTCAAGTAGGAAAACTCAAGAACTAGATTTCAACAAAATAAACAATAATTCCCTACCATTAAAGTTTGCTTATTTTGCTCTGCAGAAGAGAGGAAGGGGTCTTTTAAAAAGAAATGCCCCGCAGCAAACGGATCTGCACTGGATCAGGAAGGAGACTCAGGGTGCGTTTTTTTTGGAATAATGTTCTGCTCTTGTAACAGCCTCCCTAAATTAGAATACAGCCAAGCGCCGTGGACCCCTGTAGACTCTCTGCTTTCTGCTAGGAACCAGAACTCAGAAGGACACGAAAAAAAGGAAACACTGAGCTCTGGTTAGGGGATGCCTGTGCCAGCCCCTAGTTTAAAGGTTGTTTTGTCAAGGAGGGGAGAAGCGTGGAGGTTGGGAGTTGACATACAATGGTAGGGGAGAAGAGGAAATAATTACAGTTATTTTTCCCCTAGGCGGTTTAATTTAATAGTGCTAACTGAAGGTACCTTAGAGCCGGTGCTAATTAAATAGGTCTGCTCATACCCTTCCTTTGGACTTCCTTCCATTTTTGATGGGCTAGGAATGGCCAGGGATGGCTTGTCAACACACTGACTCACAAGATGCCTGACTCATTGGTGTCTGCAGGCCCCGCAGATTATAAGGACCAGTTAGGTCTTGAGGGAGGGGAAGGCACTGCCCTTCAGGGACCCATTGCCAAGGGACTGGCCGTGCCTAGCAGCCCCAGGACTCTGTCGCCTCAGAACCATTGGCACATCCACTTCCTCGCCTGTCAGCTGGCAAAGGTTTTTTTTTGGGGGGGGAGGGGTCTTTTAAGCTCTTGATAGCCTGATGCTCCACCAGGCTAAAATTCTCTTGCTTTTTCCTCCCTTGCAAAAGGACTGGCCCCTCCTTCAGGACATGAGGGGGCGGGGGTTGTTTCGAGCCCCCCTCCCCCGTGATCTGCCCTTTGTGGGAGGCTTGGCAGAATGAGGCTCCAAGTGGGTTGGTGGGTCCTTGGAGCTAAAGGGAGCTAGAGGACATCGCCAGAAAGATCAGAGGGGGGTGTCCTAGCCCTTGGCATTGGAGGGACCAAGGGGTTCCCTGGTTATCAGACCTTTCAGCAGCCCTAGCTAGCATGCCGCGACTGGCAGCTCTCCAGAATCTAGCCAAATCAGAAGCAGGCCCAAACACCCATAGGTGGCCTTTCTGTCCCCAACTTTATCTTTTCCCATTGGGTCTCCCTACCTTCCTTGGAGCACATTTTTTGGGCTGACACCTCTGCCTGGAATGCCTTTCACCCCAGACCCCTTCTCTTCAAAAACTACCACTCCTCCACACATAATCTCCCTTGCAAACCCCACCCCCCACCCCCGGCTCCTATCCTGTGGGCTCGCGTCCCTCCCTCCCCGTTTGCTCAGTTGAACCCGCACAGTAGTGTTCCATCTCCCCGCCCATTGTCTAAAGCCACTTGTTTACTGTCTGTCTCCCCAACCAGACAGAAAGGTCCGTGTGTCTCCTGAACCCAGCACAGGTTCCGTACCTGTGTGTATTCTGATACGACAGGACACCAGGGGACTCAGGGTAGGGAAAAAAAAAAAAAACACCCTAGGCTTGAAGTAGCTCTGGGCTGGGTGAAGAGATAAGAAACCGACACCACCCACAATAGGATTAGATCAGACCACGCCCGGTGCTAAGCCCCACCCACCACAGCTTCTACCACCTAGTCGTACTGGACGGTCAGATCCCATAATGACCGAGCCGTTTCACACATGCACTCAACCCCTTGGTTTCAGAACCTGTTTCTGTAGCATATCTACTATGTAGCCGCTGCCCTGAGCGCAGAGTAATAGCCCAAACAAAAACAAAACCACTTATCCTGTGGGGCTTAAACTGTTGTTAAAAAAAAAAAAAAAAAAAACCCTCTGCCGGGAGCCTCTTCCTGTGACACACGACTTCCTTACTTAGGCTGGATGGTCGCATCCCCCTACTGAGGAACTTCCTGCGCACCCACCCCCCCGCCCCCCACCCCCAAGCTCCCAGGCTACAGTAAGATATGCCTCTAGCTAACCGGATCTGAGAGCCAAGGCACTAAGGCTGCACCTTGCTTCAATGTGGTTCACTAAGCATCGACCCCCACCCACCCCACACCACCCCCATGGAAACATGACTCCACTCCTCCGGGTCAGCGAAGTTGCCAGTCCACTAGGGACTACCACATTCGGCAACGACGGCGAAAGGAACGCACAGATGGGCGAACTAGGCCACTTCTCCCCCTCCCACAAACTGGTGATGGTTCGAGACCGCCAGGCCTTCAAAAGGTGGCAGTTGGAAAAGAGGGACTTGAAGCCAGTGAGCTCAACCCGAGGAAGCTGTGCTGGCCAGGGACGCCAGGGTATCTGGTTTCCCTCTGGCTGGTTCTCAGCTCTATTGGTGGTGTGACGACGGCGTTCCTCACAGCTGCCGAAGGCTGGGGCTCCCTCCTGCCCTCTGAGCCTGTTGGGACATAAGCTTAGCATGCAGCCCTTCCCTCTCCGGCCCCCAGCACAGTCCAGAGAATCCAATCACCACCAGCCCTGCTGGAAGCCTTGGCCAGCGCTCTGTCAGCTCGGGTTTGGGCAGGAATTCCCCACCCCCATCCCCCAAGGGCATCAGGGGCTCCCTGGGAAGGGTGAGAATGCCAGGTCTTCCCTGCTTTGCTGGCAACCTTTGGGCAAGAGATAGCTCACACAGAGCCTCCGTGTCCTGTCTGGGCAGTGAGGGTATTACTGTCCATGTCAAAGGCCTGAGGACAGGAGACAGGAAAAGATAGGAAATCGCATTCCAGGCTCTCTGTCAGCAGCGTTGTTGTCAGAGGCCACAGCCTGGGTAGTGGGGGGGGGGGGGCAGTCTGGAGACTCAGAAGTCAGGATTTGGAAAAGTTTCTACAAACTGAAAAAAGGTGATGATTGGGGCCGGAGAGGTGGCAGTTTAAGAGTGCTTTCGTGGCTGCAGAGGCTTAACATTCAGTTCCCAACATCCACCGGGTAAGGCTAAGCAGCTCCCAACCACCTGTAAACCCTACTCCAGGGGATTCAACACCGTCTTCTGGTCTCTAAGGGCATCTACGTTTATAGGCACATATGTATACAAACACACACTCATATGTGGAAGGGGTTCAA
>OU015754.1:44407282-44417445 GCA_907169655.1 Acomys percivali | reverse complement strand
AAAAAAAAAAAAAAAAAAAAAAAAACCCAAAACAAACGAAACAATGGCACCAATGGCACCCAGGAAGGTGAAGTATAAGGGCCCTAAATCCAAGATCATCAACACAGCAGAGAACCCAGGCCACATATACATATATATTAAGATCATATATACATATATGTGTATGTATATATGTGTACAGACTGGTAACACAGTCCATCAAAGCTGGCTCCTCCCTGGCTCTCTTCTGGCTCTGGCTCTTTGCACAAGTTCACATATGAGCATGGCCCCTGAACCTCCACTGGCTCTCCCCCTAGATCCATTCCACCTCAGGTCCCGGGGCAGCTAGCTGGAAATAGCCTCTGCCCCTCCTCTTCCAGACCATAGCCAGTGCCTGCTGACCAACTGGACCTGGTGAGCACTCTTCATCGGCTCCACCTTCCACCACTCACCTCTTCCTGCAACCATCCTGCTGGGGTCTGCACAGGCCCCACTGACTTGCTAGCATGCAGAACACTGTCCCATCTGTCTCTGCAGCATCTCTGTGTCCTCCCTTGCCAGCAGAGGCATGCCCTCCAAGCACAGGTCTGAGACCCTATCCTGCCCAAGACCTGTCAGTGGGAGCCTGGAGAGATGGCTCAGCGGTTAAGAGCACTGACTGCTCTTCCAGAGGTCCTGAGTTCAATTCCCAGCAACTACATGGTGGCTCACAACCATCTATAATGTGATCTGATGCATACTGTATATATAATAAATAAATCTTAAAAAAAAAAAAAGACCTGTCAGTGGCTCCCTCCCTTACTTACAGGATGGAGCCCACGCTCCTTGCCTGATTGGCTTCCCCCTCTTTGCACAGGTTGTTCTGGGTAGTGGGGACAGATGTGTACATAAGAGACCCATGGTCCCGGTGTAGGGAAGCAGACAGCTCCTGCAGTGTCTGTGATCTAAGGTGACAGGGCAGTGATGGAGCACAGGAGCCCCTGTGGACAGTGTAGGAATGATAAACTGGACGGGGGGGGGGGGTGTCAGAGAAGATGGCCTTGCCTGGACTGTCATGGGCAATGACAAGCCCTCCCAGGGAGATGCTGGCTCTCTGGCAGCTCTGCAGAGCACCAACAGGTCCGATGAAAGAGTAGCCAGTTGGGTGACCAAGGAGGACTGCTCAGAGAGGTTGGTAAAGAGGAACCAGAAGCTGGGTGTGGCGGCAGCGCAGGCCTTCAACTTTAATCCCAGCACTTGGGAGGTAGAGGCGGGCCAACCTGGTCTACAGAGTGAGTTCCAGGACAGCCAGGGCTACACAGAAAAACCCTATAAAAAAATAAATAAAATAAAATAAGAACCAGAAAGACAGCACTTCAGTGAGAAAGTGGCCCAAACAGTTTTGGAAAGAGCTTTTGGAAGGGTGATGACGTCAGGCGGGAGCGGCAAGAATGGCAGCAAGAGCAGAAGTCGCTACTGAGAAGTTCGCTTGCTCGTCAGGAGGACGAGGGACGCCCATCATCCAGGCGCAAGTGCTTGCTGTTTTAGGGTGAAGAGCTGTGTACATGCAGGTTGGCAGGTGCCCATATGAAAAGGCAGAAGACAATATCACACAAAGTCTCCAAACAGTGGGGAAGGGGTCGGGTCGAGGCCAGTGCTTGCCTAGTACACACAAAGATGTAGTAACCTCCATCCCCACCGCAGCCTGAACTTGGAGTCCTGATGCATGCATGTGATACCAGCAGCACGGAGAGGGTGCGGGGAGGGCGGAGGCAGGAACAGGGGAAATTCAAGGTCATCCTCAGCCACTCCGGGAATCTGGGGCCAGAGTTGCTGGCTGTGATGACTCTATCTCAAAAAGCAAAAAGTGAGGGCCAGCGAAAGGGCTCAGCAGGTAAAGGTGCCTGCTACCATAAACCGGGCGGTGGTGGCACATGCCTTTAATCCCAGCACTAGGGAGGCAGAGGCAGGCAGATCGCTGTGAGTTCGAGGCCAGCCTGGTCTACAAAGTGAGTCCAGAACAGCCAAGGCTACACAGAGAAACCCTGTCTAAAAAAAAAAAAAAAAAAAAAAAAAAAGTGCCTGCTACCAAATCTGGCGACTTGAGTTCATCTCTCTGGGATCCCTATGGTGGGGAGATCATCCCCACTAATTGTCCTCTGACCTCCACGCTTGTGCAATGGCATGAAAAAAAACCACACTCATGCTCACACACACATTTTTTTTTAAATTGCAGGGGTGGAGAGAGGGAGGGGTCTAAGCAGCTAAGCCTTGAGGTGGTACTGCTCCAGCATCCCCCAGTACGCAGGCTCAGAGCAGCAGATTACAGGAGAGGTCACATTTCCTAGGCAGTTCCAGCCTTCCGTGCTCAGCCCAAGGCAGGGAAGGTCCAGAGACCATCGCTGAAGGGGGTGGGTGCCGTCGATCCTCTCCCCTCACTATCTGGGGTACCTAGAGCAGAGCTCATAGGTTCTTTCTCTGCTTCTGATCCCCGTTTCCACGGAAACAGGCACCGGCAATTGTCAAAGTCCCAGCTTTCAAACACAGGTCTCTTCCAAACTTACTCTCATGTGACTTACGCATCAGGGTTGTTGGGCCTGCAGGACACCCCACGATCCATCTAGGCCACATCCACCTGGCTCCCACTTCAATATTACAATGGAAATCCCGGCCTGACCCCACCCAGAATGTCCAAGCAGCAGTCTCACAGTCAGGTAGTGCTCAGGTAATTGACCTCTGAGGTGACAGGGCCTGAAGTCAATAGTTGTGTGGTTAGTGTCTCAGGAGCCTGCCAGTCTGAGGCTGGGGTCTCCAAAACTTCAAGCTGAGGCCATGGAACCCAAGACCTGTTTCCTGGTCTTTAAAACCTGGGGCTCAGCCAGCCTTTAATCCCAGCACGCAGGAGACAGAGGTAGGAGGATTGCTGTGAGTTCAAGACCAGCCTGGTCTACAAAGTGAGTCCAGGACAGCCAAGGCTACACAGAGAAACCCTGTCTCGAAAAAACCAAAACAAACAAACAAAAAAACCCTGGGGCTCACAATAGGGGGAATGAGAGAGCACAAATCCCCTGCTGCAAGCCTGATTGGTGGTCAAAGTCAGGTTTGTAGGAAAAGAGTTTCTTTAGGGCAAGCCAGCAGACCTGCTCCTCCCTTAGCTCTCTGCTTCCACTACCACCCCCAACACCCCATCCTTTTCATTTCTGTCACCCTCTGTTCCTGCCTCCTGGTCTGTCCTCTTGTCTCTCTGTCTCTTTCAGCAGGCTCCTCGCTGGGTTTTGGCCTGCTCTGGCCATTGCTGGATGCCTTGTGTGTGTGGTGTGGTGTCTGGCCTGGTGAAAGAGAATGGACAGTGTTTGAGGGGAGATTGTGCCTCACTCCTTCTCTCGTCCTGTCCTTCCCTGCCCTCTGTCTTCCCTCTTAACCTCACTCGCCATGTGTTTTTGTTACTGTGTGTGTGTGTGTGTCTGTGTGTGTGTGTGTGTACAACCACTACAACATATGGGTGTTCAGGTTTGAGAACACCCTTGGGTCTTGGGTTTTTTCCATCCTGTGGGTCATGGAGAGTGGACTCAGGTCATCGAGTTTGTCAGCATGCATCTTTACCCACTTTCACGGTCTGAGCCCTCCCGGCCTTCATCTGTGTTTTGGATTTTTTAACACGGGCTTCCCTCCCTCCCCTACTCCTCTGTCTCTGTGCTCTGACTCTGTCCCTTCTGTTCTCTAGCACTGTCTCTTGCATGCGTGCACGAAACAGCAGCAGCAGTAGGTGGTAGCTGCAGCAGCAACAGCAGCAGCAGCAGCAACAGCAGGCCCTCACTCTCTCTCTTGCACACATGCACACAGCAGCAGCAGCAGCAGCAGCAGTAGGTGGTAGCAGCAGGAGCAACAGCAGGCTCTCTCTCTCTCTCTCTCTCTCTCTCTCTCTCTCTCTCTCTCTCTCACACACACACACACAGATGCACACAGCAGCAGCAGGTTCTTTCTGGCTCCTGGCTTCTTCTTCTTCTTCTTCTTCTTCTTCTTCTTCTTCCTCCTCCTCCTCCTCCTCCTCCTCTTCTTCTTCTTCTTGTTTTTGTTTTTGTTTTTCGATGCAGGATTTCTCTATGTCTATGTAGCCTTGGCTGTCCTAGACTCACTTTGTAGACTAGGCTGGCCTTGAACTCACAGCAATCTACCTGCCTCTGCCTCCCGAGTGCTGGGATTAAAGGCGTGTGCCATCACGCCCAGCCCAGCTCCTGGCTTCTAAGACCTAGTTTTTCTCAACCCAGCAAGTGCCCCACCTAAGGACCCGACCCTAGGGTCAAAGGGCTTCCCTGTCCAAAAACGAGCCCCAGATACAGGTGCCGAGTGGAGCTACACCTTGTCTGATGAGACCCAGTCACCACCCAACCTTTCAAGGGGCCCCACTTCCACTCTGAGCAAGGAGTAGACTAAAGGAGTTCACATAAAGAGGTTGCGCATCCCAGACCCCAACCTCTAGCCTGCCCCCTAGTCCGCGTTCTTCGCTGCTCCCCAATCATGTCCCTTATATCCCAGGCCGGAAGTAAGAGCTGTGATGCCATTCTCTGGGTACAGCACAGAGCAGGATGAGCCACACATGTCACCATATGTGGCTGCTTCAGTTTCTTGGTATGCTCAGGGGATTTGCCAAGGAAAATGGACAAAGAGGTATAAAATCCCCATCATGCACCAAAGGCTGGTCTCCATGGTAGTGAAATGTTCCGACCTGGGATCAGCGAAGCCTGAGTTTGTGAGGCCTTATTCTGCCACCTATGGTCATGCCGTTGTCCCATGAACCCTGGCCTCCACTCTATAAACCGAGGGTGGCCACACAAATTCTTGAGGCTGCAGCTAGCTAAGTGGGATGACAGCCATTGCCTGCTTAGTCAAGTGCCTGACCTGGTGTGTGGCCAGGAAAAGGTAGGTGACACTCAGGGACTACGTTTTTAGGTGGCCGCAACAAACCTAAAAGCAGGTAGCATTTCACCTAGCTCCCAGGAGAGGAAGCTGAGGCTTAGTGGGGAAGAGTGATGCACAAGTCCCCTCACCCACCCACTGTCCCGTACCCCACCTCCAGCCATGGCTGCACTAGCTGACCGTGAGGCTGGACCCTGAGCACCCTTGAAGCTGGTGAGATGGCTCAGTGGGTAAAACCAGGAGCCTTCTGCTAAGCTAATGACCTGAGCTCAAGCCACAAGCCGCGTGTGTGGAAGGAGAGAACCAACTCCCACAAATTCTCCTCTAACCTCCACACTCACAGTGTGGCACTACGTATGCATACCAAAATAAATACAATGTAAAAGAAAAAAAAGTTAGGCATGCCTTTTTGGTTGGTTTGGTTTAATTTTTTGAGACAGGGTTTCACTGTGTAGCCTTGGCTGTCCTGGACTCACTTTGTAGACCAGGCTGGCCTCGAACTCACAGAGATGCACCTGCCTCTACTTCCCGAGTGCTGGGATTAAAGGCATGAGCCATCACTGAGTTCAAGGCCAGCCTGGTCTGCAAATCGAGTTCCAGGACAGCCAAGGCTGCACAGAGAAACACTGTCTTGAAAAAAAAGGGGGTGGGTTGAGGGCTGGAGAGATGACTCAGTGGATAAGAGCCCTGTCTGCTTTTCCAGAGGTCCTGAGTTCAATTCCCAACACCCACATGGTGGTTCATAATAACCATCTATAATGAGATCTGGTACCTCTCCTGGAAGGCAGGCATACATATAGGCAAAACATTGTATACATAATAAATAAATAAACCTTTTTTTAAAAAAAGAAAAAAAGCCAGCAGTGGTGGTACATGCTTTTATTTATTTTATATATATATATTTTATTAATTTATTCATATTGCATCTCAGTTGTTAGCCCATCCCTTGTATCCTCCCATTCCTCCCTCCCTCCCGCTTTCCCCCTACTCCCCTCCCCTATGTCTGTGACTGAGGGGGACCTCCTCCCCCTGTATATGCTCATAGGGTATCGAGTCTCTTCTTGGTGACCTATTATCCTTCCTCTGAGTGCCACCAGGCCTCCCCATCCAAGGGACAATATGGGGTACCAGAGTTTGTGTGAAAGTCAGATCTCCTTCTCCACTTAACAGTGGAGAATGTCCTGTCCATAGGCTAGTCTGGGTAGGGGTTTGAGGCACACGCCTTTAATCCCAGCACTTGGGAGGCAGAGTCAGTCGGATCACTGTGAGTTCAAGGCCAGTCTGGTCTACAAAATGAGTCCAGGACAGCCAATCTGCACAGACTTGGTCTCGAAAAACCAACCAACCAACCAAACAAACAAACAAAAAACCCAACAACAACAAAAAACAAAAGAAATGTATCTTTCACTCCTAGAACTTTCACCATGTACACGCCCGCCTAGCCCATAGGCCTCCCTGAGCACAAGCCTGCGCCGACTCACTGGGCCCAGCGTGCTTGCAAGAGGAAATTACTTTATGAGAGCAGAAGCCCAGGTCCTGGGAGGCTGAGCCCTGAAGTAGACGTGAAGAAGAGTGGAAGCAGCCAGAGCTGTGAATGATGGGGCATTTGAAACTCCTCCGCAGCGGTGTCTGCTATTTGCAAGCAAGTGTTATTCCTGAGTGTGGCTCATCTTATACATGGAAACAAGAGTGGGAGGGTGGCAGGCAGAGGCTTCCCCAGGCAGGAAGGTGGGTAGCAAATGACAACCCTCAATGACAAGATTATCCTGGGAACAGCACAGAGCAGAGAGATGCCAGTGTAGCTTACCAGCGGATCCCAAGACTAAGTCACCCAGGTGCCCTGAGGTAGGGGCAGCGTGCTGTGGAAGGCCCCAGCTGGGCCCCAGTATCTAAGCATCACATGCTCCATTCTGTCTTCCAAGTGGCTGGAATCCAGTGGGAGAGTGGGAGGGCTAGCAAAGCAGTCTGAAGTGAGGAAGAAGCAGGAAGGAGGCTCCTGGTAGTCTGCATGATAATGCTACCTCACCTCCCCCATTTTTGGTACCTGCTTTTATTTTTCCAATTTGTCATAGCCATGTGAGTCACAATGAATTCCCAAGCCTAGCTGCCTGTGGTTGGTAGGTTGGCTGGCTGATGTCAAAACAAATCAACGCGAGGTTTGAGTAAGAGGCTGGGGCTGTACTCTAGGTAAGGCAACATCACGTCTCAGAAAATGAGCCGTGTTCAAAGCGTCTCCTTCTCTGCTAGGTATTTCCTTAGGGGTCTATAAACATGATTCCGATGCAAAGAGACGTTTCGAAACAAAGCAACTGGGCTCAAGGTTAGTGAAAGAGAAAAGAAGAGAAATCAGGACCAAAAAAAGAACAAAATGAACATATATATGCTATGAATGATCATGAGAGGTCCCTGCTGGCCAAGATAAAAAGGGAAACAAGAAGCCGGGCATGGTGGTGCACGCCTGTAATCCCAGCACTCGGGAGGCAGAGCCAGGTGGATCTCTGTGAGTTCAAGGCCAGCCTGGTCTACATAGTAAGTCCAGGACAGCCAAGGCTACACAGAGAAACCCTGTCTCGAAAAACCAAATTAATTTAAAAGGGAAACAAGATAAAAAGATACAGAGCTCTTGTCGTAAAGGGAACAGAGGGGGCTGGAAAGATGGCTATGCCATCAAGAACTGCCCTTGAAGAGGACCAGGGTTTGATTCCCAGCACTCAATATGAGGCAGTTCACAACTTGTAACTCCTGTCCCAGGGGATTCAATCCCCTCTGGGTTCTGTGGGCACCTGCATGCATGTGGTACACGTAAACTCACCCAGGCACACACACATACACAGAAATTAAAATAATGAATAAATATTTTTGAAATAGGGAATAGAAACTTACGTTCAGACAGAGCAATTTCAGCGTTTTAAATGTGCACCACTTTATTTCCTCCCCGGTATTCATGGTGATAAGCTGTGTGATCCCCACTTGAGATGCTTCCGTGGATGCCATGGTGGTAGCTCCAGCACTCTTGTCAGCTGCTGTGGATACAGGCTGCTGACGGTCCACAGGAGAACTCCCCTGGGAACGCCCGTTTGGCTTCAGGACATGACCAACCTTCACGCAGAGGCGCATCACTTTAAGGGGTGCATCACTTCCTGCATCATGAAATCAGAAGATGTAGTTCAGGGCTACATAACCTTCTCCCACCACACCCCTCAAGAAACGTTTATGCAACTTCAAGAAGAAATAAGTCTATGTGGTGGCTGGAGGATTGGCTCAGTGGTTAAGAGAATGTGCTGCTTCTTCATAGGACCAGAGTTCGATTCCCAGAACCCCCGGTTAGTGGGTCATCATTTCCTGTACATCCAGATCCAAGGTATTTGATACACTTAACTGAATTTTAAAAGTACTTGTATGCAAATACATACACCTACATAGACACACACAGAGATATGATAAAAACAAATATTTCAAAAGTATACAAATACACAGTTATTGCTAATAAAGCATCAAGCAGTTGACTCGGGGCTGAGAGATGGCGGAGGGGGGTTACGAGCACCTATTGCTCTTTCAGAGGACCGAAGTTTGGTTCCCAGTATTTGGTTTACAACTATTTTTAAGTGCAGTCCCAGAGGATGAGATACTCTCTTCTGGTGTCTGTGGGCACCAGGTACACACTTGATGTGCAAACATATACAAAAGCAAAACACTCATACACATAAAGTAAAATACAAGAAAAAATTAAGTTTGATTTTTCCCCCCAAGACAAGGTTTCTCTGTGTAGCCTTGACTGCCCTGGACTCACTTTGTAGACCAGGCTGGCCTCGAACTCACAGAGCTCTGCCTGCCTCTGCCTCCCAAGTGCTGGGATTAAAGGCTTGCGCCACCACACCCAGCTAATTTCCTTGTTTCTATTTGTCTTGTTTGTCTGAGACAAGGTTTTACTATGTAGTCCTGGCTGCTCAGAAGCTCAGTATGTGGAGGAGGCTGGCCTCGGAACTTAGAGATCCACATGTCTCTGCCTCCTGCATGCTGGAATTAAAGGTATGTGCCACAAAGCCCAGCCAAAAGCAAATTTTAAAGTGTTTAATTATTATTTACATGAGCTTTTTCTTGTTTTTGTTTTGCTTTGTTTTTGTGTTTTTGATTTTTTGAGATAGGGTTTCTCTGTAGCCTTGGCTGTCCTGGAACTCACAGAGATCTGCCTGCCTCTGTATGTGCCACCACATCCAGTTTGTGATACACACACACACACATGTACACATGTGTGCACATATATGTTCCATGCAATACTTGTGGACACAGTGTCATATCCCCTAAAACTGAAATTGTGGACAGTTGTGAGCCATTGTGTGGATTCTGGGAACTGAATCCAGGTCCTCTCAAAGAGTAGCTAGCGCTCTTAACCACTGAGCCATCTCTCCATTTTTTCTTTTTTTTTTTTTTTGAGATAGTGTTTCTCTGTGTAGCCTTGATTGTCCTGGACTCACTTGCTTTGTAGACCAGGCCTCGAATTCACAGTGATCTGCCTCCCTCCGCCACCCTCCCCCCTAAGTGCTGGTCTTAAAGGTGCCACCATGGCAGCTCCAGATCTTAATGTAAGAAAATTCAATAAAATTGAAGTAAATGGATTGCTGGCTTATTTTTTCATTTATTTGATTTTGGTTGTAAGAGACAGGGTTTCTCTGTGTAGCCCTTACCGTCTTGGCACTCACTCTGTAGACCAGGCTGAACTCAAACACAGAATCTGCCTGCCTCTGCCTCCCAAGTGCTGGGATTAAAGTTGTGTGCCACCTCCTCCACTACCACCATCACCACCGCTAGGCTTATCTTTTCATAAAGAATTAAATCTTGAGCCGGGCTTTGTGGTACATGCCTATAGTCCCAGCACTCGGGAGGCAGAGGCAGGCAGATCTCTGTGAGCTCGAGGACAGCCTGGTCTATAAAGTGAGTCCAGGACAGCCAAGGCTACACAGAGAAACCTTGTCTTGAAAAACAAAACAAAACAACAACAACAACCAAAAAGAATTAATTCTTGGGCAATGCTAGCCCAGCAGGCTAAAGTACTTGCTGCTAACTTGATAACCTAAGTTTGATTCCTAGAGCCTACATGGCAGAAGGATGGAACAAACTTCCTCAATTTGTCTTCTACAACCACATGTGCTCTATAGCACTAATACACACACACACACACAAACACACACACATACACACACACAGAGTTTGTAACGGAGAAGAAGAAGAAGAAGAAGAAGAAGAAGAAGAAGAAGAAGAAGAAGAAGAAGAAGAAGAAGAAGAAGAAG
>OU015754.1:44388137-44407272 GCA_907169655.1 Acomys percivali | reverse complement strand
AGAAGAAGAAGAAGAAGAAGAAGAAGAAGAAGAAGAAGAAGAAGAAGGAGAATCTCTGAATTTGGGGCCAGTCTGGTCTACAGAGTGAGATCCAGAACAGCCAGGGCTACATAGAGAAATCCTGTCTCAAAAACAAAACAACAGGGGCTGGAGAAATAGCTCAGTGGTTAAGAGCTCCACCTGCTCTTCCAGAGGTCCTGAGTTTAATTCCCAGCAACCACATTATGGCTCACAACCATCTATAATGAGATCTGATACCCTCTTCTGCAGATAAAGCACTCATATGCAATAAATAAAATAAACAAAACAAAACAACAACAAAAATTAAAACCCTAGTAGGTGGGCCTGGCAGTGGTGGTACACGCCTTTAATCCCAGCACTTGGGAAGCAGAGGTACAAGGCTAGCCTGGTCTACAATGTTCAGTAGTTCTAGGTCAGCCAGGGCTAAAACAGAGAAACCCTGTCTCGAAGGATAAAAAAAGGTTGGGGCCTACAGGGCTCAAGGAAATGATGCTGTCACTGTATCTATTAAGCTCATTAAAACCATGATGACTCCGGCAGCTACTGTGGCTGCCTTCAGCAAAGGGAATGTCAACACTGAGAGATGACCCTGACCATCAGTAGCACAAAGGGAATGTTCCCACAGGACTGGAACAGAGTGCCTCTGAGTCACACTCAGGTGACTCACTGAGGTGCCCTCTGGTGTCCCTTGCCTGGCATTAGTGCCATGTGAGCAAGGAGAGCCACTGTGGTCTGAACAGGGCACAGTAACCTAGGGCTCAGTTCCTTAGGGTGAATGTTTGCACCAGGCAGGCTGTCTGGGTGAGAAGAAATGCTTACAAAACCTCAGGGGTACTACATGTGGCAGCGCACGCCTTTAATCCCAGCCACTGCCTCTCCCGGGCTTGCCTTCCTGCCTCAACTACAACTGTCACAATGAAGGTGGGTTTCCAGGAAGTTCAACTGAATACAGACCTAGTAGTAATGTACTCACGGCACCAGGGACCAGGCATACACCTTCCCCACTGTGTCCTGGAGGGAACTCTCAAAGCTGACAAATGCTTTCTTATGTTAAGCCATACAATTTTGGTTTTTGTTTGGTTTGGTTTGGTTTTTTGAGACAGAGTTTCTCTGTGTAGTCTTGGCTGTCCTGGACTCACTCTGTAGACCAGGCTGGCCTCGAACTCACAGCAATCCACCTCCTGAGTGCTGGGATTAAAGGCGTGTGCCACCACGCCTGGCAGCCATACAATTTTTGTTCAGTATTTATTAAGGAACCAAAAGTTTATGTCTGCCATAATGGTGATGGTATACACCTGTAATCCCAGTACTCAGGAGGCACAGGCAGGCAGATCTCTGAGTTCGTGGCCAGTCTGGTCTATAGAGAAGTACCAGGGTAGCCAGGGCTACACGGAGAAACCCTGTCTTAAAAAAGAAAAAGAAACCCTGGGAGATGCAGTGCATGCTTGTAATCCTAGCACTCTAGGAAGCAGAAGCATGAGGATTTCTGTGAGTTCAAGGCCAGCCTGGTCTAAAAAGTGAGTCCAGGACAGTCAAGGCTACACAGAGAAACCCTGTCTCAAAAAAACAGCAATAGGGGGCTGGAGAGATGGCTCACTGGTTAAGAGCGCCGACTGCTCTTCCAGAAGTCATGAGTTCTATTCCCAGCAACCACATGGTGGCTCACAACCATCTATAATGTGATCTGATGCCCTCCTCTGGCTGCAGGTGTACATGCAGGCAGAACACTGTATACATAATAAATAAATAAATAAATATTTTAAAAAAACAACAATAACAGAACACAAACAAACAGAGGACAGAGACCATACCTACTATAGGACCAGATCCAAGAGTTAAAACCTTTTTTTAAAAATATGAATTCATCATTTATTTTATTATTTAAAACATTTTTAGCCGGGCGTGGTGGGGCATGCTTTTAATTCCAGAACTTGGGAGACAGAGACAGGTAGATTGCTGCAAGTTCGAGGCCAGCCTGGTCTACAAAGCAAATCTAGGACAGCCAAAGCTACACAGAGAAACCCTGTCTCAAAAATAAAAAAAAATTAAAAAAAAAATATATATATATGTTTGTTTGTTTTCTGTGTGTGAATGTTCGTCTCCATATATGCATATGCACCATATGCATGCATAGTGCCTTCAGGGACCAGAAGAGACTGTTGGGTTCCCTTGAGCTGGAGTTACAGATGATTGCAAGCTGTGGTGTGTGTGCTGTGAGCTGAACCCAGGTCATTTGTAAAAGCAGCAAGTGCTCTTAACCAATGGGCTAGCTATCTCTCTGGCCTCCCTAGTATGTTTTTAAAGCCTGAGTCTTTTTTTTTTTTTTTTAGTTTTTTTTCAAGGCAGGGTTTCTCTGTGTTATCTTGGCTGTCCTGAACTCGTTTTGTAGACCAGGCTGTCCTCAAACTCACAGTGATCCACCTGCCTCTGCCTCCTGAATGCTGGGATTACAGATGCGTACCACTGTGCCTGGCAAAAGCCTGGGTCTTATGCTGCCCAGACAGATTGGAACTAAACTCCTGGACTAATGTGATTATCTGGCCTCAGCTTCCCAAATCACTGAGACACTATATTCACGGGATTCATGAGCCACTGAACCTTGCTGTCTTCCCTGCCCCCATATATGCACTTCGTAAGGATTTATATCATAAGGAAAATAACACAATGTCTAAATTCACTGTAAAAGGAAATTGATTGTAGCATTGTTTATGACACTTGAAAGCAAAATAATCCTTGTGGGTGGAATAATCTTTGACACAGTGTATCGACATCACAGAATACTCGGTAAACTCTGGCTGCAAGCCTTTTCTTCAGGTCAAATTCTAGCTACCTCCCAGTCTGTTACCCTCTTGCAGGGCACTCAAAAGATTATTTTTCCTTAAAAAAAAAAAAACCAAAAAAACAGTAACAAACTGTATGGGCTTTACGGTCCTTTACTTCGTTTTGCTTAGGCTTTGCCTAGGCTAGCTTCCCACCAGCTGTCATCTCGCCTCAGCCTCTCAGGTCCTATGATTACAGGTATGTGCCACCATGCCTGGCTTAAACATTGTATTAATTGTAAACATATTTGATAAACTAAAGAAACTAGTCACCCCATCACTAGGTATTGGTGAGCACGATTCTGTATGCCACAGAGTTCACATGGCCACGCCTGACAGCTCTGGTCTGGTGGGATAGACAGACAGAGCGCTAACTCTTGGCCACATTTAGGGCTCTGAAATGCAGTGGTTGGCAACCTTCCCTGTTCTGCGACCCTTTTATACAGCTCCTCATTTGCCATGACCCCCAAACCATAAAATTATTTTTGCTACCACTTCATAACTGTAAATTTGCTACTGTTTTGAATCGTAGCATAAATCTCTGTTTCCAGAGGTCTAAGCAACCGCTGTCCAAGGGCTGTTTGACAACCCCAGAGACTGTGATCCACAGGTTGAGAACTGCTGTTTCCAAGGCAGTAACACTTTGGTTTGGGGAAGGGGAAAAAAACTAGACTTGGGGGGGCTAGAGAGATGGCTCAGAGGGTAAGAGCACCGACTGCTCTTCCAAAGGTCATAAGTTCAATTTCCAGCAACCACATGTTGGCTCACAACCATCTATAATGTAATCTGTATACGTAAGAAATAAATAAATATTAAAAAAAAACTAGACTTGGGGCTAGAGAAATGGGTCTGCAGACAAGAACACTGGCTGCATTTCCAGAGGACCCAGGTTTGAGTCTTGGCACCCACAAGGTGGCATGCAACCAGATGTAACTATCAGCCCAGGTTATCTGATGCCCTCTTCTGGCCTATGCAGGCACTACATGCTTGTGGTGTACAGACATACACGCAAACAAAACACCCATAGACATAAAGTACATTTTTGTTTGTTTGGGTTTTGATTTTCAGAGACAGAACGTGTTCCAGGACAGCCAGGGCTACACAGAGAAAACCCTGTCCTGAAAAACTGAGAGAAAGGGAGGGGTGGGAAGTGAAGAGTAAATGTTGGGGTCCAGGAGAAGATGCTAAGCAACCCCTGCACCTATCCTAAAGGCATCTACTGGTTGGCTTAGCAGCAAGCCTCTAAGACTGAGAAAGTGCCTTACAGAGAGACAGCAAACAAGGGCAATTTTCCTCTGCCGGGTGTTGTCGTGACTGGCGTGCGGTTTGTATCTGCTGCCACATCTTCCAACCTTGAAAGGGTTTGACTTCAGGATGAGTCTGCCCCTGAGGGCGGCAGAGACAGAGACAGAAAGCTGGTTCCTCGGCATTTTTCAGCTGCTGACTGTCTAGAGGCGGCTCAGCTCCCTCTCTGCCTCCTCCCAGAGCAAGGTACTCTGGTTTCTGGCGGTTTCAACCAGTTTGAGCCAGGACAGAATGTTCAATGTTGCCAAAGGACATTCTGAGCCCTAGTGACAGGAAGAGCAGGATCTGACGCACAGAATGGCAGTGGCAGAAGCTGGACCAGTGCGGGGGATGCTGCCAGCTGCTCAGGAGAGGCCAGATGGGCCAGGGCATGGCAGATTATGATGTGAAGATGCCAGACCGTTTCCTGGAGGATGACAAGGGCGGGGTTGTTCTTTTTTCTTTTTCTTTTTAATCTAGTCAAGAGTCCTGTGTGGTAATGTGATTTTTGTTTTTGTTTTGTTTTTCGAGCCAGGGTTTCCCTGTGTAGCCTTGGCTGTCCTAGCCTCACTTTGTAGACCAGGCTGGCCTCGAACTCACAGCGATCCACTTGCCTCTGCCTCCCGAGTGCTGGGATTAAAGGCATGCGCCACCACATGCAATGTGATTTTTAAGACTTGTCCCTTAGGAAGATTGTTCTGGAAATGGAACTGATGGAAAGTAGAGAGGAGCAAGCATGGAGGCCAATGGGAAGGACTGTGGACAGACAACAGGCAGGGCAGGGGAGAAGAAGAGACAGGAAGGAGGAAGCCCAGCCTGGTGAAGCATGCCAACAACCCTAGCACAGGAAAATGGAAGTAGGAGGGCCAAGGGTTCAAGGCCAGCCTAAACTGCACGGTGAGATTAAGGCTATGCTAAGGTCTAGGAAAACCTTGTAGGAGGAAAGAGAGGCAGGGGAGGAAAAAAAGAAAAGTGAAGTGTGAGTTGTTGGGCCAGATGGTTAGTGCCTACAGGGACAAAGATGAGGTTCTCACTGCTTTCAGGCTTGGGCGTCTGAAGGGTAGTGTGCAGAGACAGGAGCACGCAGACATGTGTGGGAGACAAAGCTAAGTCTAGACAAGATGTGAGTGAGGTGCCCCAACATCCCACTGGTGTCGGGGAAATCCCACTGGAGGACTTCCAGTGCCTTTCAGGCGAGCATCAAGGCTTACTTTGGGGGAATGTGCTGTACAGGAAATCATCTTAAGGTCACAGCGATAAGTCCAAAAGGTGTCCAGCAGTGGTGGCGCACGCCTTTAATCCCAGGGCTTGGGAGGCAGAGGCAGGTAGATCTCTGTGAGTTTGAGGCCAGCCTGGTCTACAGAGTGAGTTCCAGGACAGCCAAGGCTACACAGGGGAACCCTGTGGGGGTAGAGGGTGGGAGGTGGACTATAGTTTGTACCTGGCTAATGACAGGGCCTGCTTTCCTCTAACATTGTTTTGTTTAAGTTTTTTCTTTTTTGGAGGTGTGGGGGTTGGTTTTTTTTTGAGATAGCATTTCTCTGGGTAGCCTTTGCTGTTCTAGAACTTACTCTGTAGACCACGCTGGCCTCAAACTCAGAGATTCGCCTGCCTCCTTCCAAGTGCTGGGATTAAAGATGTGCACCGCCATCACTACCCAACTGTTGGTGTGTAAAGGAGGTTTTACCACGTAACCCTGGTTATCCCTGCCTGGCTTTGAATTCACTCTGTAGACCAGGTTGATGAAATTTACAATCCTCCTGCCTCAGGAGGCTGAGTGCTGGGATATGTCTACCTCTCTATGGACCTGAATTCTGGTCGGTTGCATAAGGTTTAGTTCACCCCCAACATGGAACTTTGTTTTTGTCTGTACTCCCCAAATAAATCCCCAAGCAAGGGCTCATTATGAAGGAAGTACATTTGGGGAGTGACTTAGGTAAGGAGAAGAGAAAATGGGGCAAAGAGTTCTAACTGTATTCCGGATGGATGTTCTGTCCTACTAGAACCTTCTACAGAGAACAGCCTGAACCTCAGAACAGTGCGAGGATAAAGGAAGGGAGCCAGGAGCGCCTTGGGCAAGGATGCGCGCCTCACTTCTCTGGGTTGCCCATGTGAAGACCCAGCACCAGCACCTACCGGTGCCTCAAATGACAGCACCAGAGACGCAAGGGCAGGAGGTGGGAGGCAGAGGCTCCTCATTTTGAGATGAAGGCTGTTGGTACCCACACAGAGGTAAAGGGCATACAGCACGGAAGGAGAGGAGGGCAGAAGAGGAAGGGTTCAGGGATGGTGCCTAACGCAGACCTGGAAAGGGCTGCTCGCGCTGCCTCCTGGGAGACTGTCCCAGTCATCCTCACCAAGTTGTAATGATTGTGTTTTCCCTCTGTTACAGAACAGCTGCGCCGCAGCCTTCCAGTTCACCGCTTTAGGCTCACAACAGTCACAGGCAGTTTCTGTTGCCTAGGACCAAAAGCTTCTAATGAACGGCTAAGGTGAGGGCAAAGGCTGTGGGAGGGGAAAGGCCACTGGCAGAGCTCAGGGGCGGAGCCTACTATTAGCACCTGTGAGGCTGTGGGCTCCATCTCCTACAGAGAGGGAGTCCTCACGAGGTTGTGGGTCTTGTACTCTCAGACTCGAGCAGTTCTCGTACCTCAGCTTCCTGAGTATCTGTGACTACGGGCATATGACATTTCTCTTTTTTGTTTTGTTTTTGTTTGTGTGTTTGTTTGTTTGGTTGGTTTTGGTTTTGGTTTTTTGAGACAGGGTTTTTCTGTGTCATCTTGGCTGTCCTGGACTCACTCTGTAGACCACGCTGGCCTCGAACTCACAGTGATCTGCCTGCCTCTGCCTCCCGAGTGCTGGGATTAAAGGTGTGCACCACCACACCTGGCGTTTTGTTTTGTGTTTTGAGACAGGGTTTCTCTGTGTAGGCCTGGCTATCCTGGAACTCTCTTTGTAGCCCAGGGGGCCTCGAATTCAGAGATCCACCTGCCTCTGCCTCCATATCTGGCGTTTCTTGAAAGGTCATATTGTAAAACTGACCTCGCTGAGCTTGCCTCTTTTTGTTTGTTTGTTTGTTTGTTTGTTTGTTTGTTTTTCATTTTGAGGTAGGGTCTCACTATGTAGCTCTGGCTATCCTGGAATTCACGATGTAGACCACGCTGGCCTTGAAATCATAGAAATCCACCTGCCTCTGTCTCCTGAGCACTGAGATTAAAGGCATGTCCCATTGTCCTGGTTGGTTTTCTTTTTCTTTTTCTTTTTCTTTTTTTTTTTTTTTTTTTTGATTTTTCGAGACAAGGTCTCTCTGTGTAACCTTGGCTGTCCTAGACTCACTTTGTAGACCAGGCTAGCCTTGAACTCACAGCGATCCGCCTGCCTCTGCCTCCCAAGTGCTAGGATTAAAGGCGTGTGCCACCACTGCCCGGCCTGGTTTTCTTTTTCTTTCTTTCTTTTTTATTTTCAACTTGACAAAAGCTAGAGTCATTTGAGAAGAGGGAACCTCGACTGAGAAAATGCCCTAACCAGAGTGCCCTGTGGGTAAGCCTGTGGAGGCAGTTTTTTGATTAAGGATTAACATGGGAGAACCCAGCCCACTATGAGTGACCCTACTCTTTTTCCCTCCTTTTGGTTTTTCATAACACATATAGATATATGTCAGGTTTTTGTTTTTTGTTTTTTTTTAAGATAGGGTTTCTCTGTGTGGTCTTGGCTGTCCTGGACTCGCTCTGTAGACTAGGCTGGCTTTGAACTCACATTGATCCACTTGCCTCTGCCTTCTGAGTGCTGCCATTAGAGGGATGTACCACCACCGCCCGGCCGACACACTCATTCTTTATAAGAGCTTTATAGTACCTCAGGGTATGAGTTAAACAAATGACCTTCCAAGATTATTCAGTGCTGAGAGTATATGTGTGTTCCAGTGAGCTGTCACCCCTTGTCACTATCTTCAGCAGATTTGGGGGTTGGCTTTTTATTTATTTTTCCTTCTGTTTATTTGGAGCAGCCTTGTGTAGCTCAGGCTGGCTTCCAAGTTTCTATCCATCTGAGGATAACTTCTGCTCCTCCTGCCTCCCCTGTCTGAGTGCTGGGATTAGAGGTGGGTACCACTCTCTTAGGTACCCTTTGCTGCTGTGATAAAACACAGTGACCAAGAGCAACTTCCAGGCAGAAGTGTTTACTTTGGCTTACACTTCCAGAGGAAGAGAGTCCACCGAGGCTGGAAGGCATGGCAGCAAGCCCCAGGCTTCCGTCTACACCCGGGAAGCAGAGAGAGTGAACTGGAAGGGGAGCAAGGGGGTGAAACCCCAGAATCCAACCCCTCAGTCATGTACTTCCTCCAACAAGCTGCACTTCCTAAAGGTTCCAAACCAAGGAGCCCAGATATTCAAACACCTGAGCCCATGGGGGACATTTTTCTTTTCAAGCAATCACAACCGTTCTGCCCAGTTTGTCTATTTGTTTTAACTTGTTTTTTTTTAAAATATAAATAATTAATTTAATGTGCATTGGTGTGCGGGTGTCAGATCCTTTGGAACCTGAATTATAGACAGTTGTGACCTGCCATGTGGATGCTGGGAATTGAACATTACTCTTTGCCACTGAGCCATCTCTCCAGCCCTTGTTTTAACTTGTTTGATTGGTTGGTTTGAGTCAGGATCTCACTTTGGTCCAGGAGTTCTGATCCTCTTGCCTCAGCCTCCCAAGTGCTAGATTATAGGCCTTTAGCACATTACTTAATCTTGAAAATCTGGTAGGTGAAACTAGTTTCTCATTGGCTTAACTTACTTTCATTTAATTATAAGTGGAAGTGTCTATGTTTTAGCATGTTTATTGGCCACCTGTCTTTCTTGTATTTATCCATTCATTGTTTTTGAGACAGGGTTTGTTTGTTTGTTTAAGATTTATCTATTATTATGTATACAGTGCTCTGTTTGTGCAGGCCAGAAAAGAGCATCAGATCACAGTATAGATGGTTGTGAGCCACCATGTGGTTCCTGGGAATTGAACTCAGGACCTCTGCAGGAGCAGTCAGTGCTCTTAACCTCTGAGCCATCTCTCCAGCCCTTTAGACAGAGTTTTACTGTGTCACTCTGGTTGACCTGGACTTACTTTGTAGACTAGGGTGGTCTCAAACTCATAGAGATCTGCCTAGGTGTGAGTCACCATACCCAGGTTTTTGTGTTTCTTAACTCAATTCTTTTTTTTTTTTTTTTCTCTCCAGACAGGGTTTCTTTGCATAGCCTTGGCTGTCCTTGCCTCACTTTTGTAGACCAGGCTGCCTCGAACTCGCATCGGATCCACCTGCCTCTGCCTACCAAGTGCTGGGATTAAAGGTATGTGCCGCCACTGCCCAGCTCAATTGTTTTTTTGTTTGTTTGCATTTTAAATTTAATTTTAAAAATATTTTATTAATTTATTCATATTACATCTCAGGTGTTATCCCTCCCTTGTATCCTCCCATTCCTCCCTCCCTCCCATTTCCCCCTTACTCATCTCCCCTATGACTCTGACTGAGGGGGACCTCCTCCCCCTGTATATGCTCATAGGGTATCAAGTCTCTCCTTGGATCAATTCTGTTTTTTTATGAACCTTTTATTTGTCTGTTTATTTGATTAATTTGTAAAGATTATTTCTACTTTAATAAAAGTAAGCTTCTATTTATAAAAGAAATTCCCCTACTTTCATGTGTATAGTTATTTGTTACTTGCTTTTACAGTTTTTTCGTGATATGAAAATAAATCCAAAGTTTTGGGGGGACATAGTATAGCCTGGCCTAGAACTCACTCTGTAGTTCATGCTTCCCTCAAATGTACATCTGTCCTCTTGCCTCAGTTTCCCCAGTACTCAGATTGCGTGCATGAGCCACTATGCTTGACTTAACATATATTTTATGTTATCCAATTTTGGTTTGGTTTTTCGAGGCAGGGTTTCTCTGTGTAGCCTTGGCCGTCCTGGACTCACTTTGTAGACCAGGCCTGCCTCTGCCTCCCAAGCGCTGGGATTAAAGGCATGCGCCACCACACCCAACTGTATGTTCTCCAATTTATTGTTATCTTTTTTCATAGTTTCTAGGTTGATGTCATGCCTGAGAGTATATGTAGGTTCCCAGTCAGGAAAGTTCCACGTGGGAGAGTTCTCCAGAACTTTCATGACGTCATCATTTATCCTAAAATCTTGCTTCTGTCTGGAGTTTAACTTAGACAGTTGGTCCACAAGCTCTTGATTTATTAATGACTGGCTGTCTTAATTGTCCCTTACATTTTCTACTGTGTCTTCTGTCTCTTTGGTCATGTTTTAGATTTTCTTCCATTCCCAATCAATAGATGTAGCTTTTGTTTGTTTGGTTGGTTTTTGTTTTTTATTTTTGTTTTTGATAACTTACTTCTTTGCTAATTTTGTTTAATTTCAGGGCCGAGGGTCAAACCTAGAGTCTCACATGCGCTCAGCAAGTGTTAACCTTCACCCTCTGGATGGGGCTTCTTAGGAGGCCCCGTGCCTGCATGGGAAACAGTAGGGCAGAGGTAAGAACACACTGGGAAGCCTATGGCTGTGTCTACATGATATGAGGGCAGAAAGAGCTCCAGTGGATGCTTGTCTTGCTCCAGGAGGGGGGTAAACAGTGAGGCTGCCGAGGCTTGGGCCTTTTCCGGCGCTGCTGGGTGTGTACCTGGCCAGCCCTTTTGGAGAGCAGGTGGCAGCCTGTGTCAGGAGGGCTTCTGGGACACACTAAGTATACTTCTGGGAACTAAATGTGAACAGTAACCAGGCATGTTCACCTACTAGGAGACTGGTCAGAACAAAGATGCTAAGATTTTCCAATCATTCACAACACTGTTTTACAGAAATTGTTGGTTGAGTGTGGTAGCTGAGTCTTATAATCCTAGAAGTCAAGGAGTCCGAAGCAGGAGAATTGCTCTGAGTTTGAGGCAGGGTTTCTCTGTGTAGCCTTGGCTGTCCTGGATTCACTTTGTAGACCAGGCTGGCCTCGAACTCACAGAGACCGCCTGCCTTTGCCTCCCAAGTGCTGGGATTAAAGTCATCTTAACACTGACTGAAAACAGAGGGACAGCTGGGAGTAGTGGTACATGTTTGCAGCATCTCAGCACCTGGGAGGTGGAGACAGTAGGCTCAAGGTTAGTCTTTGCTGCATAGAGGGTTCATGGTCAACCTGGGCTATGTGAGTTCCCAGTTTAGGGGAGGAAAAAAGGGTGCGAACAGGATTTGACAATTTTTATCCAAATTATATACATACTACACACACACACACACACATACACACACACACACACACACACATACACACACACACACACTTGGGGAGAGAGAGAGAGAGAGAGAGAGAGAGAGAGAGAGAGAGAGAGAGAGAGAGAGAGAGAGAGGGTGAGTATATATAATGTATATTTGTTAGTAGCTATGAATTTGAAGAAAACCATTTTTCTGGTCAAACTATTTATTTTCTCCTCTGTAAGATGAGATACTATTGATACCAATAGTGTAGGGACTAAAGAAGGGTGAATAAAAAATATAAAAAGAAAAGCTAGAGGAAGGCCAAGAGCTCTTGCTCCTCTTTTTTTTGTTTTGTTTTGTTTTTTTTTGTTTGTTTGTTTTTGGTTTTGTTTTTTGTGTTTTTTTTTTTTTGTTTTTTGAGACAGGGTTTCTCTGTGTAGCCTTAGCTGTCCTGGACTCACTTTGTAGACCAGGCTGGCCTCGAACTCACAGCGATCCGCCTGCCTCTGCCTCCCGAGTGCTGGGATTAAAGATGTGTGCCACCACGCCCGGCCCAGCACTTGCTCTTCTTAGAGAGGACCAGAATTTGGTTCCCAGTGCCATGTTGGGCAGTTCAGGACTGCCTGTAACTCCAGCTCCAAAGGATCTAATGCCTTCTTCTGGCCTCTTCAGGAGGTACCCACATGAAACATACATAAACACACACACACACACACACACACACACACACACACACACACCTGATTGTGGCAGCACATTTCTATAATCCCAGCACAAGACTGAGGCAGGAAGATCTCCAAGTTTGAGGACAGATTCCAGGACAGGCAGGGCTACATAGAGAGACCTCCCCATCAAAACAAAAAACAAACAAAACAACAACAATCAAAAAAAAAAAACCCAAAACTCTTGGCAATGGTGGTATGTACATCTCCCAGCACTTGGGAGGCAGAGGCAGGCAGATCTCTGTGAGCTCAAGGCCCGCTGGTCTAGAGAGCTATAGATCGGAGTTTCAAGACAGCTAAGGCTATACAGAGAAACCCTGTCTCAAAAAACCAAAAGCAGACCAAATCAAAACAAGCTAACAAACTAAGCAAACACACAAACAGGAACCTGCCGTGCGTAGCAATGGAAGACGAACCAGAAGGAATTCTCTGACGAAGCCAACACTGGTCGGCGTACAGATGCTTCTAATTTCCTTCTTTACCATAGTTCGGTATTTTTCAAATTTTCTAAAATGACATAACATAATTAGGAAATAAATAAATTTGTTTAGGTGAGTAAGCAAACTGTTTTTATTGTTCTTTAAATAACCAATTACATGGTTTGAATGTAGATGATTGGCTTTTTTTGAAAAGAGCTTGGTCAAAAGTTTAAAACTGTAGACATGTGGAGGATCTAAGCCTCGCCAGACCCTCGTCACAAGTGCCCGAGGGCGCTCAGTGGAGCCTCGTGCTCACACGTCTCCTCTCCTCTGGTCCTTCCTTTCCCCCCTTTTCCCTTCCCTTCCTCCCTCCTCCGCTCTCACTCCTTAGTGTCTCACTTTGTAGCCTAGGTTGGCCTAAAGCTCTTCATCCTCCTGCCTTAAGCTCTCGATTGCTAAAATTAAAGGTGTGTGTACGTGTTGGCTGCTGGTTTCTTTCTTTCTTTTTTCTTTTTTGGCTTTTTGGTTTTGTTTGTTCATTTGTTTTTGGTTTTCAGTTTTCAAGACAGGGTTTCTCTGTGTAAACAGCTCTAGCTGTCCTGGAACTTGCTATGTAGACCAGGTTGGCTTGAGCTCACAAAGATCCACCGGCTTCTGCCTCCCAAGTGCTGGGATTAAAGGCATGCACCACCACACTGGGCTTGGCTGCTGTTTTCTGGGGTGTTTGTTTGTCTGTTTGTTTGTTTCTTTGTTTTTCAAGACAGGGTTTCTCTGTGTAGCCTTGGCTGTCCTGGACTCACTTTGTAGACCAGGCTGTCCTTGAGCTCACAGAGATCCACCTGCCTCTGCCTCCCGAGGACAGGACAGTGTGGAACACTGATACACAGGTAAATATGGATCCTTGCCTGCCAGACACACCCACAAACTCACTTCAAGTGCCCCTCACATCCAGCAGGGAGGTGCGCATGCTCTGATCAGAGCTGTGGAGGTCCGTGGGACACTAAAGTGACATACCACCCAACCCAGGCAGGGGTGAGTATAGACGAAGTCTCAAGAGGATTCCTGGAAGACGATTCTTCAGGATGCCTTAGAAGGTGAATTTCAGTAGGGAAAAACAGAGCACAGAAGGGGTGGGCCGGGCCCGGGCCCGAACATCTCTTGGTGAAGGCCTAGAGAGGGGTTATAGACTCACAACTCAGACCCAGAAGGAGGGACAGGTTTTAATATTCGAATGAGGGAACTTAAAGCAATGCCTAGGAATACAATTCAGCAGGGCGGTGGTGGCGCACACCTTCCATCCGGGCACTTGCACTGGTGAGGCAGAGGCAGGCAGATCCCTGTGAGTTCGAGGCCAGCCTGGTCTACAGAGTGAGGTCCAGGACAGCCAAGGTTCTCTAGAGAGAGTCTGTCTCAAAAACAAGCAAGCAAGCAAACAAACCCTATATAAATAATAAATCCAGGGCCTGTACATGCTTGGCAGATGCTCTGAGCTATGTTCTCTGCTTATGTTATAGCCTTGGTTGGCCTCACACTTGTGACTCCACTTCCTCCTGTTCAGCATTTGCCTAGCAGCATGAACTACCATGGCTGACCTCAGCTACTTTTGTTTGTTTAATTTTATTTAATTTTATGCATGTGGGTGTTTGCCTGTATGCCTGTCTGTGCACCATGTGTGTACAGTGCCTACAGAGGTCAGAAGAGAATATCCGATCCCTTGGAACTGGAGTTACAGACATTTGTGAGCTGCCATGTGGGTGCTGGGAATTGAACCCTGGTCCTCTAGAGGAGCAGCTAGTGCTCTTAACTGCTGAGCCATCTCTCCAGGCCCTGATGTTTTGTTTGTTTATTTTGAGACAAAGTCTCACTATGTAGACAAGGCTGGCCTGTAATTCGCAGCAATCTGCTCATTTCTGCTTCTGGAATGCTGGGATTAAAAGCATTATGCCACCACATCTTGCCAACCGCAGGGCTTTTTCAGTTTTCATTTTGCGATAAGGTGTTACTAGGCTGCCTGGAACTTGAATTTCTCCTGCTTTGGCCTCCAAGTATCTGGGATTATTGGTCTATACTCTCAGGGTAGATTATGTTGCTATTCTGAACTTTAGATATCTCATCTATGAAATGAGCAATAATGGCACCCATTGTGAGGATCAAACTAATGCCATGTTCTGTATGTTCTGTAACTAATTCCATGGTATTTTCTATGAGAACTGTGACCCTTCTCCCTGCATTCCAGGAGTGACCACGTACTGCTGTAAACTGTACCTGCCAGCAGTCTCCAGAGATTCCACCAGAGCAATTATATACAATCAGCATCCAATGTTCCTCTGAGATAAACAACTTCCCTGGAGACTGAGCCTCCACTCAACCCACCTGAAGGTCGACACTCCTGTGACCCACAGCTTCCCCTTGTGATCCAGCCGCCACCCAACCTGCCTAAAGGTCTACATTCCTGTGACCCACAACCCCCGCTAGTGGGTTTTCCCCTTTATAAGCCCATTGCCCTTGAAGTTTAGTGCCACTCTCCTATCCTGTTCCATCAGGAAGGATTGTGACCTGAGCTCAAGCCCAGAAGGTAATACAGGACCCTGTGTATATTGCATTGGTATCGAGTCCTGGTGGGTCTTGCCATCTGGGCAATCTGGGTATTACATTTGGGGGCTCGTCCGGGATCCCCAGACACCCCCCCCCAGGCCCCAAACTGAGGGTCCTACACTGGCCAGTAAGTGTGTGTCTGTGCCATGGCTCTGTGTTTCCAAGCATCCGAGGGCTTCTGTATCTGTGGCAGCCAGGAGTGACTTAGCGGACGTGCTGTATAGTCATGGCTGCGGGAGTCTGGAAGAAATTCTAGATCCCATGGCGGTGGGGGGGGGGGGTTGGTCCCTGTCAGGAGGGGGTCTCTGACCCCCATCAGGGAGGCCTTAGAACTTCATGGGGGGGGCTTCGGTCCCCATCAGGACGGGGTCTCTGACCCTTATCAGGAGGACTTAGAGCCTCACATCTGTTTATTACCAGATCTGGCTACTGAACACTCTCCTGGGTGGCTGAGCCAGTACTTTTGTTTCCTCTCAAATCAGTGAGCTGAATGTGTTTGTGCATCCAACTGTTTTGTATATGTGTATAGTGTTGATTGAGACTTTGACAGACAGAAGGCCAGGACAGACAACTAAACTTTGGTCGCTCCCACGGTATGGCGAGATGCCAATGTCTCACTACCTGTGTGCACCAGGAAGTCTGATTTTGTCGGTTTTGTGCTTTGTTTCCTTTTTGTCTTTGTGTGACTCTTGTGACTAAGAATCTTTTGTAGGATTTCCATACCAGGTCTGGCTTTCTGATTCAGGCAGAGCCCAGTTACAGAATAGGCTGCTTTGAGTTTGATTTCTGGAAGAATGTAACAGAGCCCGCTGGCTCTCAGGACAGTTACAGTTCTGAATTTTGGTTCTTTTCTGTCGCCATATCAGTACATTTCTGTTTGTGTAGTCATTTTGTGTTTCTGTTTGCTTGTAACTGCCTCAGTTCTAGAAATGGGCCAGGTCTCAAGCATGGCATCTTGAGCCTAGTGCCTCCCACTCCCTACTTGAATACTAGGCCTGTCCCAAGCACCGAAGGCCCTCTGGGGACCCCTGCTACGGACAAGGGGGCCTATTGGGTTCTTGCTGGTTCAAAACACCTGAGCCCTCAGCCAGAAACAACCTGCCCTGCCCCCTTACCTGTCTGTGCTCTCTGTGGCTTGAGCAGCCTCAGGAGATGGGTGGAAACAGGACTGCTAAGGTCGGCCTGCTCTCTTCTTGTCTTTTAAAATGTTCCACCATTTACACTGAACAAGCACCTGCGTAACACAGGAATTACAGGGCTTTGGGGCTGCTGCTGTTTGGCCTTGGTGAAAGCTTTTTCCAGCTTGCAGTCTGGTCGCAAGCCTGGGGCCCCCCAAGTATGGTACACTGATCACCTGATCCAGGACACCGCTGGAAAGCCACAGCTATTGCCTGTATCTATTGCGTTCAACAAGTGACAAGGTACTTTTCCTTTGAAATTACACCTAGAGAAAGTTCTGTCTGTCTATCTGAAAATGTATGTGTGTGGCCACTGTATGTTTGTTTTAACTTGTTTTATTTAAACGTATAAATTTATCGTGTTCTGTACACCTTGCTTATAAATTACTGGTAATTGAATATGGCTAACAAAGGTCGAGACTCCTGTGACCCACAACTTCCCCTTGTGATCCAGCCTCCACCCAACCTGCCTAAAGGTTGACGTTCCTGTGACCCACAACCCAGCTAGCTGTTTCCCCCCTTTATTTTATTAAGATTTATTTACTATTATGTACACAGTGCTCTGCCTGCATGTACACCTGCAGGCCAGAAGAGGGCATCAGACCACATTAGAGATGGATGTGTGGTTGCTGGGAATTCAACTCAGGTCCTTTTGAAAAGCAGTCAGTGGGGCTGGAGAGATAGCTCAGTGGTTAAGAGCATTGTCTACTTTTCCAGAGGTCTTGAGTTCAATTCCCAGCAACCACATAGCGACCACATAGTGGCTCACAACCATCTACATGAGCTCTTGTGCCCTCTTCTGGTGTGTAGGCAGAACACTGTATATGTAATAAAATAAAAATCTTAAAAAAAAAAAAAGAAAAGAAAAGCAGCCAGTGTTCTTAACCTCGGAGCCATCTCTCCAGCCCCTGGGTTTCCCCTTTATAATCCCATTACCCTTGAAGCCCAGCACCACTCTGTTATCCTGTTACATCAGGAAGAATTGTGACTCGAGCTCGAGCCCGTAATACAGGACCCTGTGTATGTTGCACCGGTATTGAGTCCTGGTGGTCTTTTTTGGAGTCTCACAATCTGGGCAATCTGGGTATTACACCATCACATATTTTTGAGGATTAAATCAGTGAGTACTGGAGAGATGGCTCAGTGGTTAAGAGCACTGACTGCTCTTCCAGAGGTCCTGAGTTCAATTCCCAGCAACCACATGATGCCTCACAAGCATATATAATGTGATCTGATGCTCTCTTCTGGCATACAGGTGTCCATACAAGAAGAGCGTTGTTTACATAGTAATAAAAAATTTTTTTTTCCAAGACAAGGTTTCTCTGTGTAGCCTTGGCTATCCTGACTCGATTTGTAGACCAAACTGGCCTTGAACTCACAAAGACTTGCCTGCCTCTGCCTCCTGAGTATTAGGATTAAAGGCCACCCTGCCCAGCAATAAAGAAATCTTAAAAAAAAAAAAAAATCAGTTAGTGAATGGAAAATGCTTAGGACAGTGTGTGGCATTTAGCAAGGACTCTGTAAATGTTAAGTCATCTAGTATTCTTGAGCACAATACTGAAAGAGCCTGGCTGTTTGTATTTAATTTTAATTTAAACACACACACACACACACACACACACACACACACACACACACACACACATTACATTTCCTTGTATGTATGTCTGGGTCAGAGGAAAACAAATGAGAGTCTATTCTCTTCTTTTACCTTGTGGGTGGGGATCAAATGCAAGACGTCGAGCCTGGTGGCAAGCACCTTTATACACTGAATGTCTCCCTGGCCCCCTTGACTGGGGTTCAGAGGGCCGGTTTCTACTGCTTGTTTGCTGTAGCTATGACACGTGACCATGAAGAGACCATACTGCTTCTCACTCAGCCTAGGTCTCACGTGTGAAATCATGTCTCCTTCTGCTTCCAGCTGGACAAGTTCTCTCTAACTCGGGGACCCCTCTGCCTCTGCTTCCCCCCACCCCCTCCCAAGCCAAGAGATAGTCCACTAAGCCCCATCTGGATCTATTCTTTTGTTGTATTTGTTATTTTGCTTTGTTTTAGAGACGGTTTATAGCCCAGGCTGGCCTCAAATTCACCCTGTAGCTAAGGCAGACCTTGGACTCCCAGTCTTTCTTTCTTTCTTTCTTTCTTTCCATCTTTCTTTCTTTCTTTCCATCTTTCTTTCTTTTCCTCCTCTTCTTCCTTCTCTTCCTCCTCCCCTTCCTTCTCCTTTTCTTCTCTTTCTTCATTTTGAGATAGGGTTTCTCTATATAGCCCTGGCTGTTCTCGAACTCATTTTGTAGATCAGGCTGGCCCCAAACTCAGAGATCTGCCTGCCCCTGCCTCCCTAGTGCTGGGATTACAGGCATGCATCACTGCACCCTGCTGCCTTTAAAAAAATTTTTTTTTTTTTAAGATTTGGGGCTGGAGTGATGGCTAAGAGGTTAAGAGCACCAGCTGCTCTTCCAAAAGTCCTGAGTTTAATTCCCAGCAACCACATGGTGGCTCACAACCATCTATAATGAGATCTGGTGCCCTCTTCTAGTGTGCAGGGGTACATTCAGGAGGAACACTGTGTATATAATAGATAAATAAGTAAATTAAAAAAAAAAAGATTTATTTATGGGGCTGGAGAGACGGCTCAGTGGTTAACAGCACTGGCTGTTCTTCCAGAGATCCTGAGTTCAATTCCCAGAAACCACATGGTAGCTCACAAACATCTATAATGAGATCTGGTGCCCTCTTCTGGTGTGCATGAAGACAGTGTACTCATATGCATAAAATAAACAAATAAATAAATAAATCTTCTTCTTCTTCTTCTTCTTCTTCTTCTTCTTCTTCTTCTTCTTCTTCTTCTTCTTCTTCTTCTTCTT
>OU015754.1:44362045-44381888 GCA_907169655.1 Acomys percivali | reverse complement strand
TGTCCATGGGAGATTATTTCCAGGACCTCAAGCAGACCCACAGATGCTCAAATCCCTTAATTGCATATGACCCCTTAAGCAAATTTGTCATTTCAAGATTCCTTTCAATAGCAAATACAATGAAATTTTATAGAAATACTCTGTCATATAGAGAATAATTACAGATGTCTATGTATTCTCTCTCTCTCTCTCTCTCTCTCTCTCTCTCTCTCTCTCTGTGTGTGTGTGTGTGTGTGTGTGTGTGTGTGTGTGTGTGTGTGTGTGTGTGTGTGTTTGAGACAGGCTTTCTTTCTGTAGTCCTGGCTACCCTGGTATTAATTCTATAGAGTTCTGTAGACCAGGCTGGCTTCAAACTCAGAGATCTGCCTGCCTCTGCCTCTTGAGTGTTGGGACTAAAGGTGTGTGCTACCATGTCTTTTTTCTTTTTCTTTCTTTCTTTTTCTTTTTCTTTTCTTTCTTTCTTGCTTTTTTTTTCTTTTTCACACCGGGTCTCATGTAGCATAGGCAGGCCTTAAACTTCTAATCCTCCTGCTCTGCCTCCTAAATGCTATGAATACAAACACTTACCCCTGTGCCCGATTTTATGCAGTGCCTGGGGACCCAGGGCTTCATGCTTACCAGGCAAGCATGCCACTACCTAAACTATGTCCCCGGCCCTTCCTTTCCTGGTGCCTTCCTATACATTTTGCTCTGTGTCAGCCACAGTGCAGATATAGGGCCCAAGAACACAGAAGGCCAGCCAGCTTTCAGACCTCTGCTAAACTCTGGATGGAGCCCTTTTTCTGCTGGCAACCTGGCCCATACCCTTCATCTCTTCATTGTCTGTTTTCTCCATTGTTTATCTGTTAGAGACCATGCTCCATGTGCTGGAGACACAGGGGTAACTCACAGGTGTGGGGGTGGGGATGGAGACAGGACCCATGTGGAGCTGACGGGGAAAGCAGAACAGGTGCAATCAGGGTGAAGAAAAACAGGGGACCCTGGAGGCAGCTCCAAGGAGGCAGCTCTGGGAATGAACATTCCAGAAGAAGAATCAAAACTCAGAGGGCTGCTGCCCTTGGGGCACACAGGAGCTGCATGTCTCCTTGTCAGCCGGGTTTAGGAATGCGATAACTGCCCACCTTAAGGAAAAGAAGTGGTGTGAGCTTTCTTCTCTGATCCACAACATGCCAGAATCTTCTAAGGTTGGAAAAAAAAAAAATCTAACACCCCCATGGGATGCTAGAAACATCTCTACAATATGCTACGGTAGCCCATAACCTGTGAGAGCCTTTCCCTGGACTCCCGGAACCTCCCAGGCCCCTCATCTCAGCACTCATGCCTTAAGTCCTAAGTCATGGCTGTCCACACCCTCCGCATGCCCTGCCCTAGTCTCCACCCGGGGTCTTTCCCCATGAGGTAATCAGCAGATTCCTCTCTGCTAACTTTCTGCAGGAAGTTCCTCTGTGTGGTCTCTGCCTACCTCTTCAGGTTGCTATGCTGACACTGCCCCTCTCCCTAATGTCCCCTAGCACTGGCTTCTTGCTGTGCCTCCACCCGCTAGCCACACTGTCGGCTTTGGAAGTGTTCCCTCTGGGACACTTGCCCTGCAAATGTCAGAACGTGTAGTGGATGCTTTAGCATGTCACCCAAATCTCCCCCTTTGGGGTGAGGTTCTCATTCCTCTAGTGGCAGAGAACACTGACAGCAACAGATGTTGAGACTGTCCATCAACAGACAGCTGGCCCCTTCCTGGGGCCAAGGTCCATGGCTGTTCAGAGAGGTTCAGAGCCCCAGCCTGTTGCCTCAAGCCAGGCAAAGCAAGGCGCTCCCAGAGAGCTCTTCTGGCTCCAGAGCCTGTGGGAGTAAGCAAAGGCTTCTGTGGTCCCTGCAGCCCAGTCTACCTTTTTCCTCACTCAAATCTCTTCCCTCTCTGACTCACAGTGAGTCACACACGTGCTTTAAATACATGCCCTGACCAGTTTCAGCTTCCTAGGTGTCCCGACCCTCGGCACAATGCTAGCACCCTTCTCTTCTCTGCCATAGAGAATGTTTCCCCAGTCATCCTACTACCCTTCGTGTGTGTGTGTGTGTGTGTGTGTGTGTGTGTGTGTGTGTGTGTCATATGTATGTGGTGTCTACAGAGAAGCAGATTATCATTCTGTGTTTTATATTTAAAAGATAAAGTTCCTCCAGGCAGTGGTGGCACACGCCTTTAATCCCAGCAGTTGTGAGGCAGAGACAGAGGCAGAGGCACTGTGAGTTCGAGGCCTGCCTGGTCTACAAAGTGAGTCTAGGACAGCCAAGGCTACACAGGGAAACCCTGTCTCAAAAAACAAAACAAAACAAGACAAAGTCTCTTGTTAACCTGGAGCTGGGCAGGTAGCCAGCGAACCCCAGTGTTCCTGTCTCTGTGCCTCACAGTTCTGGGTTTACATGCCCGGCATCTCACCCATCCCTGAGATAGGGCTTCCCTGTGTATAGCTATCCTGGAAGTCACTCTGAAGAACTGCTCACCGTGGGAGGTTCCACTCCCTAGGAAGCGGATCCTGAACTGGAGAGGCCTGGAGAACTCGAGCTGAACACTAGAATCACGCAGTAGTCAACTGTTCCCTGTTCGTGACTGTGGATGAGATGTGAGCAGAGCTTTCAGACTCCTGCAACTGTGACTTCCCTGCCGGGATGGCTGTAGCCTGAAACTGGAAGCCAAGCAAATGCTCTCCCTGAAGTTGCTTTTGTCAGGATGTTTTATCACAGCAAAGGAAATGTAAGTAAACACCTGGATAGTCTCATTTTTTAATTTAATTTAATTTTGTTTATTATTGCATATAATGTCTGTGTGTGTGAGAGAGAGAGACACACACACACACACACAACAGGGACACAGAGAGAGAGAGAGAACACGCACAGGGCAGAGGACAACTTTTGGAGGTCAATTCTCTCTTCACACTATGAATTTCATCATGAAATTCATATCATCATAATTTTTTTTCAAGACAGGGTTTTACTGTGCTGCCCTGGCTGTCCTGTAGACCTCTGTGCACTCGGTAGACCAGGCTGGCCCAGAATTCTGCCTCCTGAGTGCTAGGACTAAAGGCATGCACTGCCACTGCCCAGCAGTTCTTTTCCATTAACTCATTAAAAAAAAAAAAAAAATAGAGCCAGGCACGGTGGTGCACACCTGTAATTACAGAACTCTAGGAGGCAGAAGTAGGCAGATCTCTGTGAGTTCCAGGACAGCCTGATCTACAAAGTGAGTCCAGGACAGCCAAGGCTAACACAGAGAAGCCCTGTCTTGAAAAACAAAACAAAACAAAAAATTAGCTGGGCATGGTGCACGTCTTTAATCTCAGCAGTCAGGAGGCATAGACAGGCAGAACTCTGTGAGTTGGAGACCAGCGTAGTCTACATAGAGATTTCTGGCACAGCCAGGACTACATAGAAAGATCCTATCTCAAGCCAGGGGTGGTGGCTCACTCCTTTTAATCCCAGCACTCGGGAGGCAGAGGCAGGTGGATCCATGTGTGTTCGAGGCCAGCCTGGTCTACAAAGTGAATCCAGGACAGCCAAGGCTACACAGAGAAACCTTGTCTCGAAAAACCAACCCCCCCCCCCAAAAAAAAAAGAAAGAAAGAAAGATCCTATTTCAAACAAACAAACAATTTATTGAGACAGACTCTATGCTCAGGCTGGGCTTGAACTTGTGATTCTGTGGCTCCTGCCTGCCAAATTCTGGGATTACAGGTATCCATGCCCAGTTTTTGCCACATCATCATCATCATCATCATCATCATCATGTTTTTTGAGATAAGGTTGTTTTGTTTTTGTTTTTGTAGCCTTGGCTATCCTGGACTCACTTTGAAAACCAGGCTGGCCTTGAATTCACAGAGATCCATCTGCCTCTGCCTCCCTGAGAGCTGGGATTACACATGTATGCCACCACACCTGGCTTTGCTACCTTTTAAAACTATCCTTTCTG
Source organism: Acomys percivali (assembly GCA_907169655.1). Lineage (NCBI taxonomy): Eukaryota > Metazoa > Chordata > Mammalia > Rodentia > Muridae > Acomys > Acomys percivali. The sequence goes on along the minus strand of OU015754.1, from coordinate 44,377,930 downwards.
CTGGTTTTTGTTTGTGTGTTTTGTTATTTTTGAGGCAGGGTTTCTCTGTGTAGCCTTGACTGTCCTGGACTCCAGACCAGGCTGGCCTCGAACTCACAGTGACGCGCTTGCCTCTGCCTCCCTAGTGCTGCATTAAAGGTGTGAGCCACCACACCCAGCTTCTTTTTGCTTTTTTGTTCATGCATTTTGTCTCTTCTCCATGTATTTCCTGCAAGCTGCTCCTTGTGTTGTCCCCAATGCTGGTGACAGGGCTTGGTACATAGCTGCTGCTCACTAAATATTTGTGGACTGAATAGACACTGGCAAAGGAGTGAATGAGGGTGAGCCAAGCCTTTTTTGTCCCCCCTACCCTGCCCCCAGCCACTGAGTTGGGCGTCAGCCCCTCCCCACTGTGACCCTGGCTGAGCTGGGGCCTCCTGGGAGGATGAAGCCTGCAGCCGCCTTGGCTGCCTGCCCTGTATTGATCAAAGCTGGGAGGCCTGCTGGCTGAGGTCTGTCCCAGAGTGGGGGCGGGGCAGGCCAGGGGATTCTGGTGGAAATTTTGTCCAAGGCTTGCCTGGGGCCTTGTAATGCTGCTGAAGACCCATCTGGTGCAGGGACTGGCTATATCCTTCCTCATACTTCCCAGGGGAAGCCGAAGCAACCCCAGAAGAATAGGTGGCAGGAGTGAGCCGGGTACACAGGCAGGGCTGTGTATCTTGCCAAACCATGCATTGGCCACATGTCAGTGTTCATGGCTGTCCTACTATGCTTCCTTGGGTCAGGAGTCCTCTCTTTCTCTCTCTCTGTTTCTCTTTCTGTCTGTCTGTCTCTCTCTCTTTCTCTCTCCCCTTCCTCTTTTTTTGAGATAGAGTTTTGTTTTGTTTATAATTTACTCAGATTACATCCCAATTATTATCCCCTTACTTGTATCTTCCTGTTCCCACCTTCCCAAAACAGTGTTTTTAAAAAACTTTTTTTCCTTTCTTTCTTTCTTTCTTTTTTTTTTTAGACAGGGTTTCTCTGTGTAGCCCTGGCTGTCCTGGACTCGCTTTGTAGACCAGGCTGGCATCAAACTCACAGAGATCCACCTGCCTCATCCTCCTGAGTGCTGGGATTAAGGGCATGCAACACCATGTTAAAAAAAAACTTTTTAATAACATTTATTTGTGCAGGTGGTGGGGATAGTGATGTGCATAACACATATATGAAGGTCAGAAAACAACTTGTGGGAATCAATTCTCTTTCCTGCATGTGAGTCACAAGGCTTGAACTCTGGGTTGTCAGGCTGGACAGGAAGCACCTTTACTCAGTGAGCCATGTTGCTAAGGCTTGAGATAGGGTACCTCGTAGCTCAGGCTGGCCTGTCATTCACTATGCAGCTGAAGATGATCATGAATTTCTGATCCCCTTGCTCCCACCTTCCATATGCTGGCGTTAGAGGTCTGCAATGGCTGATTTCTACATGATATTGGGCCCAGGATTTATGTATACAAACTATAGAAGTAAGCTACCATCTCAGCCTCACCCACAGCCCCACTAGCACACATAATTTTATATAACCCTGAGAGATAGACTAGCTAAAAGTCACACCTATTGGATAGATGAGGAAACTCAAGCCCCAAAGCATCCTGATGGCTCAGGGTCACATGACAGGGTTGTTTGTTGGTTCTTCCTATACAGGGTACTATTTCTCCCTGCCAGTCCCAATGCCAGGACACAGCAGTCCCAATCAGGACACAGGTCTGATCAGACCTTGGCCAGCCTGTGCTCAGGGAGTGCTGGGGGGCCCCTGGGATCTCCAAGCAGAGCTTAGGCTAGCCTCAAACTTGCATTCTGTCAACCTCAAGCCCCTTCCTGGAGGATTTAAGACTGTGTTGAGCAGTTGTTTTAAATTTCCGGGCTGGGGGCTGCAAGGGGGTGGGGGGGGTGGAGGATTGGGGGGGGGATGCTGCCACAGGCTGTCTAGGGTGTGGGCTGCTATTTACCAGGGCCTTTTGTAGGATGCAGTGCTCTAGGCTGGGGGCGCCTACAATTGCTTCCAGCTGGGCTGTCAGCCAGGCAGAGGCCTAGGGATAGGTGGAGGGGGGTAGTGGCAAGAGAGGACCACAGTACTTAAAGGGTCCCTTCCAACCCAGTGTCTTCCCCTGCCTCGATGGGTGACTGCTCTCGCTGGGCCCTCAGGCCTAGTGGGGCATCCCTGAACATAAAAATATATCTATAAACTGGGAATCCATCCGGCTGCGCCTGTGCTGAGCTTTATGGGCCTTGTGCACTTAATCTTCTATTTCCTCTCCCTGCTCCGTCTCCGGCTCACTTCCCCCTCTTTCCCTGGAGGACTTGCTCAGCAACACTGTGAGCCCTCCCTTTCCCCCCTCCCCGAAGTCCCTTTGTCAGAAGGTACCTGTGTGTACAGCTGTCCCTCCTGCCACATGATCTAGCTTGCAGCCGCTCTGTACGGCAACCGTGGTGAGTGAACCCTGCCTGGCACGCAGTGAGCCCCGGTGCGTCTCTGCACCCACAGAACAGCCTTCTTAGCCAGCTGCTGGGCCCCCAGCTTCCTCTTCCCCCCAAAAAAACAAACCCTAGACTTCAGCCAAACTAAATGACAGCAGAGTCCGAGTTTCTGCCTGGCTCCTTGCACCCACAGCCAGTCTGATGCCGGTTGCAAGCATGGTGGCATGTGACTGCCCTGTCACCCTACATGAAGGTGGAAGGATGGGACCAACTCTGTAGTGTTCACATGCACGTATATACCCTAACACGTGTGAACAAACATATACAACACACACTCAAGCATGCGAATAATACTTCTTTTTACAAAAAAAAAGAAAAAAAAAAAAAAAGAAAGAAAGAAAGAAACAATAAAGAAGCCAGGCATGGTGGCACACGCCTTTAATCCCAGCACTCGGGAGGCAGAGGCAGGCGGATCTCTGTGAGTTTGAGGCCATCCTGGTCTACAAAGAGAATCCAGGACAGCCAAGGCTACACAGAGAAACCCTGTCTGGAAAAACCAAAACCAAACCAAACCAAAACAATAAAGATGTGGACATGGTGGTGCACACCTTTAATTCAAGCATTGTGGAGAAGCAGAGGCAGGTGCATCTCTGTAAATTCGAGGCTAGCCTGGTCTACAAGGCAACAAGTCCCAGGCCAGGCAGAGCTATGAAGTGAGATCTTCTCTCAAAAACAAAACAAACAAACCAAAACCCAATGTGGACAACTGAGAAACAACATCTAAAGTTGATCTCTGGCCTCTGTTAAAATTTTGCTTCCCCAGCACTTGGGAGGCAAGGGCAGGCGGATCACTGTGAGTTCGAGGCCATCCTGGTCTACAAAGTGAGTCCAGGACAGCCAGGGCTACACAGAGAAACCCTGTCTGGAAAGACCAAAAGACCAAAACAAAACAAAACAAAAACAAAAACAACAACAACAAAGAATTTTTACTTCAGTCTGTCTACCTGTGATGTCATTGCCTATCTGCCATGGGGGCGTGGCCCTGTCCAGTATATAAAATGGCAGACCTCCCTTGCCCCTCCCTCTTACCCCCTTACTCTCTTTGCCTCCCTTCTTCTTCTTCTTCTTCTTCTTCTTCTTCTTCTTCTTCTTCTTCTTCTTCTTCTCTCTCTCTCTCTCTCTTTGGGGTACCCCTTTCCCCTTTCCTTCTCTCCCTGCTCATTTAATAAACCTCATATATTCTAATACCTGGCATCTCATATCTTCTTATCATCTTTTCCATATCCATGAGCACACAGGCACACACACACACACACACACACACACACACACACTACCTGTACACACTCAAGAGCATGCATGTGCACCACACCCCACACCACACACATGGGAGTGGGGGATACTGATGGTGGAAGGAGATAGGGTGGTGAAAGGACTTTGTGGGTTCTAAGACCACACCAGCAGAGAGCAGACAGGTTTTGGGGTCTCTCTTGCAGTGGGGACGTTGCCACAAGACCGTCTGCGCCCTTTCCTGATGGACCCCAGGACTAGACTCAGGGAACCGGCTTGTTGCCATGTCCTGCACCTGCCCAGTGCCTGCCTCCCCACACATACCCTCATTCCCCCCTTTCATTTTACACAGAAGACACCGAGGCTCGGGATGGGGCTGCGATCCACCAAGGCTAACTCAGTGGAAAAAGGCAGATCTGGGACTAGGTTCTTGGCGAGGCTGAGGCAGGAGGATCATGAATTTCAGGCCAACCTGGGCAATATAGAATGTCACTGTCTCAAAACAGATAGACGAACAAAAACAAAATGAGAAAGGAAAAAAAAAAATCTAAAGAAAAATAAAATAAAATAAAACCCAATCCTTAGACCCCAGTGAATGAAGAACTTCTGGCTAGGAGCCAGGAGAGGCTGCTGGCCCCAGTGGAGTCCCCAGACAGGTCACATGACTACAGTCTCCTCTGGCCACTTTGTGCCCTCCCCCTTTCCTTCCTGCAAGTTCTGAAAGCAGGCTCTGCTCCTTTAAGGCTCCTCCCTTCCTCTCCCCTGGAAAGCACCCCTGGAGAAAGCCGGGCCAGTACTAGGGGGAAGGTGGCAGGTCTCAGCTGTGGGCCTGGTGGGTCCCAGGATTCCCAGGATGCATCTGCACCTGACAAAGAATGTCAAATGTCCCTTTTGTTCTGAGGTGGGGAGAATGGGGGTGGGAGGGAGAAAGGGGAGGATGGGGCTGCAGGGGCCAGGGCTGAGTAGGATGAAGGCTTGAAGACTGTCTCAGTGAGAGCTGAGCGTGGAGTTAATGTGCCAAAGTCTCTTAGGGTGTGTGAGTGGATGGGGTCACCTGTCTGATTCCCCACTGAAATAGTGAGAATTTTGTAGGTCTGCGTCTTACACAGCTCTTTCTCTCCTGAGCTGTTCTCTCCAGAGAACTCCATTTTGCAAAGGCCAGAAGCGTCTAACAGTAGTCGCTCATTTCTAGCGGGGAAACAATAGGGCTAGACTCATAGTGAAGTCTGCGTCCAAGGCAGGGCACTCAGGACGTAGGGGGCAAAGGTCCTTGCACGGCAGAGTACGGCTGACAGAGGGCTCCTCAAGCGATGTGGGGTGACTTGCATGTTGGGACAGGATCTGGCCAGCCTGGTCTCTCTGAAAACCCTGACTGAACTTGGACATTTTTCTCTAGGACTTGGGGACAGAGAACTTTGTAGTCCGGTCCAGGCTGGCCTTGAACTCAGTATTTCTCTCCCTTAACATTCCCCTGCCTCAACCTCCAGAACCCTGGGATTAGAGACAGGTGTGCATCATCACTGCGGGGGGGGGGGGGGCCTGAAGGAGACTGCCTCTGGTCAATTACAACACCCCTTTCTTGCTAGCCTGGTTCCCATCCCGTCCCTATGTACCGCTCCCCCCCCACGCCCCGCCCACACACACCAGTGAGAGAGCAAGCAGTCAACTGTGTGACTTAGTTTAGGATGGTCACATTTTTGGGTCTCCATTTTCTCCTGTGGAAGGTAGGCGCAGGCGCTGTCCATCCAGGCAAGGTGGCTGGGCAGGCTGATCAGAGGAAAAGAGGAAGGACAGACCAGCTGCACAGAGGCCAAGCTTTCCCTGCTCCCCCTCCTCTTAGGCTCTTGGGCTCAGGCAGGCCTGTTTCCTGGACCGACAGGAAGCGAGTCGAGCGGGGTTGGGGAGCTGGGGCAAAGGGAGGCAGGAGGGGGAGGGGGAGGGGGAGGGGGGGAGGGGAGAGGAAGGCTTGTCTTGTAGCCGCCGTTTAGAAACAAGAAACCGCTTTTCTGCTCCCAGTCCTGGGGCCCCAGCACTCCAGGCCAATAGCCTGTTCTGGCCCCAGATTGCCCAGATAAGGAGACTTAGCAGACTCCAGGAAGACCTAGCCCCAGGTACCGGTGAAGCCCTGTGGGTACAGGGAAGGACAGAGTCAGCAGGGAGTTCTTAGCCTCTCTCCCCACTACGGGGGCAAACAGCAGGCAGCATTGGAGGGCCATGGAGGCAGGTACAGAGGGTAAAAGACTTTGTCCTGGTGACCAGTGAACACCCTCCTGGTCCTCAAGCCTCTCGCTTCCTGGAGGAGGCCTAGAAGTCTGGTAGCTAGAGAGCTGGGTAAAGCGCCCTGTCTGGGTGCTGAGCCTCTGGAGCCGGCTCCACGCACACCTTCCATCCAGGCAGAAAATGAGACCTTTCCAATAAGCGGGCTTTACTTCACATTATCTGTCCAAGCTGGGCTGGCCCCCCGCCTCTCTCATGGAAGATGCTAAGCTTGAAAAACAAGCAAAACAGAGCCAATAAAAAGGATTCTCTCCTTGAACTCTTCAGCCAGGGAGAAAGCACAGTTCAGAGTAGAAGGGACCAGTAGAAGAAGAATGCTCTAAGCAGGGCACAGCCAAGCTTCTCAAAAAAGCTTTTTTAAAAAAGATTTATTTATTATTATTATTATGTATACAGTGCTCTGTCTGCATGTACGCCTGCAGGCCAGGAGAGAGCATCAGATCACATTATAGATGGCTGTGAGGCACCATGTGGTTGCTGGGAATTGAACTCAGGACCTCTGGAAGAACAGTCAGTGCCCTTAACCTCTAAGCCATCTCTCCAGCCCTCAAAAAAAAAAAAAAAAAAAAAAAAAACGTTTTAAATTAGTATTTCATTTTTATCTGTATGGGTGTTTTAGATGTAAGCTATCATGTGGGTGCTGAGAATCAAACCCAGGTGTTCTGGGAGAGCAGCCAGTGCTTTTAACCACTGAGCCATCTCTCCAGCCCACCACTGAAGACTTTATTTGTTATTTATTTATTTAGTTCCTTGGTATAGCGTTGGCTGTCCTGGACTTGCTTTGTAGACCAGGCTGACCTCGAACTCACAGTGTGCTGAGGTTACAGGTGTGTACCACCAAGCCCAGCTTTCATTTATTTATTTTAATATGTATGGGTATATGTCTGTATACCACTTGTGTGCCTGGTCTCCTCACGGTTAGAGGAGGGCATTAGATCCCCCTAGAATTGTTGTTACAGATGGGTGTGAACTACCATGTTGCTGCTAGGATCAGAACCTGGGTCCTCTGGGAGAAGAGCCAGCGCTTTTAGCCACTGAGCCGTCTTCCTGGCCCCCACTGGAGACTTTCAAGTGCTAAAGTGGGCTTTCTCAGGATGGTCTGGTAAAATACACGGTTCTCAATACACTGTGTCAGATGAATAACAAATTGAATTTTAAGCAGGTGGTGCTGGCTAACACCTTTACTCCCAGCACTCAATGGGCAGAGGCAGGCTGATCTGAGTTGGAGGCTAGCCTGGTCTACAGAGTGAACTTCAAGATAGCTGGGGCTACATAGAGAAACTCTGTCTCAAACACCACCACCACCAACAACAACAACAAATCAAACAAACCAACAAACCAAATTCAATTCTAGTTTAAATATAACCCATGCAACATTGGTGATATATTTGCAATAAACAATTTGGTGGTATATTGAAATTCTAATTTAACTAGCTGATTTGAAATGTAAATAATTTTAAATCAATGCTCCATATTTTATTGCATTTCTTCTTCTTATTCTTCTTATTCTTCTTATTCTTCTTATTATTGTGAGTGTGTGCGTGCTCAAGCCATCCTGTTCGTGTGGAAATGAAGGGATAACTTGTAGGTGTCAGCTCTTTCCTCTCATCGATGTGGGGCTCCAGCAATCGAACTCAGGTCATTAAGCTTGGAGGCAGGAACCTTCATCTGTTGAGCCACCTCACCAGCTCCATTGAAATTTCATTTTAGATACTATATTTTCCATCATTTTCACCATCACTATACCATGGGGGGGGGGGAAGCTGATGGATTAAACTTGCAAATGAGCTGTTAAAAAAAAAAAAAAAAGAAAAGAAAAAAAGAAAGAAATTTCATTTTAGGCCTGGAGAGATGGCTCAGAGGTTAAGAGCGCTGACTGTTCTTCCAGAGGTCCTGAGTTCAATTCTCAGCAACCACATGATGGCTCACAACCATCTATAATGTGATCTGATGCCCTCTTCTGCTGTGCAGGTGTATTTCTGGGCAGAGCAATGTATACATAATAAATAAATAAATCTTAAAATTATTTTTTCATTTTATACTTAGTTTTTGAACCATCTAGGTGATCATTGGCAAATCACCTCTCCTTCCCCAGCTCTCAGCGAATGTACTCGCAGCTCTCTGGACAAGAGCAGAAAGATTGGCTCATGGTGGTAGGCAGAGGAAGGCGGACCCAGAGACACAGCATGCAGACCCATAGCATGAGAGGGAGAAGGGAGAAGCAAGGCTCGGAGCATTCAGCTAGGGGCACAGAGGTAGCATTTCCAGAGAGGATGCTGGGAGCTGGGCAGGCAATGCAGTGAGGTGACAGTAGCTGAGATTCTCTAGAGCTTTCCAAGTGGCAACATGCAGGTGACCAGGTAATGCTTGGGGACAGGGCTCAAGGTATGCAGCTGACCTGTCCTGGGCTGGATTGTAATCTTGCCCCGCCCTCCTTCTCCTCCCCCTGCCCCCCAGCTCCTGCTGCATTCTCCAATTCTAACGACTATCTCTGAGCAGGTTTAGGAGCCAGGCAGGCTGCTCTTCCCACTCTGGTTCTTCCCTGTACCACCCCAGGCCTGCTTCTGCAGCTTTCTGAGACTTTACTTCGCAGGACTGGAATTTGACTTTATCTCTCCAGAGGTCACCTAGTCCACACCCGGGCCCTGGGGATGGACATTCCTCACATTCCAAGGCCCTCACTGGAGCTGGCCAGCCAGGACTTCCTGCTAGCCTCAGATCCTCTAAGCTAGACCTACTGAAGGCCCATTAGGTCTGTCCTGGGCCTAGCCCAGGCCTCTAAGGATCCACAGTCAAATCCCACCGTTCTCCTTCTAGCGTGATGGTCCTTGAAGTAACTCAGTTCTTTTCTGAGTTTCCAGGTCCTCACCTGTGGCTCGGGAGAGTTCTGAGGCTACAAGGGGCTGAGTGATGCTCTATTAGGGAGCCTGCCTCTCTTTAACCTTCTATTAGTGTTTCCTAGGCTGCCCTCCCTTAAAAAAATAAACAAGAAGAAGAAGAAGCAGCATTTATTTACTATTTATTGTTAGGGGTGGGTGGTAGTGGGGTGTGTAATGTTACACACCTATGGAACTCAGAGGACACTTGTGGGAGGGTGGTTCTTTCCTTCCATTATGGGGACCCTGGGGAACAAAATCAGGCTGTCAAGTTTGGCGGCAAGAGGCCTTACCCACTGAGCCATCTCGCCCGCCTTGTTGTTTTTTGTTTTTTTTGGTTCTTGTTTTTATTTTGGAGACAGGGTTTCTCTGTGTAACAGACTCTGGCTGTCTTAGACTCGCTTTGTAGACCAGGCTGGCCTCGAACTCACAGAGATCCACCTGCCTCTGCCTCCCTGAGTGCTGCGCCTATAGGTGTGTGCCACCACGAACAGCATGTTTTTATTTTAATGTGTTTGGGTGTTTGTCTGCATGCCTGTATGTACACTGTGTACACTGTGGGTGTGCCTGTTGCTCACACACCAGTGAAGGTTGGATCCTGTGGAACTGGAATTACAGTTGCACCACGTGGGTACCGGGTCCTCTGTAAGAGCAGTCAGTGCTCTTAGCCTCTGAGCCACCTCTCCAGCCCAGACCTGGTTTTTGTTTATTTGTTTGTTTGTTTTTGAGACAAAGTCTCATTATGTACCAAGGATATCCTCAAATTCATGGTAATCCTCCTGCTTCTGTCGGTTGAGTGCTGAGACTACAGTTGGTGAGCTACTGTGCCTGCCTGTTTCCACAGTTACACCTCTTTGGAGTTGCAGAGGCTGGTGCGTGTGGTGGCTGTGATAGTCCTTGATGGGGCTGACAAGGAGGCCGAATAGAGTTCCACTCTCCCTAAGCCAGCGGAATCTGGCTGTGCCGGCAGGCAAAACCGGAGTCCTTCGCTGGCCAGGGAGCAGAGGGCCGATAACTTCAGCCTCTGTTGTGCTGTTTCTTGCAAAGTAGTAGCTTTGATGGGAACACAGGTGCAGGGAGTCTGCAGCCCCTGCAGGCAACTGGGTCCCTGCTCTGCACACTATTATGTAGGCGTCTCCTAAACTGTTTCCCGGACTCGTCCCTCCCTATAAGGTTAATGGGAGCACACGAAAGTCTGTCCTCTGAGCTCAAGCTCTTATTCTAGGTGCCTGGACTCTGGAATTCTTGGCCTGGTAGAGGGCCTGCCTGAGGAGTGCTCAGGGAATGGCTGGTGGAGGCCACTTTAGCCTGTACTACCTGGGCATGCTCCTGGAGACTGCTGCTCCTCTGCCAGAGCTCAGGCTTGGGGGCTTTGTGTCTGCTTCTTGATTTGATTGATTCGCCTGTGCTCATACCATGTGTGGAATGTAGGTTGGAATCCTGGAGTTGGTTGGTTGGTTGGTTTTCTTTTCTTTTCCGAGACAAGAGTTTTTCTGTGTAGCCTTGGCTGTCCTGGAACTCTGAACTCAGAGATCCACCTGCCTCTGCCTCCCAAGTGCTGGTGAAAGGCACCACCACCCAGTGGAGTTTTGCTGTTGTTTTTTGGTTTTGGTTTTTCAAGACAGGGTTTCTCTGTGTCGCCTTAGCTGCCCTGGACTCCCTTTGTAGACCAGGCTGGCCTCGAACTCACAGTGATCTGCCTGCCTCTGCCTCCCAAGTGCTGGGATTAAAGGCGTTTTGTTGTTTTATAAAAAGAGTTCCTTATTTTGCTGGGTGTGGTGGCACACGCCTTTAATCCCAGCATTAGGGAGGCAAAGACAGGTGGATCACTGTGAGTTTGAGGCCAGCCTGGTCTACAAAGAAAGTCCAGGACAGCCAAGGCTACACAGAGAAACCCTGTCTCACAAAACCAAACCAAACCAAAGAAAAAACCAAAACCAAAAAAAAAAAACCCTCTTTAGTTTTACGTATTGAGTGTTTTGCATGCATGAGTGCATATGCATTACCATCAGAGGCCAGGAAAGGGTGCTAAATCCCTTGGGCCTGCAGTTACAGATGGTTGTGTATTATCACGTGGGTGGCTGGGAACCAAACCCTGGTTCTACGTAAGATGCGCATAACTGCTGAGCCATCCCTTGACCCCGTTGGTTCCACTGGGTGTCCAGGCAAGGACACCTAGGGTTTCTTCTTGCAGGATGGATCTCTTCTCTGTGAAGGGGGCTAGTACACTGGTAAGGGGCACCTACACCTGGGCCCAGCTGGGGTTCTGACAGGGCTGATTACCATCTAGCCCGTGGCTTCTTCACTTCTCTAGTCTGTAGCATCAGCCTCTTAGCTCCACAGTGAAGTGTTTGCAAACTGGCCAGCACTCACACTACACAAATTGTTTCTCGAAGTCAGAACTTCCGTCCCCTCCTCACCTTACATACACACCTTTTTCTCCCCTGTAATGCTCCCAGTGGCTAACCAAAGTACCTGTGATCCATAGGCAACGGCCCTGCCGTGAGACCCATAGCGTGAACAACTCTTAGTCCAGCCCCTTCCCTGGATCTGCCTTGCTTGAGCCTTATCTCCCAGGACCACTAACTTATCCAAGCTATTCCATTGTAGGGCACGTTGACATCAACCACAGGACTGTTTGTCTTCGTTAAGGACATTTTTCCCTCCTTAGAAGCTCTGGCCCCTGGTTCCTCTGCCTGTTACACAATCCAAGCAATTGTTGCAAGCTGCCAAGCCAGGGTGGCAGTAGTCTCCCCACAATTTGCATCCCATGCTTTCACCTCCTTGTCCTTGCACGTGATGTCCCCTGTTGCTTTGGTTCCTGATTGCTATTTCTAAGGTCCAAGCAACACTGTCTCAGACTGGGCCAGGACCCTTCAGCTTTGGCCTGACCTGCCTGCCCACTGGTGGTATTTCCTAAAAATAGTAGCCAGGCTGGGCATGGTGGCACAGGCTTGTAATCCTAGCACTGGGGAGGCAGAGACAGGTAGATCTATGTGAGTTCGAGGCCAGCCTGGACTCTACAAAGCAAGTTCAGGATAGCCAAGGCTACACAGAGAAACCCTGTTTCGAAAACCAAACCAAACCAAATATACAAAAGAATATAGCGGGTGGTGTATTTATTAATTCTACCTCCATGCATTTTTCTCTATAGACCCACCTATCCTCACAACCATTCCAGGAGGCAGGGTCTAAGACCACCATTGCTTCAAGTGTAACAAGGCTAAATTCACACTTCTGGGGCCTGGAACCCAGGTCTACTGTCTTCGGAAAGCTGGCCTCTAATGCAACAGTGAGCTTGTTTCACGCTGCCTCCCGCAGTACTGGATTGGTTTGGGGAGGGCAGAGGGGCGTGTTCCTGCCTTCTAGATCCAGGAAGGCAGGTGGCTTCTAATCCACTTCTTGAGCCCCAAAGCAAGTCATCTCGCTGGTACCGGGAGGTGCGAGCACCTGGTGCTGTTGCTCTGGGCTCTAGTCGCTGCGGAGCTACTATGGCCCCCCGGAGAGCAGCCGAGTCCCCGGGAGAGCAAGCGTCGGGCCGCCCAGCTGGGGTGGGCTAGGGGCCAGATGGACTGCGCAGTGGCAGGGAGGCTGGGGCTGCCGGGCAGCGTGTTGCCATGGGGACCGAGGATGGCTGCCCCGCCCCTGTGGGCGGGGGAGCAGGTGGCTGGACCCCGTGCGGGTTGGGGGAGGGGTCGGAAGGGGCCCGAGGGGTCGTTGCTAGCTCCCCTGCTGCTCAGCCTCCAGCAGTTAGGGTCTGGGACCTCGATCTGTAGCTCGGGCATCGACCTGCAATGACCTTTGGTTCTCTGGGCAGCTCTTCACCTTCTGCCTCACCCTCAGTTTCCCCACGCTGTGACTGGAAAACTGGACCAAAAGGGTTCCTTGGACACTCCCAGGACACTTGCACACTACCCTCTCCCCCATTTCTTTTTGAGACACGGTCACAACTCTGGCTGACCTGGAACTTTCCACATAGACCAGGCTGACCTCAAATTTAGAGAGATCCTTCTGCCTCTTTGCCTTCCCAGTGCTGGGATTAACGGTGTATGCCACCACAGCCAGATGGAAGTCATTTTTTTTTTCTTTCTTTCTTTTTCTTTTTCTTCCTTTCTATTTTTTTTTTTTTTTTTGTTGTTTGTTTGTTTTTTCGAGACAGGGTCTGTTAGCCTTGGCTGTCCTGGACTCGCTTTGTCTACCAGACTGGCCTTGAATTTACAGCGATCCGCCTGCCTCTGCCTCCTGAGTGCTTGGGATTAAAGGTGTGCGCCACCACGCCCGGCTTTTTTTTTAAATTTTATTATTATTATTCCCTGGAAACAGGGTTTCTCTTATAGTCCTGGCTGTCCTGAACTTGCTTTGTAGACCAGGCTGGTCTCAAATTCACAGAGATCCTCCTGCCTCTGCCTCCCAGAGTTCTGGGATTACAGGCCTGTGCCAATGAGCTGGGTTGGAAGTAAATTTTTTAAAAATTTTAAAATTTATTTTATGTAGGAATGCTCTATCTGCATGTGCATCTGCAGGCCAGAGGAGGGCATTAGATTACAGTATAGATGGTTGTGAGTCACCATGTGGTTGCTGGGAATTGAACTCAAGAACTGTAGAAGAGCAGACAATGCTCTTATCCACTGAACCATCTCTCCAGCCCCTTGGAAGTCACTCTTAACTACACAGTGAGTTGTTGGCTGTCCTGGGCCACATGAGACTCCCATCTCAAAACAACAAACAGTATTTTCTATAGCCTTGGGATAAGGCTTGGAGGGCTGAAAGCTGGTGCCGAACCAGGCAGTGTAGCTTGAGACAGCTGGCAGACTCTCAGCACCCAATGTCTCCTTTGTACATGGAAGTACAGTAGCACAGATAGCGCCTGTCTGGGGTCACAAACTGGGGAGGAGCCAGAAGCAGGATAAGAAACCTGGCCTCTGCCAGACCTGGTGGCGCAAACCTTTAATTCCAGCACTCGGAGGCAGAGGCAGGCGGATCTCTGTGAGTTCGAGGCCAGCCTGCTCTACAAAGAGAGTCTAGGACAGCCAGGGGCTCTGTGTAACAGAGAAACCCTGTCTCAAAAAACCAAAAAGGACTGTCATCCCCCACAGCTCCTACAGATAATCAACGCAGGCACAGGCATGTCTGTGAAGACAGAGGGTTTTCTCATGCTTCGCCATGCTGGCCTTCTCCACCAGACACCGCCCAGGGGGCCGGGAGGCCCAGTTTGTATCTCACTCCCCCTAGCTTAAGGAAGTAGCTCCTCCTTTAGGCAACTCCAGTGTGTCACAGCTGTGTCCTTAAGCATCTTTCCTTTCACTGCCTCAGTTCCCTCAACTATAAAGTGAGGAAATCAGCAGTGAGGAAACATAGCCCAACATCACAGAAGACAGCACCCCAGGCTCTCTTGGAAAGAGAGGCAGGGAAACTGTTGGTTATGTCTTTTTTGTTTTGTTGGTTAGTGTTGGTGTGGTTTTTTTTTATTTTTTTATTTTTTTTTAAATTGTTGTTTTGTCAACTTGACACAAACTAGAGTCTTCTGGAAAGAGGGAACCTCAGCTGAGAAAATGACTTTAGTGAACTGGCCTATGGACAAGTCTAAGAGACATTTTCTTGAGTACTAACTGATGTGTGAAGATCCAGCCCACTGTGGACAGTGCCGGCCCTGAGCAGGCGACCCTAGCTTGCACCAGAAAGCTGGCTGAGCGAGCCATACAGAGAACAAACTGGTGAGCAGAGTTCCACCATGGCCCCTGCTTCAGTTCCTGTCCCAGGTTCCTGTCCAGACTTCTCTTCCCGGTGGACTATACACCATAAGCTAAAATACATCCTTTGCTCCCTTAGTTGCTTTTGGCCATGAGGTTTTTAATCACAGTAATAGAAACCAAACTAGGAGCCTTTAATCCTAGCACTCGGGAGGCAGAGGCAGGTGGATCTCTGTGAGTTTGAGGCCAGCCTGGTCTACAAAGTGAGTCCAGGACAGTCAAGGCCACACAGAGAAACCCTGTCTCGAAAAACCAAAATAAATAAATAAATAAATAAATAAATAAATGAATAAATAAAAAGAAAAGAGCCGGGTGTGGTGGCGCACACCTTTATTCCCAGCACTCGGGAGGCAGAGGCAGGCGGATCGCTGTGAGTTTGAAGGTAGCCTGGTCTACAAAGCGAGTCCAGGACAGTCAAGGCTACACAGAGAAACCCTGTCTCGAAAAACCAAAACCAAAACCAAACCCCCCCTCAAAAAAGGAACCTGGCCTCACTGGGTGGTGGTGGCTTATGCCTTTAACCCCAGCAGAGACAAATGGATCTCTGTGAGTTCGAGGCTAGTTTGGTCTACAAAGTGAGCCCAGGACAGACAAGGCTACACAGAGAAACCCTGTCTCGAAAACCAAAGATAAAGAAATAAGTCAAATAATAAATCTTTTTAAAAAAAGAAAGAAAGAAACCCGGCCTTCAGTGCACCACCCCCTCACCCTCTGGTGGAGCCAAAACCCGGTGTGAGGATGGGGGAAACTTCAGTGAGAGGACACCCCAAACTTCCAGCTGCCAAGGAAGCAAGAAGGTTGCTTGAGGGCACAGAACTGAGGCCAAGGCTCAGGCTGCCACAGAGACTATGGTAGCCGGTCCGCTCCTCTCCTGCCCATCTTCATCAGTGATGGTGGCGGTCTGGGTGCTGTCAGCTGGGGTCCTGCCTGACCCCTTCCCCCAGGGTGCTCTGGCTCTGCTCACCACTTCTACTGCCCCAACCTCTCCGCATCCCTGACTGCAGCTTGTGAGAGCATCTGAGCACAGGAGGCATTTCTGGCTGAGAGGGATGGAGGTCAATGACTCAGGAGGAGGGTCTGTGCCTTTAAGGTACAGCTTGCTGCAGGAACAGGGCATGGCCACACACACAGCCACACACACACACACTCCCAAGCTCTGTTTTCTCTCACCATCCCCCTACATATTTCCCCTTCTCTTTCCCTCCCTCTACACACACACACACACACACACACACACACACACACACACACACACA
>OU015754.1:44345508-44362035 GCA_907169655.1 Acomys percivali | reverse complement strand
ACACACACACACACACACACACACACACACACACACACACACACACACGAGTCAGCAGCACTTGCAGAGGCGGCTCTCCCTCTCTAGCTTTCCCCAAGGTCTAGTTTTCAACAAGGGGAGGAAGAGCAGGGCCCAGAGCTCTAACCAGGGCTGGGCTTGGCCCTCTCCTAGGCCTCTGGCCTAGGAAAAGGGCTTGTTTTTCAATTTGGCATGCCTTCCTGGGGTCAAGGCTGCAGGAGGGGTAGAGGACCTGCTCAGGAGGCAGAGGAGGGAGGGCACTGGGAGAGAGAGGGAGGGGTTGTTTGGCCATGGGCCCAGCCTGTTGGACACAAACCCAAGAATTAAGAGGGGGCCTCCCCGACTCATGAAGAAGGGGGAAAAAAAAAAGCAGATTCACTTGCAGCACAAAGGAAGCAGGCTTGAGGACAAAAGTGGTTATAATGGGGGCTTGGCCACAGAAAGATGAACCAGTGACCTTTGACACCTTTGACTCATGAGGCAGGGGCCCTCTGTTCTTCCAGGCCATTCTATACCTTTAGTCAAAACCTGGCCTAGAATCTGTTCTTCAGTTCTAGGGCTCAAGTCCAGGACCTTTTTTTTGGGGGGGGGGTGCTAAGCAAGCGAGCATCTCCTTCCTCCTCCCATGCTGCGGGTGGAGCCCTGGGCCTTATGGGTACTAGGCGTGTTCTATTGAGCTACGTCCCAATACGCAGCCCACTGTCTCAGCTCAGACATAAGCTCTGCAGAATCCAAGAGTGGGCATCACTTCAGTGGGCATCCTGGTGGCACTGGCCCCGATCCCTCTGGGAACTCTTGCGGGTTGTCCCCTCTTCCTGTAGGGAAGATGCCTTTAAAGAGTTGTCAGAGGACAGAGAAGGCAGGGCTCAAGTAGCAAGGCCAGCTACCTGGTCCTTGCTAATAGGCCTAAAGGCAGCCGTGCTCTACTTGCTGTGTATCCAGTAAACGTGTCTTTCTAATCAGCTGGTGGCTCAAGCACACGAGAACCTGTGCCTGGAGGGTCACGCAGTTCTAGGCTAGCCTCAGCTACATAGTGAGACCGACCCTCGCTGGAACCAATCGATTGCTCTCTCTCTCTTTCTCTCCTTTCAGCCTCTTTATTTTCATTTCATTTTTCTCTGACCACACTTTCTTTTCTTTCCCTTTTTTTTTTTTGTTTTGGTTTTTTAAGACAAGGTTTCTCTTGTAGTCCTGGCTGTCCCGGAGACTCGCTTTATAGACCTAGCTGGCCTTGAACTCACAGAGATTCCCCTGCCTCTGCCTCCCAAGTGCTGGGATTACAAGCGTGTGCCACCACCATGCCCGGCCCACACTTTATTTCTTAAGTCTCAGGGCTAACTCATGAGACGAGGGACTCCTTTAAGCTTCAAAGGCCAGCCCAGCGCATAGTACTTTCCCTATCTAAGTCCCTTGGACACAATTATCAATAAGTATCTAGGCCTCCTGTGTTTTCTGTAGCTGGAACATTTGCATAATTTAATTAGCAAGTGTGTACCTGAGTTGCAGATACTGCTTTCTCACGTTATATCACCTTTCCACCCAGCAGACCCTGTCTGTCTGTGTGCTATGGAGTAGGATAGCTATTTACACCCCAGAATGTGCCCTGCTAAACAAACTAACCACTCCAGCTGGACAGTCACTAGGATTTGAAACCCAGTATCTGATAATGCTTTTTTTTTTTGGTTTTTCGAGACAGAGTTTCTCTGTGTTAGCCGTGGCTGTCCTGGACTCACTTTGTAGACCAGGCTGGCCTGAAACTCAAAGTGATCCACCTGCCTCTGCCTCCCAAGTGCTGGGATTAAAGGTGTGCGCCACCATGCCCCGGCTCTCTGACAACTCTGACCTATAGAAATCCGGGCCTATGACAGTTCTCAGAGGAATCAGACCGATGCAACCACAATGCTCCCTGAAGTGTGTCCTCTTTAATTCTGCAGACTTTTACCGAGCACTTTCTGGATGCAGACCCTGTGCTGGGTACCGACATGAAGCAGACACTGCCTCCCATCCCTGGGGACAATGTATACACAAACACAATGCTGACTTAGGTGCCTGGGTTTGGGATGCTGAGAGGGCACATGCCAGGAAGTAGGAGAGGAATCTTGAGGAGGGAGCGGGACCCAGCCAGGTAGACTGGAAAAGTGGACGGAGTTTGAGCTCTGCCATGATGCCAAAGAAACTCAAGCATCACAGTTGGGAGGAAGGCATCCTGTGAGTCTTTGCTTCATTAGCATTTTCTCCTGAAATGGGGTGAGATCAGCGGGCCTGCCAAGGGGCCTCCTGACAGCTACTTTCCACTGTCTCTAGTCCCAGAGTTCTCTCCCTAGCGCCTACCCCAGCATCATCTAGACGAGATGGCCATGGCTTGGATATGATTCAGTGGCAGAGTGCTTATCCAGGATACACGGGGCTGTGGGTTCAATCCCAACCCAGGAAAAATTAAAAATATAATTAAAAAAATGGATGGCCAGGATTCTGCTTCAGCCACTCCAACTGGGGGTTTCTCCTTCATTTCCCTTCAACATAGGAGCAGCAAAGGTCAAGCGGTTGGTGTTGAAGTTGCCAAGGGCTCACCCATCATTAAAGCCCCTGGAAATGCTCTTTCCTGCTTCTACTGGAAACCTGGACTCCAAGCCCATTTCCTATGGAAGAACCAAGCTCAGGGCTAGAGAGTCATAAGAAAAGCACCAAGTGTGTATGTGTGCGCATGTGCATGCGTGTGTATTCCCATCTGTAATGTGGATACACATGTGCTACAGCATACATGTGGAGGTCAGAGGGTAACCTCAGAATCCATCTTCACCTTCCCCCATCTTCTATTTATCACTGCACGTGCCAGGTCAGCTGGCCTGTGAGCGTCGACCTCTCATAGTCATGCTGCGGTTCTGGGCATATGCTGCCTTGTTAAGCTTTGCATGAATTCTGGAGATCTGAACTTAGTTCTTCTTGTTTGTAGAGCAAGTGCATACCCACTAAGCCACCTCGCTAGCCCTTGGGTGTGTGTGTTTTTTTTTTTTTTTTTTTTTTTAGGCAGAGTATCAGATAGCCCACGCTGGCCTCCGACTTGGGTGGCTGCATGGTAGTGGTACACACCTTTAATCCCAGCATTTGGGAAGTAGAGGCAGGAGAATTTCTGTGAGTTTGAGGTCAGCCCGGTCTAAACAGATAGTTCTAGGACAGCCAAGGCTACACAATGAAACCTTGTCTAAAAGAAAGAAAGAAACAAACAAAGAAAGGAAAGGAAAGAAAGACAGACTTGGAGCTAGATGTGGAAGCAGGTGAATTTGAGGTCAGCCTGGTCTACATAGATAGTCAGGGCTACATAGAGAGACCCTGTCTCAAAATAACAAAAAAACAGAACAAAAGGGTGGAACCACCTGCCTCTCCTGCTTGTATCTCCCTAGAGGAGGGATGACAGGTCTCACCACCAACCAGGGCGTCTCTGGGGTTTTGCCATGTCTGTTTACACTGTGTGCTTAGTTCTTGCCCATTCCCTTCCTTCTTCCTTTCCACTCACTTCCTGCGGATGGCCAGCTGGCTGTGAACTCTTAGGCTCGAGCAAAAAAGACTCAGGTGGGTGACTTAGTGTTTTCCTTTGAACTAGTTCAGCTTTGCAAAACTTTATATAACAAGGTAACTGCATCAGCACTCGAACTGGAAAGCCAGCATGATTTATCCAAAAAACAAAACAAAACTAAAAAACCCAGAAGGTTCCTTGAATAAATTCAAGGAAAAGGAACCAATTCTAGCTTAAATGTGCGTTGTCTGCTAAGATGGCTCTTTCTTTGCCATATGGGCAGATTTACCAGAGTAGGAATGGCATTAACACCAGGGGTGGTGGAAAATGCTTGGAACCCTGGCATTGAGGAGCCTGGGTGTTCAAGGCTGGCTGCAGATACAAAGCAGGACTGTCTCACAACCAAAGGTTTTAGAGACATATCAACCATCACACTAGTCCTAAACTGAGCCTTTGTCCTCCTAAACTTAACTGAAGAAACAATGTTGGAAAGAATTTGGGCTGAGCCAGGTGGTGGCAGAGCAGGCCTTTAATCCCAGCATTCAGGAAGCAGAGGCAGGCAGATCACTCGAGGCCAGCCTGGTCTACAAAGTGAGTCTAGGACAGCCAAGGATACACAGAGAAACCCTGTCTTGAAAAAAAACAAACAAACAAACAAAACAAAAAACAAAAAACAAAAAAAAGAAAAAGAAAGAAAGAAAGAAAGAAAGAAAGAAAGAAAGAAAGAAAGAAAAACAAACAGCCAGGCATGGTGACGCATGCCTTTAATCCCAGCAGAGGTAGGCTGATTGCTGTGAGTTCGAGGCAAGCCTGGTCTACAGAAAGCAAGTCCAAGATAGCCAGGACTGTTACACAGAGAAGCCCTGTCTCAAAAAACCTAAAAAAAAAAAAAAAAAAAGAAAGAAAAGAAAAACAAACAAAAACCAACCGAGTAGTGGCACACTCCTTTAATCCCAGCACTCCAGAGGCAGAGGCAGGAGGATCGCTGTGAATTCAAGGCCAGCCTGGTCTACAAAGCGAGTCTAGGATAGCCAAGCATACACAGAGAAACCCTGTCTTGAAAAAACAAACCACACAACCCCTAAAAAAGCAAAAACAAAAAAACCAAAACCAAAACCAGGCTGGTTGTGCGTGCCTTTAATTCCAGCACTTGGGAGGCAGAGGTAGGCAGATCTATGTGAGTTCCAAGGCCGGCCTGGTCCATAAAACTAGTCCAAGACAGCCAGAGCCACACAAAGAAACGCTGTCTTGAAAAACCAAAACAACAACAACAACACCCAAAAAACAAAAAACCAACCAACCAGCCAACAAAAAAACCCACAACAAAAACAAACCTTTAATCTCAATACTTGGGAGACAGAGGCAGGCAGATCTCTGTGAGTTCGAGGCCAGCCTGGTCTACAATGAGAGTCCAGGACATCCAGAGCTCTGTTGCACAGAGAAACTCTGTCTCAAAAAAAGAAAAATAAAAGAAGCCGGGCGTGGTGGCGCACGCCTTTAATCCCAGCACTCGGGAGGCAGAGGCAGGTGGATCGCTGTGATTTCGAGGCCAACCTGGTCTACAAAGAGAGTCCAGGACAGCCAAGGCTACACAGAGAAACCCTGTCTCGAAAAACCAAAAATAAATAAATAAATAAATAAATAAATAAATAAATAAAACCAAACCAAAACGAAACAAAAAAGCAATCGTTGGGGGGCTGCAGAGATGGCTCAGAGGTTAAGAGTGACTGCTCTTCCAAAGGTCCTGAGTTCAATTCCCAGCAACCACATAGTGGCTCACAACCATCTATAATGTGATCTGATGCCCTCTTCTGGCCTGCAGGTGTATATGCAGGCACAACACTGTATACGTAATAAATAAATAAATAAATAAATAAATAATCTTTAAAAAACAAAAACAAACCTTGGGCTGGTGCGAAGACTCACCGGGTACAATTGCTTGCTGTCCATGCCTGACCTCCTGAGTTCAATCCCTGGAACCAACTCTTAAAAGTCATTCTCTGACCTCCACAATTGTGTCCCCCCCACCCCCCAAAAAAAGGGCTGGGCAGTGGTGGCGCACGCCTTTAATCCCAGCTCTCGGGAGGCAGAGGCAGGCGGATCGCTGTGAGTTCAAGGCCAGTCTGGTCTACAAAATCGAGTCTAGGACAGCCAAGGTTACACAGAGACAGAGCCAACGGTCCTGTGCAAGGTAGATGAAGTTACGCCCTTTCAGCTATCTCTCCAGACACCTGGAGGGATTTTTGTTAAGGTGAGGCTCTGGGGGATGGACAGCAGCTAAGAGCACCTGTCACTTCTCCGGAGGATCAGAGTTTGGTTCCCAGCACCCACATGGTGGCTCTCAGCCATCCATTCCTGGTGATCTGACGCCTTTTGATGTACATACAAACATGCAGGCAAAACATTTAGATACAAGCTAAAAAAAAAAAAAAAAAAAAAAGGAAAAAAAAAAAAAACCAACCCACCTGGCATGGTGGCACACACCTTTAATCCCAGCACTGGGAGGCAGAGGCAGGTGGATTGCTGTGAGTTCGAGGCCAGCCTGGTCTACAAAGTGAGTCCAGGACAGCCAAGGCTACATAGAGCAACTATGTCCCGAAAAACCAACCAACCAAACAAACAAACAAACAAACAAAGAAAGAAACAAAATAGGGGGTTGGAGAGATGGCTCAGCGGTTAAGAGCACTGTCTGTTCTTCCAGAGGTCCTGAGTTCAATTCCCAGCAACCACACGGTGGCTCACAACCAGCTATACTGGGATCTAGTGCCCTCTGCTGGCCTGCAGGTGTATGTGCAGATATAGCACTCATCTAAAAAAATCTTAAAAAAAAATTATATATATACATATATACACATATATATACATACATACACACACACACACACACACACACACACACACACACACACACACACACATATATATATATTGAGGCTCTGGACTCACAGGTGTCACCAGCCTGTGCCTCCTGAATGCTGGGATTGAAGATCTTCACCACCACCACAACCAGCCAGAGGCTCTGTTTGTCTATGGCTTGGTCTGTGAACTTTGGAACCTCCTGCCCCCACCTCATCCCTCTGATAGCCTGTGCCACACTTGATCCTCTGGTCTAGGGAGGGGAGACATAATCCAGAGTCACTGAGAACTGAAGTGAAGCCTGCTCTGCTTCCCTTAGTACTGCCGGGAACCATAGGACCCTGTCTGAGTGCTCCCCTGGCTTTCTCCTAGAGGGTCCCTATAGCTTATAGGGTAGTCAGCACACCAGGAGACGCCCACTGTGCTGCAGACGGGCCCTTACCTTGTCCCTCCAGGTCCAGCTCCGGGATATGTAGTCCATAGCAGGTGAATGGATGAATTAAAGAATGCCCAAGGCTTTTCTTTTTCTTTCTTTCTTTCTTTTTTTTTTTTTTTTTAGTTTTTTTGAGACAGGGTCTCTCTGTGCAGCCTTGGCTGTCCTGGACTCATTTTGTAGACCAGGCTGGCCTCGAACTCACATCGATCCACCAGCCTCTGCCTCCCAAGTGCTGGGATTAAAGGTGCACGCCATCACGCCCTGCTTAGCTTTTCTTTTTCTTTCTTTCTTTCTTTCTTTCTTTCTTTCTTTCTTTCTTTCTTTTTGGTTTTTCGAGACAGGGTTTCTCTGTATAGCCTTAGATGTCCTGGACTCACTTTGTAGACCAGACTGGCCTTGAACTCACAGCGTTCTGCCTGCCTCTGCCTCCCAATTGCTGGGATTAAAGGCATGCGCCACCACGCCCGGCCCCAAAGCTTTTCTTACTTGGGTCTACAAGCTTCTTTTTATTATCTCTAAAACCGCCCTTAGATGCACCCCTTTTCTAAGAGCCTTCCCCCTGAAATTTCCCAGCAGAGTTCACCGCCATTGACATAGCAAGTCTCTACCTAGCACTTGCTGTGTGCCAAGGTGGTCAGGGTGAGCAGGACAGGCCCCTCCACTCTCTCTCCTTGGCTTCTCAGCTCCCAGCTCCAGGGCGTCTGTCTCCAGAGGACTATCCAGCAGAGCTGTTCTGTTTGCACCTGGGTCTCCTGGGCTGGCTCAAACTCCTGGCTAAGGCCATCTCGGTATGTGGCTGATTGTATTGTCATCCATCAGACAGCCCTCCCCACCCCAAGCTGGAATTTCCAGAACAATGTGAGCAAGAACAGGAGCCCTGCAATGCTGGCCACTGTTCACTGAGCCTTGAGAATCTGTAGGGTGACATGCACCTGGCCCACATCTTGGCCACCCCTGAACGTACACACCGACCTGGGCTTTGAGCCTGGCCCTACAGGCTACATAACTCCCCAAAGGCCCCTCGGCTCTTTGGGAGCCTCTTCCGGAGGCTGGATTCCAGGAGCCTCCTTTTTCTAAACCCTGCCCTGCACACCCCCTCCCCCAGCACTGGCCTGGCTTCCTGGAATTTCTTCTAATTGAAACCAAACACCGGGGCTCCTCCAGGGCTGTGCCCCAGAGGCCCCATGGGTTTTTTTCCTCCCTCCTCCCTTCCCCGAATGGGGCCTCTGGGGGTGCTGGGGGTGGGGTGCCTACCCTAAGGCAGCACGGGAGGGGGGTACTTTCACACACTGACTGAGGGGTAGGGGGCTCGCCAGCTGCTGGGCTGTGCATGAGCTAGACTTGGCTGCCTCACAGCTGGAGAGGTAGTGAAGGGCGGCAGGCTGGTGATCCAGGCCAGGCGAAGGCAGCTGGGATGGTCAGCTCAACTGGGACTGTCCCAAGAAAACCCTGGACCCACCCTGTCTCAGGCAGTAGTAGGTCTGGGAGCTGGATGGGGTTGGTGAAGGCCAGCCTCATCAGTACCCTGGGCAACATATTTCTGTCCCCTATCTGAACCTTGAGTTCCTCAAGGGACCTGTTCCTGATGACATATATAACTACCACATGGTCTTAGCGAAGAAGCTAGGCACACTTACCATCTCCAGTGGATCTGCAAGACTGGAGGCAGGCAGCTGGGAACATGTGGGCCTGTTGATAGCTGCAGTTGGAAAGGTCGCTGGGGGTCAATAAATGTTTGCTGAATGAAGGAATTCTCTCCAGTTTTAACAAACATTTACTGAATGTCTTCCTTGCTTCAAGCGCTGGGGCAAAACCCAAAGGCGGGAAGGCCCACTAGCTGAAGGTGGTGACATCTGGGAAGAAAGCTCACTGCTGTCCTTGTCAACCCTGTAGGCTGATGTTGTGACCAGGGAGCAGAGGGGGGCAGGCACCCTGGGGAGAGTCGGACCAAGACTGGGCAACGGATAGAGTAGTCAGGACAGCTTTCCAGAGAAAATGATCGAGTGACCTTCTTGATAATCTTGTTTCAACCAGCACTTGTCCTTGCAAGCCACTGGAACCCAGGTGCTGCTGCAGCCATGCCACTCTGCTGGGAAGTCTGATGTGGACTGGTATTGGCCAGCATCGAGGAGAAGCCTTCCCTTTTTTATAGCACTGCCCTCTGCCAGGCCACTGACACATCCTTTCTCCTGCCATATTACCATCTTAACAATCGTGGTGGCCCACTCCTCCTCAACAGCTTAAGCTGTCCTGCAACTCACTATGCAGCCCAGGCATGTGTCCAATTCATGGCAATCCCTCTGCCTCTGTCACTGCCCTCCAAGTGCTGGAACTGCAGGTATGTGCTACCACTCCCGTAACTACCTCCTTCCTTCTCTTATTTATTTATGTAGTTACTTTTTTTTGGAGACAGGGTTTCTCTGTGTAGCCTTTGCTATCCTGGAACTCACTCTGTAGACCAGGCTGGGCTTGAACTCATAAAGATCCACCTGTCTCTGCCACCCAAGTGCTGGGACTAAAGGTGTGCACAGCTATAGCATTGGATCCTCTGGAACTGGAGTTACAGACAGCTAGTTGCCACGTGTGTGTTCTGTGATTTGAACCCAGGTCCTTTGGAAGAGTAGACAGTGCTCTTAACCATCTCTCTGGTACCCACAATTGCCTATAATTTCCCGTTTTCACGTCTGTTCCTCATTGTGCTGTCCCAGGTCAGAGAGGTGGGTCACATCCATTTTATTCTATAGCAGCCATGTTTAATTCATTGATTTTTGGATTATACATTCTTTTCTTTCATGAATTAATTTGTTCTTTGATGGTTTGACCCATGTGTATGTTCTTACCCCTCACACTCTTTCGTCTTCCTCTTCCCATCACACACCCTTTCCCCACAGGTCTTCTCACATTTATGCCATTTGGTTTTGTGACCCACTGATATTAACCAGGTCTGTCTGTGTGGCCACCAGTTTGGAACTAGCCATCAGCCCCTGGTGGGCTTAATCTTTGGTACACGAGTGAAGACACTGACTGTCATCCCATTCCGTGACTCTGTCAACTGCCAGTTGGAGAGGTGGGTCCCCCATGAGGCCCTCGCAATACGAGAGACTGACTGTTGACAGGCACAACATAACATTTTTTCTTTAAACAAGATTTCATGTAGTCAAGGTTGGCCCTGAACTCCTGAGCCTCCTTTTGTAAGCTGGATTTGTAGGCATATGTATGATGATGCCAGACATCTTTTGCTTATTAACTGTGTGTGCTACTGACCTTTGACCTCTACAACTGGTCTCTGCTCTCTACACCCCTAACCTTCATTTTGACATTTTGATCTCAGTTGCCTTGACCAGGCCTTGAGTTTGATTAGATTTAGCTGCTGCCTCCTGGGAAGCTAGGATCACAGGATTGCCATACTCTGTCTGGCCTAGTTTTGTTTTTTGTTTTGGTTTGTTTTTTGTTTGTTTTTGAGACAGGGTTTCTCTGTGTAATTGAGATTAAAGGCATGTGCCATCGCTGCCAGGCTGGCCTGGAAATCTTGATCCTCCTGCATCAGCCTCCCAAGTACTGGGAGGTGTGTGTTCTCATGCCTGCCATAGTAGCTATAGTTATTTATTTATTTTTTCGAGACAGGGTTTCTCTGTGTAGCCTTGCTTATCCTGGACTCACTTTGTAGACCAGACTGGCCTCGAACTCACAGAGATCCACTTGCCTCTGCCTCTGTCTCTGCCTCCCAAGTGCTGAGATTAAAGGCGTGGACTACCGCTCACAGCGCAGGAGAGCCACTCAGTGAGAGGTCACCGTACTGGGTGGTGCAGCACTAGATGTGGGTTCTTCAAGTGCTGTTGGTCCGGTGATCTTGTTTCTCTTTTTTCCTAAGAGAGCACAGCACATACAAAGACCCAGAGGCATGATAGAACAAAAATTTAGGGGACAGCAATCCATTTCCTGTCATTGGGACAGCAAGCTACCACCTTTCTCCTGCCATATTACCATTATAGCAGTTGCGGTGGCCCCGCCTTCTTGTCCTCCTTTTCCTCTGTAGCCTAAACTGTCCTAAAACGTACTACGTAACCCAGGCTGATGTCCAATTCATGTCAATCCCTGCCTTTGTGCTTTCGTTGGTGTGGAAACTTGGAGTAGTGAATGTGCACGTGAGTGTGTGTGTGAATGTGTGCATATGTGTGTGTGACCATGCAAGCATATGTATATGTGTGTGCACATGTGTGTGCGAGTGAGTGGGTGTGTGTGGCCAGGGCCCAAAATGCCTTGGATAAATGCTAAGGATTTCAGACTCAAGTTAAGTGGGCAGCTCAGGTCATGTGTTCAGGAGGAAGGCTTGAGCAGATACCCTGGTAGGTCTTATGGAGCACAATTGGGACCAGGTAGGCAGCAGCACCAGGTAGCTAGAAAACAGTTGTAACTAACAGGCCACACAATGAGTTTGTAGAATAGAGGTGGAAGCTGACTGGGGAGACAGCAGGAGGTCAGAATATCAGGATTTGGACTGGCTGATTATGGGGTGGCTAAGAAATGAAGGGTTTTCCCTAAGCTTCTAGCGTGGGGTGCCAATTTTTGGAGTCAGGACATCCAAAAAAAAAAAAAAAAAAGGAGATGGACAGGTCTGTTGAGGTCAAGGGATCACTTTCAGACCACGATGGGACTATCATCAGGACTTCTTGATAGGCAGAACAATTAGGATATACTACAGTAACGAGCTCCCTGTCACTGCATTCAAATAGGGGCTGGGCGCACAATGGCTGGGGATGCTGAGGGGGCTCTCTCTATTTGCATCTCTCTTATGCATGCTGGACCACTTGACCTCTCAGACCAGACAGGCTGCCATGTGCGCTTTGCTGTGTGGCATGTGCCTATCAGCTCTCTAGCATGCCTAATTTAGGAAGCTCTGTGATGTAGCCGTTGCTTGCTTTTTGCTATCTTGGCCCGAGACTGGAATGAGGGGCAGAATATAGGCACCATGGCTACATGCAACAGGGGTACCATCTCAACAGACCGCGGGGAAGGCAGCCCACAGCCATGAGGACGGAGCATCACAGAACAAGAAGGATCAGCGGTCTCCACCCAGTTGGATTTGTGGGCAAATGAAGGGCCTTGCCCAGGGTCACCCATCAGGGCATGACTCCTCTGACAGGCGGGAGCACGTCAGATTCCTGACCTGTTTCCCAAAACCCCAAGGGCTTCTGGGTTTGCGGCGCTTGCCTCGCCTCTCCCTGCCGGAGATGCTCTAGAACACTCATGCAAAGAGATCCTGGTTCTTTTTAATTAGGAGGACACAAGGAGGGTAAGCCAGACAGCCACCCCCACTCACGCAAGGATGGGAGACTTAAGTGCTCCCCAAATTACACAGCAGATGCCAGGGCTTCGGCAACAAGACCTGGCTTGACAGCTTTGTGGTAACCACAGCCAGTGTGCAATTTTATTTTTATGTTTGGCCTTAGCAGTGATATGTAGGCATCTCACAGGCAGGAGAAATGGCAACCACAACTTGTGTGTGTACGTGTATATGGGCTGGAGTGTGAGCAACAGCAGTCCAGTTTAATGAACCCTTTTGTCAGGAAGCTTGGTCTGAGCTAGGGCGGCTTAGAAAGAAGACAGCTGCCTCTTGTGAGGCAGGCAGGAGTGCCAGCTCAGCCTCACTGCTGTGTGTGAGGAGCAACTCCATGGCACCCCTCTGCAAAAGGAAAGCATGCCAGGCGCGGTGGCACACACCTTTAACCCCAGCACTTGGGAGGCAGAGGCAGGAGGATCGCTATGAGTTCGAGGCCAGCCTGGTTTACAAAGTGAGTCCAGGACAGCCAAGGCTAACACAGAGAGACCCTGTCTCAAGAAACCAAAAAAAGAAAAAGAAAAAAAGAATAAAAAAAAAAAAAAGGAAAGCATACTTTGCCAGAGTGCTTTGGATTTTGTACAGGCATTTTTCTGATATCCGATAGATCCATTTTTAACACTTGGGATGCCTGATAGACCCATACCCCGCTCCCGTCCTCACTGGAGATGATTGCATGTGTAATTGTATGTATCTACAACTTGTTTGTCTGTTTATTTATTATGGTTTCCAGGGACAGGGCTCCAAGATGGCTCAGCAGGAAAAGAAACGTGCCTGCCACCAAGACTGACAGCTTCACCTGGGTGGGACTTAGGTGGTAAAGGGAGAAAACTATGCCTTGAAAGTTGTCTTTTGACCTATAACATCACACACACACACACACACACACACACGAATGTAATTTAACAATTCCAGGGCTCTAAGGGTAAGTGGGAAAGTGCTTCCCCATCATGGGAGCCTATCTCTCCAGATCCTCAGCATTGGAAGAGCCTATCCCTCTTTTCATTAAGACTCAGGGCTCGGGAGCTGGAGAGATGGCTCAGAGGTTAAGAGCGCTGGCTCCTCTTCCAAAGGTCCTGAGTTCAATTCCCAGCAACCACCCGGTGGCTCACGTCCATCTGTAATGAGATCTGGTGCCCTCTTCTGGTGTGCAGGCATGCAAAAACAGTGTATATATGAAAAATTAATTTAAGACTCAGGAGGCAGAGGCAGGTAGATCTCTGTAGCATGAGGCCAGCCTCATCTACAGAGCAAGTTCCAGGACAGGACTACAAATAGAAACCCTGTCTAAAACAAACAAATAAAAAACCAAGACAAAACAAAACAATCAAACAATTGTTCGAAAACAAAACCAAAAAGACTCAAAACTTGAATGTTTGGAGTGGAAACCCGCCTCTGCCGCCTGCCACTAGGCTACACAACCTCAGAGAGACCGGTCCTGAGTCTGGGGAACACTCTCCTCGGTGTCCATGCCTTCTTGGCCAATCTGACCCTGCTCTGTACTCTTATTTCTATCTGGTCTCATCCTTTTTTAACATTCAGCTTGGCTCTGTCCCTTTTCCTGGCCCGGCAACTTCAGGGGCCCCACCAAGTTGCCCCACCCCCACCCTCCACCCCATTGTCTGAGAACAGATCTCAGCCCCTCCACCTTCCACGAAGAGGTACCTAAGATCTAACTCCGCCCCCTTCTAACAGCATGTTTCACATTCTATGCATCTAGTGTGCAAAGTTTTTTTTTTTTCCTTTTCAGTCCTTATTTTGTGCCAATCTCAAGTACATGGACGCTACAGTGCCCAGGAGCTAAGTGTGTTTTGAGAGCTCAGGGTTGGGGGCTCTGAGGAGGGGCTCGAAATGAAACAGGGACTGGGGCTCCCGGCAACTCCCTTCTCGCTGGTTTCCTGTTTACGCCAACAGCTGCCCATCCCGCCTGCCTAGCACACAGATGCCCCAGAGAACCTTGGTGAATTTTTCAGACCTGCAGTTCAATTACAAAAAGAAAGGCCGGCAACTTGAAGCCAGCCTTCAGCTAGCTGCCTTGAAAACCTGCGAGGAAGCCCCGCTAATCCCTCCGTGTCACGCGCACTCCCCAACTTCTGTCTTCCTCCCCCCCCCACTCTCTTTTCGAGGACATATGGCCCCTTGAAGTTTTTGTTTGCTTGCAGGGGGAAAACACACCCAGCCACAGTGTGGAGTGTTTCTCTTTCTCTTATTATTATTATTAGGCATCAAGAGACATAGCATTCTGCGTGCAGATACCGTGCGTGCATAATTAATAAAAATCTCATTATTTATTTATAAAAAGACGCACGGGGAACTGGAGAATTAGGGCTATCCCCCATTATCTGTGGCGAGAGGGGGAGAGACAGTTTTGAGCATTGGATCTTTCCAGAGAAGCAAATCTCGATGCATGCAGTAGTGAATAAGAAAGCATGTGTTCCTGAGGGGAGTGGTGTTCTGTGCCCAGGAGGCCTCAGAAAGCAAAAGCCTAGTGAGAAGCTTAAAAAAGACGAGGGACCCACGAGGATGCAAAGCTCGTTGAGCTGAGCATACCGGCAGGGTAGGAACGAGAGGAAAACCTGGCTAGTTTGGCAGCTAGTTAGGTCTTCCCAAGGAGGATGACCTGGGGCAGACTCTAGACTCCTTGGGAGATGCTGGTACAATCACATCACTAGTTACCACATAAAAAATCCAGGTGTCAGGTGAAGGGAGCCCCTGTGCTGGCTAGTACTAGGTAGATGATTTTAACTTGATGGTGGTGGTTGGGTTCTACATGGCAGCTTTGCCCTTGGCCTCCTGCTTCCCTGATGCCCGGACAAGAGCTGCAGTATCAACAACCCAACTTATTACGTAACAAACCCTGAGATCCGGGAGGCAGCGGCCACGTCCTCCCAGGTTTGCTAGTCCCGGGTGGACTGACACACACACACACTCTCTCTCTCTCTCTCCTCTTCTTTTTTCTTTGAGACATGCTTTAAAATAGAAAACAGGCTTGTGCAGCAACCAACCCCATAGAAAGGGGTGACTGGCAGAGATCCCCCTCCCCCGCTTCGAGTGCAAGCAACTCGTGCAGTGGAACGCTCAGTCGAGCCCGGGTGGTGGGCTCCCGGAGGGGTGTGGGGAGCGCTGGGGGTGTCGGCCTGGGCAGCAGCCCCTGCAGTGTTACCCGGGCGCGTGCAGGGAAACGTCTCAGCAATTCCAGCGCCGGAGCTGAGCGAGCGGGGGAAACGGGGGGCGGGAGGGGGGGCGAGGAGAGAAGGGGAGGGAGAGGGAAGGAGGGGGGGAAGACGGGCGGCGCGGGGCACCTTGAAACCGCCGGCGGCCCCGCGCTGATTGGCCCAGCCGCCGCCTCGGCGTTCCAGCCAGGCGCCCCTCCCCCCGAGCCGTCCACCCCGGAAGGAATTTCCTCCTCTGGCGGCCGCTATTGTTGTCCGTCTTCGCTGTTTGGGTCGGATCGCGTAACCATAGTATCCAAACTCTGTCCGTGCGGGGCCCCAGCCCGGGACCCCCGTGCCCCCCAGACTACCCCCCACTTTTTTCTTTTTGCAGTCTAGTTATCATGACTTCATCGGACTCCGGGGAGCAGAGGAGGGGGATGGGACGGAGGGGGGTGCGGGGAGCTGGCCCGTTCCTGGCGGCCTTTACTTCGAGATGGTTTCAATTAGAATTTTTAAAAAGTCTGCTTTGTGGGTTCGGGGCTTTTTAGCCCGCCCCCCCTCCGCCTCCCGTTAAGCCGTTGGCCGGAACTCGAGTGGGGGCTTTCCCTCCGTTTCCCCACTAAAGCCATCGCTCCCGCCGGACTTTACGGCTCTGAGCCGGGCGATGAGGGCATTCCCAGCACAAGTCATCCCCCGAAACGCATCCCGGACCTCGCGGTTGCGCAGGCAAAGCTCGCGATGGGGCCAGGACCCTCGGACACTACAGCCTTAGGGCACGTCCTGGGGTTGGGGCTCCTTGGCGATTCTCTGGGAAGAGTACTTTGCAGGATGGATGCCTGTCAGACCCCGGGAGGGGGGTGGCAGAGGATAAAAAGGTGCCAGAGGAGCAGCTGACAGGTTCTTGGGTAGAACAAGCCCCCTCGCCTCTCTAATTTCCCCCTCATCTCTGAGCACAGACCAATAGGTTGGAGCGTACAGCCTGAACCCAATGTCTGCCCCAACCTCTGAAGAAAAATAAAAAGGCAAAACCAGCCTTTTCCCGCGAAGTGCCTTCTGCGGGGAGGGGTGGGAGCCAGCAGCAAGTCCGCACCGAGCGGGCTGCGCAGCGCGGGAGCCCCGGGGCTGGGCCGGCGGCGGGGGGCGGCGTGTGCCGGGGGCATCCAGTATTCCCAGAACCCTAGCGTCCTCTCGGCGCTCGCTGGGGCGGGGG
>OU015754.1:44332771-44345408 GCA_907169655.1 Acomys percivali | reverse complement strand
CGGCGGGGGGGGGGGGGGGGGGGGGGGGGGGGGGGGGGGGGGGGGGCGAGTGGAGGCGACCGGCCAAGTTCGGGGCAACACTGCCCCCTAGAGGCCGCCGCGGGTCTGCTGGAGGGACGGAGAGGGTGTGGAGGCCAAGTCCTGAGGCTCAGGGCTGGACTGAGGTGGTCCCAGGCAGGCTGCTAACAGGATTGGGGACTGCCTCCAAGTGACAGTTCTAAGGGCTGGGGGATGGGGTAGGAGGGTTTATGTTTCTGCTCTAGAGTTTAAAACTTGGGTGGAAAGTTGGGTGCATCCTATTGCCTTTCTGGAGGATGCTGGATCATTTAGCTTCCCCAGTCAAGTCTCTTGGTCCTGTAGTTACTCAAACTTACCCCCGAAGAAGGGAGCCTTCCCTCATGGACTTGTTCTGTTTTCACTCCTGTCCGCTGTCTGGTGTCGTTGGGGTCATTCTTGAGGCACCAAGTCTCATTTTACAAGTGAGAACTCAAAAAAGAAATTTCATTCGTTCAGTCAGCAGAGATCTGCAGTCCATGTCTTGTGATTTATCTCCTGTATTATGGGCACGGGAATCTAGGTTTGGGGAGCAGGCCAAGCCCTCTGCTTTACAGCCCTGAGCTACAACCTGCTAGACCCCGGGTGGAAGTAATTTGCTCCTGGATCCGGGGACAGGGTGCTCTACAGAAAGGTGTGCACTTGCAAAACGCTGGGTTCTAGACCTCAGTGTCCACATCTGAAAAATGGGAGGGGGACATGGGGCCATCATCCCCCAACCCCGTTCACCCCCCCCGTTCCCCCCCCCCCCCCCGTGACACAGGCTCCTCCTCTTTCGCCGGCCACGCCCTCTCTTGTGCTCTTTTGCTCCTTGGTTAGGGTCGGCGGGGCTAGCTTCCTCCTTACTCGCTCTCCCTTCTTCCCTGCAGGGCTCCGGGGGCCGCCCCTCCTTTTCCCTCCCCTCCTGGCTGGCGCAGAGCTGACTGCGGGGAGGGAGCGGTGGGCTCGCAGCCAGCGGAGCGTCAAGTCAGCCCCTGGGGAAGGGAGGGGGTGCACTGGCTGCTGCCGAGGCCGCTGCCAAGAGGCTGCAGCTCGCTCGCGCTGACGGGCCCAGGGTCCCTGAGGGTTATTTGTGTCCAAGGTAACTGGTGTCCAAGCTGCCTGCTAACCGCCTCCCTCTTTCCCTGGAGACTGGGGAGCTGCCTGGAGTCATCTTGACTCCTCCCTCCCTCTCTTGTTAGGAACAAACAGGCACCAAAAGTCTGGTCCTTTCCTGTCTTAAGTATCTCTAAATTTGTCTTCTCTACCTTCTCAGCAACCTATCCCTGCTGGTTCTGGGGGCTCTGAACTGGTTTCTCTGAGCCTTCTTGCACACCCTGCCCAGCCTCCAGTTACTCTCAAGATTGCCCCTCCTCTCCAGACTCCTCTTGGGCCCCTCTCTGACACGTGCATTATATTCTAGAGACTGTCCTTTTGGCTGGACGCTGGTGGGTGCCCAGACTTTGGTGATACCTAGTGAGTAATTCCAGCCCTTCCCTGCAGAGTCACAGGTTGTTAGAACAGATAGC
This sequence comes from Acomys percivali, assembly GCA_907169655.1. Classification (NCBI taxonomy): domain Eukaryota; kingdom Metazoa; phylum Chordata; class Mammalia; order Rodentia; family Muridae; genus Acomys; species Acomys percivali. The sequence continues at coordinate 44,343,846 of OU015754.1, read as the reverse complement.
TAGCATGGTGACAGAGTAACTATTGATAGAATGAAATAATAATAATAATGATAACAACAACAACAACAACAATAATAATAATAATAATAATTATTATTATTATTATTATTTTATTAGCAGTATCTCACTATGTAGACCTGGCTTGCTATGTAGATCAGTCTGACCATGAACTGAGATCTGTTTGTCTCTGCATACCAGGTGCATGGCTTAAAGTTGTGGACCAGTACACCAGGCAAAATGTTTGGGCGTTTTTCAGGACAAGATTTCTCTGTGTAAACAGCCTTAGCGGCCCTAGAACTTTGTTGTAGACCAGCCTGTCCTTGAACTCTGAGATCTGCCTGCCTCTGCCTCCTGAGTGCTGGGGTTAAAGTAGTTGGTTCTTAAGAATGAGTTCTTAAACCGGTAGTGGCACATGCCTTTAACCACAGCACCTGGAAGGCAGAGGCAGGTGGATCACTGTGGGTTTGAGGCCAGCCTGGTCTACAAAGCAAGTCTAGGACAGCCAGGGTGACACAGAGAATCCCTGTCACAAACAAAAAGATTAAGCTGGGCATGGTAGGCACACCTTTAATCCCAGCACTTGGGAGGCAGAGGCAGGCAGATCTCTGTGAGTTTGAGGCAGTCCTGGTCTACAAAGAGTCCAGGACAGCCAAGGCTACACAGAGAAACTCTGTTTTGACTCTTACTAGACTGGGTCAGGAAAGGCTTCCTGAAGGCTGAGTCCTGAGGCTCACATATGGTTGGTTGAGGGTGTTCTCCCCCCCCCCTTTTTTTTTTTTAAATAAGGTTTTAGTGTCCCTCAGGAGCTCTGTCTGTCTTGGAGCTTGCTAGGTAGATCAGGCTGGCCTCACATGTAGGATGATTCTCCTGCATTACAGGTGTGTAGCAGGAATTCTAGCCTGAGGGTCTTTTTCTTTTCAGATGGAAATATTGACTGTGCAAGGATACTTCAGCATTGGCAGCCTCAGCTCCTGAGAGTCCAGACCTTACAGCTTGGCCAAGAGTGTCCAAGCCTTTTGCCATCCACAAGTGTATTAAGTCTCATCCGTCGCTCTCCTGAGATGCGTGAAGTTCGGTGTCAATAGGGTGAACACACTGCCTAAGCCCTGGGAACTAGGAGATGATGGCTTCAGGCTTTTAACATCCAAAGGCTCAAAACTACCTGTATTCAAATCAGAGCCAACTCTGGCCTTTCAAAGCCAGAGTCTCTGCCCCCCCCCCCCCCCCAAGACACAGCATCCTCTAAGGCATAGGATCCAGATGCCCTAGAACTAGATGCTCCAAGCTTTGAAAGCTAGACTCTGACCGTGGTGCTGGGGTCTCAGGCTCCCTGTTCTAGACTTTGCCTGCCACTACACAGAAGCTAGTGGCACAGCTCACTTGTGTTGGGTGTTGGGCCCAGGGCTTGCAGCACTCGCCTTTGGCCCTCAGCAGCCTCTCATCGGCTGTAGTCTCAGCTCAGCCTCTGCTCTTGTCACCCTCTGGAACTCTCCAGTTGCTTTCTCATTGTGTTGGACGTGTCTGGGGCTAAAAGCCAAGGAGCTTCTTCAGTTCTTTGTGTACCCAGCTCAGCCTGCTCCACACGTACAACAGATCACAGACGGACAATAAGAGCCCATCCGAGAGAAGCCTTTTATTAGGATGTAATATCGAGGGATAATACACAGGAGAGAAAGAAGCCTTCTGGACTAGTCTAGCAGGGTTGAGAAAGAGCTTGCTTATGTGTCTAGAAAAAGGCTGTGGCCCACCTGTGACTGTAATTCTGCAACCACAGCCTGGCATAACAAAGCTCTCAGGCCTCCTCATGACAGTAGCTACCGGGGTGAGTAGGGTACTTGGTCTGCTTGGAGCCGTCTCTTTCAAAGCTAGTGAACGCTGCATGTAGTACTCATGACTGGAGCAAGGTCGCCTCAGGGATTATGGCTTCCATAGTAGCTGTGAGCTGTGTGTGCGTGTGTGTGCATGTGTGTGTGCACGCACACACGCAAACACAAACACACACACACACACACATGCACTATTTTGTTTTTTCATAACAATATTTCTATGGGCAGCCCTGGCTGTCCTAGAACTCAGTCTGTAGATCAGGCTGACCTCAAATACAGACATCAGCCTGCCTCTGCCTTTCCAGAGAGTTTTTTTGAGACAGGGTTTCTCTGTGTAGCCTTGGCTGTCCTGGACCCGCTTTGTAGACCAGGCTGGCCTTGAACTCACAGCGATCCACCTGCCCCTGCCTCCCGAGTGCTGGGATTATAGGCGTGCGCCACCACGCCTGGCTCTTGCTTCTGCCTCCCAAGTGCTAGAATTAAAAGCACAGGTCATCATGCCTAGCTCAGCTTTTTTTTTTCTTTTTCTTTTTCTTGAGGCAGAGCCTCATAGAGCTGGCCTGGAACTTGCCTGCAGACTAGAACTCCCGGTAGCGCCGCCTTCTTCATTTCCTAAGGGCTGGAATGATAGGTGTGTGCCTCTACCCTTGGGCAGAGTTTCCTGAGGGTGATCCGCGCATAAGAAACTGGGCACAACCACACTTAGTTGCCTGCTGTCCTGCCTTCACTCACCTGCTTGTAGTTAGAAGCCATTCAAGCTGTATATGTAGTTCTGGCTGTCCTGGACTCACTTTGTAGACCAGGCTATCCTCCAACTCACAGAGACTGCGCCTGCCTCTGCCTCTAGAGTGCAGGGACTAAAGGTGTGCTCCACCACCGCCTGCTTCCACCACCCTTTGCGCCTTTTGACCGTGGCACCCCCCAACATAGCGTCACAATTCTTGCTGGCAACCCCATGTCTCACTCAGCCTTGGGTCTCCTGAAGCTCATACACCTGGGCATAAAGCAGATGCTCAATTAAGTCTGTGTCGAGAACAACATTGTTAGTCGATGTGATAACGCAATAACGCTACTGTTTGCTGTGTGCTACGCCCTGTGCTTTTGTCTCATGGTAGTTTTCCCATTTTCCAGATGGAGAAAGTTATTCAGACATGGGGAAAGTCTATCAAGTGGCCAACGTGTGCCAGAACTCATTTTACCTGCTCCTCAAGTTAAGATCTATAGACGCAAATTATATTTACTCCCCACAATGCCGGAACTGAATCCATGGCCTTTGCAAATGCTGAGCAAGCCCTCCCTTTCCTCTGAGACATAACCCTTATTCCTATTTCTGGAAGAATTAAAAACACTTCAATTTTTAAAAGAAAGGGGAAAAATCCCTCCATGTGTAATAGTCCTTACATTTGAAAAAAAAAATCTATAGCAAAGATTTGTTGGTTTTTGAATTACAAGAGGAAAGAAAGTATAACTGATGAAAATCAGGGTCCAAACGACCCTTGTGGCCTGTCCCTAAGTCTTTATTGGTCCCTTCACGCTGGTACCCTGAGCCATCTGGAGACCCTTCAGGAGAAGATGGTCTGTCTATGGCATGGGGCCCCGTCCTGCGGAGAGTTGGTGCCGTGCAAAGTGAAAAGGTCTAGGGCAGTCAAAGCCAGAACTTAATCAGAGGTGGCGCCTCTTTTAAAAGCAAGAAGGGAACCAGATGTGGTGGTGCACATCTTTAATTTTAGCACTTCAGAGGCAGAGGCAGAGGCAGAGGCAGAGGCAGAGGCAGAGGCAGAGGCAGAGGCAGAGGCAGAGGCAGGTGGATCTCTGTGAGTCTGAGGTCTGGTCTGCACAGTAAACTCCAGGACAGCCAGGGCTGCATAGAGAAATTCTGTCTCAAAACAAAACAACAAAAGAAACAGAAGCAAGAAAGAGAGCGATGGAGAGGAACTGGCTTCAACTGTGGCAGAGGGCACAGACTGGCATCTAGGCAGGTGGGAGCTACTGCGATCCAGAAAACATTGACCTGTGCACTGTCTGGGGTGCTGACACTGTGAGGTGGGGGTGCTGGCTACTGCGGAGGAGCTGCAGCAGTAGGGTGGGGCAGAACACAGTAGGGACACCCAGAAGAAAAGTAGAGGCTGGACACTGGTTATCATTTAAGTACCACTGAATGCAGTGATGGTCCAGGCCCCAGTATTAGCCATAGGAGCCAAGTTCAGTTTTCAATAGGCTTGAGGTTTGCGTGAATCCAGACAGGAAGAGGTTCTTAGAGCTGTCAAAGCCTGAGATCAAAATCTGGCACCTCCACCTACTTCCTCAGCTGGGTGCTGTTGAGTAATATAATGCCTCAGTTTCCTCATTTGATACTCCTAGAGACAGTACCTTTCTGCTAGACTCTTCCAGGAGTGAACTGAGCAGGCCGAAAGCTCCAAACACAGGTCTAGTTTACAGGAAATACCTCATGTGTACTGGGACTTGTTTCTGTCCTTTGTTTTCCTTCCCTGAGTCGTCTCCTCTTCCAGGTTTCTCATCCCAGAAGCCTCTGCTCCATTGACTTCTGTTTGTGCTGTTAATGACGAACATACTGGTGTTTGGGTGGTGAGGGTCTCCTGCAGCCTTTCCACACTTTGTGCCTGATTAGCCCTCTCTGATGCTCAGAATCAGTGGAGAGGTCTTTGAATCCATCCTCCTGGCAGTGGCCTCTCAAGTAAGTCCTTGTCAAAGCCCCTGATCCATGTCCCTTGAGGCCCTGTGTGGGAGTGTCCTGGGAAATCCTATATCTTCTCAAGTAATTAGTTGTGTGTGTGTGCACGTGTGTGTGCACACATGGCTTTTGAGAGTCAGTTTTTGCCTTTGTTGAGAGGGTCTCTCCTATTTCTGCTGCTGTGTTCTGTAGAAACCCAGGTGACCTGACTCCCGAGTTTCCAGGTGAGCTCCTGAACTATGTCCTTCCCTCTTACTGTGTAATGCTGGGCTTATAGGTAAATTCCTGGCATTTGACCCCTGCCCCGCAAAAGGGTTTCTCTGTGTAGCCCGTACTGTCCTGGAAGTCTCTGTAGACCAGACTGGCCTAGAACTCACAAGATCTACCTGCCTCTGCCTCTGCCTCTGCCTCTGCCTCTGGGATTGTGGTGGTGGTGGTGGTGGTGGTGGTGGTGTGTGTGTGTGTGTGTGTGTGTGTGTTTATGTGTCTGGCATCTGGCATCTGGCATCTGGCACCTGGCTTTTTCTGTGGGTTCCAGGATCAAACTTAGGTCTTTGGACTTGGGTAGTTAGCACTTAAGCCTGCTGAGGCATCTCCATGGTCCCTGCTCAGTTAGTTTACCAAATATCTCAAGGTTGCTTTCTACTGAGCCACCAGCAGTTCCTGAGAGGGTACACCCACCCGATGGCACTCAGAGTCATACAGACTTGGGATTTGGCCACAGTGGTGGGTATTGAGTGCTGGCACAACACTGTCACTCTCAGGTTACTGGTGAGTGCAAACAGCTTGGCATAGCGTGGCCACCTGGCCACTGAGGACACCTGGGCAAGGTCAGTTTGGCTTGAAGGGCTTGTGGTCTGGGAGGTGGGTCTCCCCCCACCTTTTTTTTTTCTTCAGGACTTGAGGACACTAGGGAGAGGCTTGAATGACTTGAGCATTAGACATCCCTGTCCAGGCAGAGGCTCATGCCTGGGGTCTCTCTCATTTCTCCTCACCTCCTTCCTTTGTTTTGTTTTTTTTTTTTTTCTTTTTTCTTTTTTCTAGATAGGGTTTCTCTGTAGCCTTTTCTGTCCTGGACTCGTTGTAGACCAGGCTGGCCTTGAACTCACTGAGATCTGCCTGCCTCTGCCTCCTGAGTGTTGGGATTAAAGGTGAGTGTCACCATGCCCGGTCCCTCACCTCCATCCTTATCTCTTCTGTCTCCCCCTTGCGTCATCTTCCCAGCTCCACCCCCTATCTGAGATGGTCTCTATAGAGTTCAGTTCTCCGCATCTTCTGGGACGGACAGCTCAGCTGACCATGGGGCCTTTCCCTCCCGAGAAGGTGGGTGGGTACTTCCTGAAACGCTGTGGAAGTTTTCCTATTGGTAGAGACCAAACCAACACCATTTTGTATTCAGGATCTGAGAACTTGATCACCCTGATCTCCAGGGAGAGCCACAAACACAGTTAGTAACTTTTCTCAGGAGCTTGTACCCAGGGCCAACCATTCAGAGCTATAGGTCACAGTGACCAGAACAAACAAGCAAACACCCCCTGTGGTCTGGCCCTGGTGCCCTCACTTAGCCCTGGTCCCCTAGCCAATCAGCTCAAAGGGCAACTTTCCTGTACCGCCCCCCCATCCTATCACATAACAGCAAGGCTTAGAAATGGCTTGGGATATCCTCCTCCCCTTGCCTGCAGTTTTTTCCTTTAAAAAGTCCTGTTCCTCTAGCACTAGGGGCCGTCATCTTCCCTCCTCACGAGGGGCCTGACTGTCCAGGCTCTGAGCTTGAAATCAACAAGACCCTGTGTAATTTGCATCTGGCTGATTCCTGGTGGTCTTTCGGGGGTTTCACAACTTGGACATTACACAAGTTTCCCCAAGGCAGGAGAATGGCCACACACAGGGCCTGTCCTGCAGAAAAGCCTCTTGTGTGTAATTCTACTCTGTTTAGTTTGCCTCTTTCAGTGTGCTGTGATGTCTTAGAAACACAGTGCCTTAGTTTGTGTTTCAGGGTTGTGAAGAGACACCATGGTCACGGCTACTCTAACAAAGGAAAACATGTCAGTGGGGCTGGCTTACAGTTTCAGAGGCTTAGTCCGTTATCAGCACTGTAGGAAGCATGGCGGCGTGTAGGCAGACATGGCGCTGGAGAAGGAGCTGAGAGCTCTGCATCTTGATCCACAGGCAGCAGAAGGTGACTGTGTGCCACACTGGGCCTAGCTTGAGCATAAGAGACCTCAAAGCCCCTCCCCCGCACAGTGACACACTTCCTCCAACAAGGTGACACCTACTTTCAATAAAGCCACACCTCCTAATAGTGCTAGTCCCTCGGGGCCAAGCATTCAAACACATGAGTCTATAAGGGCCCTACCTATTCAAACCACCCCACACAGGTAACCCAAGTCATTTAGATATCAGAAACCCCGCAGGTGAACACTCAGGAAAGCTGTAGAAAAAAGGACGGTGATTCAGTGTCAGGGAGATCAAGGACCAAGAGGGACCACTTGCTCCCATTTCCTGCTTGATTCCCAGCACATGTGTTGGAATATTCTAGATATACCACAGATATTTGATGTATGAAAAAGTGAAAGTGCAGCTGGGTATGGTGGCATACTCCTTTAATCTCATCCTTTGGGAAGTTGAGGCAGAAGGATTACTGTGAATCCAGGACAGCCTGGTCTATGTAGTGAGACTCTTGTCTCAACCCCGCCCCAATGTTAATGTCTTTCCTTCCTTTTTTGTTCATTGTTTTAGACAGGGTTTTGCTCTGTAGGTCAGGCTGGCATTGAACTCAGGTACTTCCTGCCAGTGGCAGTTACAGGCCTGCACTACCATGTCCAGCTGCCAGGGCTTCTGGGGAGGTCACTGTGGTGGAAACCTGATGTCACCTAAGAAACAGACTGTCCTGAAGCCTCCATGCCGTGACAAGTGCAGAGAAGGCACAGGAAGGAGTCCAGGCTAAGTCAAAGGGTGAGGTGCTTAACCATTCCCTGGTTCCTGAAGTCCCCTGCTCATCATGTCTGCCTGCTGTTTGAGTGCAGTACAAGGGGAGCCCTGAGCTAACCTGCCCAGCCAAGCCACCTCTGAGCCCCTTATGTACCCATATAGGGGAAGATGATAAAATGATGGCTATTACTTTAAAGCAGGAAGGTGTGGGCTGCTTGTTACACAGCAGTACTAATCCTACAGGGTTCTACTAACTTTCAGTCTTTGCTGACAGATAACAGTTCCCATTTCTTGCTTGATTCTCAGCACATGTGTTGGAATATTCTAGATATACCACAGATATTTGATGTATGAAAAAGTGAAAGTGCAGCTGGGTGTGGTGGTGCATGCGTTTAATCCCAGCACTCGGGAGGCAGAGGTAGGTGGATCGCTGTGAGTTCAAGGCCAGCCTGGTCTACAAAACGAGTCCAGGACAGCCAAGGCTACACAGTGAAACCCTGTCTCAAACAACAACAACAACAACAAACAACAACAACAACAAGAAGTGAAAGTGGCCAGACATGGTGGCTTACACTTGTAATCTCAGTTCTCCAGAGGTTAAACAGAAGTTGTCCTAATTTTTTTTTTTTCTTCAAGACTGTGTTTCTCAATGTAGCCTTGACTGTCCTGGACTTGCTTTATAGACCAGGTTGGCCTCAAACTCATGAACATCTGCCTGCGTCTGTCTCCCAAGTGCTGGGATTAAAGCCGTGTGCCACCAAGCCAGGTGAGTTGTCCTAAATTTGAGGCCAGCATGGGCCACTAGTGGGACTCTGAAAGGAGGAAAAAAAAAAAGGCCAGGCATGCTGGGAGCACATGTGACATCCCAGCGCTTTGGCGGCTGAGGCAGGATGATTGTCATGCAGCCACCTTCGTCCACACAGCTTCAGGTCAACCTGGGCTACACACTGACACTCTTGTCCCTAAAACACAAAGAACGAATGAACCAGCGGCACAGTTCCTTGCCACTGAAGCTTGGCAACTTGAGTTGAACCCCTGGAGCCCCCAGCAGCCTGATGTGGTGGCGCACATCTGTAATCGTAACACCCCAGGAGGGGAGGCAGGGCAGATTCTCCCGGAAGCTTGCAGGCCTGCCAGCCTGCAGTTCACAGAGTGGCGGAACCACAGGAGACTCTGCCTCAGCAAGGTGGAGAGAAAGAACAGGACCCCGAATGTTGTCCTCTGACCTCTGCATCGTGGCCTGGGCACATGGGCACACAAACACCCAGATCACGTGGCTGAAGAGAGAGCTCAGTAGTCAAGCGAGTGTGTTGTTCTTCCAGAGGATTTAAGTTCAGTTCAGTTTCCAGCATTCACATCAGGTGATTCACAGCTGCCCGTATCCAGCTCTGGGGGTTCAGATGTACTCTTCTGGCTTGTGGGGGCGCACACTTACATGTGGTCTATATTCACCCAAGCACACACATACAAATAAATAAGAAATAAAAATAAATCTAAAACAATACCCACATCATGTACATGTACACACTTGCGCGCGCGCGCGCACACACACACACACACACACACACACACACACACACACACACACACGGTGGGGGGGAGGGAGAAGCTAACAATAAATAGAGTGAAAGTTAACAAAGCATAGTGTTGGAGGAACTCTCAGGCACCCGGCTCAGCCTGGGAGGGTCAGAAGGTCTCCTTGAAGGACCCAGAGAATACCTGCACACCCACTAAGTCTGCCATTTTCTTGGCCCACCAGAAGATTGCTGGTTTGGTGTGTGTCCAATGCGCCCATCCCCACATCTGTTTGGGGCCTTTTTCCTCCCCCTTCCTCCCTCCCTCCGTCCCTCCCTTCCTCCCTCCCTCTCCAGGCCTGCAGGCTCACTCATGCCTCCTCTGACTCTAGGTCTGGCTGAAGAAAATTAAGTCAATGGGGAGGGAGGAGTTGACAAATAGAAGGTCTGGTAATTGAATTTTTTTCCTCTCCCTCCCTCCCTCCACCCCCAGAGAGCAGGAAAAATGGCTCTGAAGACTAGCTTTCCCTGCTCAAGGAGCCCTGGCAGCTTCACCTTTCCCTGCCTAGTCCAATGAGTGCAGAAGCAGGCAGAATCTTGAAGCCAAGTTTTGTACAAAGGGGGAAACTGAGACCATAGAGTCAGAGGTCTGCTCCTGGGGTGACCTGTGTACAAGAACAGAAGCCAGGGCTGGGAGAGAAAGGCCTTCTAGGCTAACTCTCCAAGAAGGTGGGAACTGATGCTGGGAGGGTTTGTGTTCAGCAGTGGTACCCTGCCCAACCAGGGCAGAAACCTAGCAGGTTCCGGGCCCAGAGCAACTTCCTGCCCATCTCTGTCCAGGGAGGTGATCTTGTCTACAGGCCAGCCAACTTGCAGAGCTGGCCTTCTAGGAGGTCTTTCTTCAGGCAGAACACCCTCTGTGGGTTCAAGTGTGTGTGTGTGTGTGTGTGTGTGTGTGTGTGTGTATGTGTGTGTGTGTTTTCACAAGCTGGTGCTGAAGGGCAGAAGGGAGGCCAGGCTGGAGGTGACCACAGGCTGCCAGGATTACCATTCTGAAAAAAAGGGGAGGGCTGCGGTGAGTTAGAGAGGGCACAAGCCCCTTGTTGGCCTCCAGTCAAGGTCTGCTTTGCTTCATTGGAGAGCCCTCACTGGAGGGGTAAGGCTCCTTGGGAGAGTCGGTTCTAGACACAGGCCAGCCCGTGCCAGCAGTCAAATCAAGGAGCCTGGGACCTAGATAGGCTTCGCCCTTGCGGAGGCGGCTTCAGGGCAGGGCGGGAGGTTGGGAGGGGGGGTGCCCGCCTAGCTCCGCCAGGCAGGAGGGAGCTGCGACCGGCGCCTACCCCCGCCACCCGGCCCAGCGGGCGTGGGCGCCGCGGCACCGCCTAGCCAAGCGGCGGCGGCTGGCTGCTGCGGGAGCGTTTGATTTATTAAGCTAATGTTCTAGCACATTTTCTCCATCCCGTAATGAGCTGTTTCCACCAGGGGGTGTCTGCAGAGCGACTGCGGCTTCCGGCCGCTCCGGGAGGGAGGCTGGGCTGGCGGGCGGCGAGGGGGTGTCTGTGGGGTGCGGTCTGTGCTCCTCGGGAGGGGTGACTTGGAAAGCCTGGGCGGGCGATCTGCTGAAGAGGTGGAGGAGGAGCAGTCTGCCTGCTCCCTCCCGCCACATCCTTTAACATCTGGGGGGCTGCCGAGGATGCTCGGTCCCCACTCCTCCACCTCCTGCATGCCGCCCTGATTAACCCTCACCCACACCTCATGTTTCTGAGGATTCTTAGCTTCAGTCTGCCCACCCTTGCTGGTTAGCTCTCATGGCTGCCTTTCTGTGGCTCAATGCGACAGATATGGCCCTTGCATCCAGATACATATAGGTTCAAATCCCATCCCAGCTTCCTTCTAGAGGTGGCCACTGGTCTGTTTTCCATGTAAACATGGCAATGAAGACTGGTTTGTGGGGTGGCAGTGGCGTTTAGTGACAGTGCTTGTGAAGCTCTGTAGTGTGTCGGAACCCCTACACACCAGGGCAACTGAGCTGACAAGACATGGTACCAAAGCTCCGAGACAGCACCCTGCACCCACAGGCCTCACCATCACCCACAGACCTCACCTGCACCC
>OU015754.1:44295581-44331396 GCA_907169655.1 Acomys percivali | reverse complement strand
CTGGGTGGTTGAGGAACTTCAGAGAACCCTTTCAGTTGGCCTAAGTCAGCAGTAGGGGAGGAGGAGGCAGGGCCTGCCTGAGGTCCAGTGCATGCCTCTACCTGCTGGCTTCGGTTTTTTTTGTTCCTCTCTGAACTCAGAGCCTCCCCGAGTCCACCCGCCTCCCCCAGGAAAGCTGAGCCTTGGCAGCGTTTCTGGTGAGCAGACGGGATGAGTGAAGATCACAGGGGAGGTAGCCAGGTCCTTTTTGGTCATGCCCTATATTAAAGAACCTAAAGGTGGGCAGGGCGTGGTGGCGCACGCCTTTAATCCCAGCACTCGGGAGGCAGAGGCAGGCGGATCGCTGTGAGTTCAAGGCCAGCCTGGTCTAAGAAGTGAGTCCAGGACAGCCAAGGCTACATAAAGAAACCCTGTCTCAAATAACAAAACAAAACAAAAAAACCAACCAACTAACCAACCAAACAAACAAAAAACCCCAAAACCAAACCAAACCAAACCAAACCAAACCAACAAAACCTAAGGGCACACGTGCCAGGCAGTTCATTCTCCAGTGGCCGCCCCGCCCTCACCCTTTGTTCCCACGGGCTCTCTTCGGCCTCTGCCCCCACCTCCTCCCAACCTCTGAAGATGCCATCCCCTTTGTGTTAGTTTCTCTCTACTGGCTACCCCACCTCCTTAGCAAGGCTGGCTCTGATCCTTTCCTGGCCCAGAGAAACCCCACAGCCAGCCAATCGGCCACCATGTTAGTGGCAAGGGTTGTCCTTGTGGGAGTCAACTAAGAGTTCCCGTTTATGGCCTAACTCCCTTTGTCACCCCCCACCCCACCCTACCCTGCCACACTGAAGCATTATGTGTTCCTTGAGCAGGAACCCTGCTTGCCTTCTCCCCAAAACAAGCCCTAGAGTTCAGTGCTGAAAGGTCCACTTATTTTCATATGTGCTTTGACAGGGTCTTGCTACATAATCCAGGCTAGCTTTGAACTTGATATCGTCCTGCCCCAGAATCCTGAGTGCTGAACTACCATCTTCAAGTTGTTTCTTGGTGGGGGGTGGGGGGGTTGGGGGTGTTGGGGGGGCGATGAGGTACAAGGTTGCAGGAGACTTGAGAAACTTGTGCCTGAGCATGCAAAGAGATGGGGTGTGCTGAAGGGGACCATCCTGTCATCTTAGGCTCTGGACCATGGGGACAAGGATGGCTCTGTTGGCTGACTTGGAGATAACTGTTGGTGCTGATGTGGGACTTGATGTAGCTGTTGATGTTGGTCTCCATATAACTGCTGACTTGGACATTAGCCGTGTTTAATTAGAAATTAAATTGAAGCTGGAAGAATGACATTCATAAAAGCAACCAGAGCGGCAAGGTATCTGGGTGTTTGAAACCTTGATGACTTCAATGTAGAGTCAAAACAATGCTGTCCTCCCTTACTCAAGAAGGACCAGCAAAGATCAGAAGAAATCCTGACAGTGAGCCGGGCGTGGTGGCACGCACCTTTAATCCCAGCACTCGGGAGGCAGAGGCAGGTGGATTGCTGTGAGTTTGAGGCCAGCCTGGTCTACAAAGTGAGTCCAGGACAGCCAAGGCTAATACAGAGAGACCCTGTCTCAAAAACCAAACCAAACAAAAACAAAGACAAAAACAAACAAACAAGAAATCCCGGCAGTTAACAAGGGCCAGTGAGATGGTTCAATAGTCCAGCCCTACCCCGCAGTCCAGCCCCGCCCCACAGTCCAGCCCCGCCCCACAGTCCAGCCCCGCCCACAGTTCTGCCTTTTTCTCCTTGTGGTCTTCCCCTTGCATTGGTCTGATTCTTCAGACCTCCTGAATTTTTCCTAAAGTTAATTTTTTTTTTAGACAGAATCTTGCTATGTGTCTCTGGCTGACCTGAAACTCACAATATAGATCACCTCTGCCTTCCAAGGCCCCATTCCACCCCCAGCTAGTTTTCATAAACTTTTATCTGACATCTGACATACAATGTTGCTCAGCCTAGAGTTATCTTGAAAACATCATAAATCAAACATGTTTTAACATGCCTGACAAACACTTGGACTTAGGCTAGCCTGCTTTAGAAAACCAATGCTACAGGGAGCTGGCTGGGATGGCTTCCCAGGAAAAAGCCCTTACCTTGCAGTCCTGGCAAGCCCTTACCTTGTATTTGATCCCTGGGATCCCATCTCAGAAAAATAAAAATAAAAAGTGGAGGGAGAGAACCCACAGTTGCTTTCTGACCACCACAGGAGTGCCGTGCATACACGCACATCCTTTCCTTAACACGCTTAGCCACGGCGTGCATCTGTAGTCCCAGTGTGTGGGGAGCTGAGAGAATCTCTGGGGTCTACAAGTTCAAGGTCATTCTGGGTGGTAAGGTAAGACCCTGTCTCAAAACAGAACAAAATCAGCAACAAATATCTTTCCTCTAGACTCACCTGTGCCTCTATTCCCTCAGGACTCCGTTAGCAGGATTTACACTTTTCTCCTGTTGGCCTGTGGCCAGTGTTCCCTGCTTACCAGGCGCTACTGGGCACCTTCCTGCGCGGTCCTCAGGCACCGTGAAGGAGAGCCTCTTTTCATCCTCCAACACCGGGAACCAGGAGTGGAGATTGCTGGCCCGCACTTACCCAGCTGGTATGTGGCAGGCCTGAAGTTAAACGCAGACAGTTGTTTCTTGGCTCTCTAGTCTAGACTCCCTCTAGAAACAGAGTGGTACACGTACCTGCTGCTCCCAAGGGTGCCCCCCCTTCAAGTGCAATTCCAGCACTTATAGGGTGTGTGTGTGAGGTGGAGGAGGCATAGCAGGAGGACAGAAAGGAACGTAGGCTAGCCTGGCCAGCACACTGAGACCCTGTCTCAAGAGCAAAAAACACAAGGCAGCTTTATTACCACCACGTGGAAGGTGGACAGGGACTTAAAACTTCTTCTCTGACTCCCTGTGCACCCTAAAGGGTCTCTCTCTCTCTCTCCCCCTCCCTCCCTTTTCTCTCCTGTTCTTTTTCTCTCTTCTTCTTATTCCCTAGTACTGGGGCTTGAAGTCAAGCTTTATGTATGTTAAGGAAGTAGTCTACTGTCAAGCTACACCCTAACCTCTCCAAAGGGTTTCTCCTTCCTGCATTTATTCTCCTCCCTCCTTTCTTCCTGCACTCTCCCTGTCCCTGTCTCTGTCTCTCTGTCTCTCTATCTCTCAGTTTTTAAAAAAGATTTATTTATTATATACACAGTGCTCTGCCTACATGTATGCCCGCACACCAGAAGAGGGCACCAGATCCCATTATAGATGGTTGTGAGCTACCATATGGTTGCTGGGAATCGAACTCAGGGCCTCTAGAAGAGCAGGTGGTGCTCTTAACCACTGAGCCATCTCTCCAGCCCCTCTCTCAGTTTTTTTGATACAGGATTTCTCTGTTGTAGCCCTGGGTGTTCTGGACTCGCTTTGTAGCTTTGAACTCCCAGAGATCCACCTGACACTGCTTCCCAAGTGCTGAGATTAAAGGCATGTGCCATCATGCCTGGCACATTCTTTCTTTTTAGAAAGTTTGTTTGTTTGTTTGTTTGTTTCTCTGTGTAGCCTTGGCTGTCCTAGACTCGCTTTGTAGACCAGGCTGGCCTCAGACTCACAGTGATCCACTTGCCTCTGCCTCCCAAGTGCTGGCATAAAAAGATTCATTTTTACATAAAATTATGTGTATGTTAATGTGCCTGAGTGTGTGTAGTACACCATGTATATGCAGTGCCCATGGAGGCTAGAAGGAGTCAGAGCCCCTGGGGCTGCAGTTACAGGCATTTGGGAGCTGAGCTGCCGGACATGTGTGCTGCCGATGGAACTCTGGTCTTCTCCCTGTCACTGCTACTGTCGACTTTATGAAATTATGACAAAGAAATCTAAACATGGGGGAAGCTAAGTCTTCACAATCCGGTTCCTTAGCCATGATCATGGTCAAGTTTGGTCACTGTTGAAGTTCCTGGACCGATCCCTTCAGACAGATCCTTCTGAGAAGCCTTCTCTCCCCCGGGCTCAGTCAGTAACCTCTCAGAAAATTCCCCATGGTGCTCAAAAAGAGGGTGATGCTTTTTCCTCCGGGCATGGTCATGCTGAAGGAAAAGGGATCCTCCCTGTGTCCTTGGCTGTCGTCTGCCATTCTCATTTAGGGAGATGCCTGGACAAAACGGTGATGTCCCAGCCCCCTCTGCTTCCTCCATAGCTTGAAGTTGCCTGAACTAGAAGGTTCTGTGCCTTTGGGCTCCCTCCAGCACTGAACCACACCTAGCTGTGGTAAGAGCACTCACGCAGCCCTGCGGAGAAGCTGTATGGATGGGCACGGGGGTCCTTGGCTTTACCCATAACCTGCCTACCTGCCACGGCTCTGGGTTGTTTCAGACATGCGCACTTAAGCCTGGCTCCTGCGCTACACAGCTGTGGCTCCTGGGCCTTTCTTTGCGAGCAAGCCCATGCATCACAGGCCTGACCCACCTGGCTTGGGTCAGAGCTGACTCAGAGTGAAGCCTGCTGGGATATTCCTTTACCAGCACCCTGCTGGTTTGTCAGGGTCCCAGCTGCATGGGCTGGCAAAGTGGCTCAACCTGAAATAGTGCTTGCTGCCAAGATGACCTGAGTTTGATCCCTGGAGCCTCACGTTGTCCTCTGATCTCCACTGGGACACCGTGGTATATACCCCTATCCCCCATGAAATAAATGAAATGCCATTTAAAATATTTAATAAGAATTTCAGGGCTGGAGAGTTGGCTCAGTGGTTAAGAGCACCGTCTGCTCTTCCAAAGGACCCGGGCTCAATTCCCAGTACCCACATGGCAGCTCACAACTGTCTGTAACTCCAAGATCTGACACCCTTACACCAAAGCACATAAATTCAAAATAAAAATAAAAATATTAATAAAAAAAAAAAGAATTTCAGCTGGGTGTCTTTTGCCAATGGCTTCTGATTGGTGTTCAGTTTTCCTTCTCGTTCCTGAGGGACAAAGCCTGTGACGAGCCATTTCTCTCTGTAAGCATGAGCTCTGCCCCAGGCCCACCAACAGCAAGCAGACGGGAACCTCTTTTCCTGGCTTCAGATGCTCACGGAGGCAAGAGAGTGAGTCCTAGCTCGGCTGTCCCTGACGTGTGGCCTCGGGCAGCTGTTTTAGATCCCCTGCACCTAATCTCACATCTGTAATGTGATGACAGTTCACTCTTGGTGAGGTTGCACGCACACTCTTGGAAGTACTGTATGCATCAAGGCTGAGCCCAGTGGTGGAACAAAGTGCAATGAACGAGTGGCTGTCCTGCAGTCTCCACCTGGGGTGGCATCAGGCTAGGACGTCACTGTGGTTCCCACAGGTCCACACACGTGTTGTGTGTATGTGTATTCACGCTATGCTTATGGGTGTGTGTGTGTGCTATGTTTGTGTGCACCAAGGGTGGATATGTGTAAACAGAACTGCGTGGGCACGCCTGGGCGCTTGTCTGCACATGGCTGAGTGCGCAAGCCTTTTCCCAGCACTATTAGTGGAAAGCTGTAATTATGCTTTATGGCAGCAGCAACGGCTGGGCTCCCCTAGCCATTAAGCTGCTCATCTGGGAGTGTGTGTGTGGGGGGACCAGGACCACCCGCACCCTCCCAGTCCCTGCATGCTGCATGAGCACGCAGTCACCCCCCTCTCTCACCATATGCCTGTGTTTTACAGTTCTTTGGTGCATGGTGCTCATCGAGTGGCTAATTAGCAAAATGAATTAATTGACATCCATACGTGTAATTAGCAAATGCTTATAAGCAGCTATTCTCCTTGGGATGTCTAAATTTCTAAGGGTCAGATGCTGGGGGCTGCTGTAGGGGGTAAATAAGAGATGAGAGCTGCTAGTGTGAGCACCAAGACCTGCCTGGGGGGGGGGCTCTGTGTGCTTGCCAGCCTGGGGAAGGGGGAGGGTGGGGGAAGAAATACATAAAAGTCTGGAAGAAGGAAACTGACTCCATACTGTGGCATTCAGGAGGCCTGGGGTCTGGTGTCATTCATATGATTTCCTCTGTGACCCCGAGTAGGACCTTTCTCCTTCTGGGCTAGCCTCTGCTTCTTGTATGTGTGTGTGTGTGTGTGTGTGTGTGTGTGTGTGTGTGTGTGTATGTGTATGCTGTACTGTGTGTGCATGTGTGTGCACAGGAAGGTGACGGCCAGAGGACAACCTTGGCTGTCCTTGCTCAGATGTTATACACTGAGTGTTTCAGTTTGGTACAGGGTCTCTCAGTGGCCTGGTGTATGCCAAGTGTGCTAGGCTAGCAAGCAAGCCAGGCCCCCAAGGAGTATCCCATGTCATCTTGTAGATGGGATTACAAGCATGCGGGGCCACACTGACACTTGACATGGGTGCTGGGGATTCAGACTCAGGTCCTCATGCTTGTGTGGCAGGCTTGTCACCCACTGAGCCATGTCCCGCACCTGAGTCTTTGTTTCAAATAGGGATGGATGGGACTTGCTGGTCTCTGGGGAAGTCCCTGGTTCCCATCTCCTCTCTTGCCTGAAGACGGGCATTCTGACAACCAATAGGTTGGTGCAAAGAATGGTGCTGTGTTCTTTATTTGTCCCAGACACATATCACCACATCTCACACGTGGGGCCTTGTCCACACTGTGCCCTCTGCCCCACAGCTGCCATCCATCTTCCCTTCCACTAGGGCAAGAGAAGTGGTTCTCAACCCATGGGTCGTGACCCCTTTCACAGGGGTCACATAAGGCCATCGGAAGACACAGATATTTACGTTATTATTCATAACAGTAGCGGAAAAGTACAGTTATGAAGTAGCAACGAAAATAATTTTACAGTTGGGGGTCTGCACAATGTAAGGAACTGTATTAAAGAGCTGTAGCATCAGGGAGGTTAAGAATCGCTGGTCTAGAGCCTTCTGAACCTACAACATATCCTAACCTGTGCTGCCCTCTACAGTAGCCCCAGTCTCCTGTGACGTCATCGGAGTACTCGGCAGCTGATTTTTGTTTGTTTTGTTTTTTTGTTTTCTCTGTGTTAGCCTTGGCTGTCCTGGACTCACTTTGTAGACCAGGCTGGTCTTGAACTCACATCGATCCACCTGCCTCTGCGCCACCACTGCCCTGCTGGCAGCTGACTTCTGAATGCATTTACTTTTCTTTCTGAGTCTGAGTAGCCACATGTGGCTAAAGGCCACTGCACTGGCAGGAAGGCTCATTTCATTTTTATTTAACCTATTCACCAAAGGGTCTATGGGGCCCTTGCTATGGCACTGGGGACATTTGGGGAGCGTTGTCGCTTCCAGCGGAATCTCAGATGCTGAGCGGGTCTGAGCAAGTTAGAGCTGGGAAAGACATGGTGATTAGAGTGACAGAGGTCACCCAAGGCCCCAGGCAAGAGCGTGGCATGCCAAGTACACACCTTCAGAGACCACCAAGCTCCCTGGGGTGGCTGGAGGAAGCCCCAAGGGAAGTGGGGGAGAGGATGGCCCAGGGGAGGACTGGGTGGCACCGGGTGTAAACAGGTCACGTCTCCTCAAAGGGAAGCCTCTGCCCCAGGTTTCCTCTGGCTCAGCCACCCCAAGGCCTGTTTTTCCGTGGCACTGTCACTTCTGTTCTCGTGGCCTGTTGAGGTCATCCCCTACACCTGAGCTGGTGTCTGCAGATCTCTCAACACAGGAGTACAGTTGCTTTCCAGACTAGCCCAGTGTGCTCATCTCCTGAGATGCCGGTCACGGTGGCAGGGAGAGGATGGGATGCTAGCCAGGCCCCGTCTCTTCTTCTCCCCCAGTGCCCTGTGCTGCCTTTGACTGTGTGTGCAGGGCCTCCTCATCTCCCTCTCTTCTCTTCTCTCTTTTCTGTCTTCTTTTTCATTTCTGGGGTAGGGTCTCAGCCTGTAGCTCTGGCTGGCCTAGAGCTTTTCTGTGTAGATCAGACTGGCCTTGAGTTTTCAGTGATCTTCTTCCTCGATCTTACACGTGCTGGGACTGTGGGCCCCCTGCCGCACCAAGGCTGCAGAGTCTTCCCGTTGCTGGCCTCAGCTGCTTTTGAATAGCTCGGAGAGGTAGGCAGAGCAGGAATCCACATGTTCCACTTCTACAACTGATCAAGCCAGGACAGACATAGCCCCGGTGCTCTAGCGCAGGACCCTTTGCCTACAGGAGGCTGCAGAGGATAGGAACTGTAAATAACTCTGAGATCAGACAGCTTGGGTTTCAGCGATGCCTGCTAACGTCTAAGCTGTGTGGCTTCCGGCGAAGTATTTAACCTCTTTGAGGCTTACATGCACCTTCATCTGTAGCATGGGCGGTAACTGTCCAGTTCTCAGGGAAGTACTTGCACATGAGATGGTTTAGTGTGTTGGCAGAGGCCATCCTGGAATCTGATAGGCGTACAGGGTTCCTTCCTAAAATGCACACCCAGTTGCAGAAGGTTCGGAGAAATCTTGAGGCTCTCCAGAACCTATGGGTGCCCCAAGAACTGGGGATTCACTCCCAGGCGAAGGAATGTAATGAGAGAAATGTGAGGCGGTGAAGTATCTAAGCGAGGTGGGGTGGGGGCCAGGGGGGGCCAGGGGGGGCTGGGGGGGCCAGGGGACCAGGGGGGGCTGGGGGGGGGGGGCCGGGGGGGGGGGTGGGGGGGGAGGGGGGGGGGGTAGAGATGGCTCAGCAGTTAGGAGCACTGGCTGTACGTACGATCATGAGGACAGGAGTTTGGAGCTCAGAACTCACATAACAAACCAGGTGGACTGTGCCTGTCTGTAATGCCAGCTCCAAGGGTGGAGACTGGAGGATCATGGCCACTCGCTGGTTTCCGGCCTACCTGAGAAAACGAGAGCCTCAGGTTCAGGGAGAGACCTTGCCGCAGAGGACTAGGTAGAGAATAATAGAAAAGAACAATTAATGCTTCCTCTGGACTCCTTGTGTGTACAGGTTCACACACACACACACACACACGCACACACGCACACACACAGAGAGAGAGAGAGAGAGAGAGAGAGAGAGAGAGAGAGAGAGGAGAAAGCGTTTTAAAAATGAAAATGAGCCGGGCCATGGTGGCACATAACCTTTAATCCCAGCACTCAGGAGGCAGAGGCAGGTGGATTCCTGTGAGTTCGAGGCCAGCCTGGTCTACAGTGCGAGTCTAGGACAGCCAAGGCTACACAGAGAAACCCTGTCTCAGAAAAAAAAAGAAAAAAGAAAAAAGAAAAAAGAAAAAAAAATTAGAATGAGGGGTAGCAAGGTGGCTCAGAGTTTAAGAGCACTGGCTGTTCTTCAAAGGTCCTGAGTTCAATTCCCAGCAATCACATGGTGGCTCATAACAATCTATAATGAGATCTGGTGCCCTCTTAGAATACTGTATAAATACTAAATAAATATTAAAAAAAGAAAATGATTGCTAAGGCAAAATGAAAGTGAAATATTCCAGAAATTAAAATAACAAAATGGAGATAGCAGTGGAAAAAAAAAAAAGAGGATCAATATAGCAGTTTAATGACAATAACTATAATTATCCCAAAGATAGAATAACCCCAAAGACAGAATGATTTCCTAGACACAAGCCTATAAAAATGTCTACTAAATGTCTAGACAAAAAGAGAAAGAAAGAAACCAGATGTGGTGCAGGCTATTGCCACCAAACCAGATGATCTGGGTTTGATTCTAAAACCCACATGGTAGAAAGAGAGACCTGACTCCTGAGAGTTGTCCTCTGACCTCCATGTGCACGCCATAGCAAGCACATACTCCTCCCCCCGAAAAGTAATAAAACTTTTAAAAGAAACTTCAGAGGCACTTGTCATCGAGTCTGATGACCCCCCTCCCGCCCCCGCTTTGATCACAGGATCCACCTGTTAGAGGAAGAGAACTGAGTCCTGAAGTCGTCCTCTGTCCTCCACACATGTGCTGTGCCACATGCACACACACACACACACACACACACACACACACACACACACATCAAAAAATAAATCATGTAATGCAAACTTGAAAACATTTCAAGCTGGGGCTGGAGAGATGGCTCAGAGGTTAAGAGCACTGGCTGCTCTTCCAGAGGTCCTGAGTTCAATTCCCAGCAACCTCATGGTGGCTCACAACCATCCATAATGTGATCTGATGCACCTTTCTGGTATGCAGGTGTACATGCAGGCAGAGCACTATATACATAATAATAAATAAAATTTTAAAAACCATTTCAAGCTAGGAGAGAAACATGTAATAATTTGTTCCAGTCAAGTCACATGTCCCAGCCTAGCATCAAAGGAAGAGACCTGCGCAGTTTCTCCATCCTTAGGGGGAAGTGGGGCTGTGTGTGAGCTGCGGGCTTACATCAGGCAGCCTAAAGCTGACCACAGGGTAGAGCCTCCGAGGAGGAAAGAAGGGGGATGAGGCTAGGCATCTGAGGCTGGCCAGGGGCCAAAGGGAAACCTCCGGAAGGGGCACACAGGTGTGACCCATCCAGACCAGTTCAAACCCAGTGAGTGTGGACAAACCAAAGAGAGCTCTACGAGGAAGCCAAGAAGCAGACAGAAACTTCTACAGAAACAAGGAGGTCTATAGGGAGGGAAAGGACATGATGGGGACCCACATGGCTCTGAAGTCACTAATGCGCCCTCCTCCCCAGCCTGGGATGGAGCCACGCTGTTTTGATAGGATCAACCTATCAATTATTTGAAGGCTTACTTACGATTACAGGACCGAACTCCATGTCAGTTACTCCGACAACCTGACAGTTCAAACAAAGTAAGAGATATAAAGGAGAGAGGAGAGCTGGGGGGGAGGGCAGCTGGGGGGGGAGGTAAGGGCCTAGACAGCCTTCATTTTTCAAGTGGGTGTGGGGAGGTCATACACAGTGGTCTGTGGATGACGGAGCAACGGGACAGAGTGTGTTCGCATTGCTCGCCCCCCAAAGAGGTAACCTGACAGGAATTACAGATCTTGACAGAGGGAGACAAGAGCTATAGCAGGGTGTCTGCTAATTTATTACTGGCCACGGAAGCAGCAGCCTGCGCGTTTGTTTTGGTTAAATTGATAAAGCAAGGAATTGTTGTACGAACGCACTATATAGAGAAACGGAGCCGTGACTGGCAGCTCAGGCCTACAAGCCTAGCTACTCAGAAGACTGAAGCAGACGGATCTCAGATTCAAGGCCTGCACGGGCTACAGGGACTCAAAGGCTAGCTTGGGTAATTTAGAGAGACCCTGTGTGTGTGTGTGTGTGTGTGTGTGTGTGTGTGTGTGTGTGTGTGTTGAGCGTGTGTATGCATGTTTGCATGTGGGTGTGCATAGATATGGAAGCCAGAGGTTGATGTTCTGTGTTTTCCACCTTATATATATTTAGGCAGGGTCTCTCAGTTGAACCCGTAGACCAACAATTTAGCTGGTTTAACTCGCCATATTGTCCACAGTGTTGGGATTACTGGTGGACTACTATGCTCACCTGGCTGGCATTTACATGGTTGCTAGGATCCAATTCTAGTCTTCACACTTGCACAGCAAGAATTTCTCCCATTAAGCCACCCACCCTTCTAAACAGTTAACGATAATCTCTTTTTAAAAATGTAGTTTTATTATTTTAAGTTATGTGTATGTACATGTGCCTGTCTGTGGGTATGTGCACGTGACTGCTGGAGCCTCAGGGGAACTGGAGTCACAGGTGGTTGTAAGGCACCTGATGCTGGTGCTGGGAATTGAACTCAGGTCCTCTGGAAAGAGCAATATGTGGTCTTCACCACTGAGCCACTCTCTAGCTCCTAAAAGAAAAAGAAAAATTATGTATATGTTTGTATATTTGGGTGTGGGTTTGTGACTATGAGTGCGGTTCCTCCAGACACCATAGAGGGCAACAGATCACCGGGAACTGGGCTTACAGGCAGTTGTGAGGCCCCTGGTGTGGGTGTTGGGAACTGAACTCAGGTCTCTGGAAAAGCGGTAACAGCTCTTGACCACAGAGTCATCTCTCCAGCACTTCTTTTTCTATTTTAAAAAGATGATGAGGTGGTGTATGTTCAATTTTCCTAACCGATATATTTTATTAACAACTTAGTGACCGAGCATACATCACTTATAACCCGACTAACCTAAACAATAGAAAATGAGGATTAATGGACACAATAACAAAACTGTAAGGATATCAGTTCCGAGGAACGATTCTCCTGGCGTGAGCAGCAGGATTTCTTCTGCTGGAACCTGGAGTAACCAGAACCCAGACCTCAGCAGGAGTCGGAGCCCCGAAACCTTCCCTCAAGCGGTTCTTTCTAGGAGCATCTTGAAGTGCAGTGATGAACAGCCAAAGCTACCCCAAGTCTCCAAAAAGCCCCGCCTCCAGTTCTGGGCTCATTTATATATCTCCTCCCAGAGTGTGGTGACGGGATCGTCTCAGCTGGCAACAATCAAGCTCCTGCATGAGGTGGTTGGTCTTCTAGTGGACTAACCTCACCTGTTCTCTCACGAGACTGTTCTAATCCCACACTTGGAATCCTAAAAAACAGGCTTCTCTCTCCTTCAAGGTGGTTAAAGGTGTTGGTCAGGAAGTCTGACTACTTGACTACAAGCTTCAGAAGCTGCGTGGTGGAAGGCGACCACGGGCCCTTGTGGTTGCTCCCGTTTGTCTGTCTGTGTCGGACCCTATGTCCAATCCCCAGTTTTTCTCTTACACCAGCTCCTCCCCAGTGACAACAAAAAGAAACAGCCGGAAAGTGGCTGTGTCGTAGAATTAGTGGGGGCAGAGGCTGATTTTTCACCACAAATTGTAAGTGCTATTTAATTTTCTCTATATATATTTAGGTTAAAAAAAATCAATGAAAAAATTTGTTGTTTAATCTTGGAGTTGGAGAGATGGCTAGTATTTAAGAGTGAACAATGTTTGCAGAGGACCCAACTTCAATTCCCAGCACCCAGCCTTTAATTCCCTAGCCAGGTGGAGTGGCGCATGCCTGTAATCCCAGCACTTGGGGAGGCAGAGGCAGACGGAACTCTGTGAGTTCGAGGCTACTGTGGCCTACAAAGAGAGCCCAGGACAGCTAAGACTACAAAGAGAAACCCTGTCTCAAAAAACAAAAAACAAAACAAAACAAAAAAGAAAAAAGAAAGAGCTGTCTGTCTCTAATCCCCATTCCAGGAGATTTGATGCCCTCTTCTGGTCTCCGTGGGCACCTGTACTCACACAAGCCCATACCCCCCCTCCCCACCATAGACACATAATTTAAAAATGTTTGTTTAGGGGCGGGAGAGATGGCTCAGAGGTTAAGGGCACTGACTGCTCCTCCAGAGGTCTTAACTATCTATAATGTGATCTGATGCCCTCTTCTGGCCTGTGGGTGTACATGCAGGCAGAGCACTGTATTCATAATAATAAATAAATAAATCTTTAAAAAATATTTGTTTAATCTTAAACACTTATGCTTTAGATAGAGATTTTGTTTAAAACAACAACAACAACAACAACAACAACAACAACAACAACAACAACAAGCCAATGTGGTGGCGCATGCCTTTAATCCTAGTGCTTGGGAGGCAGAGGTAGGTGGATCTCTGTGAGTTTGAGACCAGCCTGGTCTATGGAGAGCATTCTAGGATAACCAGGGCTATACACATAGAAATGCTGTCTTGGAAAAAAAAACCTAAATAAATAAATAAATACAAAGAAACTGAAGATCGAAGAAATAAAGTGGCATGCTCCAGGTTGCAGAGCCCACTCATTAGTGGCTGGATTCAAGTACAAGTCCCAGGGTTGGAGAGATGGCTCAGCAGTGAAGAGCACTGTCTGTTCTTCAGAGGTCCCAGGTTCAATTCCCAGCAACCTCAAACTCACATTGCCGGCTTTCAGGCTATGGCTCAGCTCATCTGCTCACAGGAGTCACTCCGGTTAGCGTACATTTGGGGGTTGGCATGGAGTCAGATGCCAGGGCAGAGACAAGTTAGGTCTTCCCAACTGTTCATAATCCAGAGTGCAGGAGGGCAGATGGGTCAACAAACCCATATAAGGTAGTGTGGCGGGCACGTGATCATGTCATTGTGTAAGGCTTGGAAATGGGAGCTGTTTGTAACCACAGTCCGTTAAGGCTGCTGTCTCTTTATTTTGATTTCCCCCTCATAGAATTTCCATTGATGCTAGGCGGTGTCGAAATAGCTGTGGGCTCTTGTGATGTGGCTAGAGAGGAGCAGTGCAGAGACCACGTGCAGTATGGCTTTAGTAGGATAGATTTCGGTAGTTGATTTTCAGTCACTGCAATATAGTTATGCTATCGACCACTGTCTAGTGTAGGGTTGGAATTTCAACAGATACCTGATTCATTCAAAAGGAGGCAGAGCAGGGGCTGGAGAGATGGCTCAGAGGTTAAGGGCACTGGCTGCTCTTCCAGAGGTCCTGAGTTCAATTCCCAGCAACCACGTGGTGGCTCACAACCATCTGTAATGTGATCTGATGCCCTCTTCTGGCCTGCAGGTGTATGTGCGGGCATAGCACTGTATACATGATAATAAATAAATAATAAATCTTTTTTTTTCTGAGACAGGTGTCTCTGTGTAGCCCTGGCTGTCCTGGACTCACTTTGTAGACCAGGCTGGCCTTGAACTCACAGCGATCCCCCTGCCTCTGCTGGGATTAAAGGCGTGCGCCACCACTGCCCAGAAATAAATCTTTAAAAAAAAAAAAAGGAGGCAGAGCCTTTAATCCCAGCACTCGAGAGGCAGAGGCAGGTGGATCGCTGTGAGTTTGAGGCCAGCCTATTCTACAAAGCGAGTCCAGGGCAGCCAGGGCTACACAGAGAAACCCTGTGCCAAAAAAACCAAAAATAAATAAATAAATAAAAAATTTTTAAAAAGGAGGAGGCAGAAAAAGAAGGCAAAGAGACCAGCATAAACAGATGAGACAAAAACACAGCACAAAGTAGATCCAACTTAAGTATATTAATAATCACACTACATATAAATAGCCTAAACATTCTGACAAAAGGGCAGAGGCTGTCAGGTTAGATAAGACAGAAGACTCATGGTACTCGACAGGAGGCTCTGCCACGAAAAACGCTGGCTGCTCTGCCGCAGGACCTGGGTTCAACTTCCAACACCCACATGGTGTCACACAATGGCTTGTAACTCCAAATCCAGGAGATTTAGTGCCCTCTTCTGGCCTCTCTGGGCATTGCATGCATGTGGTGCACAGGCATATATGTAGGCAAATATGTCCATACACATAGGACCAAACAAACAAACAACCCCCCCCAAAAAAAACCCAAACAAATCAAAACAACACCAACTACAGAGACACAAATACATAGTGTTTTAAGTAATATACTCTAACTCTAACAGTATAAACACACAGACAAAAACTCAAAACGAACTCAAAAGGTATAGTGTGCTAAAACTAATCCAAAGGAAGTAGATTTAGGAGCCAAGAACACCATTGGATTAGTTACTCTATTTTTCTGTGACAAAACAACCAAAAGAAAGAAAGGAAGGAAGGAAGGAAGGAAGGAAGAAAGAAAGAAAGAAAGAAAGAAAGAAAGAGGCTCTTTGTCCACAGTTTGAGGGTAGAGCCCACCAGGGTAGGGAAGACATGGCGGCTGGTAATGTCCACAATCAAGAAGCAGAGAGATTAATGCTGGTGCTCGGGTTACTTTCTCCTCCGTATTCAGGGAGAGTTGTTTCGCCTCACCAAACCTAACTAGAAATACCCTTTATGGACACACCTGCTGGTGTGATTCCATTGTGAGCCTAAGTCCCCTCAAGTTAGCAATGCAGACTCACCCTCGCATGTACCAGGGACAAAAGAAGGCAATTATGGGATGCTGAGAGGACTGTCTCAGTCAGGGTTTCTAGTGCCTTGACGAAAACCACCAGGACCAGGGTTTATTCCTCCTACACTTTCACATTGCTGTTCATCACCAAAGGAAGTCAGGTCGGGAACTCAAGCAGGGCAGGAAGCCGGAGGCAGGAGCTGATGCAGAGGCCATGGAGGGGTGCTGCTTACTGGCTTGCTCCCCATGCCTTGCTCAGCTTGATTTCTTATAGATCCCAGGACCACCAGCCCTGGGATGGCACCACCCACAGTGGGATGGGCTCTCCTTTATTGGGCACTGATTGAGAAAATGCCTTATAGCTGGATCTCATGGAGGTGTTTTCTCAACTGAGGTCCCTTCCCCTCCGATGACTCTCGCTTGTGTCAAAACCAGCCAGTTCAAGGATCATTTTGTTAACTTGCTGTAACAATTCGATGTGAGCGTACACTTAATTACAGAGAATCAAACTGCATGAAAGAAAACTGAATAAAACTTCAAAGAGAAATGAAAAAATACACAATGATAGTAGATTTCAATATCTCCTTTCTCAATATTTCATGGAACTTATAGACTAAAGTATCAACAAGGATGTGTGTGTGTGTGTGTGTGTGTGTGTGTGTGAATACCATAATGTGTGTGTGGAGGGCGGAGAACCGGTGGGAATAGATTCTCTCTTCTACTGTGTGGGTCCCAGGAACTGAATTGAAGTCATCAACCTTGGTGGCCAGTATCTTTAGTTGATGAAATATCTTGTTGGCCCAGTAATACACTTCTAACTAAACTATACATTGGGGGTTCTCAACCTTCCTAATTCTGTGACCCTTTAATCCAGCTTCTCATGTTGTGGTGACCCCCCAACCATAAGTTATCTGTTGCTACTTCATAACTGTAATTTTGCTACTATTATGAATCAGATTGTAAATATCTGATAAGAAGGACTATTTTTTTTTTAAGCAAAATCTCAAACATTTGATTTTACCACTATTGACACAGAAGCTAGCGGACATGGTGGTGCACACCTTTAATCCCAGCACTTGGGAGGCAGAGGCAGGAAGATTGCTGTGAGTTCGAGGCCAGCCTGGTTTACAAAGCGAGTCCAGGACAGCCAAGGCTACACAGAGAAACCCTGTCTCAAAAAACAAAACAAAACAAAAAATTGAAGGCTGTGACTCATTTGTAGAGGGCTGGCTTGGCATACACAAAGCCCTAGGTTATATCTTCAGCACCATATCAAACAGGCATGCCTGTAATCCCACCATTTGCAGGTGGAGGAAGGAAGACCAGGAATTCACAACCGCCCTGGCCTACATAAGACTCTGTCCTAAAATAAACAATAACAAGGTATTCTGATGGCTGGGATGTAGCTTTGTGATAGAGTATTTGATTAGGCCATGGATTCATTGCCAGCTTCACAAAAAGGAAGAAAATATTATCTAAATATCAATAGGATTCCCCATTTGATTCTGGTGTCAAGTTAAATGAAAAGTAAGCCGTGGTTTATGGCAACCTAGTGGCATTCTGCCTGAGTGGCAGTTCCTCTTCCTTGCAAGAGCTGACAGTCCTATGGGGCTCCTGGTGTCCCCAGATGTGTCTCATCTGCACTCGGAAATCGCTGTTACATATCATTTGCTGTCACTGACTCGAGATATCTGCTGAGCCGAGGCTGGGCCTTAATGCCGCCAGCTGAGCCAGAGCTGGTCCGTGACTGGCTGCTGCCCAGACGCACACATGGGAACTTGCGGTCCTGTGAAACCCTCACTCTTAGTGTGCTTTGAGAGCATGGTCATACAAGTGACCAGGGGAAGACCTTTGTTGTCACCAGAGGTCCCCACTGGAGTGGCTCTCAGCTCACAAACAACTATCCTTTTGTCCCCAGAGTGGCTAGGGCAGGACAAGTTCCCATGGGCCTCTTTACGTGTCTGTGTGGAGGGACAAGCCCCTCCAGACCCCACCTCCCTGTAGAATGCCCTGGACTGTCAAAGTCCTCACCCCCCTTTTTGGTCCCTTCTGGGTTTGACAGATGAGTCAGTGCTCCAAACATGAACATTGATGGGCATCTTTTAGGTAGCCTTCCAGTCCTATGGGTGTGTTCGGTGGCATGTAGTTCACACTGTGTATAGCATAAGGTGAATACTAACTGCACTGATGCGGGGGCGTGGGGGCTGGGGGCTGGAGGGATGTGGTGGGGGGCTCATCCTCAGCTCTGGAAGCCACTCCTCTGTGCTAACAGGGGCTCTCACTGAGTGAGGAGGTCATTGGGTGCTGTTGCTCTTGCCTTTGTTCTGTAGGGTCACATCCACGCCCCCCACCTCACCCCGGCACTCCCTCCCCCATTCTAAGAGCATACTGAGAGTTCTGTTTAGCACCTTAGTCCAGCACACAGTGCAGGACGGGTAAAGGTAAAGATTAATAGCAGATAACGCTAAGGCTAGTAGGCTTTGCTTTAGCAAAGCCAGGTGCTGGTGGCACACTCGGGAGGTAGAGGCAGGTGGACCTTTGTGAGTTCCAGGTCTACAAAGCTAGTTCTAGGACAGCTAGGGACACACACACACACACACACACACACACACACACACACACACACCCCTGTCTTGGAAAAAACAACAACAAAAAATAAAAGTAGCAGTCAGCTTTTGCTTCTAGTGGCACCCAGGGGTGGGGTGGGGTGGGGTGGTGGGTGTGGGGGGTGGGGTGGTGGGTGCTCACTTTTCGATTTCTGCCCTGTGACCAGGGATTGACAGCTCTGGGGCTGAAGTGTCTACCGCCCATCGGTTGGGGGTCAGCCCTTTTAGATCTCCCACGGGAGGGCCTGGATCTCTGGGTTCTGCTGACCTCGCGGCCCCGGGTGGCCCCTCCCGTTCCAGGCAGGGGAGGGAGGGCACAGATTGGCCCAGGAACTCGTCTGGCCGCTCCCGCCTTCTCGTCTACAGTCGAGCTTCCGCTGAACTCCAGCCTCCCACAGCCGCTGTTCTAGCACCCCGGGCGGGAGTCCTGGGCTCAGGGCCGGCTGGGGCCAGCCAGCCGTGGGGTCTGGATTGTTCCAGCACTTGGGTAAGACCCTGGCGCGCGCGGGCGCGCCGCCCCCTCCCTTCAGGAAGGGCATACACTGTCCCTGACGTCTCAGCTCCGTAGAGACCGGCTCTCCTAGGACGGGTCGGTTTTCTGCTGAAGGTTGGCCTCAGCTCAGGCGAGGAGTGCTTAGGTGCCCCCCACTGAGAATACGGGAAGATCGCGGGTTGCCAACCGGGGGACCTGAGGGCTCAGGTTCTCCAGGTGCACCGTGTGATGATGACTCACTTGGCGCAGGGTGAGGTGAGAACAATTCCTGAGCCGAATCCGAGGGAAGTTGGGCCTGGTCCATCCCCCTCAGCAGCTGGCCACGTGGGAGGTCCTTTTTCATCTGGGGCTGGCGGAGACTATCCCGCAGGACGGTGTAACATTGTTTCCCCTGGTGCGCTGGCTTCCACCTCTCCTAGTGTCAGTTAGTGGCCTTCCCTTGCTGTCTATAGGCTTTTCCGCCACAAAGGACGGGGTTTGGAGAGAGGGCCTGGCTCTGAATACTGTCACCTCTGTTTCCTCTCCTGCTGGTGTCACTACTCTTTTCTTCACCCCTCCCTTCATCGATGCCCCACCCCCATCTTTATCTCAGAACTTCCTTTAATCTGCCAAGCCACACTCCAGGGCCCTAGAGGCTGGGGACTCTGAGAGGATGACAATATTTCTGCATGCATTTACTTAATCAGGTGTTTATTTGGGCATGTACTAACGTTCACAATGTCCCCCGCGCCCTTTTGCGTGTAAGAGCCCTCCATTCGTCTGTGTGCTAGCCGCCCACTGAACACCCATGCTCGAGGCTCGTTCAGAAGCCGCAGGGTGTTCCGGGAGTCTGTTGCATTTCCACTGCCAGTTTACTACTCGGGGTCAAAAAGAGGGCACCGACATAAGTCAATTAAACTAAAGTCTTCCTCCCATGCGCAACGCCCTGGGTTTAAGTTCCGGCACACAGAGAGATAGATATAGGATTATAAAGAGTGTGGGTACACGCCTTTAATCCCAGCACTCGGGAGGCAGAGGCAGGCGGCTCGCTGTGAGTTCGAGGACTGCCTGGTCTACAAAGTGAGTCTAGGACAGTCAAGGCTACACAGGGAAACCCTGTCTCAAAAACAAAACAAAACAAAAACAAAAACCAAAGAGTGTGCGTACAGGTGCACACTCCCATGCGTACCACGGAGGAGGGGCCGAGGAGGCTGCCTGGAGATGGTGGTGTTCCTGCGGCTGCTGCTCTGAGGGCAGACTGTTATCATATTCTTACTGTACAGTGCCACTGACCTATCTCCATGGTCCAGGAAAATCAACATTTTAAGGGATTTTGTGAGGCAGGCAAGTTCTTGGGCTTAACTTCTGCTCTACTGAGAGAAAAACCTTGGAGTATGGGGACTAGAAAGATGGCTCGGCCGTTAAGAGAGCTGGCTGCTCTACCGGAGTCCCAGGGTTCAATTCCCAGGACCAACAAAGCTACTCACAATTATCCGTAAGCCCAGTTTCAGGGGCTCTGGCATCCTCTTCAAAGAGCTTCCCACGTGATGCACAGTAGTGGTACAACTGCTACACCAAAGTGATACACAGACCTACATACTGGCAAAACGTACATTTAAAATTAAAAAGAGAAACAAAAAACCTGGGTGGGACCCAGTACCCTAGATGCTAAGGAGGCCTTTAGGTGGCTGTGATACAGGCTGAAGTTTGGGTCCTTTCAGGACCTAGAACGGACGTCTGTAAATGGGGCTGTGGTGTGACTATTGGGGAAGGGGGCCAGGATAAAGGTGATGTCCTTGTCCTCGGGACTGGGGTGAGCTGGAAGGTGGATGCCTGTGGTAACGCCTCTGTAGTAACAGAACCGCTGAGCGCTCGCAGGGACCAGTTCAGACAGGACATAGAAAGATATAGTTCTCAGACCTGGGCTGTGGCTCATGCATGTAATCCCAGCAGTCGGGGAGGCAGAGGCAGGAGGATCCAAGGCTACACTGAGAAACCCTGTCTCAAAAACAAAGAAACAAACAAACAAACCCAAAACAAACCCACTCTCCCTCCCCCCCCCCAAAAAAAAAGAAAAAAGAAAGAAATGCATTCTACTCAGCCTTGAAGGAAGTCCTTTCTGAGGTCTAAGTGATGCCTCCCCCACTGTGTGCCCTGTGGCAGGATCAGCTGAGGGGGGCTCTGGGCTTATGGTAGGGACAGGTGACTCTAGACAACTTCTGCACAGTATGTCTTTCCGAGCTTTACTTTCCGTCTCTGGGCTTTTCCGTGTCTAAGATGGAGGTGCTGGATTGAGGCTGGTGAGCCTGAGCTATGGTGCGCCTCCTGTAAGAGGAACTTTTATTCTATTGATGTTCTTCTGTTGTAGCTCTCATCTCCGAGGCTTACCGCCTCCATCTGCTAACCTAGGCCTAGTTCTGGAAGCTTCTAGCCTCCATACAATATAGCCTAGGTCTAGAATGTTTTCAGCCTCTGAGAATTACTGCTGATTAAACTCACCCTTTCTGGTTCTTTCTTTCTGAGGTCTGGGCTGGCTGGTTCAACTCAGGTATTCTGCATAAAAAAAAAGCCTCTCCAAGCTGACTGATTCAAACTGGCTTCTCTCAGCTTTTGACTGAATTGCTGTGCTTGGCCTCAAACTAGTAATCTGTTCTAATCTTCTGCCCCCTTCGCATTCTCTGGCTTGTTCTGTCTTCACCTGTGTCTAGCTTGTTCCCTCTTCAGCCTGTCTCTGTGGAACTCTCTCAGGTAAAACTACCTCTGTTCTTTTTCTCTCTGTGCTTCCCTCTTAAGTTGCCTCTCTTTCCACTCTGTTCTCAGAGAGTTGGCCGTATCCTAGTCTGTCAAATTGTCCTCATTGTCACATCGTCTGCCTCACAATTAGACATTGCTTTTCAACATCAGTGTTTCCTTCTACAAACCAACTTATCTTCATTGTTTGGCATTAAAGGTGTGGTTCTAGCCGGATCACACAGACCCAGAAGGTCTTTGGATGTGATCAGAGTAGGCGTGTTGCCAGATGAAAATTCTTCTACATTCTTTGAAGAGAGGGGAGCCTGGGGCTGGAGGCTGTGTTACTCTAGGCGGGGACTCTGTGAGATGAACCGTCCAGGGGGCGCTCTCTGCATCTGTTCTGTCTTCCTTGCAAGGCTTTGTCATGTTGGGCGCGTTCACGGGGTGCAGAGGAACCTCAGTGCTTACACCTCAATGTATGGCCTGTGAGGCCTTCTGCAACAGGTCCCTGCTTTCCTGTAGGGTGATGCTCCTCATAGCCCAGGACCGTACCTGTCCTCTGCTGCCAGACCATCCATCTCAGCTGTCCTCCCTGCCTGCCTAAGCCCATTCAGGCTGGCTTTATTTAGTACCACCTTCTCCAGAAGCCACCTGGATTGTTTTAGTCTGCAGTGCCATGTGTGCCTTTTGTGTGTATATGCATGTGCATGCACACGTGCAGTTATTTTCCTCAATTGTTCATCTTAAAAATGTTATTTATAGCTGGGTGGTGGTGGTGCAGAGGCAGGTGGAGCACTGTGAGTTCGATGACAGCCTGGGAAAGTTCCAGGATAGCCAGGGCTGTTACACAGAGAAACCCTGTCTCTAAAACAAACAAAAAATGTTATTTATTTCATTTATTATTATTGAGCCTGTGTACATGCATGATGTGTGTATGGCAGGGGGCACAGGTGCCACACACTTTAGAGGTCAGAGGGCAACCTTGTGCAGCCAGTTCTCCGCTTCCACCTTTATGTGGTTCTGGAGCTTGGATAATTCAGGCTGTCAGGCTTGCACTGTTGGGCCGTATCTTAGTCACTGCTCTATTGCTGTGAAGAGACACCATGACCAAGGCAATGCTCATAAGAGAAAGCACTTAATTAGGGCTATCTTGCAATTTCAGAGGTTTAGTCCTTTGTCATTATATGGTGGCACCCAGGCAGACATGGTGCTGGAAGAGTTGAGAGTTCTACATCCAGATCTGCAGGCAGCAGAAAGAGAGACAACTGAGCTGGCGGTGGTGGCGCACGCCTTTAATCCCAGCACTCGGAAGGCAGAGGCAGGTGGATCGCTGTGAGTTCGAGGCCAGTCTGGACTACAGAGCGAGTTCCAGGACAGCTAGAGCTGTTACACAGAGAAACCCTGTCATGAAAAACCAAGGAGATGAGGCTGGAGAGATGGCTCAGCGGTTGAGAGCACTGACTGCTCTTCCAAAGGACCTGGGTTCAATTCCTAGCACCCACATGGCAGCTCACAACTGTCTGTAACTCCAAGATCTGACACCCTCATACAGACATGCATGCAGGCAAAACACCAATGCACATAAAATAAAAATAAATAATTAAGAAAAAAAGAAAAACCAAAAGAGAGAGAGAGAGAGAGAGAGCAAGAGAGAGAGAGAGAGAGAGAGAGAGAGAGAGAGAGAGAGAGAGAGAAAGAGGGAGAGAGAGACTGGACCTGACTTGGGCTT
Source organism: Acomys percivali (assembly GCA_907169655.1). Classification (NCBI taxonomy): domain Eukaryota; kingdom Metazoa; phylum Chordata; class Mammalia; order Rodentia; family Muridae; genus Acomys; species Acomys percivali. The sequence continues at coordinate 44,308,154 of OU015754.1, read as the reverse complement.
TGAAACTTTAAAACCCACCCCCCAAGACACTTCCTCCAACAAGGCCACATCTCCTAATCCTTCTCAAATAGTGCCACTCCTTGATGCCCAAGCATTCAAATATGAGCCTGTGGGGGCGGGGCATTCTTGGTCAGACCACCACGCAGCAAGCGCCCTTTGCATGCTGAGCCACGGCCTCACTTTATTTTTTAGACAGGGTGTCTCAGTGAACCTGGAGCTCACCCATTCCGTGAGATAAGCTGGTCAGCAAGACCCAGGGATCTTGTACCTCTCTACCTCCCTACTGCTAGGATTGCAGGGGCTCACCGCTGCACCCGACTTCTTACACGGGTGCTAAGAGACAATAAACTCAGGTCTTCATGCTTACAACAACAAGTACTTCACTAACTGAGCCCTCTACGTCCATTCAGAAAAGATTTGCTTTTACTACTTTTAATTAGGGGTGTGTGTGTGTGTGTGTGTGTGTGTGTGTGTGTGTGTGTCAGGTATGTGTGTGCACATAAAGATGCCCGTGGAGCTCAGAGACATCGGATTTCCTAGAGCTGGAGTTACAGATGGTTGTGAGCCACCTGACGTGGGTACTGGTACCCAACTTGGCTCCTCTGGAAGAGTAGCAGGTACGCATAACCACTGAGCCATTTCTCCAGCCCCACCCTCTTTTTTTCTCTCTCTTTTACCAATGACAGTGTCCAACATTGTATTATAGCTGGCCTGAAACCAACTCAACATGTAGCCTAGGCTGGCCTTGAACTTGTGGCCATCCTCCTGCCCTAGCAGGAGTGTTGGGATTACAGGCATGAGTTGGCTCATCTTGCTGTCTTTAAGGTCTAACTTTAGTTCCTCATCTGCAGTTACGGAAGTGCTGATGGATGATAAGAGCTCACAAGCATGCATGTAAGAGTCCTTGATGCCCAGAGCTAAGGCTTTGAGGGGGAGAGGACTTGCCCAGAGTCACGGGCATAGGCGTGAACTTAGGGCCTTTGGCGGTGAGCATGTTATTAACTGTGTGGTGAATAAAGTGGAGGCAGGGGGCAGAAGAAACTTCTGCTCGTCTGTCCCCATCTGCTCCACACTGGCCATGGCACCTAGCAGGTATCTCTTTCCAGCCCCAAGGATCATCCTTGAGGGGTGTGGACAGGACCAGCAGGAAGTCTGAATCATAGCAGGGGTCTGGCGGGCTAGGACTTGGACTCTGCTTTGGACCTGCTCCTTTTCGCCTCCAAGCCTAGGTGTCAAGTCTTCCACCTTTAACCTCTATGCAGAAGTGACAGAGGATAGGGAAAATCCTGGAGGGTTTTTGCTCATTGATGACCGTGGGCGCTGAGTACTGTGCAGCATGCTGGGTGGACTTTGGCAGGTGCCTCATTTAGAAGAATTACCTGCTTATAAGGAAGTCGCTGTCAGGGGCCAGCATACTTACCCAGTTCAGCAGTTGCTGGACGTGGACAGCCTGGATCCAGGAGCCGGTGGGTAGCACTCCGGAAGGTGAGATCCTGGCAAGTGGGTCTGGTGTCTCTCTAGGTAGGCCTTGGCAGCTCCCTGGCATCCTGCCACGCTCCAGCCTGCCCTCTTGTGGAAGGATGGAGAGCTCAGGAGAACTGGAGCTCTGGGATCCGGGAGGCAGTCTGTCAGCCCTCAGCCAAGGGCACTGGGTAGTGAGCTGGAATAGGGGGCTGGAGTTTGGCTGGACTTAGAGGCAGCTGGTTTAGGAGGGCGGGGAGCTTGGGAGGAGGAGCCGGAGACGCAGGCTGCTTTTGGAGCTGCTGGCCGCCTGGGGCTCAGGTGACCAGAGGCCCTCTAGGAGCCTAAGGACTCCAGACTCCGCACAGCCTGGCAACCCAGCAAACGGAGCAGCTATGATCCAGAACGTGGGAAGTCACTTGCGAAGGGTATGGACTGTGGGTTACGGTGGCCTGGGAGCCACGTGGATCTTCCAGTATGGGGGCTCAGAGAGTAGATGCTTGTCTCATAAGTCAAGATCTGCATCTTCAGTCTCGCTATCTGCTGCCTGTTTTGTAATCCTCTTCGGAATCGCAAAACCCACAGACTTCTTAAGTTATAACTATTAGGTTCTCCCAAAGACTCCCAGGGGCAGTACTAGGCTCCCTTAGGCTGGCAGTTTGTGCCTGTGTGGAATGGAATCCTCTGTAGTAAGTTCTGGAATTCTGTTTGGTTGAGTGTGTGTGTGTGTGTGTGTGTCCTGTGCACAATCCTCCTGCTGCTGTGTGTGTCCTGTGCTCAGTCCTGTGGCCGTGTGTGTGTGTGTGTGTGTGTGTGTGTGTGTGTGTGTGTGTGTGTGTCTGTGTCCTGTGCACAATCCTGAGGCCATCTGAGGTCCAGGCTCTGTGCCTCCTCACTTCCCCAGCTCAGGAAGGACTCCAAGGCTGTGAACCTGAAAGAATTTACGGCGTGAGGGTGTGAGTGTGTGAGTGTGCGCATGCAAGGCAAGAACAGGAGAGTAAGAACAAAACCATGTGAGGGAAAGGCCATGTGGAAAATGTCCTGTGGAGTGACCTTCAGTAGTATTTTTTTTTCCTGGAACCTCCTAAGTGGGACTTTGGGGCTGAGATAGGTGCTGAGGTCCCAGAAACACCCAAGTTCTCAGCGGCCCCCTGGGGGCCTTTGGCCTGGTGCCTGGTGCTAGGAAGGGCTCAGGACAAACTGTACAGCCGGTGCAGTGCTGGGCGAGAGTAGCTGCCAACTGAGGACATTTCAGAAAAGGGGCCCTGGGGCAAACCACATGCTTTACCTATCTCTTCAGCAGCTGCCACTCAGCAGAGCGTCCTTGCCCAGCCCAGGGCACTTTGTCCTCTTAGGACCTCACCTAGTCCCTGCCACCTGCTCTCACAGAAAAGGTGCTTTTGAACACTTAACTGTGGCACCTGCTCACCGCCTCAGGTGAGCCGCACTCTGGCCTAGGTCTCTCTCCAAGTCCTACCATCCAACCCTCTGTGTGTTCACAGCAGCACCGTACTCTGCCTCAGTGGACCATCTTGGCTCTTTCCAGGTGCTGTGCATTCTGCGCCTTCCACCAGTGACCTCAGCCTCCCTGTACTTCCTTTAGCCTGCCAGCTCCTTGGCAGTCTCCTTCTCCGCCCTCAGATTCAGCTGCGATGCTGCCTCCTCTGGGAAGCCCTCCTAGATTTCTCATGGCGCCATGCACTCTTTGGGAACCCTGCTCTTCCTGGGATCGGAGCTTGCCTTGTATCTATCCCTCCTACCTTAGCGAGCTTTACAAGCTGTTCTTGGGGTATCTAGGCCTGGTCAGAAGCCGGGGCATACCTAGAGAGTGAATGTGGGCAGGCAGTTTCTCAGTCATGCTCGAGGTGGAACCTGAGCCACTGAGCCACTCAGCCTCTTGTTTCTGTCCCCTCAGCCCAGGGTAGAGCATCTTCACGCCCTGCCTTTGTCAGGCTGCATGCTCAGGGTGTGCACATGTTAACTTGTTTGGTTCAGTGAGGCAGGCCCACCTTTTCATCCCTGTGGTGGTTAATCTTTACCACCAGCTTGACTGAGTTCTGAATCTGTAGGTCTGTTTCCATAGAGCTTGAAGTGGGAAAGGAAGACCCACCCTCAATGTGGATGACCCAGTCCTATGGCTGGGGCACTGGACTGAATAAAAACAGAAAAAGGAGAAAGGATCAGCGTACTAGCATCATCTCACTGTGGCTGCTGACTGTGGACACAGTGTAACCACCTGCCACCATCATTTCCTTCCTTCAGGAGACTGTGTTTCCTCAAACCGTGAGCCCTTCCTTCCTTAAGGTGTCTGGTTATCACAGTACGAAAAGCAACCAATACTCTCTCTACCCTGTTCTTGTCTTTCCACACCGTACTTATCCCAGTTGAGAAATAACCCAGGCTCAGAGGTGTCTGCAGCTGGTCTAGGGTTACAGAGGCAGGAAGGGGCAGGAGCTGGGATTTGAGTTCAATGGTTCTGGTTCCAGAGCTTTCTGGACATGAGGCTTAGCCAGGCAGAGGCTGACAAGCAGTATTCCAACGCTGAGTCCTGACTCAAACTCAGCTAGCATCCAGCCTCAGGTGATGGAGCTGGGTGTTGGGTGTGGAAATTGGGCCGCAGGGACCTCGCATTAGGTAAAAGTGACATTGATGGTCCCCTTTGAACTTGTGTCTGGCTGGCACATCTTGAGTCTCTGTGACCTCTTCCTCATTTCCTTTGCTCTTATGGAAAAAAGGAGAGTTTGGGGGACATTTTCTTTTCTTTTTCCGTGCTAAGCTATTTTTAATTTTTATTCGAGACAGGGTCTGGCCTTGGATTTGATGAAGATGTTGCCAAAGATGACCTTGAACTTTTATTTATTTATTTATTTATTTATTTTTGGTTTTTCAAGACAGGGTTTCTCTGTGTAGCCTTGGCTGTCTTGGACTTCCTTTGTAGACCAGGCTGGCCTCGAACTCACAGAGATCTGCCTGCCTCTGCCTCCCGAGTGCTGGGATTAAAGGCGTGCACCACCACGCCTGGCCATGAAAAGTTTTTTTTTTTTTTTTTTAAAGATAGATAACTTCAAAGACTTTAATGTTTATGAAAATATATTGTTATAATTGCAAGAGAAGGGTCACCTTGAACTTTTGATCCTTACTTCCAGCTTGGTCCAGGTTGGCCCCCAATGGGGCTTAGGAACTGTTTTGACTCCATACCTGGCCATGGGCAATTTCGCCCCATTCTCCTGAGACCACTCAGGTGATGCTAATGACAAGCTGGTGGAGACCAGAAGCAGCAGCGAGCGTCTGTGGTCTGTTCATAGGCCTGCATGCTGCTGCAGACCTCCATAGCGCCCGCCACTCCTTTTGAGTTCCAGGACAACTGGGGGGGGACACTCCTCCATAGTCCTTTCAGCCTCATTAGGGCTCTGGCCCAGGAAGCATTGAGGTTTGGGAACTAGCCTTTGGATTAGAATCTTGCTTCTCTTTCTCTCTCTCCCTACTTTTTTTTTTTCTTCTGAGACAGGATTTCTATGTGTAGCCTTGGCTGACTTGGACTTGGTTTGTAGACCAGGCTGGCCTCGACGAACTCATAGAGATTCATGTGCCTCTGCCTCCCAAGTGCTAGGCTTAAAAGCGTGTGCCACCATGTCTGGCCTCTTTTTCCTGTTTTCCTTGTTGTTGTTTTGTTTTGAGATTGTTCACTATGTAGCTCAGGATAGCCTCCTACTCCTGATCCTCCTGCCTCAGCTTCCCGAGTAGTGGGGTTACAATGTATGCCATCATGCCAGGCTTGGGTTAGAATATCATTTCCAGGTCTGGGATGTTGGCTCAGTCAATAAAGACATGTGATGTGCAAGCAAGAGGATATATGAGTTCAAATCCCAAGCACCTATTCAAAAAGTATTGAAGGGTACAGACAGATGGATCCTGGGAACTGGCTGAGATTTCAGCGTAGAGAAAATGGTCAGCTTCCAGTTCAGTGAGAGACCCTGCCTCAAAGCAATAAGGCGGAGCGGACATACACAGCTCGTGGGCATACACAGCTGCGTATTTATACACATTCACCACACACAAGCATGCACATGTTCATCCTATTGCTCACTGTGTGACTTTAGGCCAGGTGGCTGTCTCTGAGCCCCATGTCTGAGTGGTCCAAGGAGCCCTCCAGCCTTGAGTCTGAATGTTTGTGAGGAGTTGGCGTTACCACTCTGATGGTGGTCCTCACTGCGTGGCAGGGGTGTGTGGTAGGCGAGGGGAGGCCTAGAGACAGAAAATGGTAATGCTCGTCACACAACAGGAGCTTAACATGGCTGAATGAGTGACCTCAGGGGCTGGAAGGGGTTGCGGTGGTTCTAGAAGGCTCTCTGGGAGATAACTGAGGCTCAACTACTAACGGCTACATATGAATGCCAGACTCAGCCACAGGCAGACACCCACAGTGCTCTCAATCTGTCTAGATGATTTGTCTTTGTCCTTCAAAACCTAGCTCAGTCACCACTCCCCCTTTGACTCCCCATCCCACCTGGCCCTAGAGTTAACAATGCCCCCTAGAATAGTATGCCCAGTTCTCTTGCCCCCTACATGGGTGTTTACTGAGGGATTAGCATGTATGTGTATGGCAGGTGCTGGATGGAGTCTGCTGTGACTTGTGACAGCTAAGAGCTAATAGAGGAGACTATAAAGGCAGGCAACCCATGACAATGGAAACCTGTCACAAATGCTGTGAATGACAGTAATACTGAACAGATGGTACCTGTCTGTGCATGCATGAACTCAGTCCTTATCACTCTGAAATAGGGACTGCTCTTGTGCCCTATATTAAAAGTGAAATGGGGCTGGGTGGCGGCGGTGCACACCTTTAATCCCTTAACTTGGCATGCAGAGGCAGGCAGATCTCTGAGTTCGAGGCCAGCCTGGTTTACAGTGTGAGTTCTAGGACAGATAGAGCTATACAGAGAAACTTTGTCTTGAAAAATGAGAAAACAGGGGCAGGAGAAATGGCTCAGAGGTTAAGAGTACTGTGTCCTCTTCCAGAGGTCCTGAGTTCAATTCCCAGCAACCACATGGTGGCTCACAACCATCTATAGTGAGATCTGGTGTGAATTCACACATGCGAGCAAAACATTGTATATATAATAAAGAAACAAATCTTAAAAAAAAAAAAAGAAAAAACAAGAAAACAAAACAAAACAAAAAAGATGACATGGAGACAGAGAGGTTAAGTCACCTTTCAGAGGGCACACAGTTGTCAAGTGGCACTGAAGGGCTTTAAACTCAGGCTATCTGGGGAGCAGGAACCGAGAGAATAGAGGTGGGGTCCTGAGTGAATGACATCTCAGCAGGGTCTAGAGGCTGAGGTGTAGGCTTTGAACTCTTTCAAACTTATTTATTTTGGGTTCTTTAATGCTCATACCTCCCTTCCAACCCACCTACCCTAGATAGGAGAGAAAAGAGGTTAATAGGAACGGGAGAAGTAGACATTTTAGTCTCGGTTCCTTGGAGCGATTCCACTGGTGTAGTCAGCAGGGTTCCAATAGACCAGTTAAACGGCAAACCAGCAATTCAGTGGAGGTGACTGCAAACGCAGCCACTGGAACCCGCTAGAGCCATTCTCTTTAGGAGCGTCTTGAAGTGGAGTGATGAACAGTCAAGACCAAAAGCCCCGCCTCTTGTCTTGGGCTCATATATATGTCTCCTCTCAGAGTCTGTACTAGGATATCCAGTGGTCAAACATCACCTGTTCTCTCACAAGTCTGTTTTCAGCAGAAACGTACACCCTTACACAAGTCTGTTTCACATCCCGCACTTGGGTTCAAAACAAAAACATGTTTACATCCACTACACCGAGGGGATGGGTTTCACGGAGACTCATTGTAGGGAGGGGCAACTGTTTTCTTGCAGGCTTTAAGGCCGGGGAGTACCAGGCATCTGAGCTGCTGAAGGGAGCCTTAGTGGTGTAGAGAGGCCTGAGCCCGGGAGCAGTGCCGGCTGGTTGGAGGCACTACAGTTGGCTTTGGAGTCTGGAGCATTGTGGGTATTGTCTGTGAGCTTTCTTGGGGTTCTCTGGTCTCCTGGCTTAGTTAACTTTTAATTAACTTAATCTTTGAGACAAGGTCTTATCATGTAGCCCTGGCTGGCCTGGAACTCACTCTGTAGACCAAGCTGGCCTTGAGCTCACAGAGATCTGCCTGCCTCTGGCTCCCCAGTGTAGGGATTAAAGGTGTGTGCCACCATCCCTGGTGGTTCCTTCACTTAGTACCCGATCTCCTTCGTCGATTGGCCAGCCCCCAATGGTCTCAGCTACCTTCCTATCTCTCCTGCTCCTCACAACAGGGAGTTGGGTTAGGACCAGCCAGGAACTCAGAAGACACTAGAGCAGGTGCCTACAGCTAGCCTGGGGTGCCTTCTTCAGCTTCTGTTTGACTATGGAGGACTCTGTAACCCCAATGAGTGGCCTTGCTGTCGTCCCTGGGAAAGCCTCCTCTGCTCATCCTTATACAGACTGTGGACTGGGGGACGCAGGCTGTCTGAGCTGACTCTACAACACACATGCCAGGGTGTGGGGCTACAGGACCCTCACTCACCTATGCCTAGTGTGATAGTGCAGCCATGTTGTCTTCCTAGAGCCTTGGGAGAGATGCCCACTACTTTGCTCCAGAGTGGAAGGGTCCAGAGACCAGCCTCAGAGGCACTAACGCACTGCCTGTGTAGGCCACACCCCCTCTGTGAGCCACACCCCCTCTGTGAGCCACACCCCCTCTGCAGGCCTCTGTTAGAGCCCATGTTAGACGCTGGTGAGGCGTAGAACTTGCATTTTGGACGCTGGTGAGCGGCAGAACTTGCGCAGAACCGTGGTGAATAATCACTCCTGTTTTTCGTCTGCCTGTGGGTTTCCTCTGTGGTTTAGTGGCAGGACTTTTCGGTCAGGTGAGATGGTAAAGGATGGTTTCTGCTGAGGCTCTGCTAAACATCAGGCGTACTGAAATTCCAAACTGCTTTGTGAGGCTGCTGGTATACAGCTGCCTGCACAGATGAGAAAGTCAAGGCCCTGGCTTTACATCACTTTGAACTAGTTAGGGAATTAAACAGTCTTGTCCAGAGGCTGGAGAGATGGTTTAGTGGTTAAGAGCACTCGGTGCTCTTCCAAAGGACCAGGCCCTATTCACAGCATTCACATGGTGGCTATAAACCATCTGTAACTCCAGTTCCAGAGGATCAATGCTTTCCTCTGTCACCATGGGCACCAGGCACAGCCTAGAGGGCCCAGATGTACATGCAGGCAAAGCACTCGTGCACATAAAGTAAAAACAAATAAATTAAAAATAAAAATCTTGCCTGACCCCAGCTCCAGCCGGGCAGGGCCCTGGGTGCTATCTCACCTTGTCCTAGGCTGCCCTGGCCGAGCCAACAGCCTGACATCTTTGCCTTAGGCCTGCTCTGTCCCGTGGCTCCTGGACAGATGGTGCAGTCAGTGGGACCTCTGCCACGCCCCTGGCCACACCTGTGGGTGTCCCTGCTGTCCCAGGAATAGCGCCCCCTGCAGGTAGAAGATGAGATTAAAATCATGGCGATGATAAAAAATGACTAGAGTACATTGGGGACATAGGAATGAGTCAAATCAGACCTGTCCTTCAGTGCCCCTAGGCTGATGGGACAACTGAGGCGGGCATTCACAGATCAAAACAGCGCATTGTGGCTAGAAGAAGGCTGAGTGGCCCTCATGACTTAAGAGGAGTCCAGGCAGGCCTCTTGGAGAAGGTGACAGTTAGCTCAGCCTGACAGTTTCTCTACGGGAAGAAGCAGGGGTCATCAGAAGTGCCTGTGTGGACCTTGAATGACCCCTCGAAGACTGGCTTTCTGGTCCCCTTGGCCATGTGACAGAAGTATCTTCCCAGGAGCCTTTTTCTGTAGCCTTACCCTCCCTCAGGGAGCGATATATCAATGAATCAGTGTTAGTTGAGGTAGCCCAGTGGACGGTGCCGTCTCTGGGAGTGAGAAAAGCAAGATCTCAGCTTCATATCTGTGCCTTAGGCGACTCCTGTGGACACCCCGGCTTTAGCTTCTTTCCGGTGCCAGAGCGAACTCTGTCCCTGGCAGGATGTGCCAGGAAGCACATGAGGTGGAGCCTGCAGAACCGTGGCCGAATGCTGTCAGGGTTGCCACATGGGAGGTCGCTTGCATGCCGGCCTGCGCTCAGTCTCCTACCTCTCCCCCTCCACTATTGAGACGCATTGGCCTTGAATTATGTGGCTAAGGCTGTCCTTGAACTCCTGATCTTTGTGCTTGAACTCCTCTACCTCCCAAGAACTGGGTTACAGGAGGGTGTCACTACTGTGCCTCTCGGGGTATTTCTTTTCCTTTTTCATTATTATTATTATTATTATTATTATTATTATTATTATTATTATTATTATTATTATCATCCCCAGGGTATTGAGGAGGTAAGAACCTCCTCAAGTGTGAATTCACTTCACAGTTTAGAAAGTGCTGTATGAACTTTACCTTGGCTCTTCAGGGCCCAGGGACCCAGGGTCAAGCCAGAGGCCCAGCCTGGACCTTTGTCCCCCGTGCTCACTGGGACCTGCCGGCCTATTCTTACGCCTCTCCACGCCTTGTCCTTGTTTTATCTGTGGTTTGAGAACAGGCTGTGACCCACCCTGGGGTGCGGCCAGGCCTGGGCCAGAGGACTGACGGGGGAGCTGCCCATCGGCCTCCATAGGCAGTCCTGTTTTCCCAAAGCCCCCATGAGTTTTTCCTTTAGATCTTTTATGAGGCCTGAAGAGACCAGGCCAGCATCTTGTTCTTCCCCGTGGGTGGAGCGTGTGTGAGTGTGTATGTCTGTGTGTCTGTGCGTGTGTGAGTATGTGTGTGGGTGTGGGTGTGTATGGTGCGTTGTATGTTTATGTGTGTGCATATATGTGTATCTATGTGTTATGGTGTGTGTGTCTGAGTGTGTGTGTGTATGTGATGTGCATGTGTGTATGTATCTGTGAGTGTGAGCATTTGAGTGTGTGTGCACATATAGATGAGAAATTCTTGACTGGTTCTTGTGTGTGTGTGTGTGCATGTGTGTCATGCGCACTAGCGGAGGCCAGAGGATGGCATCAGTGTCCTGCTATGTCACTCTTCTTATTCCCTTGAGACAAGGTCTGACACTGAACCTGGAGCTAGGCTCACAGCCAGAAAGCTACAAATTTCCTGTCACTAACACCCCGCTGCCCCTCCCCCCCCATTGCTGGGTTTACAGGCCCACATGGCCATAGCTGACTTTATGTGAATACTGGGTTAAACTCAGTTTAAACTGATTTAAACCCAGCTTCTCATGAGTGGGCAGTTAGTGCTCTTACCCACTCAGCCATCTCCTGACCCCTCTGGCTGGGTCTCCACTAGCTCTTTCCGAGCCTCAGTGTCCTTACTTCAACTGGGAATGTGGGGTCCTGGTGGTCCCTGTAACTGAGCAGCTTCGTATCATCTGACATTTCCATGATGGAGTAGACATTCTAAGAGAGCAAGTGGTGGGCTGGTAAGATGCCTCAGTGGGTAAAGACACTTGCTGCCAAGTTCTGTGACCCAAGTTCGATTCCTGAGTTCCACACGATAGAGCAGGGAGAATTGAGAACTGACTCTTACAAGTTGTCCTCTGACCTTCCTTCGCACGTGGGGTGCTGTGCACACCTCCCTCACGGCTATACACACATACATAAATAATGTCTAATAATTTTTTTTCAAACGTGAGCAAGTGGTGAGCCAAAGGTTTAATGACTGGGGCAAGGGGAGGGACCATCTTTAAAGGGAGCCCGATGTGGGGGGACAGCCCAGGTTGCTTCCCAGCCTCCCTTTAGCCTCTCCCCAGGACCCTGAAGCCCTCTGAGTCAGCTTAGCCCAGCCCTCCTCTTGCTTTGAAGATAAAAAAAAAAGTAAAGCTTCCTGGCAGGCAGGGCTGATAAGGGCGGGTCTCCCTTGAGAATAGATTTTGAGCCTGCTGTGTTGGCCCTTTGGATGGGGAGTGGTCAGGTAGTTGACTTGGCAGCTGTAGAGGATGACCAGCTGCCTGAGGTTCCTTCTGCAGTGCCTGTGCTGGGTGAGCGTCCCTTGGCCCTTTCCTGGCCAGTCATGGCATGTGTGGTTTCTGTCTCCCGTCCGTCCGCGCTTCCTTTCCCTCATATGTTCAGTTTGGGTCTTGGGTTACCTGTTCCTGAGTAGAGCTGAAGATGAAGAGGTTGCCCACGGGCTCAGCCCAGTAGGCTCATGCCAAACAGCAGATTTCTAAAAGGATCTTTAAGAGCTTGTGCCTGAGCACTTCTCAGATGCTAGGCACCTATCCTGTGGGCAGCTCCCTGGCTCCACTTGCTGTATCCCTTAGCAGAGAAACAAGCCTCCCAGCGTCCACTCAGGCAAAGCCGTTCAGGTCCCTGGTCATCCATTAGGACTTCTTGTGTGGTACCGGCTTCCCCTTGACCACCTCTCAACTTTTCTCAAAGTCACTCTGACTGGATTCCTTCCCCTCCTCTCTGTCCCCCCCCCCCCCCTATCTGCTTTCAGGATGCTGGGCATGTCAGGGAGCCTGTCCGGGGCTCCTCCTGCACCAGGCTTCTGGCCTGAATCTCCATGGCTTAACAAACCCACTAGTTTGTGATGCATTGTGATTTGTGGATTGGAAGCTTGGGCAAAGCTGGGCAGAGCTCTGCAGGGCAATTCGTCTGTCTGGGAGGCCCAAGTGGAGGCTACTGGGTGGTGTTTAGCTTATGGGTGAGTGCACTGGGGGGGGGTCTAGTATGGCTTCATGGGCATTATGGTGGGCATGGCTGCAAGGTTGAGCTTAGCTGGAATGTCGTTCTGAGCACCCACATGTGGATTCTTTGTTGTGACAGTCTCAGGAAAGTCCTTTCTTTCTTTCTTTCTTTCTTTCTTTCTTTCTTTCTTTCTTTCTTTCTTCCTTTTTCGAGACAGGCTTTCTCGTGTATCCTCAGCTGTCCTGGACTCGCTTTGTAGACCAGGACCAGGCTGTCCTCAGGCCCTTTTTAACAGTGAGCTGCAAATCAGACCTTTTATACATTTGGTAATAATATCCAGAAAATAATTCTTCTTCTTCTTCTTCTTCTTCTTCTTCTTCTTCTTCTTCTTCTT
>OU015754.1:44275195-44287133 GCA_907169655.1 Acomys percivali | reverse complement strand
GTGTGTGTGTGTGTGTGTGTGTGTGTGTGTGTGTGTGTGTGTGTGTGAGACAACACAGGACAGACATTCACATATACGAGTTTACAGGGCCATCCTCACTCATGCCACCACAGTGTCTCCGGGCATCCCGGCCTGGCCTCTCTAACTTGTCATTTCCCTGTTTAGAGCAGCCGCTAAAGTGCTGGAATCACAGGCGGGCGGCACCACACCCAGCTTCTCCCTGTGGTTTTAAGTTCAGCTGTCCTAAGGGCCCCACTAGCCTCAAGCATTTGGCAGGTCTAGAAACTGAGATGAGAATGACCTGCTCAGATCTCCTGGGGTTCATGTGCCGAGAGATCTTCTTGTGCAGCTCCAGGAGGCCAAGGGGCAGGGCTGAAGGTGCCAGCTGAGGCTGGGCTTCTAAGGGGGGGAAGGAAAGGCTCATCCCAGCTTCCTGTCCATACTGAGTTCAGATGTCTCTACTCCCGTGAGCGCAGTGAAGGCCAAGAAATAAGGCAAGCCCTCTGCCTGCGGCCTGATCACCTCATCAGCCCATGGCCTCTGCTGTGGGACCCAGGGTTTTGGGCTATGTTCATTCCTCTGTCATTGGCTGGCTGTGTGACCTGGGGTCATTTTCTTCATTTCTCTGAGTCCCTGCTCTCCTTTCCTCTAAGGCCAGCAGAAATGCTGTGGAGAGCTCCTCATAGTCCTTTGCTGCTGGGCTCGGGCTGAGACCACCACCAGTAGCTTCTCGGAGGCCAGGTGCCTTCTCTCCTCTGCGTTTTGTTCATCAGTAGAGGCAGATGCTATGCAGGGTAGATAATAAGAACTTGGAAGCCCGGCATGGTGGCGCACGCCTTTAATGCCAGCACTCAGGAGGCAGAGGCAGGTGGATCGCTGTGAGTTCGAGGCCAGCCTGGTCTACAAAGCGAGTCTAGGACAGCCAAGGCTACACAGAGAAACCCTGTCTCAAAAAAAGAAAACAAAACAAAAACAACAACAACAACAACAACAAAAAAGAACTTGGGAACACCTAACGTGGGCCCCCCGACACACAAGCTGACATAGAGGAGGTGCTTAAGCAAAAAGGCAGTGGTGCTCATTTCTCTTCCCTTCCAGCCGCTCCACGCCCCAACTTGGAAAGCGCAGTGCCGGCACACTATAGCTACAAGTAACATCCAGATGCCTGCTTGTGTCACGGGTGTAGCCTGGTGCTATAGACCGAAGGAAGCCTGAGGAACAGTCCGCTGGCCCCTTCCTTCCAATCCTGCTTTTCGGAGTGGGAAACCATAGTACCCCTTTATGCCTGGTCAGCTAGGAGTCTCCTTTCAGTTACTCCTTCCTTACCACTTAATTAACTCAATTTATTTATGTTCTTGTTCTCAGTGCCACCCCGTGTGTGTGTGTGCGTGTGCGTGTGTGCACTTGTGCGCGTGCATGCATGCTTCTCAGACCCTTTTGGGAAAGATGGTAGGGACAGAGGAGAATGGACCTTTGGAATGCTGACAGATGCCCTTGGCTTGCTGATGGATCCAGTGGCTGCGAGGTTGTCCTGGCTGCACTGGGCTCTCTGAGAGGCTTGGAGCCATGGCCTCCTTTGTGTGAGGACAGCATCCAGTTTAGGCAACATCATTACACGGCTCAGTGAAGGCGGCTTCAGACAATGAGGCCTTTGGTGGAGATTGGCTGGTGGCTTCCAGGGTGGGCCAAAGGGCCCTCTTCCCACCTCCTTGTGGGATGCCCTTCCAGCACCTCGTGAGGCCTTGGGAGAGGCAAGATGGGGGAGGGGAGGGAGGAACTCTAACTGTAGCCCATGCCTGGACTTGAAGCACTGCCACGTGACCCAGTGGTCCATAGATTGCTGGGGTTTCAGATTCTATCAGCACGTTTCCTGGAGGCTGGTGATAACCAGTGCCACCCCGACCCTGGTTGCCCTGTGGCCCTGCCGAGTTCGTGGTAGAAAGGGCAGCGGCTAAACGTTTGCCGTGGATGGACATGTGCCAGGAGCGTTATGTGCTTAGACTCCTTTAGCGTCCTCTCGCTGATAACCGTTGCAGGCAGGCATTGCAGTCCCATTTCTTTTGTTGTTATTTGAGACAGGGTCTGTCTATATAGCCTTGGCTGTCCTGGAGCTCACTTGTAGACCAGGCTGGCCTCGAACTCGCAGACGTTTGCCTGCCTCTCCCTCCCAAGTGCTAGGATTAAAAGGCGTGTGCCACCAGGCCTGGCTTATGATCCTGTTTCTCTGGCCGAGGAAAATGAGGCCTGTACAGGTCGAACCACTTGCCTGAGATTGTGCAGGTTCATTATGTAAATGTACTTGAGCCCTTGCTAGGTGACCCCAGCATTTGTTTTACTGCTTCAAGGGCTCCCAAGCCTGCGTCTCCTCCAGGGTCAATGGGCCCATAGCCTCTGGGCTCCCTGCCCTCACTAACCACTGTGGGCCATTCCGTTCTACAGGGCATTTCAGGATTGAAAGGGATCCCCTTTGGTTTGGTCTTCAGGCCCCAGAACACCATCCCTCTCCTGTCTTCACCCTGAAGATGCTCCCAGCATTCTCCATTCTCCTACCTGCTCCCCACTTCCGTTCCCGCTTCTTTCTTTCTTTCTTTCTTTCTTTCTTTCTTTCTTTCTTTCTTTCTTTCTTTCTTTCATTATTATTATTATTTTTCCTCTGGTCCCTGAAGCCTCATCACACCTCAGACCTTCCTTCATCCTTTAGGTCTCAGCTCGAGGTTGGTTGCCGGTCTCCTTCCACAGCAGTTATATAGAGCACCTGCTCTGCGCCTGGCCTGGCTTTCTCTCCTTGTCCTGATGAGATGGCACTGGCTGGCTCAGTGCTGTGATGGAGACAGTGGGGGAGAGGGGAGGAGAAGAGACTCTGACAGCAGGGGAACAGGGCTGGAGTGAGGAGGTACTCCGAGGATCCCATGCAGTTTGGAGCCATGAGAGGACAGCGGTTGGGATGAGGGACAGGACTTGCAGTGGCTGGACCTTGACCACTGATCTTGACAGCAGTGGAGAGCCAGCTGGTAGTCTTGAGTAAGGATCCTGCTTGGTGAGGAGTGCGCTTCAGAAAGGGCAGAGTCCAGCAAGAAGGTCTGTGGCAGGTGGAGGGGTGGGGGGGGAGATGGGGGGGGGCGACATGACCTGAGTAGATCTTCCTGGGAGGCAAGGCACTGCAAGTGGCTGTGGTTGGGGCTTTTGTTTTAATGGAGGCTGAGACTGGCCAGAAGAGTGTGGGAGCTGAGGCTAGGCTGTGGATATATATACAGTTAGAAATGCTGCTAGAACCATGGAGGGGAAGCTGTTGTCGGGTTGCTTAGCAGCAGCCCTGGCTTGTGAGGGTTTCTATTGGCTCTCCATCTAGGCGTCACTGGGCAGCCTTTCCCTTTGTGTGTGTCTCATCTCTCACTGTAGAGTGCTTGGGCAAAGTGGTCTCTTCTGCTCTGACCTAATAGGTCTGTGATACGCCAGGGACTAGGAGGAGGGAAACCAAGGCCATGGCACGGTCAACTGGGGCCTAGGTCAGGACTTAAGTCTGGCCAGGTTTGGGGTGGCCTGGAGCCAGTGCCTGGCATAGCTGCAGTCTGGGAAGGCCTGTCTCTGACCTCCACATGCCCGCCCTCCCTCTCAGCTGTCTTGGCCCTGTCCGGCAGTTCCTGACTTCATCCCAGGCTTCTGCTCTCTTGGGAGGTGTGGCCATGCTCCAGCCTCCCCATTGGCGGAAGCTTTCCTGGCTGCCCACATCCCTGCCTCCTCCTGGCTGCCTGCCCATCTTGGCTGCAGGCACTGAACAGACAGCCTTGGAGCTCAAGGAGAGAGGGGAGTCCGAGATATTTATGGGATAACAATTGGAGGCCCTGGTCCTGCTGAATGAGCAGTAGCCTGGGGGCTCTGCACCTCTCCTTTGCAGAGTAAGGGGGACAGTAGCAGCAAGCTACTCAGGCAGAGTCTGAGCCCTGCTCACCCAAGCATGGTATTTCTGTTTCACAGGGTGATAGAGATGGCCCCATGGCTTCCCACTGCAAACTAGGTGGGTCAGAACTCAGACTAGACCCCAAGAATCTTGGATCTAGGGGTTGGCTCAGGGAAGAAGGGCCTTTCTTGGAAACCACTCAGTGTCCTAGGGGCAGGATGGAATTGGTTCTTTCGTTATTGTTTGTCTCTCTGATGAGGTCCTACTGTGTGTAGGGCCCAATTCATCTTGTATCCTCGGTCTTTGGCCTAGGGCCCAGTGTGCAGAGGAGGTGCCTGTCAAATGAATGAATGATTGGATGAATGAATGAACCAAATAGCCATGGAATCGTAAGTCATAAGTCCGGTCTTTAGACATCCGGAGTCTGAAGGGAAGCAGGGGCTCTCAGGGTTGAAGCGGAGAAGCATGCGAGCCTGGACCTCAGTGCCAACGACTGGCCTGGGCTCAGCTGTCCTCAGTTTTCTCGTCTGTAAGATGGGCCATGATTTCTGACTTCTGTGCTCCCACCGAGCATCCTGTGGGGCCAAGGATCTGGTAATTGAGGGTACCATGAAGGTCTTTACTATGTTTATGACCACCAACAGGAACCCCCACATGGACTTCTTTTGTTTTACCCACCTGTCTTCTGCATCTTGTTTTCCTGAATTTCCTCAGCTTCCTCAGGGCTTCTGTCCAGAACAGCAGTTCTTAGCCTGTGGTCATGACCCCTTTGGGGGGAGGGGGCTGACTGACCCTTTCACAGAGGTTGCATATCAGATAGTTACCTTACAATCCATAGCAGTAGCAACATTACAGTTATGAAGTAGCGACGAAATAATTTTATGGTTTGGGGGCACCACAACACAAAGAACTGTATTAATGGGTCTCAGCATCAGGAAGGTTGAGAACCACTGATCTAGAATGTTCTGAGAGCTCCTCACCATGAGAATGGTGTGGAAAAGCAGAGCCTACCTTCCTTCTCTCTGTGCAACCACACCCAGAAAGCTAGCCACCTGCATCAGCATCCGTGCAGGCCCTCAGTGCATTGCCAGGCTGGAGATGCCTCTGGCAGTGGTTTCCATGGCAACAGAACCTGCTACTTGGAGTGTAGCAGCCTTCAGGCTGCCTCTGAGAGCCTGAAAGATGGACAGCTGTCATCTGTGGACCCCCACCCAGGCCAAGAGTTCCTAGGTCGGCTGCCCTCCTCTCCCTTGTGGTCCAGCACTGTGCCTGGTACCCAAGGATTCTCTTCTTTTTCTTTTTTCTTTTCTTTTTTTTTCTCTTTTGTTTTTTTTTTTTGAGACAGGGTTTCTCTGTGTAGCCCTGGCTGTCCTACAACTCATTCTGTAGACCAGGCTGGCCTTGAACTTAGAGATCTGCCTGCCTCTGCCTCCCAAGTGTTGGGGGACCCAGAACTTGCCCCCAGTATCCATTCTTTCTCACATGTGCAGGGGTGCCCAGCTTTTGAGCACACTTCTGACTAGGGGGACAGAGATGGGACGTCAAGGCTCCCATCAGCGGGCCAACCAGGCATCTAGTATTCTCCAGGCAGAACTGGGGGTACCTGGAAGTTACACATTTTAAAATGTCGTGTTAACTGCATTGACACTCAATCCCCTTTGCTGTTGACTCTCCCAGAACTTTTGATCTTCTTGAACCAGAGCCCGCCCCCTGCTTACCTCATGAACCAGCTCAGCTGTACTAGAAACTGTACTAGGAACACGACCCAAGGATTCTATGGTGACTTCTAGTGTTGGTCCATTTGTGACTGCTGTGCCTCGGCATAGTGTCTCCACCTTTCACTTATTGTTGAGACTATTTCAGAATTTCCTTCCTTTTTGATGCTGAGGTGGAAATATGTGACTTCATGTATATACTGCTACATCAATCTATCTATCTATCTATCTTGTCTCTGTGAGTGTATGGGTGTGTGCAGGTGTGTACACACAGAGGCCAAAGGAATGCATCGAAGGTCTTCATTTGTCACTTCCCACTTGAGGCAGACTTTCTCTCTGAACCCAGAGTTCTAATTTTCTTGGCTAGACTAGAAGCGAGCCAAGCTGAGTCCCTGACCATTATGGCAGGGAGCATGGCAGCAGGCGGGCAAGCATGGCGCCAGAGCAGTAGCCGAGACACAACCATGAGGCAGAGAGCTAATTGGGAATGGCATAGGCATTTGAAACTTCAAAGCCTACCTCAGGGCCACACCTTCTCCAGCAAGGCCACACCTCCAACAAGGCCACACCTTCTCCAGCAAGGCCACACCTCCTCCAACAAGGCCACACCTCCTCCAACAAGGCCATACCTCCTCCAACAAGGCCACGCCTCCTGATCCTTCCTAAACAGTTCCATAAACTGGAGGCCAAGCATTCACATATGTGACCCTATGGGGGGCATTCTTATTCAAGCCACCACACCTAGTTTGTTATGTGGGTGCTGGCATCCGAACTCTGGTCCTCAGGACTTTGCAGCCAAAGTTCTTAACTGCTAAGCTATCTCTTTAGCCCCTTTTGTAGGAGGGGAAGTCTTTGAAGGGAGAAAGTCAGGAACCAAGTATTGGTGGCATGTCTATAGTTCCAGCCTTCTAGAGACTGAGGAAGAGCAAGAGCTCAAAGCTAACCTGGGCTACCCAGTGAGGCACTGTTTAAAAAGTCAATCTGAAGGAAGACTTTAAAGTTGCCCACTAGCTGTAACAAGGACGGATACCCTCTCCTAAGAGGGAGCTGGCTGGGGCTGGAGAGATGGCTCAGAGGGTAAGAGAACTGACTACTCTTCCAAAGGTCATGAGTTCAATTCCCAGCAACCACATGTTGGCTCACAACCATCTATAATGAAATCTGTACACATAACAAATGAATAAATCTTAAATTAAAAAAAAAAAAAAAAAGAGGGAGCTGGCACACATGGCATTCCCCTGGCTCAGAGATCCTGGGCTGGAGGTGGTGGCCACTGTTGATGAGGCTGGTGGGAGGTGATCCTGGCTGCTTCTCCCTCTCTGTTCTTGACGAGTCAGGGTCAGACAGAGCAGAGATGTACAGAACGCTGATCACGCTGCCCTCATCTGTCCCCAGGGCCTCGCCTCTATGTTCTCTAGTCGAACATCCCGGAAGTCAGTCTCACATTCAGAGTCAGAAGATGCCTCTGCCATGGCAGAGGGTGAAGAGTACCGGAACCCAACGGAGGTGCAGATGAGCCAGTTGGTGCTGCCCTGCCACACTAACCACCGTGGGGAACTGAGCATTGGACAGCTGCTCAAATGGATCGACACCACAGCCTGCCTGTCAGGTGAAGTGTGCCCCAGGCTCGCCATCACATCCCTATCACCTGCCCTGTAGAGCCTGGGCAGGGGCCTCAGGTTTTAAAGATGGTTTCTTCCTCTCTCATGAGTACCATACTTTTTTTTTTTTTTTTTTTTTTTTTAAAGATTTATTATTATCTGCATGTACACCTGCCTGCCAGAAGAGGGCACCAGATTGCGTTCTAGATGGTTGTGAGCCACCATGTGGTTACTGGGAATTGAAATCAGGACCTTTGGAAGAGCAGTCAGTGTTCTTAACTTCTGAGCAATCCCTCCAGCCCATGAGTACCACACTTGTTCCCCACTGGCCTTAGTTCCGGCTGGTCTGGTCCCCTGACTCAAACACTCCGTTCATCCCCTAGTTGTCAAGGCAGCCTGTCCCCCTCGTCCCCTTCCCGCTTCCCAGCTCTGAGTGTTGGTACCATACCTCTACTGCAGCCTTAACTACGGCTATTTCCCAACTGGCTGGTAAAGGCCAGGGCCAGAGGCTGAGTGTGGATGCTCACAGCACTTTCCATCATAGGCTTTTGTTACGTTTGCGTTCTCCAGCATCCAGGGTCTAACACGGTGACTTGGCTACACCAGCAGGCTGTGAGAGGCCCTGAGCCAGCTGTGCAGTCAGAGACAGGCCTCAGAGTGGACGAAGGCCTGAAGCAGAAGTGAGAGTAGAAGGGTGGGCGCTGCTTGTGGAGAAGCCTCTGGAAGAGGTTTGCTCAGAGGCCTGCCGGACTAACATCTGGCTTCCTTCTCCCGAACCAGCGGAGAGGCACGCTGGCTGCCCCTGTGTCACAGCTTCCATGGATGACATCTACTTTGACCATACCATTAGGTAAGTGGCCCTCTGGCTTTATTATCCTTCTGGTCTCTGCTGACTCTCCAGCCCAGGGCCTGCATCCCTGTCTCCTCACCTAGCAGGCTGGGTGGCACCTGCAGCGGACTCAGTTGACTGATGGCTTTGGAAGGTTGGGCCATGGTGTCTCGGGGGTGGAACATCTTTCTGCAGGTGTGTGGGATAGGATTGGCCTGCCGCTTTGTGCCATGAGGGGGGCTTTCTTCTTAGGGTGGGGCCGGGGAAGTCGCCTCAGGTTTGCAGTTGGAAAGACTTCTCTGGTGGAGTATGGAGGCCTAAGGCTGGACTGTGGAAATATGTAGAGCCAACAGCTTAGGGGTCCACGTGTCATGTGGTGCTATGTGACTTTGGGTAAATCAGATTCTATTTCTGGGCCTTGTTTTCCTTACCCATAAAATGAAAGGACCTGAATTTGGTCAGGAAATAGCTTTTCTTTTCTGCTTCTTTTTCTTTCTTTCTTTGTTTTTTCTTTTGTTTTTTTTTTTTTTTTTTTGAGATAGGGTTTCTCTGTGTAGTCTTGGCAGTCCTGGACTTATTTCGCAGACCAGGCTGGCCTTGAACTCACAGCGATCCTCCTGCCTCTGCCTCCCGAGTGCTGGGATTAAAGGCATGTGCCACGGGGCTGGAGAGATGGCTCAGAGGTTAAGAGCACCGACTGCTCTTCCAGAGGTCCTGAGTTCAATTCCCAGCAACCACATAGTGGCTCACAACCATCTATAATGTGATCTGATGCCCTTTTCTGGCAGGCAGGTGTACATGCAAGCAGAGCACTGTATGCATAATAAATAAATCTTAAAAAAAAAAAAAAGGTGTGTGCCACCGCGCCCAGCTTTATTTTTTTTCCTTAAGATTTATTTACTTATTATTTGTATAGTATTCTGCCTGTGCACCAGAAAAGGGAACCAGATCTCATTATAGGTGGTTGTGAGCCACCATGTGGTTGCTGGGAATTGAACTCGGGACCTTTGGAAGAACAGACCATGCTCTTAACCTCTGAGCCATCTCTCCAGCCCGGAAATAGCTTTTCTAGCTCAGACATTTCTTCCTAGGTCTCTGGTCCATTGGACACTAGGGAAGCCCCTTGCCAAGGCACCGGGACCCAGCCTGTGCTAGAAGAATGAGCCAGCCACCTTTGGTTCACACCCATCCATCTCTTGCTCAGGGATCTGTTTTCGTTTTCAGTGGCTGTACAGGTTAGAAAACTTGTCACTACCTTACATGCTTTGCCACTGAGCCTCATCAGGCAGGGGACACAAAGAGGCTGCTGAATTCTTGGCCCAGGACAGACCTTTTTTGCTACTGGCCCACACCTAGATATGTCCTCCAATTCACAGGACATCAAGTACCAAGGGCTTATTCAGGGCTGCCTGGTGCTTTGTGTGTGACTAATAAGGAGGATGTTGGGCCAGGCCCTCTACTCAGTCGTAAACAACTTGTTCACTATGTGTCCAGTGTGGGTTAATGTGCTGGCTAGTTTTGTATGAACTTGACCCAAGCCGTTATTTGGGAAGAAGGGACCTCAATTGAGAAAATGCCCCTGTCAGATTGGCCCATGGACAAACCTGTGGGACATTTTCTCGATTAATATGGGAGAGCCCAGCCTACTGCATGTAGGGGCAATCTGGGCAAGTGGTATAAGAAACCAGGCTGAGCAAGCCATGGGGAACAAGCCAGCAAACAGCAACCCTCCATGGCCTCTGCATCAGCCCCTTCTCCAGGTTCCTGCTCTGAGTTCCTGCCCTTACTGTCTTAGATGATGAATCGTGATGTGGTTTCCCCCTTTATTCTCCAAGCAGCTTTTGATCATGGTGTTTCATCACAGCAACAGAAAAAACATAGTTAAAAAATAGTTCAGAGCCAGCCAGACATAGTGGCACATGCCTGTAATCCCAGCACTCAGGTAGGCAGAGGCAGGTGGATCACTGTAGGTTCGAGGCCAGCCTGGTCTACAAAGTGAGTCCAGGATAGCCACGGCTATAGAGAGAAACCCTGACTCCAAAAACCAAAAACTGAAAACCAAAACCAAACCAAAACAAAACAAAAAACAGAGTCTTAACTAATCCAGAAAGGACTGGTGTCATGCTATGTTTGGGTACACAAACTACGAGAACATAACCCTTATACCCACTACCCAGTCTCCAGAGGAGCAGATAGAGAAATGTCATTTGTATTTGCAGTGGGATGTTGGGTGTTGAAGTGTGGCTTGGTGGCAGAGCATGTGCTCAGCATGCAGAGCCGAGGGTTCGGTTCCTACCACCACCACAACAGAAAAGCAGAAGTCCCCCGGTGACACTGAGATCTGGTTAGCTGTCGCTTTGTCATACTTGCTATTTTATGTCCCTCCCCCTCAGTTCTGGGAATCCAACCGTTTTCTCATGTGCTTCAGCTCAGTTCCTGTTATTAATTCATGTCTCACAGTATTATACTTTACCAACATAATGCTTAGAATGCCTTTTCAATTTGTTAACATATTTAATAATGAAGACCACAGTATGAGGTCTTTGTTGTTAGTATCTTCATTTTACAGAGGAGGAAACTGAGGCACGGAGAAATGAGGAAACTTGCTGAGGTTATAGGCAGGGGGAGGACCCAGAGCTGACTATCACGTGGCTATCTGGCCTTGGTTCTTGCTTTTTATCGGTGCACTTCCTGGGGTTGGGGGTGGCAGGGTAGGGTGTTGAGGAGAACCCCTGGAGTGCTCTGAGCTGGCTGGAGGACAGTTAGCCTTGTGTTTTTGAGGCTGTGACACAGTATCCGGGTCTGACTGGTCCCTGCTGCTGACTTGAGTTCTCCTCATTGGGAAGCTTAGAGAGGGCTAGGGTGCATATGCGGTGGGTGGACCTGCTGCAGGGGCCAGAAGGTGACACTGAGTCTGGAGGGAGGGGTACCGAAGGACAGCACACTGCAGAAAGCCTAGAGCACAGTGGTGGCCAGGATAGGCCTGGCAGCACCTAGGGACAGCTCAGGTTTCCCTTTGTTTTGTTTTAGTTTTTGCCATTTAAAAATATTTCAAGCCAGGCATGGTGGGGCACACCTGCATTCTTAGCACTTGGGAGACTGAGACGAGAGAGCATCGCTATGCGTGTGATTCAAAAGCGACTTGGCTTATATAACATAATAAAACCCTGTCTCAAAAAATAACCTCCGAATAAATACACTAGTTTAATTAAATAAATAAAAGCATTTCAAGAGACTCCCATACTTGGAAACTACTACTCAGGGGCTGAGGCAGGAGCATCATGGGTTCAAGGTCAGCCTAGGGTACATAACAAGACCCTGCCGCAAACAATAGAAGGCAAAGTGAAATATTTCCAAACATATCTGTTAGGACCAGGAACTAATTTTAAACAACTTCCAAATGATTATCACACCTGGAAAATGGCCAACTGTTTTTCCCCCACCAGTGCTGTACTGGCAGTGTGTGTCCACACTGACTTGTGGGTTTGTTTTGCCATGTGGTTGGCTTTTGTTATTCCAGAAAGGCTGGAAATAAGTTTGCAAATCAATCGAGTCTTCTAATGCCACTGACTCCTAAGCTCTTTCCACAATCAGCTCTCTTGAGTGGAACTGTTTTCTCTCTCTGTCTCTGTCTCTGTCTCTGTCTTTCTGTCTCTCTGTCTCTGTCTCTGTCTCTGTCTCTGACTCTGTCTCTCTGTCTCTGTCTCTCTCTCTCTCCTTTCCTCCCTTCGTTCCTTCCTTTTCTCTTCCTTGAAGTTTGTGTGTTGCAGAAACCTGCTCATTTGCTGCCATAAGATCCCATTACTTGAGTTCTGCTGTGAGCCTTACCCTGGTGTAATGTCACACACCCCTCTGTCCTCACCCTGGTGTAATGTCACACACCCCTCTGTCCTCA
>OU015754.1:44248926-44275185 GCA_907169655.1 Acomys percivali | reverse complement strand
CCCTCTGTCCTCACCCTGGTGTAATGTCACACACCCCTCTGTCCTCATCTTGGTGTAATGTCACACACCCCTCTGTCCTCTGAGGACAAATGGGTCCTAGAGAAGAACTTGCCGCATTGGTTCATTTAAGGGGTCACCTCTGTGCATTGTGAAGACTGTTTGGAGGGTGTTGGGGAGCTAGAGGCTCCTGGGGGCTCCCCCCCACCAGGAGGTGAGCAGTGACAGGGAAGGAGGCTGTTTTGGGCTGAGTCCTGGGGATGGAGGACAGGCAGAATGGTGAGAAGCTCCTGAGTGCAGATGGCTGTTGGGGAGGTGGTGACACTTGTCTTCACCATCACAACTGTCAGCAAGCGTTGTCAGGGCTCCAGGGGTGCTAGGAAAGCCACTGAGTCACTCCCAGCCCTCTTCTTAAAAAAAAAAAAAAAAAAGAAATATTTTTATTATTTTGATTTATTTGCCTGAGCCAGGCAGTGGTGGCACACACCTTTAATTCCAGCACTCAAGAGGCAGAGACAGGAGATCTCTGTGAGTTCGAGGCCAGCCTGGTCTTTAAAGTGAGTTCCAGGAGAGCCAAGGTCATACAGAGAAACCCTGTCTCAAACAACAACAACAACAACAAATTATTTGCCTCTGCATTTGTGTATCTGTGTGCCTGTGAGTTGTGTGAGTGTGTACGTGTGAGTGTGTGTGTGTGTGTGTGTGTGTGTATGAGTGTGTAAGTACAGATGAAGGCTAGAGACCTTAGATTCCTGGAGTTGATTCTATATGCAGCTGTGAGCCCCGGGACATGGCTGCTGGGAACTGAACTCAGATCCTCTATAAGGGCAGTATATGCTCTTAAACCCTGAGACATCTCTCTAGCCCTCCCAGACCGCTTTTAGCACCACAGAAAGATAAGTTCACTTGTAAATCAGCAAGCCCCGATCCCCTGTGAAGAATCTATTCCCAGATCCCTGATGGGTGTCTGGAACCCTGAATGGCACCAATCCCTACACATACTGTGATATCTCCTCTAGATACACAGCCGTGAGAAAGCTTAGCTAAAAATTAGGTGCAATCAGGGTTTAACAAAAAAAGGCCGAGCCAGGCCTGGTGGCACAAGCCTGTAATTTCAGCTACTCCGGAGCCTAGGGTAGGAGTGTCAGGAATTCAAGACCAGCATGAGCTACAGAGTGAGTTCAAGGTCAGCCTGGGCAACTTAATGAGACCCTGTCTCAAAATTAAAGTAGAAAGAGAACTGTGGATTCAATTTACTGGTCGAGCACTTGCCTGAAGCCTTCGGATCAATCTCTGGTACTGAGGTGGAGGAGGAGAGCCGTATAACAAAACTGATCAGTTATGACGATCTACTTTCATAAACATTATACTCTTTGAAGTTACCCTTTCCTTGCAATTATAACAATATATTTTCATAAACATTAAAGTCTTTGAAGTTATCTATCTTTTATTTTTTTTATTATTTATTTATTTATTTATTTATTTAATCTATCTTAAAAAAAAAACCTTTTCATGGCTGGGCATGGTGGTGCATGCCTTTAATGCCAGCACTCGGGAGGCAGAGGCAGGTGGATCACTGTGAGTTCGAGGCCAGCCTGGTCTACAGAGTGAGTCCAGGACAGCCAGGGCTACACAGAGAAGCCCTGTCTCGAAAGAACAAAAACAAAGCAAAACAAAACAAACTTTTCACTTTATGTGTGTTGGTGTTTTGCTTGCATGTATGTCTGCGCCTCGATGTGTGTGGGTCCACAGAGGACAGAAGAGGGTGTCAGGTCCCCTGGAACTGGAGTTACGGATGGTTGTGGGCTGCCACGTGGCTTCAGGACTCGAACTGGGGAAGTCTTGAAGAGCAGCAAGTGCTCTTAACCACTGAGAGCCATCTCTCCAGCCCTCTTTTCTAACTTTTAACCATGAAAACTCCCAAACACATGGAAATGTAGAGCGTGTCACGGTTACTAGGATCTGATATCTCCCGTTGTGAACTACTTTCTCTACACATGGACAAATGCATGTGAAAACACATTTTACAGATAACACTTGCCTGCCTGAGTGTCATTGTTGCTGAAAACAGTAACAGAGGCGAAGTGTGCAGCACTGTGAACAGCAGTCACTCTCCGAGTCTCTGCACTGACTGACTGGCCTGGTGTTGGGTTCAGTCACCCTGCCTGTCACTGGGCCTTGGAGGAATGGACAGTCCCATGCTTTCCAAGAGCTATACACACAAGGAAACAGATTCAAAGAGGTCAGCTGACTTGCCCCAGGTCATCAATTTGTAGTGTGACAGTTGAAGCAGAGCACGACAGGCCTAGTCTTGTGCAGCTGCACTATGGCCTTATTACTGGAGTGGACCCTTCCTGGCTTCTGTGGCGGGCAGTGCACTCTGCGTATCCGTGACTTCAGTGCTGCGGGGAGATAAAAGGACTTCTTGAGGTCACGGTGATTGAACTGGGCCAGTTTTCCAGCCTTTTGCCCTCCTCAGCCCCACAGCCCATCAGCTGGGCACGCGGCGAGCGAGGTGGCTCTCAGGAGATTTGCGTGGACATGGGAAACATTCCCAGAAGGACAGGCTGCTGCTGGAAAAACTGGGCTGGTTCGGCCTGTCTAGAATCCTGGCGCTGACGCAAGTTAGTTGGGTGACCTCGTTATCTGGGTGACCTTGGCCAGATGGCTTAGCCTCTCTGATGTTCAACCCCTTCTAAACCTGTCTCCAAGTTTGTTTTGAGATTCAAATGTGTAAATGCACGCACGGCACCTTTAAGGGTTCCATTTCCCTGCCCGCTCCTCTCTCTGGCCATTAGCACTTGGCAAACATTTGGTAAATGTGTGGACATACGGATTCATTTGGCCACTGTTTAAGGAGATCTGGTCCTTTCTCATGTATTTGGTGTGTTGGCGAGCAAACATCCACTCCCTGGGTTGAGATGTGGCCCAAGAGGAGAGCATGTGGCTGCCCTGTGCAGCCCCTGGCTTTTATGGACCACAGAAATGAAACAGATGAGAGCATCAAAGTCAGGTGTCTTGGCCTAGTGCAGTTTACGGGCTGGGGACACAGAGGTCACTCCAGGAGGACTGTTGGAGGGTGAGCACTGGATGTGGGGGATAGGAGGGCTGCTCCAGGGAGGAAACTGCAGAGCAAAAAGAGGTCACTGTCACCCTAGAGAGTGGATAGGAGGAAGACAGCCACTCACGGAAGCTATGGAACAAATGCTCATGTTGTCTGCTGGCGTGGTGACACTGCAGATGTGAATGTTCTGGGAGTGTCAAAGCACCCCCCCCCCATCCCTGAGGTGCTGCGTGTCTGAGGCTCCTGTCCCATCCCTTGGTCCCTCCGGAAGGCTCACCTCCTGCTTTCCTTTCCTCAGTGTCGGCCAAGTGGTGAACATCAAGGCCAAGGTGAACCGGGCCTTCAACACCAGCATGGAGGTGTGTGTGTGTGGCTGGCCCTGCTTGGGAGTGGGATGGCTTTCCTGTTCCACTCTGTCTTTTCGGATCCAAGCCCAAGCCCCCTCATGCTGTAGGACCCTGACTAGAGTCCCTAAAAGGCTGGGGTAGGAGGGACCCTAAGGCCTTCCTTGCTAATGTCCCCCAGCACAGGAGAGAACACAGGGGCCAGAGAGGGCAAGGGCTTCTTTCCTGGCCAGACACGTTGAGTAGCAGGCGGGGACAGTAGAGGACAGCAATGCTGTGTCTGGCCATGGTGTGGGCGAGCCTGGGCTTTTGCCCATTATCTCACCTCGATGGCTTCCATCTCCACATCTGTACAGCGGGCCCATGGCTACTGCACTCAGGGCACGGAAGGCTCAGTGGGAGCATGGCACAATGACGTATAGGTTTTGTGAGCTACCGAGGAGGACTTCACTTCTCCTCCTGGACTGCAACCTAGTAAGCCATTGATTCCCAAGTGCCACAGAGGCTGGGGTACCAGGGTCCTGATGAGGCTTCTGGGAAGCACACGGATGCCTGCTTATCCCGCATGCATCCCCCCTCCACGGATCTGTCCTTTCAGGACGAACAGGGGACCAGGGGCACATTTTAACCCTTTCAGTAATCCCTTGAGGGCAGGTGTGACCACCTCCCGTTCCATAGATGAGGAAACAGACAGAGGTGAGGGAAGTGAATTGCCCAAGGATTTCTGGGGAGCCAGAGGCAGAGTCAGAACCAACTCTAGGTCCCTGTCATTCAACACCCGGTAGGTGACACAGAAGCTCCAGAGGCCCAGCCTGGTGGCTCTTTCAGCCTCACCAAGCTGCAGACCTTGAAAAGCCGGCTTCCTATATCCCTTCCTCCTGTACCCTTCTCTCTCTCTCTCCAGGTGGGCATCCAGGTGGTCTCTGAGGACCTGTGCGTTGAAAAGCAGTGGAGTGTGTGCAAGGCCTTGGCCACCTTTGTGGCCCACCAGGGGCTCTCCAAGGTAGATGGCTGCTCTGTCATACCCACCACTGACCCTCTGTGACCCCACCCAGGTGCCTCCTCCTCCTCCCTTCCCTATCTCTTCCTGCACATTTAAACAGGAGGAACCTTCAGAAAACACTGTGTTCTGAACAGATCCCTCTGTTTTCTGGGCCTTTGGTCAAGAAGGGATCTTGGGGGGAGGGGGCCTTTAGAGAGGACTATGCTCTGATGAGTTACAGTGGAGAAAAGAGGGTGGACACAGAAGGGAGAGATCCCGGGAGCCTCTCCTCCCTCCCCCGCCAACCCCCAGCAGCCCAGGTCTACCAGGTACCAGCCTCAGACATCAGGCCACGGCGCTGTCCCAGGAAGCTTGTGCCCTTGTCTTCTGGCCAACAGGCAAAGCTGAAGCAGGTCATACCTCTGACAGAGGAGGAGAAGACAGAGCACGGGGTGGCCGCTGAGCGCAGGCGCATGCGGCTGGTCTACGCAGACACCATCAAGGACCTCCTGATGCACTGTGCCATGCACGATGGTGAGTGTAGGTATGTGCGTAGGAAGGCAGCTGGTATCCTCACACCCTGAGCTCTGCCTTTGAGTGCGAGGAGGAAGGGTACCCCCTATGGACCACTGTCCCTGATGGCCTTAGGCTCCTCTGGCCTCCCTAGCCTCATGGTCCCTTCCAGGGAAAGCAGGTGCTGGGGCTACTCACTCACAGCCCAGAAGCAGTGGAGATGGAGTGAGGACCTACAGAAATCCCTCTTACCCACAATGCACTTGGGCCTCTAGAAGAGATGAGGTGTGGGAGGTAGTATTGGGCTAGGCTTTGAAGACTGTGTAGAGACTTTAAAAAGCATCTTTATGTATATTTTATTTTCCCTCTAAGGGGAAAAAAAAGCGAGGCTCCCTCCATCCCAGAACTCAGGTCGTCTTCCCGGAAGCAAAGATCTGCTACCTGGTTTTGGATATCTTTTTAGATATTCTTTCTGTAGACGTAAGCAAAGTGTGTGTTATTTGGTTGCCCATTTTTACCCTGAAGGGGACACACAGGACACATTGTTCTATAAGCTTCATCTTGATTTTTTTTTCCCTCTTGATGGCTGATCTCTGTTGGCACAGGATGGTCCAGCTGCCTTGGACTGGATGGGGTTTTGGCAGGTGGTGAGGTGAAGAAGGTTTCTACAGAGGATGAAGGCCTCGGGGGGCAGGGACAGGGACCCCGGAGCACTTTATCCCTGTCTGTGTTCTTATGTGAGGTCTTCCTTGATATTGGAATCAAGGGAGCTAATTTTCAGACAAACAAAATGTAATTCAGCTGAGCAAAGTGACACCCACCAGTGATCTTAGCCCTCTGGAGGCTGAGGCAGGAGGATCATGAGTTAGAGGCCAGCCGTGATTACATATGAAGGTCAAAGCCACCCTGGGATTCATAGTGAGATCCTGTCTCAAAGCAAATAAACACTGAGTGTTGGCTGGGCATGGTGGTGTGTACGGGTACCTCTGCCTAGTATGCAGGAGCCCGGAGGCCGTGTCTGCCTCAGCCCCAATTCCTGTGTCCTCCCCTCAGCTTAACCAAAGGCCTCGGCATCTGCCAGCACCTGCTCCAAACTTGGCCTTAGGTAATTTTCAGCTTTCCTGTCCTGCCTTTCCTGCGACGTCTCACAGGGCCCCTCACCTGAGTGAGTGTCATCTTTCTGCTGGGTGCTCTGCAGAGGACTTCCTTAGGACCCTGGAGACGCATGACAAGTGCCTCTGCTGGACGTGTTAGCATTAGCTTCCTGGACCTCTGAGGCCATGTTTATTAGCCTCTCCCACCCTGGTTATCCTAAAGCCACTCTTGTGTAAGGAACAGTGTCTGGTCAGGGTAGCAGGCAGCAATGACTGTTCCCAAGAGAGTAGCCACTGACTGTGAGCTGAGCACGCTACAGCCACAACCATCCCTCACTGACACACATTTCTGGCTGGCTGGGGCTGACACTTGCTCCTTACAGATGGGTGTCTGAGAGCCAGTGGAGGCCTTGATGCATCCAGCATCATAGCTTGTATAGGGTGGAGCAGAGGTGGGCTCAGGCATGCCTTGTCTCACAGCTGTGCTTTGTCCGTGGCTGGCTTACGTCTCTCTTCCCATTCATTTTTAATTAATTAATTAAGTAAGTAAGTATACAGTGCTCTGCGTGCTTCTACTCCTGCAGGCCAGAAGAGGGCATCAGATCACATTGGAGATGGTTGTGAGCCACCATGTGGTTGCTGGGAATTGAACTCAGGACCTTTGGAAGAACAGACAGTGCTTTTAGCTGCTGAGCCATCTCTCCAGCCCCATCCTCTCAATTTTTACCTAAGGCTAGTCTAGGCCTTGTGCTCACTTGCTGGTAGTAAATTAATGTTCCAGGGTTGGGGTTGGTGTCCTGCGGCTTCCGTGGACAGTTTATTCTTAGGGCGCTCCTCACCTCCTTGCCTTCCTCCTTGGTTAGAACTGGCCAGCAAGGACTGCAACAATATGGTGCCAGCCGAGAAGACCCGCGTGGAGAGTGTGGAACTAGTGTTGCCCCCTCATGCCAACCATCAGGGCAATACCTTTGGTGGCCAGATCATGGCCTGGATGGAGAACGTGGCCACCATCGCAGCCAGGTGAGACCGCCTCTATTAGTCTTCTGCCCTCTTCGTCCAGAGGCTGTCTTCTTGGCAGGAGAAACCCTTGCTGGTGTCAGCACTCAAGGCTCAAGAAGCGTGGGTGTTTTGCTGGGATAACCCTGGAGTTTTATACCTATAGAGCCAAAGAGGAGCGATTACTGGGAGCTGGATGTGCCTTCTTCTGCCTACACAGCACCCCATTCCTTGCGGCCACTGGGAGTCTCCATGCCAGGCTGACCCTGAGGCCTTCCATGATCTGGCTTTGCCTGCGCTACAGTAGTAATTGCTCCTTCAGGCTCTGTCCCCCTCAACTTTTCCAGGCCCTGATTTTGCTCCTAGTGTGACGCCCCCATGGTTGAGCACAATGCCCAGCCCCACCATAAAGCCACCTTGGACTGGTCCCTCTTTCTAGTGGTGAAAATAAATTCTACTCCCCTGTGCTGGACTGGGGCTGGTGGGACTCTAGATACTTGCGATAGCTGAGGGTCCTTCCTTACGTAACACTCTTATGCTTCCACGGCCTTGTCCTTGCTGGTCTCCCAGCCTTCCACAACCCTCCTTCCTCCATCCGCTAGGCCAGTTTTTATTCTCAGAGCCCAGCTCAGGCCACTTCTCCTCTGAGGTTGAGCTGGAGATGGTATATCCATTTGGGAAGCCTGGCCTGTGAGTGTGAGGAGATTTGAGGAGACCCGGGGGCCCTGGATGATCAGGGAAAGCTTCCTGGTGGAGGAGCACCTCCTTGGAGCCTCCAGTGACAAGAAGCTTCTCAGGAGGGGGTGGGCTTCAAGGTATCAGGGGACATGGATGCTGAGGCGAAAATGCCAAGGGGAGGAGGGGGAAGGAGTTTGCTTTAGATCATAGTCCAGGCTTGCTTTCTCCTGGCCTCGAATTCAGCTCCTTTCTAGCCATGCGCAGTGGCTTTAGCATGCTAAGCTAGAAACAGCTTTAGTGCTGTACACTGAGAAAAATCCTGCCGGGGCTGGTCCAGAGCATCACTGCTGTGGTCCAGGATGGACTAGGGGCTAGGTACTGGAGAAATCTGGTCCAAGCACCTCGACGCAGTGCAAGTCATTTCTTCTGTCTCCCTCCCCAAGCCGGCTCTGTCATGCCCATCCTACACTCAAGGCCATCGAGATGTTCCATTTCCGAGGCCCATCGCAGGTGGGGGACCGTCTGGTGCTCAAGGCCATTGTGAATAATGCCTTCAAGCATAGGTGAGGGGGTTGGGATGGGTGGGCCTGGGCCACGGAGGGCTGAGGGTGTTTCCTGACGCAGCCGACTTACCAAGCCTTTCCCCAGCAGATGAGGTCTGAATTACTGGGTTGTTCACATGGTCCAAGTGGTCCCTCTTCTGGAATGTTCTGTGACTCCCGCTGTTGTCCAATGGTGGGATTGGGGGGGGTCTTCTCTGGGTTTTCTGAGGGTGCCCTGTGCTTGTGTGTCCCTTCTCTCCCCAGCTTGGTTGGAGGACTGGGCTTGGCGGTCCTGACAGGCTGTGGGGCCTCTTCTTGCGCACAGTTTCCTACCCATGTCCTTAAACAGGTTTTCTAAGATCCCGCCTTGGAATGCATTCTCACGTCTGTTCTCGCCACAGCTGGCGAGGACAGCGAAGGGTTTAACTAAGTTATAAGCTAATAACTTCATTAAGGGCTGTTTATGAGAATTCAGGAGTGGCGATCTGGAGCTGGGCAGCCTGGGTTCGAGTTTGGCTCCACATCTCATGGCCTGTGTGACTTTGAGCAAGTTACTTAATGTCTCTGAGCATGCGTTCTTGCCTACAAAATGCTCACAGCAGCCAGCGAGAATGCTGAGGTGGTGCCTGGATATCTGCGTGTAATGAGCACTTCCCAATTAGACTGCTCACCTCTTCTGTATCTTCTCTTTCAGACGCCCTGTGGGTTTGTTTGTTCGTTTGTTCATTCATTCATTCATTCATTCATTCATTCATTCACTTTTGTGGTACTAATAATGGGACTGGCTTTGCCTGTGTTGGACAAACACTCTACTGCACCCTGGGCCCTTTTTATTAAGTTTTCTTTCATTTATTTTTATTTTATGTACATTGATTTTTTGATTGCTTGTATGTCTGTGTTAGGGTGTCAGATCCCCTTAGAATAGGAGGTACAGACAGTTGTGAGCTGCCGTGTGAGTGCTGGGAATTGAACTCAGGACCTCTGGAAGAACAGCCAGTGCTCTTAACTACTGAGCCATCTCCTCAGTTCCTTTATTATGATTTCTATGTGTGCCTGGAGGTGGTGGTACATGCCTTTAACTCCAGCGTTCTGGACACAGAAGCAAGCAAATCTCCAAGTTTGAGGCCAGCCTGGTCTACGGGAGGTGGGGTGGGGTGGGGCACGGAGAAGAGTCCAGGACAACCAGGGATACACAGAGAAACCCTGTCTTGAAAAAAAAAGTATGTGTAAACTAGGCATGGTGGTGCACTCTTTTAATCCCAGCACTTGGGAGGCAGAGGCAGGACCTGCAGGAGAGTGTTTACACACTCTGGGCAGCTGCCTGCCTGTGTATGCACTTGTGTGTGAGTGTGTGATGTGGAAAGGCATGGCTTGAGGAAGCTCTGTGGGACTTGACTCCCTCTTTCACTTGGCCTTAGCATGGAGGTGGGGGTGTGTGTGGAGGCTTACCGCCAGGAGGAGGAGACACAGCGAAGGCACATCAACAGCGCCTTCATGACCTTTGTGGTCCTGGACAAGGATGCCCAGCCTCAGAAGTTGCCCTGGATTCGTCCTCAGCCTGGGGTAAGTGCCTTATCCCCAAGTTTCCTCACTCGTCACCCTATAACAGTCCCATCCCTGGCTCTTCGCTGAGACACAACCAGGTCTAAGTGTCCTGGTGTTACACGGGATTCCTCCGTGAAACTGGGCACCTGCTCCCCCTGCCAGAACTGGAACATACCATGGGAGCTGATGATATTGGAGGTTCATGGACTTGAACAGCTCATAGGATTGCAGAGACCCTTGGCTTGGGCGCAGTAGGCTTGGGCGCAGTAGGCTGGTAGGGCCTTGTCCCTGCTGCATTCTTGTACACAGATCTCAGAGGCTTTCAGTCCTTATCTGTGTAATTGGTGTGCCTACAACTTCTGTCTTCTGAGTTGTGGCTATGGGGAACCAACTGGCTGCATAGCCTTGGAGCCCTTGAGTGGTGGCGGTCAGCATTATGGGGACAGGGGTGAGGGCACATGGATGACTGGGTTCTGTGTCTGGGAAGACACCCTCCTGGCTGGCTGGGGCCAGTCGCTGTCTTTGTGGTTTCTAGTGGGGGTGAGGTTGAAGAGGAGTGGGGAAGAGGTAGGCTCTGAAGCTGGCCTCCTGAGTTCTGACCCTGGCTCTACCTTATACTCCTATGACCTCGGGGGAGCCATTCAACCCTCTGAACCTCAGTTTCCTCCTGTGTAAACTGGGAACCTCAGGTCCTAGGCCCAAGAACGTGCGATAGAAAGCCCGTATGGTTTCAAGCAGAACCCTTGTGAGGGACTAGTTCCCAGCAGTGCCCAGTGAATGTGGCCTTGGGTTCTATACCTTTAACCCTTTCATTCTACATTGGGGAAAACTGAGGCCCACAAAAGGCCAGTGTAACCAACGTTACTAAAGGCTCCATGGGGAACTAAGCTGCAGCTTGGGGGCCCTGGAGCTTTCTCAGTAAGAATGTTTTAACACTTGCTGCCCTAACAAGATCTAAGCTTCTTTATGGGACTGCAGGGTCCTCTGGCCCCAGGGGACAGGATGGCAGAGCTACGGGCCAAATGGTCATCCCCATCTGTGCCACACAACCTGTGTCTGCTTCATTTCTAGGAGGGCGAACGGCGGTACCGAGAGGCCAGTGCCAGGAGGAAGATCCGCCTGGACAGGTGAGTGGGACTGGGTGGTGCTGGGGACATGCTTCAGGACTGGGCTTGACGTGCTGGCCCCAGGACATTTAAGCTTCTTCAGGGATCCTCCTGGTCTCAGTGCTGGCTTGTCTTCCCCATCTTCCCTATGCTCCCTTTTTAAAGATTATTTATTATTATGTATACAGTGCTCTGCCTGCATGTACACCTGCAGGCCAGAAGAGGGCATCAGATCACATCACAGATGGTTGTGAGCCGCCATGTGGTTGTTGGGAATTGAACTCATGACCTCTGGAAGAGCAGTCAGTGCTCTTAACCTCTGAGCCATCTCTCCAGTCCCCTCCCCATCTCCCCTTTTAAATTGTATTTTATTTTCAGATAGGATCTTGTACTGTAGCCCAGTAGCCTAGGCTGGGCTGGAATTCTAGTAGTTCAAGCTGGTCTTGAACTCTTCTGAGTTCTCCTGTCTTTGTCTTCTGGGCTAGCCCTTTGCCTCTGCGTACCCTTGCTTCCATGTTGTCACACAGCATCCTGGAGCTCTTCCAGACACAGGGACACCAAGGACAGAGAGGCAGATCTTTTGTCCTCAGGACACACAGTTGAGTGATATCTGCTGTTGGTCCTGGCTTGGTCTGGGTGATCATAACTCTTGTTTTTATCCTATTGGCTCTGAGGCCTGTTTGCTGAAGGGGTCAAATCTCAGGACTTGGGAGGATGCGGTAGACGATTGCCACAAATTCAAGGCTAACCTGGGCTACATAATGAGACCCGTCTCAACCAAAACAAATCAGCTAAAATAAAAACCCAGGAAGGTCTGGAATGCAGACCCAGTGGCTCAAGACATGTCTGAGTCTGCTGTAAAGCACCTTAAAAACTGTAGAGCGCTGTAGATGTATCCATGCTCACAAAGTTAATAAAGAAAGTCTACATTTACAGGATATTTGCCATCTGCTAAGTGCTGTGGTCCTGGCAAAGCCCCTGAGAGGGAGAGATGACAAGGACTCCATGCCAAAGAGAACACTGAGGCATGGGCACAGGGGAGCCTGAGTTTGGCCCCTTTTCCTTGCCAGTCCCCTGTGAACCAGCGGCCGGCTGAACTCAGCTGCTCTGGTCTCGGTGTTCGTGTCCCCAGTCTCCCTGCCCGGCAGAGTGCTGGTTCCCCTGGGCTCAGCACTGGCCTGGCACAAAGTAGTCAGCAATGGTGTCTACTTGCCAAGTGGACTCTGAGAGACCCAGGTTGTCCTCCCCTCTCTCAGGAAGTATCTTGTATGCTGTAAGCAGTCGGAAACGGCCCTGTCTGTCCCCTGGGACCCTAGCAACCAGGTAAAGCCCTTTGTCTCAAAGCCCATGGGGCCCTTTGCCTTTCCTTTGGCCAGGGCAGTTTTGGAGGAACATGCACAGGTCCTGGGCTATGGGAAACCCTCTGCCCTGCTCCATGGTTGCTGTTCACACACACTTGTGTGTGTCTCTTGCTTTGCAAGAAGGAGTAGAGGCTTTGGATATGGCTGCTCTGGGCTGTGTGGAGGGCTTGAGGCAGCCTGAACCCCCTTTCCCGAAGTCCGGTTCCTTTCCCCTATCATCACAGCCCCCTGCGGGAACCCCTGGGGCAGGAGAAGCTAGCATCTGTGTGCTCTTCCCAGGTGTACCTGAGCTATTACAATGTGTCCTCTCTGAAGACGCTTATGGCCAAGGACAACTGGGTGCTCTCCATGGAGACTGGTGAAGTAAGTGACCCACCACCACCTTACAAGTGGCCTGGTGGCAAGCATCAAAGGAGGTGTCTTGAAAACAATCCAACAAGGTCATGATGCCACCAAGTTTTAGCAACATGGCTGTCTCCAAGGGCCCTGAGTGAAGTCTCTGGTCCTTTCATGCTGCCTGCCACCTTTTACTTACCCATGAGCCCCCACTGCTTTGCACAGCCCTTTCCTCCTCACTCTGGCTCCTTGAACAGCAGGTCACTGCAGGGGTTGGACAGGGGGCAGTGTGAACTCTGCCTTGTTTGCCTGTCCCTTAGACAGGTCACCTCCCTACTTGTCACATTAGGGAGTTGGATGAGGGCCAAGCTCTGGAGACCTGCTGCCTCAGTTACTGCTTTTTCTTCTTCTTTTGTCTTTTAAAAATTATTTATTTTTATGTATGTAAGTGTTTCGCTTGCATGCATGTCTGTCTGTGTACAACATGCGTGTCTAGTGCCCAGGGAAGGCAGAAGAGGATGTCAGATCCCCTGGAACTAGAGTTATTGACATCTATAAGCTGCCATGTCGGTTCTGGGAATTGAACCCAGGTCTTCTGGAAGAGATGTCAGTGCTCTTAACCTCTGAACCATCTCTCCAGCCCCAGTTACTGCTTATTTATTTATTTATTTGGTTTTTTTTCGAGGCAGGGCTTATCTGTGTAATAGCCCCAGCTGTCCTGGAACTCTCTCTGTAGACCAGGCTGGCCTCAAACTCACAGACATCCACCTGCCTCTGACTACTGCTTCTTTCAGAGGCGCTTTCTGTCTGTCTGTTTACACTGAACTCTGTCAGAAGTCCATTTTCGTGGGGTCGTGATTTAGGTTAAGAGACGGTCATTCATTTCTTCAGTCAGATAGCAAGTCAGTGGCAGCGCTGGCTCCCAGCAGACATCCTCTGCCAGCAGCATAGTCTGTAGTGCAGGAAGGAGACCACCCTCTGTGCTGTGCAGGTCTGCCTCTACACCCTGGAAGAGGACTTCCTGTCCATTCGCCTGGAGATGGTGGTGCAGGTGGATGCCGCCCAGGTCTTTCAGCTGCTCTCCGACCTGCGCAGGAGGCCAGAATGGGACAAGCATTACCGGTGAGGGGCCAGTGCCAGTTGTAAAGTGGGTTGATTGCTTGCTGATGCTAAGCATCCCCCATGATGCTTTGCTCCACTGGCCTTCAGCAGGGGTGGGCCTGGCTATAGGGTATATGTGTCTGTGTTAGGTGGGATTCAAAGTCATGGGTACGTTAAGGAGGACCTAAGGAAGGGATTGAGCCTGGAACTGGATGTGGAAACCTGAGTTTAAGGCCTGTATCTGTTCTAAATAGCTATGTGATGCTGGGAGGTGGAGGCGTGCACCTTTAATCCCAGCACTCAGGAGGCAGAGACAGGTGGACCTCTGAGTTCGAGGCCAGCCTGGTACAGAGTGAGTTCCAGGACAGCCAAGGCAACACAGAGAAACCTTGTCTTGAAAAACAAACGAACAACGACAAAATAGCTATGTGACATTGGTCAGGTCATTTCTTTTCTGGGCCTCCATTGCCCCTCTTCTTAAAAAAAAACATTTATTTTATCAGTATAGGTGTTTTGCCTGCATGTTTGTGTGTATACCACACATGTATCTGGTGCCTAAGGATGCCAGAAGAAAGCATTAGCTTCTCTGGGGCTGGAGTTACAGATGGTTCTGAGCTACCATGTGGATGCTGGGAATTGAACTCAGGCCATATAAAAAAAACAACCCATGCTCTTAACCTGTAAGCCATCTCTCCTGCCATCCCAACTCTTAAGATGGGCATTGAGACGAACAGCTGGTGCTCTTAACCGCTGAGCCATCTCCCCAGCCCCTACACTTTTTTTTCTTTTCTGTTTTGGTTTTTCAAGACAGAGTTTCTCTGTGTAGCCTTGACTGTCCTGGACTCGCTTTCTAGACCAGGCTGGCCTCGAACTCACAGCGATCCGCCTGCCTCTGCCTCCCAAGTGCTGGGATTAAAGGTGTGCGCCACCACCACCCAGCTATCTCATTTTTTTAATATGCATTGGTGTTTTGCCTGCATGGATGTCAGCATGAGGGTGTCGGATCCCTTGAAACTGGAGTTACAGTTGTGAGCTGCCATTTGGGTGCTGGGAATTGAACCTGGGTCCTTTGGAAGAACAGATAGTGTTCTTAACTAGCTGAGCCATCCTCTCTAGGCCCCAAACCCCTACATTATTTAAAATTGTGTGTGTGTGTGCGCGCGTGCGTGCATGTATGTGTGCGTGTAGATCCCAGGGATTGAATTCAGCAGGCTTGGTGGCAAAGTACCTTACCCACTGAACCAACTTGTAGGGCTGGGAAAGTTAATGCTTAAAGTGGTGTTTGCTCAGCATCCTTGAAGTCATTCTTCGTTTTGCCGAAGCTGTGGCTCAGCCGGAACCTGCGTTGCAAGTGCTTCTCTAACTGGCTATATGGACTTGGGAACCCAGCAAGCTGCCCGTCACCAGTTGGCTTTCCATGTGCAGCTTGCTTCTTCTTTCCCAGTCTGTCCTCAGCAGAGCGCTCATAGCCGTTCACACACCCCGGCTTCCTGTCTGAGCTTTCTTTGCAGCCTTGGCTGGGCTGTGCTGGTAAGATAGCTCAGTAGATAAAACACTTGTACACAAGCATGAGAACTTGAATTTGAACCCCCACAAGCCATGTAAAGCTGGACATGTTCTTGGTGTCCACAACCAGGTGCTCTTTCTGAGAGATAGGATAGAGACCCTCTAGGGCCAGTGAGCCTGGCACACACATAGGAGAATAGTAATGATCAATGTCTGAGGTTGCTGATGTCCACAGTGCACCATTATGTGAATACCGGCATGTGCGCACACACATGTGCACACACACTCAGAGCAAGAGCTCAAGTGAGTGGCAAGAAGGAAAAATGGAGAGAAACTATTGTTTTAAAACGCTGTGCGTGGGTAACCTGGATCCGCTGGTGATGTAGTCTAGAAAGCTGAGAGGTGGTTGGTGGTGGGTGTTAGCTGGGCAGAGGAGCTGGAAAAGATGGGCTGGTATGGACCAGATCAGACTTCACTGAGGGTGAGTGACCTAAGGAAGGAGACCTCAGCACACTCCCCTAGCCTGGTACAGCCAGCTGCTGTGTTCAGCAGAGGGGAAGAGAGGGGAAGGGGAAGGGGTCCCTTGTGTGTCTGTGGGTACCAATGTTAAATGGGTGAGGGGCCTGGGCTTGTGTTACACCTTTGCCACCACCCATCCTGAACACCCCAGCTCTGTTTCCTCATGCGCTCTGCAGCCCCTCATGAGTTTGTGCCTATGTGTAGCTTTTGTGTTCCTGTGTCTATGTGTGTTGCTGGGACTAGAGTTATAGGCATCTATAAGTTGTCATGTGGGTTCTGGAAAGAGAAGCCAGTGCTGTGGTAAAATACGCTGACAAAAGCAACTTACAGGAGAATGGGCTTATTCTGGCTCAAGGTGCAGTCCGTGATGGTGGGAGCTGTTCATGCTCCAGCCACAGTAACATGTCAGTGGGGGATCAAGGATGCTGGTGCTCAGCCCACGTTTTCCACTGTATCCTTGCCCAGGGGATGATGTTACCCAGTTGAGATGGCTCTTTCTACACCAACCAATACAATCAAAAGACTCTCCCACAGGCATGCCTAGAGGCCCACCTCCCAGATGATTCTAGACTGTCAAGTTGATAATTAACTATCAGTTTGCGTGTGTACATGTCTGTGTGCCTGTGTGTTTGTATGTGTCTATATACTGCTCATATGTGCATATATGTGTATCTGCTCTGATGTACTCGACTTTGTGCTTGGTGTGTGTGCCTGCATGTGCGCGTGCATGAATCCTGGAGGGCCTCCACCCTTCCTCTGGCTCTGCTGAGATGCTCAGAGATGAGGAGGAACCCATCCCAGGGCTGCTCATAAGGCTGCAACCTCAGGGCCCTGACAGCTGTTTGCCCATCAAGAGCTGTTGTAGATCCTGGGGTCCTGACTTCAGCCTCTCAACAGGAGTGTGGAGCTTGTGCAGCAAGTAGATGAGGATGATGCCATCTACCATGTCATCAGCCCTGCCCTGAGTGGTAATACCAAGCCCCAAGACTTTGTGATCCTGGCCTCCAGGCGGAAGCCTTGTGACAATGGGTGAGTGCCTGCTTTCTGAGGGGCGCAGTAGGAGTGGGGTTGAGGGTTTGTCTTCCTCTCCTGGGAAGAGCTGCCACATGGAGTCAGAGCTCTGCTGCCCACTGGTGGTTGGACCCTGAACCCACCAGCTGTTTCTAGGCAGCCAGTAGGAGCTCACTATGACAGCAGGGGCATATGCTGCTCCTGAAAGCAAGGCTGTCTGTGGCATCTGTGGCTGTGGCTGCCGTACTTGAGGCTGCAGCTGGGGCACCTTTCACATGGCTATCGCTTGGCCTCTGCCTTCTGGGCACTTGTGAGCATTACCTGCAGCATAGGTATAGCCAGGATAGACAGCATCTCTTTTTCTGGAGACAAGGACCAGAAGACTGAAAACCCCACTGCACCCAGGTCCATGGGGACACATGGGGCCTGAACCTGATGCTGTTAACACAGATGCCCCCTGTCTACAGCTAACCCTGAGCAAGGCATCAGGTTCCGAGAGACAGGGCAGGGTCCCCACCTCCTCCTGTGGGTGGTCTCTGATTCCTTCTCACTCTGACCCTCCTCCAGGGACCCCTATGTCATTGCACTGAGGTCAGTCACACTGCCCACGCACCAGGAGACACCGGAATATCAGCGTGGGGAAACCCCTTGTTCAGGCTTCTGTCTGTGGCGTGAGGGGGACCAGTTGACTAAGGTAAGGCCTGTTGTCGCCTCTTCTCTTCCACCTACAGGTGAAGTGAACTCTATGCTATTGGGCTGGGACCTTTCCAGACCCGGCTCCCTGTGGCCTCCCAGCTTCCCCAGCCTGAGCATCAGAGACTGAAAAGAAGTCTCTGTTGAGATTTAGTCACTGTGGTGTGTGAGCTGTTGCTGCCAGGACTCGGAAAAAGCTCTGGACACAGACGACAGAAAACCCAGCTCTGATCTAAAATTCTGTCTCATCATTTATTTACCGTGTCTCCCTTCGTGTCTAGGAGAGCTTTATGTGGCTCTGAGGGCCTATAAAGCTCAGCAGCATAGTCAATGTTAATTGAAAATGTAGGGAGGAAGTGGGGGTGGGAATGTTGCAGCCCTCAGGCCCACTACAACCCCCTCCCCGCTTGCAGTTTCCCTTGTAGCCCTAGCTTGGCTCTGAGCCTTGCCCAGGTGCCGACACGGCCAGGATTACTAAGGACCTATGCTAAGGATACAGTCCAAGGCTTATGTCAACCACTTTTCTGTGACCCCCAGCGCCTTGATATAAAGTGGATTTAGTTATAGGCTTTGGAGACTCAATCTCTGTCCTCTGGGGCTTTCTGGCCAGCAGGGAGGAGCACAGCGGTCTTATGGTGTGCTGTGATAGGGCAGTCAGGGTTGAAGTACTCTTGAGTGTCCATGGAACCTGTCAAAGGAGGCCATGCCTGCCAGTTAGGTTTCTCTAACTGATCTCCAAGACCCGAGGTTGTACCTGTTGCCTCCCTAGAATGCAAGCAAGGCTGACTCCTCCCCATTCTCCAGCCCAGAAGTCTCCAAGCCTCTCCCCATTATGCTTCCTTTAAACTTGTCTTCCTGTCCTACAGGTTTCTTACTACAACCAGGCCACCCCTGGCTTTCTCAACTATGTGACCACCAATGTGGCTGGCCTGTCCTCGGAGTTCTACAACACTTTCAAGTCGTGTGAGCGTTTCCTGTTGGAAAACCGGAATGACTTGGCCCCCAGCCTCCAGACCCTCTAGGCACCACCCCACCCTGCCCCAGGTCTTACACAGTGCGTGGAGCAAAGCAGAGGCCTTTTATTCACCCTGACCCCCCCAGGGAAGCCTTCCACGTTAGATGGTCCAGTCCTACTGGGTGTTCACTCCTGCTCACATCTGCCAGCAAGTCTTCCCGGTACTCCTGGGGTACCCTGTAATAGACTCGAGTCCTGTCCATGGCCCTGGCCACCCACAATCCAGCCCACACGTCTGCATAGCCGTTCCCAGCAACGCTGAGGTGCACTGTGACCGTGGCTCGAGGGGAGGCTGCCAATAGCCTGGCCACAGATGTGGCTGTACTCCGGCCCAGCGGCCTAGCCTGCAGCTGGAAGGACACGGGTTGCCGTAGTCCCTGACACAGTTCCAACATATCTGTGACCATCTGCTCCTGATAGCCACTGCCCAGCACCTCTTCAGGCCAGCCTGGTGCCAGAGTCACATGGGGGAACACTTCAGCCACAGCTGTGAGCAGCTCTCTGCCAGTCACATGGCCAGGGACCACAAAACTACCATGTGAGACTGTGGCCCCCACCCACACAGGCCAGGGCAGATGGCCAAGGGTGGAAAGGTGTGCTAGCATGGCCAGGGTTGGCCGGAGAGCTGCGGGTTCTACTATGTTCACATGGATGCCCCAGCTCCTGGGGTGAGCTACCAGCTGCAGCAGACATGACTCCAGTGTCAGAACAGGACCACCTGGGGTGTGCAGGATAGGCACGGGGCTCCCAGCTTCAGATTCCCGGAGGCCAACATCTAGCAGGATCATGCCTTCTTTGTCTGGAAGAGGCAACAGTGTTTGGAGCCCCTGTCATCACGGGAGACTCAGTTCTTGGCCTTCCAAGTGACTTGGAACTGGGCCACCACCCATGCCTCTCGTCATAGAGTGGCTGAGGCCTCAAGGCTGCTGGTCTAAGACCAGGAGTTCCGGCTCTTGATGTTATTCCTCCCACTTTGTATCTAGTATGCGGCTTACCATGTTGCCATGGTAACAGAGAACCAAGTTACCTGCCCAAGCAAATGACAGACCTGTGGGTTAGCCGGGAGCTTTAAGGGCTGCTGGCAGACTCACCGGGGACAGTAATGGCTGCTGTCCTCCCACTGCCATTCACTTCTAGAACCAGCCACTCCACTTCTAGTCCATCACCCTTGGGCTGCTGGAGAAGAGGGATTAGGCTGCCACCAGTGTAGTAGG
The DNA here is from genome assembly GCA_907169655.1 of Acomys percivali. Lineage (NCBI taxonomy): Eukaryota > Metazoa > Chordata > Mammalia > Rodentia > Muridae > Acomys > Acomys percivali. Next base: position 44,255,568 of record OU015754.1, on the reverse strand, counting down.
TTCGCTTCCGGATGGTGTTCACTGTGGGACCCAAAATTGCCAAGGTGATGGGACCACTCTCCACAAATCCCTGGTGTACGCACCGGCTTTCCTGCATCCTAAGTCTTGTAGCTGTCAGGTCCCACTTGGGCATATTCAAAGTCCTTGTCTCATGGTTGACAATCAACAAACTGTTTACTGGGCCCGAAGGCAAAGGGAGCTGGAGCTGGTGGACCCCATAGCTCGTCAGCTCCCCTTCTGGGACATGGCTCCCTCGACAGGAGTGGAATCGGATGTGACCTCTCGGGATGGCTTAAGTGTAGGTGTTCCTAGACCCGGTCAAGGGAACAAGCAGTTTGCATAGTGGCATCTGGCTCATGAGGGCTGTGCCCTGAGACACGAGTGCCATCAAAGATGAGAGGTGCTGTGGAAGCAGGGGTGCGTGAGTGCGTACATGCATGCGTGCGTGCGTGTGTGTATCAAACTGCACTTCTACAGATTCCTTGTAGTTTTGGACTTCCATTTCCTTCTCTACCAACCAGGCTCCTGCTCTGTGGATAGGCAAAGCTCGGGTAGCACAATATCCCAGGCGCAGAAGACAGAATGGTTTCTGTCTCCTGCTCCACCTAGAAAATTCCCCTTCTAGACCTCCTGTTCTCTGCTCCCGCGCCCAACCCAAGGCCGCCCTGAGCAGAGCGCAGCTCACACCTCCCCTTCCCAGACCCTCTTCTTACAGGCCAGCTGCTTGAACTGCGACAGGACAGGCTCAAAGAGGTCATAGTAGATTTGGTGAGTGGCACTGTTGTCCCGGATGAAGAGGAGATCTTCTACTGACACAGGGTCTGAGGCACCCTGCCATAGTGTCAGACTGTACCTGGGACCAGAGAGCTGACTCAGTGCCTAGCTGGGCCCATAGAGACCCTCGGCTCTACTCCTATGCTCAGAACTGAATGGCAGCTGAGCCTAGGAGTGGAACATCTGTCCTTCAATTTCCCATCATCCTCTGCTCTTGAGCACTAGGGGATGATGGGACATAGGAGTTCAGGAGTCAGGAGCACGCGCACCTCTACTTTTGAGTTAACCAATGGAAGCAGTGACCAGCCTATCAGCACAGGAGTACAAGGCAGAGGCAGATCTCTGTGGGAGGTGGTTAGGCCAGTGGGGCAGGGACAAGATGGTCATTAGGACCCCTCGATGTTCATCTTGGGTCAGAGCCCAGGATAGGTTTGGAACTCGTAGAGGGGCCTCACCTCTCAGATTGGCTCAGAAGCCAGCTGAAGTGGGGCCAGGCAGCCCGCGCCATGAAAGCCCGCACTGGGAAGGTGATCCTCTGTGGCAGTGCGCCCACCAGCTCCTGCATTGCTTCCACCATGGCTTGGGTGTAGGTGCTGTTTGGCAACTGAGGCACATAAAGAGTGGTAAAGCCCGGAGAAATGGTGACTTCTGGATACTTGTCCTGGACGAGTGCCAGGAACCTGTAGCAAAGAGAGAGATCCATCCTTCAAGCCCACCCTGGTCCCTTCTTGTGGTCTCTTGCCACAGGCATAGGGAACAGCCAGACCGGTTAAATCTATGCTTGGAGGTCGGCAACAGAGCCCCAAAGAACAACAGTGGTTTGCACATGCACTCGCTGATACCACCACCCTGTGTGGTCAGGAAGGCCTGGGCTCAGGTCCCCATGTGGACCTAAATGAGTGACCTGCATGCTGCTAGCTGGTTTCCGAGTTTCCAAAGTTTCAGATTACTAAGGTTTTGTTTTTGTTTTTTCTTCATATGAGCAGAGCATGGAGGCACGTCTATAGTCTCAGCACTTGACAGGTGGGAGGCAAGAGGATCAGGACTTCCTTCATCCCCAGCCACATAGCAAGTGCAGGGCTAGCCTAGGCTACATGAAACTGTCTTAAAGAAATAAATCAAGAACAATTATTTGACTTTTGTTCTGATGCAAATTTTAATGGGAAAGTGTGTCACCTGCTGCCCAGCCCCCACATACATAATTTGGTACCCAGAGGAGAGAAGCCTCATTTGTCTTGGGCCCTAGCCTATATTTTTAAAAAGTTGTTTTCCTCACATATATCTCATTTTGAGAGTCATAGTAAATATTGGCTGGGCAGGTGCCTGTAGAGCACAAAGCTTCGGGAGGGACAGTCCTGTGGGAACTTTCACTCTGCCATTTTGTAGACTTAGGCCATTTAACCTTTCAAAAATAGTTTCTATACTTACAAGATGAGTATGACCTAGTTGCTACCTCACTCTCTGAAGAGTTAGCTGTATCCTGTGAATAAAACGCTTGAGACCGTGCCTGGGGCACACAATAAACACTCAACAGCACGTTTCTGTCATTGTGAATGTTCACATCTGCAAAATGGGGAGGAAAGCCGGGTGTGGTGGCTCACGCCTTTAATCCCAGCACTCGGGACACAGAGGCAGTCGGATTGATGTGAGTTTGAGGCCAGCCTGGTCTACAAAGCAAATCCAGGACAGCCAAGGCTACACAGAGAAACCCTGTCCCGTAAAAAAAAAGGGGTGGGGTGGGGGAGATACTTCTAGCCTGCCAGGGGCTGGGCTGTCTGGAGAGCTATCTCTCTATAACTTTCTAGTGGGCCAAGTCCTGTGTATGCCACTGGGGACACAGAGGATGGCACAGTGGTGACAAACATGCAAGTCAGCATTAACAGTCCAACTGAGTCAGACCTGAGGTGACCAGGGGACGTTCTTCAGGGACCTGGGATTCTAGGGATACTTCTGGAGGTGGCAAGAGCTGGGGGAAAGACTCACTGAGAAAGGAGGAAAACTGAGCATGCTGGTGCACTCCAGGTACAGCAGAGATGGAGACAGGAGCATCGGGAGTTCAAAGCCAGCCTGAGCTACACGCAGAGTTCAAGGCTGATCAGGGCTATATGAGAACTTGTCTTATCCTTTCCCCCACAGAAAAGGTAAACAAGGGCCGGGCATGGTGGCACATGCCTTTAATCCCAGCACTCGGGAGGCAGAGGCAGGTGGATCACTGTGAGTTCGAGGCCAGCCTGGTCTACAAAGCTGTCCAGGACAGCCAAGGCTACACAGAAAAACCCTGTCTCAAACCCCCCCCTAAAAAAAAAAAAAGAAGAAGAGGAACAAAACCCACCACCACCACCAAAGACCCCAAGGTATAGCGCCCCGTAACTGTAAGCGAGGTACCAGGAGACAAAGGCAAGAGGATTCCCACAAGCATGAGGCCAGCCTGATCCAATAATGGGTTCCAGTTCAGCAAGAACTACATAGACTGTGTCTTAAAAACACATAAAGGATGGGGGATGGAGAGATGGCTTCATGGTTAAGAATATTGGCTGCTCTTCCAGAAGACCCGGGTTCAATTCCCAGTACCCCCAGCTCACATCTGTGGCAGCTCACAGCTCTTTGTAACTCTTCTTTCAAGGATCCAACACCCTGGCACAGATACATAACAGGCAAAACCGCCAATGCACATAAACCATTAAACGCAAACTCATAAAGGGGGCAGGCATCCAAGGAAAGAGGGAACAGTATCTGCGTATGCTCAGAGGTGGCCAGTGAGATGGTTTCATCAGCTAAAGAGGCTTACCACCAGGACCCACAACCTGAGTCCAAGGCCCATGTGTGAAAAGAGAAAACCAACTCGTGAGAGTTGATCTCTGACTTCCGCACAATCCCTGCAGTACACAGCCATACACACACAAAACAAATGAAAAGGCTCAGAGGGGAGGTCTCAGGGCGGGACTGGCAAGTGCAACAAAGGTCCCCCCAAGGACCCCTTTCACGCTCAGCGCTGACAGAAGAGGGCTGGAGCCGGCTGGGCCGAGGGTGAACACTCACTGTGTAGCGTTGATCTCAACTGAGATGGGCACATTGGGGCCCCTCAGGATGTCAGCATTGATCCACACAGGTCTGCGAATCCTGCCAGCCTCGGTCAGCTGCCGAAGAAGGTCCAGGGAGGGACCCACAGCCTTGAGGCTCTTGAAGTCCAGTTTGATGCCTGTGGGAAAGGGGCAAAGGCTGGGAATGGAAGGCGACTTGCCGGGTAGGAAGAGCTGGGAAGGGAGAGTCTTGGGACAGATTGTGAAGATGGGGCCAGATGGTGGTGGGGTGCCGGGACAGCTTTGAGGGAGGCAGGGAGAGCCAACGCTGAGAAGAAGGGCTCCTCTCTTCATCCCAGGTGGGCAGAAGCAAAGGCAGCTGAAGGCCTGGACTGCCACAGGGAGTGCGCCACAGATGGATGTCTGAGCAGAGAAGTTGACTAGATAGAAAAAAGATCCAGTGTGACTGAATTCCCAACTTAACTGTGGAGACTTCCACGTTAGAGATGTTGTTGAAAGCCAAGCCAGGACAAGGGAGCCGTGGAGGGCGAAAGCAGAGAAGTGAGTGTATGCAGCAGTTAGATAAGGTTGTCTGTGGGAGAGATGATGTGGCTGAGACTCGACTTATAGCTGGCAGAGGCAGCTGTGGGGTGGTCGAGGAGGACGTGGGAGAGGGTGGTGTCAGGGTGAGGCCTAGATCCAGAACAGAAAGCAGAGTCAGAGAGGAGAAGGTTTGGCTCTGAACACATTACATCCAGATCTGTCGACCCACGAGACCCTGTTGGGCCCTTTGTGGTTTACACTTTCATGTCCCTGCCTCACCTCACCTGTGGGTTCTGGAGAGAACACGTGGGTTACACTTCCTCTCGTCCACCTGCCTTAACATGAGTGATGGAAGTCTGGGAGGCTCAGGGTGGGCCTTGGCTTCACCTCACCCTAGAGGGATCCCTACTTAAGGGCAGAGGTCTGGGGAGCCAGCTGTGCTGGGAGACTCACCCTTCTGAGATGAGGCCAGCACAGCTTCCAGCCACTGCTGCAGGGTGTTGTCACTGTAGACGGCTGGGGGATGGGCCATAATGGGCACCCCGGTCTCATTGGCTGTGTTGAACCCTTCTACATTGACATCTGCTTCCAAGACCATGACGTCACCTAAAAAATGTTTATTTGCTATGCACTTTATTTATTTATTATGTGTCTGCTCATGCACCATAGCTTATGTGTAGCAGTCAGAAGACAACTTGGCAGGAGTCACCAGGCTTGCTAACAAGTGACTTTACCTGTGAGCTGTAGGCCTCTCAACCAGCACTTTTTTTTTTTTAATTAAATAAAATGAATCTCTGCTCTGGCTGGTCTGGAATCCTTGTTATGTAGGACCAGGCTGGCCTCAAATTCACAGAAATCTGCCTGTCTCTGCCTCCTGAGTGCTAGGATTACAAGTGAGCACCACCATGCTTGACCCTTTCTGATTTATTATATATTATATTCTATTATTGATTATCCCTCTGAACAATTTGAGTCAGGTCCATACAGGACCACCTGAAAGCCTCTAGTGTCAGCTTATGGTGGTTTTGGCTCACACTCCCGGCCAAGGCTACCCTTCTGGCAGTGTTCTCACCAGCAGCTAGGGTGGCATTTTTATCTGCTAACTTCAGGCATTTAGTCAGGCCAGCCTTTGAGTTTTTAGTCTAAACGGAGCTCCAGCTTTTGGCACCAGCTTTGATGTGTATGAACATCAGCATGCAGCTGTCAGATTGTAGGTTTTGATCTTAAGGTTGAGGTAGAGCCGAGATCCTCATCTCTTGGGTGCTCCTCAGGCCACTTGTCCATCCTGGGGTCTTGGCTGGAACCATCTCTTCCTAAGGGGACGCAGCCCTCCTGAGCCCTCCCTTCATGATGGTGGAGCTGGCTGATAGCTGAAGTGTTTTAGAGAAGACTAGGGAATGAAGGTGAGCAAAGGGGCGAGGGCCGCTGTGCTGAGCTGCACCTGTAATCCCAGCATTGGAGATGAGGCACATCCTGCTGGAAGTTTGAGACCAGTCTGGGGTACATAGGAAATTCAAGGTCAGCCTGGACCAAATACTGAGATCCTGCCTAAAAAATACACACAGTAAATTCAAGACCAAGCTGCCTGAGCCAGGTGTGATGGTGCATGCCTTTAATCCCAGCAGAGGCAGGCAGATCTCTGAGTTTGAAGCCAACCTGGTCTACAAAGTGAGTCTAGGACAGCCAAGGCTACACAGTGAAACCTTGTCTCAAAAAACCAAACCAAACCAAACCAAACCAAACCAAACCAAACCAAACCAAACCCAAAACCAAACCAAACAAACATAAAGACCAACCTGCCTGGGCCCAGGAAAGTAAGCCAGTTCATCTTTGTCTGAGAAGTTTAAAAATGGATTTTACGTGTTTAAGTCACTTCCCACATGTATGTGCATAAGCCACCTATGGATCTCATGCCAGGGGAAGACACAAGAGAGCATCTGATCCCTGGAACTGGAATTACAGATAGTTGTGAGCTGCCATGTGGATGCTGGGAAGTGAGCCCAAGGCCTCCACAAAAGCAGCAAGTGCTTTTCAGCATAGAACCATCTCTCCAGCCCTTGTGCCTGAGAATTTTATCAGGTCTCTTTAGAATTTGGATTGTTGTTGAGGAGGGAGAATGAAGTCAAATACAGGCTATTAAGGGCTGAAGAGATGGCTCGGAGGTTAAGAGCACCTGCTGTTCTTTCAAAGGTCCTGAGTCCATCCCCAGCAACCACATGGTGGCTCACAACCATCTACAATGAGAATAAATAAATCTTCACACACACACACACACACACACACACACACACACACACACACACAC
>OU015754.1:44203205-44244380 GCA_907169655.1 Acomys percivali | reverse complement strand
GGGCTACAAAGAGCCCACTGGAGACAGAGCCCCTGCAAGAGTCTAGAAGAGAGAGCCCCGAGTTTCTGAGGACAGTGCTGGTGAGGGATAGAGGGGAATTGGGGGTGGGTGGGTGGAAAGCAGAGCCTCAGAATCAGGGTTGGCATAGATTTGAGGCTTAGGCTTGAGGGGGCTGTTCCTGAGTGGCTGGAGGGACCTTTATCAAGGAGAGATTGCAGGGATCAGCAGGTGTGTAGGAAGAGTGTGAAGGCTGCTCACAGACTCCAAGAAGGAAGGGCCCACGAAAAGCACAGGAGGAGGGTCTTGGCTGAAGGTTGAGTTGATCAAGGGAAAGTCAGTGGTACCTTTTGCTAGGGATAGAGGCTTGGTAGGGCTGAAGCATCAAAGAGCGGAATAGAGCTGGGTACGTGGACAGAGCTTGGTGGGGTAAGGGATGAGGAACAAGAGGGGTGCGGGATACAGGAAGGAGGAGTTCCTACCTGGTTGGGTGCTCCGATGCAGGGTTAGTCCCAGAACCATCGAAATGGCCAAGACCAGTGTCACACTGACACTACCAGCAACGATCCACTTGGCCTGGCTTTGTGAGCACCACCTCTTGCAGGACATTTTGACCCTCGCTGAAGAGAGCTCCCTTCCAGATCCTGAGGCTCCCTGCAGCTGAGAATCTGGCAGGAGGCAGGAGCCTGCAGGCAGGCTTTAGCCCTCCGGTCTGGCCACTCCTGCAGCCTGGGTGGAGAGAGCTCAGAAGCCCTGCCCTCTTGTCAGCCCTCACCTCCTTCCCCATGCTGTATCTTATCAGACTCAGCAGAAAATCCTGCCACCCCTCAGATGACCTTCGAGCACTGCAGGAAACAGTGGAGCATTGGGGAGAGCCCTGACGCCTGGTGCAGGAGGCTAGGGTTCTGTGCTAGCTGGTCTGCCATTCCTGGTGGCCTAGAGTAAGCCAAAGTGTCTGTCCAGGCCTTGTTTTACCTCTATGTGAAAGGAAACAGCTGCACTGGGCCATGTCTTTACTCCCCTCAGTCTAGAACTTTCTGCTCGGCTCCAGGGAACCCCTTGGGTCATGTCAGGGTTAGTGACAAGAGCAGATTAGATCTGCCCTAGGGACATGGATTTCCTTTTATCTGAGATGATGGCTGATAGGGCTGGGATGGGAGCTGATAGTCCTGGCCTGTGAACCTGTGGGAGCGCAGGCCACCCCTGGGGCAGCAGTTCCATGGGCAGGACTAAATTGCCTGCTCAGACAGAGAGGGTTCAAGGAGCAACAGGAGGAAAAGAGTTAAGGACTCTCCCCCCCCCCCCCCCCGCCTCCTCCCCCCACACCCCCCACACCCCCGCCCGGTCTCACAGGCAAGGGAACTTCCAGGAGTCAAAGAGGCAGCTGTGAGAGGTGTGCAGGGCAGCTGGGCCTTAGAGGTTAGGGGACAGCAGGGTACAGGTGACACGGATAGATAAGGGCTTTTTTTTTTTTTGCATTTGTTAGCAGTGACAACAAATGGAATATAGTTTTTGCTTTTCCAAGAGGTTTATTTCTTGTGACAAGACCACTGCCAAACGGTTCCTGTTGCAGAAGACTTTGTCCCGAGTCACATCTGTGCCACATGTAAGAACAGGCCCTACTGCCTTTACTTGGTCTCTTCTTGTCCACCCCAAGTGACAATGGAAGGGCACTGTTTTAGGGTTACATTTAATCCCGGGTTGAATAAATACCAGTGGAAAAATCCCAAAGCTCAGCTTTAAAAACATTAAAAAGTGCCGGGTGTGGTAGGTAGCACGTGCCTTTAATCCCAGCACTCTGGGGGCAGAGGCAGGTGGATCTATGTGAGTTCGAGGCCAGCCTGATCTACAAAGTGAGTCCAGGACAGCCAGGGTGATTATACAGAGAAACCATATCCTGAAAAAAAAGTCAACAGAACAAAAAAACCAAACAAACAAAAAATTCAAAACCAAAAGCAAAAAAAATTTTTTGTTTTTTGTTTTTGTTTTTGTTTTTTTTGTTGTTGTTTTTTGTTTTGGTGAGCTAGCTGGCTTAATGGGTAAAGATCTTTGCCAAGAACCTTGACAACTTGAGTTCAATTTTTAGGACCCCTATGGTGGAAAGAGACAGCAGCTTCTGCAAGTCGTCCTCTGACTTCTACACGTACTTCCACTCCCCACAAAGTAAACGTAATTTAAAAATGAAAAAATTAGATTCTATTTTGTGTCTATGTACATGTGTCGGTATACACGCATTTGGATGTATATGCATGTGTCTGTGTGTGTATGTGAGGAGGCCACGAATCAACGTCGGGTGTCTTTCTTCGAGTGTCAATTTGATCCCATTGTGAACCCTGAGATTGTGAACTGTAAAAACTTATTTCTTGTTTGGTGTGGTGGAAGGGTATTTAGGACAGCATGGATAAAAAGAAGGGGCTTTTAAACTTTGATTTAGCAAGCTTTTTGACTTTCAGCTTTTTGGCATTTTCCTCGTGGGCTGTCAGCTGAGCTAGTTAGCTTTTTGGGCTTTTTCCTTTGAGATGAGGGCTGAGTAAGAAGGTCAGCTGGGTGCTCTCTCTGCCTCTCTGAGCTAGCAGGTTTTCATCCCAGCATCTGGCTTCTGAGTCTTTTTTTGGTAAAATCTGAACAATTGGGATTTTTTGTTTTTAAAGCAACGATTTATTGTAGATGAATTTTAATTTAGGACATGGCTGCTTTGGCAAGAGATGACATCCAAAGGTCTTCTAGGTCCATGTGATCCGTCTGGAATACAAACACACCTTTAATCCAGGATACAGAGGCAAGCAGCTCTGAGTTCAAGGCCAGCCTGGTATAGAGCAAGTTTCAGGTAAAGAAAAGCTTAGGTCCAGGCATGGTGGTACATGCCTTTAATCCCAAACAATGAAGGGAAAGTGAGTTTGTAGAAGGAAGCACTGTGTTTGAAAGTGATGTCGAATGGAGTGACAGAAAAAGTGACAGAAAAACCAGGTGTGGCGGCGCACGCCTTTAATCCCAGCACTCGGGAGGCAGAAGCAAGCGGATCTCTGTGAGTTTGAGGCCAGCCTGGTCTACAGAGTGAGTACAAGACAGCCAAGGCTACATAGAGAAACCCTGTCTTGAAAAACCAAACAGGAAAAGAAAAAGAAAAAGAAAAAAAAAGTGATGTCTAATTGAGTGGCAGAAAAAGTGACAAATCAGATCAAGATTTGACAGAATAGCATATGCCCAACAGGAAAAAAGAAGGAAGCTACTTAATGGGCAACGCAGAAGACAAAGAGCGGAGGCAGTTTTACCAGGAGAGTTTTACAGAGAGAGGTTGAATAAGAGAACAAGCTAGACACTGGGGAAGACAGACCGAGCCAGAGAATGAGAAGGAGCCAGGAGATTAGAGCAGACTTCTGGAGTTAGTTTAGTTAGAGGCCAAGCAGGGCAGTTCAGAGGCTGGGAGAAAAGCCAGAGAGAATCAGTCAGCTGGGAGAGGAGTTTGAGCAGAAGAGCTGAATTGAACCAGCCAACTAGAGTTCAGAAAGGACAAGTAAGGGTGAGCTTACTAAGGATGCTGGGTGCTAAGGATTCGACCTCAGGTCTTCATGCCTGCACAGCAAGCTCTTTGTTCACTGAGCCATATCCCCAGCCCCACAAAGTGCTTTGTCTATATCCAGATGCTGGCCCTCTGTGTCCTCATTAAGAATTCACCAGATGGTGCTGGAGAGATGGCTCAGCAGTTAAGAGCACTGACTGCTCTTCCAAAGGACCCAGGTTCAATTCCAAGTACCCACAAAGCAGCTCACAACTGTCTGAAACTCCAATATCTGACACCCTCACACAGACATACATGTAGACAAAACACCGATGCACATAAAATAAAAATAAATTATTTTTAAAAAATTTGGGGCTGGAGAGATGGCTCAGAGGTCGAGAGCACTGACTGTTCTTCTAAAGGACTCGGGTTCAATTCCCAGGACACACATGGCAGCTCACAACTGTCTATAACTTCAAGATCTGACACCCTCATACAGACATACATGCAGGCAAAACACTGATGCACATAAAATAAAAATAAATAAATTAAAAAGGAAAGAATTCATGATACAGCGTGCTAAGTTTTCTGCATGTATATGATGCTGTAGTACAAAGGCTGAAGAAGGAGGATCATGAGTTAGCCTGGGCTACAGAGAGATCCTGTCTCAAAGAACAAAACAAAGCCAGGGCTGGTGGTACATGCCTTGAAACTCAGCACTCAGGAGGCACAGGTAGGCCAATCTCTTTAAGTCAGAAGCCAGCCTGGTCCACATAGTAACTCCAGCTCTCCCTCCCCCAGGGCTATATAGTGAGACTCAAAACAAACCAACAAAAACATAAATAAATAAATAAATAATGAATGAATGGATGAATGGATGCATGGGAGCAGAGACCAGCTGGATGGGCAGAGAAAGGCAGGCTGTAGAGTGACCCCTGTATCAGTGGGGAGACATTAAGGAATTTGTCATCAAAGACCCCTGATATAGATATATAGGATATAGGAAGATATGCAGGGTATAGGTGGCTAGAGGAGTTGGGACATCAGCTAGAGACCTGGCCAATGATCACAGAGACATGAGTTACTATGAGAAAAAAAATGTTCTTCTGGGCTGTGGTTTAGTGGTAGAGTGCTTGTCTAGGAGGCAGTAAGCTCTGGGGTTGGTTCCCAGGCTTGCAAACAAAAAGGAAGACTTTAAAGAGCTAAGCCTGCTAGTGCGAGCCTGTAATGGTAGCTACCAGGAAGGCTGAGGTGCATGACCACAAGTTCATGGCCTGTGTGGGCTACAGCGTGAGTTTAAATCCAATCTGGGCAACTTAGACTTTGTTTCAAAATGCAAAGTAAAAAGAGGGCTGAGGAGCAGCTCAGAGGCTACACACTTCTCCTAGTAGGCAAATTCCCTCCAGTTGCATCCCTAGAACTACGAAAATAGAAAACCACCTATTCTGTGACAAATATGAGCAAGCGTGGCTTGGGATCATGAGTTCGAGTTTCCCCAAACGAAAAAGGCTTCGTGGATTTTTATAATCCCAGGGAAAGCATCACTGTTATTTATAGAACTCAGTGAGACTAGGGCAGGGTAGGGAGCAGGGTAGAGGCTGTCTGATGGTATTCAGTGTTAGAACCTCTGGGGGGCCTGATGTGTCAAAGTGACACTTTCTGAAACTTTCATGGAAAAGTTAAGTAGATGTTAGGTCATATATAGATGGTTGATAGTAAGTGGCTATTAACAGAAAGTTAATAGCCTTTAATCCCAGCACTCAGGATGCAGAGGCAGGAAGATGGCCACCTCAGTGTTTCTCTCCTCTGCTGTATCTTAGATAGGGTTCTAGAGCTTACTCTATAGACCTGGATGGCCTTGAACTCACAGAGGCCTGCCTGGCTCTCCTCCCAAGTGCTGGGATTAAAAAGGCGTGCTCCATTACACCCAGAAGTAAGGGATACATCTTTTTTAAAAATTAATTTATTCTTGTTACATCTCAATGGTTATCCCATCCCTTGTATCCTCCCATTCCTCCCTCCCTCCCATTTTCCCCTTACTCTCCTCCCCTATGACTGTGACTGAGGGGGACTTCCTCCCCCTTTATATGCTCATAGGGTATCAAGTCTCTTCTTGGTAGCCTGCTATCCTTCCTCTGAGTGCCACCAGGTCTCCCCCTCCAGGGGACATGGTCAAATATGAGGCACCAGAGTATGTGTGAAAGTCATACTCCACTCTCCACTCAACTGTGGAGAATGTCCTGTCCATTGGTTAGATCTGGGTAGGGGTTTGAAGTTTACGGCCTGTATTGTCCTTGGCTGGTGCCATCGTTTGAGCAGGACCCCTGGGCCCAAATCTGCCTATCATAATGTTCTTCTTGTAAGTTTCTAGGACCCTCTGGATCCTTCTACTTTGCTCTTTTCCCATGCTTCTCTCATCTAGAGTTAAGGGATACTTCTTAGCGCCAAGTGCAAAGTAAAGGAAATGCCTTACTTTAATTGATCGAGGGAGATATGGCCTTTCTATAAAGTGAAAGTCTGTGAGGCTTCTATGTGCTAGTTTATTAAAGGTACTAGATATGAGATATAGCCATAAATCAGGTTGCTTTGGCCTAGTGGCAAGAAGCTGCTTCTGTGTTTAATAGTCACAGCAGAGAGCCTGTCTGCTGTACCACAGATGGCAGGGAAGCTGCAGACACGACCAAGCTCACACTGCCAGCACCTGTAGCCTGGCAGGAAGGACCCTCCTCTTCTGTAGTTCTTAGGATTAGACCCTGAGCCTCACACATGCTAGATAAGCTCTCTATGACGGAATTTAACTTTAAGCTCTTTTTTTTTTTTTTTAACCTTTGAGACAGCTTCTCACTAAGTTGCCAAGGTTGCCTTGAATTTTCTGTAGCCCATTCAATTTGTAATTCTCCTGTCTCACTGGGATTGCAGTCTTGTGCCACCCGGGACAGGAATACACTGTATAACTCATGCTGGCCTTGAACTCATAATGTTCCTAGCTCTACCTCTTCAGTGCTGGAATTATAGGTGTGTGCCATGGCTAAAGGAGTGGTGTTGCATGCCTTTAATCCCAGCATTTTGGAGGCGGAGGCAAGCAGATTGCTGTGAGTTCAAGGTCAGCCTGGTCTACAAAGCAAGTCTAGGACAGCCAAGGCTACACAGAGAAATCTTGCTGGTGCCCAAGGAAGCCAGAAATGGGCGTAGGTTCCTCTGGAACAAGTTACACATCATTGTGAGCCACTGTGTTGGTGCTGGGAATCAAACCTGGGTTCTCTGGAAGAGCAGCCAGCGCAGTGAGCCATCTCTTCAGGACTAGGAAGGACTTCTCTGGGCAAGAGAAAGCCTAGCCATGTTCCTAGGCTGTGGGGAAGGAGCAGCAAGGAGGAATTCTGAATCTGCTGAAGCATCAGAAAGGAACAGGCCCAGGGGTAGGGTGTGGGCAGGAACAGGAAGGACAGAGGGCTGAAAGGCCAGGAAGAGTGAGTCCAAGGTTGAAAAGGAGAGCATTCAAGAATGTCAGCCATGGGGCTGGAATGGTGGCTCAGAGGTTAAGAGCATCGGCTGTTCTTCCAAAGGTCCTGAGTTCAATTCCCAGCAACTACATAATGGCTCACAACCATCATATAATGAGATCTAGTGCCCTCTTCTGGTGTGTAGGCATATGCAGGCAGGGTACTATATAAATAGTGAATAAATACATCTTAAAGAAAAAAAGGTATGTCAGGCCGGGTGTGATGGTTGCAAACCTTTATTTCCAGCACTAAGGAGGCAGAGGCAGGTGGATTGCTGTGAGTTGGAGGCCAGCCAGGTCTACAAAGCAAGTCCAGGACAGCCAAGGCTACACAGAGAAACCCTGTCTTGAAAACAAAAAAACAAACAAAAACCATGCCTATCTTTCACTGATGAGCTGAGGATGCTGAAGACACAGAGCTAGTCTGATGAGACCAGTTCTTGGATAGCGTGTCTCTGAACAAACAGTGTCTCACATCTGAGGGTACCGAGATTTACTGCCCTGAGTCCAAACAAGAATACAACATCACGAAGAGCTTCACTCTCATTTTGTAAGTGGTGCCTTAGAAGTGTTTCTATTTTGTCTCTCGAATCCAAACCATTTTAATTACTATTCATCATTAAAAGCATGCTCTTGGGCAAGATAGCCATAGGGCCTTAACTTCCTCACCACAGAATCTAGGTCACACAGGGTGTGCATCTCGGGCCCTGCCCTCCACCGTACCCTGCTCCACACTTTTATCAGTCCTCGGATGAAACAGGGTGGAGCAGGGAAAAGATCAAGAGCTCGCTTCCTTGATGCCTCTGGCTTTTGGCCTTTCTTGTCACAGATTGCCTGGTTCCAAAGCAACTGTCACCCCAAGATAAACAGGGCTATAAGGTCACAGGAGATGTTCTGGGGTGCTTTGAAGGCCCACTGAGACTCAGCCTTTGTTTGTGTCAGGTCCTGTCTGTGTGGAGTTGGGGGTCTGAAGAAGACACATCTCTTCCTTCGCTCCTCTTCCATTGTGTGAGTAGGAGCAGGAGCAGGAATCTTATTGGCTGGGAGACTTCTGGATCATGGTGACCTCACAAAGACTATAAGCCCAGCCTGGGCTGTGGGGGGGAGCCCAGGTAAGCTGAAGGGTGGCTTTGGGAAAGTACCAAGGGTGGGGTCAGCCTGGGCGGCCTCCACAAGGCACTTACTACCTTGACCCCAAGCCCTGCTAGGTAAAGGTCTCCCCGCCTGGCTATAATCCCACAGTTGTTACTTCATACCTTTGGATTAAAGTTGAATTTTCTGTTGCCATGTGGATGCCCAGGTGGAGGTAACACACCAGCAGCTCAAGGCTCACAGAAACCTATCAGTCTTGAGAGCAGAGAGTCGGGAGAACAGGGAAGAGCAACTAAGCAGGCCCAGAGGGGATGCCACAGATCTTGGCAGGGGCAGGTGCAGAGGACCCGGGGGCCAGAGCTTTTTTTTCTCATTCAGGGAAGGACGGCGTGTGGACGGACACTTAAGGATGGCTGAATGTAGCCCAAGAGTGGCAGAAGGAATGGGATGAGAATGAGGAAGATGCTTTTTCCCACTGAGGGACCCCTAGGAATCTGTGTGGTGGTGGTGGTGTATGTGTGGGAGAAGTGAGGGTTGAGAAGCCCCCCTCTGCCACTTGCTGGGCGCTTAAAAACAGCCAGATGCCAGAACAGTCTCAATGAATGTGCCAGGAAACGAGGGCAGCGGTATCTGTTTTGAAGAGCTATCATTCACTTGTTCAGTCATTGAGAGTGGTTGGAAAGCAGGTTCAAGGCCAGGGCAGGGGATGGATGTGGCTGGAGAGGCAGAGGGAACTACCTGTGGCCTGAGGGGGCCCCTCTGCTAAAAGAAACCCAGAGGCCGAGGCTGACAGACTCCTTGCTGTCATTCACATGGCTGTTCATCCATAGGTGGGTGTTCTCGGGCTGCGCCCAGGAGTTCTTCTTTTTAGTGGTGGTCAGGCAAGGTGGTGCACGCCTTCAATCCTAGCCCTCTCAGTTGCTCAGGCAGGAGGATCACCAGTTCAAGGCCAGTCTAGGCTACATAGCAGTTTTAAAGGCAGCCCGGATTGCATAGTGAAACCCTGTTGCAAAGAAACCAAACCAACTAACCAACTAAGCATAAAAACAAACAAACAAACAAACAAACACTTGTGGTTGTTGTTTTTAGTATTTTTAGGATGCACTTCTTTAGGCTTACCCCAGGTTTGCTCCCATTTTCTGAATCTATATGGTTTTATCTTTTATTTGGGATGTTTTCAGCCATTATTACTTTGAGTGCTTTTCAACACCGTTTTCTCCTTATAAGACTCCGACCCGTTGATTGTTGGTTACTTTGTTCCTGTCCTCAAGAGTCTATTTTCCCTGTTGCTCATATTAACTGCATTTTTATTTTATATGTTTTTAAATTTATTTAGATTGCATCTCAATTGTTATCCCCTCACTTGTATCCTCCCATTCCTCCCTCCCTCCCTCTTTCACCCTATTCCCCTCCCCTAGGTCTGTGACAGAAGGGGATCTCTTCCCCCATGATATGGTCACAGCCTATCAAGTCTCATCCTGGTAGCCTGCTTATCCTTTCTCTGAGTGCCACCAGGCCTCCCCACCAAGGGGAAGGGGTCAAATATGGGGTACCAGAGTTTTGCGCTCTCCACAGAACTGTGGAGAATGTCTTGTTCATTGGCTAGATCGGAATAGGGTTCAATGTTTACTGCAGTACTATCCTTCATTGGTGCAGTAGGTTGAGCAGACCCCTCTGATGCTCTCCTTGTGGGTTTCTAGGACCCTCTGGATCCTTCTATTTCCCCATTCTCCCATATTTCTCTCAGAGTCCCAATCGCCTGGTAAGTGAAGACGTTCATGGGACATTCCTTTTGGGCTAGTGTCCGATTATAAGTGAGTAAATACCACGTGAGTCTTTCTGGGTCTGGGTTAACTCACTCAGGATGATCATTTCTAACTCCATCCATTTGCCCATAAATTTCAGGATTTTCTTGTTTTTAATAGCTGAGTAGTATTCCATAGTGTAAACGTACCAGTTTCTTTATCCATTCTTTGACTGAGGGACATTTAGGTTGTTTCCAGGTTCTGGCTATTATAAATAAGGCTGCTATGAACATGGTTGAGCACATGCCCTTGTTGTGTGGTGGAGCATCTTCTGGGTATACTCCAAGGAGTGGAACAGCTGGGTCTTGAGGTAGCTCTATTCCCAGTTTTCTGAGAAAGCTCCAGATTGATTTCCAAAGTGGTTGTACATGTTTGCACTCCCACCAGCAAAGAAGATGTGTTCCCCTTTCTCCACATCCTTGCCAGCATGTGCTGTCATTTGAGTATATGTTTTTATAGATTTATTTATTGTCTACTGAGACAAGGTCTCACCATGCACTTCCAACTAGTCTGGAACTCTCTATGTAGACAAGACTGGTCCTGAACTCACTGAGCTCTGCCTGCCTTTGTTTCCTGAGCGCTAGGTGTACACTACCATGACCAGCTGATTTCTTATTTGTATTTCATATGTATGTATGTATGTTTGACCTGCATGCATGTAAGGTTTACCGTGTGTATATCTGGTGCCTGTGGAGGCTGGAAGAGGGAGTCAGAGCTCCTGGAATTGAAGTTACAGATGGTTGTGAGCGGCTATCTGAGGCTGGGCAGTAAATACGGGCCCTCCGCAAGTCAGTGCTCCTAACTGTTGAGCCTTCTTTCCAGTTCCAAGCCTTTCTGATTTATTATTTCTTTTACATTGGTTTACTTTTTTTTCTTTTCTTTCTTTCTTTCTTTCTTTCTTTCTTTCTTTCTTTCTTTCTTTCTTTTTTTTTGAGCATGCAATCTGGGAACTTGCTGTGCACAGAGGGTGACAGGTAACAGTCTGGCCCCTCTGCTTTTCTGGTGCAGGCCTGTCCCCTCATGCCTCGATGGACTAAGACCTTAGTGATTCGTCTTCTGCCCCTACTGTACTGAGTCTCTCAGACAAGCTTTTCAAAATGTGGTTATTGAGGAGAGGAGGGAATGGGAGTCATGGCTTAGAGGATGTATTTTGGGGGATACCGGACGAACACATGCTAAGGAGATACACGATGTATTTTATTTTATTTTTGGTTGAGATTAGAGTTACACTCTGTATCATGGGCTAGCCTGGAACTCATTAGCAGGACTCAAACTCCCAGTGTTTCTCTTATTTCTGAATCCCAAGTATAGGTGTGAGCCACCATGCCTGACTTTGGTGTTTGCAACAAGGTCTTACTCAGCACCCAGGATGGCCTTGAACTAGTGATCTCTGTTTTCATCCTCCTGAGCATTGGGATCAGAGTGCTCTACCACACACCTAGCTCAGACAGGGTTCCTCTCTGTAGCCCAGCCTATCCTGGGACTCATTGGGTATTCCAGGCTAGCCTTGGGCTCATGGTCATCCTTCTGCCTCAGTTTATTAGTTCTGGGATTACAGGTGTGTCCTAATGTACTCAGCTACATGGTAAATGTTCTTACATATATAGTATCGCTCTTTTTTTTAAAGATTATATATATATATATATATATATATATATATATATATATATATATACACACACACATACAGTGCTTTGCCTGCATGTACACCTTCAGGCCAGAAGAGGGCATCAGATCACATTATAGATGGTTGCTGGGAATTGAACTCAGGACCTCTGGAGGAGCAGTCAGTGCTCTTAACCTCTGAGCCATCTTTCCAGCCCCATATTATCACTCTTAAGTAGATATCACTGAAACAGGAACATTCCGGAGGGGATATGTTTGGTACTTTGGTTGTGATGATGGTATTCCATATGCATGCATACGTCTAAACTCATCAAAATATGGACATTAAATACAGGCACTGTGGTGGCTTGTTTTTGTTTTTGTTTTTTGTTTTTTTAGGGTTTTTCGAGACTGGGTTTCTCTGTGTAGCCCTGGCTGTCTTAGACTTGCTTTGTAGATCAGGCTGGCCTTGAACTCACAGAGATCCGCCTGACTCTGCCTCCCGAGTGCTGGGATTAAAGGCGTGTGCCGCCACCACCGCCCGGCTCATTGTTTGTTTTTATAAAGAAAGGTTTTGTGTAATCCAGGCAGGCTGTGAAGTCCGATCTTTCTGCTGCCCCACCTCTTAAGCACTGGGATTACAGATGCGTGACAGTCCCTGCTCCTCTCTTTTTTAAAGATTAATTTAAAAAATATTTTATGCAAATTGATTTTTTGCCTGAATTATGTTTGTACGACATGTGCATACAGTGTCTGCAGAGGGTGTCAGATTACCTGGAACTGAAGTTACAGATGGTTGTGAGCCTCCATGTGGGCACTGAGAATCAAACCCGGGTTCTTCGGAAGAGAGCCAGGAAGTCTCTTAACTGATGAGACATGTCTCCAATCACCCCTTTGCCCACTCCCACCCCTTAATTTTTTGAGACAGGGTCTTTCTATGTAGCTCATGACTGGCCTGGAACTTGCTACATAGACCAGGCTGGCCTGGAACTCACTGAGATTGCCCACGTCTGCCTCTCAAATGTCAGGATTAAAGGCGTGCCCCACCACTCCCTGCTGAGCATTACCCATGTGGTGGAGGGCAAGCCACGAATTGTCTCCCACTTTGAGGAGTCTCTGAAGACTTGTCCACCTGTGGCAGGATGGAAGAGGAGGCCGAGGGAGAAGAAAGTGTCAGGGAGAGTTGCTCTGTCCTGTCAACCTGTCCTCTATTCACTGCCTCACAGGCCACACTAGTCTGCATTACTCCAGGTCAAAAAGCCTCCCTTTGATAACTATGGTGTGTGTGTGTGTGTGTGTGTGTGTGTGTGTGTGTGTGTATGTGTGTGTAAGTGAGTGCATGTGCAAGCATCTGTGTATATGAGATAGAAAAAAAGTGAAGAGCAAACATAGGTCCCTGGTGAAATAAAAGGAGGAAAAGACCAGGGCTTTGGTGAGGGACTCAAACCAAGGAGCCTCAACATTTTCAACTCCTTGGCTACAGGTGAAGTAGATTTTTCTGGCAATGGTAAGGTTGCTCTTCCTGCTTTGCAGACACCAGGTCTTAGGGATATATGTGCCCCCCCCCCCGCATCAAGGTCCTGGTTGTCCTTTGCCACAGCCTCTAGCAAAAAGGATAGGAAGAGTAACCAAGGAAAGCCTCCTGCAGGCTCCCGCTCCCGTAAGACAGAGAGCTATGGAAGAGCACAGGGCCGGTGGGGATGAGTCCCGTGTCCAGGGCCATTTCCTCACACTAGTAAGATGAGCTGATCTATGACTTGGGACTACATGACTTCAAGTGTCTGGCCTTTCCAGGGCCAAGCCATGTTGTAGATGCAGGTTGGTGGGATGAACAAATGATTCAGGGAACAAGTACATGAGCAAGGAAGAAGTGGAAGGGACAGGAAGTGAGCTAGTGAGGGAACGGATAAGCAAAACAGTATCGAAGAAGGTAAGATGAGAACACAAACGTTACCGAGAGCTTCCTGTGTGCAGGTGCCATGCCGGACATCACAGAAACCAGCTGTGAGCAAGCAAGGCAGAGGCAGTCTCTGCTGCTATCGAGTTTCTTGCCTGGCAGAGAAGCCAGGTGTGTGTGCCAGGAAAGAGGAAGCCAGCAGGCTGCTCTGAGAGCTTCCAGGTGGCCTTCACCTGTGTAGGGACCCTACAAGGGCAAAGCTTTAAGTGGTGGCTGGAGCAGGGAAACGGAAGAGAGGAATCCAGCCTGTGGAAGGTCCAGACCTGCAAAGGTGGAGTGGGAGAAGGGGAGGATATTGGGGGGCTTTAGGAGGGCCGTGCAAGGTGATACAGAAGAACCCTTTAGGGCCTACTAACAACTGGGAACTCTGTTCTAAGGACACTAGGAAGCCATAGTTGAGTTTAGCCAGAAGGTCTCTCTTGCCCTGACTTGATTTTCTTTGTATGTCTTCCCAGGGGCCCACTGCTTAAGAACACCATGCTGACAGGTGAGAGATCCTATGGGGGAGGGTGGCCCAGTGGTGGGGTCCAGAGGATTGGGGAATTCACCCACGGTTAGATTGTTGGACAAGTAGGTTGTGTGGTCTCTCGCCAGGCTATAAGATGCTCTGCCAAGGGGCCTTTGAGGCTCTGGCCTGTGACCACAAGCAGAGCAGTTATAGTGACTTAGGGGTTTGTCCCAAGACCCAGGGAGCCTTGTTGGTGAACTGAGGTCACATGGGGCTGGCTGAGAATTGGGTAACACATATCAAAGTACCTTATCCTCTTTCAACCTTTAAGTGCTTATTTGCCTGTTTGTAGACTGACTTGGGTGCTTGGCACTGACTGGGGAGTTAGAGATGCTTTGGGGTCCAAAATACAGTTTCCCCCTCCCTTTTCCTCCTCTTCGTCCTTCCCTTCTCTCTATTTCCTCTTCCCTTTCCCTTCCTTATGTCCTGTTCTTTCTTACTTATGTACATTTTTTGGAGACAAGGTCTTTTTTTAAAAAATAAATTTATTCTTTATTTTTATTTATTATGCATACAGTATCCTGCCTGCATGTACACCTGCATGCCAGAGGAGGGCAGCAGATCTCATTATAGATGGTTGTGAGCCACCATGTGGTTGCTGGGAATTGAACTCAAGACCTTTGGAAGAACAGACGGTGCTCTTAACCTCTGAGCCATCTCTCCAGCCCTGGAGACAGGATCTTAATGGCTCAGGCTGGCCTTGGATTATCCTTCCTCCCTCAACCTCCCAAATGCCGGGGTTACAGGGTGAGCCACCATGTCTGGCTAAAATAACCGCAGCTCTTGACACCTGGAACTTGTCTCCCACAGGGCTCAGTCAGTCATTAGAATGAAAGGGGGAATACGTTTTTTGCTGTGGAGAGCTGAGGTTGGCAAGGGGCCGTGGGAGGTACCAAGCCGAAGACAGTTCAGGACATGAGGTGAGGGGCGCAGGATGCAGTTAGGAGGCCAATATCCGTGACACAGAATGGAGATAGTGAAAAGGGAACTGGGGTGTGGTGAAACTAGGAAGGGGGGTACTGAGAACAGCAAGAGGCCCCCCTCTACGACAGGGTTCCAGCAGGCTACGTTCATCTTCTCTCCCAGGAACGCTGCAGGGAGCCCTACAGTCAGCAGCTGGAGAAAAGGGACATTGGTACTGAGAGGCCTCCAGAGTGGACATGGCCCTGAGCCGGGGTGCTAGCCTCATTCTCCATGAAGACCTAGAGAAGACACCAAGTCCCAACTCCTGTGAGGTCCCAGGAATAATGTCCAGCACCGCTCCCAGGCCCACCCCAGACCTGGCCCTTGCTCCTCTCCCGGTACATGGCTTGGCTCTCAATCCAGTCATTCATCCATCTCTGGGTCCTGACCCAGACAGGGTCCCTGGCCCAGTGTCTAGTGACATGCCCAGCCCCAACGCCAGTGGGACCACGGCTCCGCCCTCCATCCAGATCAACAGCTACTCTGTGGATGCTGTAGACCAGAGTTTGAACCATGTCTCCAGGCCCGACTCAGCAGGGACTCTCTGCCCAGACTCACAACCAGTTCAAAGGCCCAGCTCTACCCAGGCCACTATTTTGAGTCCAGAGACTCCTTCTAGCCCAAGTTCTGAGGATGCCTCCAAGTCCCTCTCAAGCAAGGTTTTTGATTTGGGTCAGAGTAACTCGAATCCTTCCAGGCCTGAGCCAAACCTCTTTGTAAGGGCCCTCTCCAGAGAAGCGTTGGTCCGGACTCACAGCATCTCCAGGCA
Organism: Acomys percivali; assembly: GCA_907169655.1. Classification (NCBI taxonomy): domain Eukaryota; kingdom Metazoa; phylum Chordata; class Mammalia; order Rodentia; family Muridae; genus Acomys; species Acomys percivali. Next base: position 44,228,686 of record OU015754.1, on the reverse strand, counting down.
GGGCTCTCAGGTGCCTCTTCTTCTGCCATCTAACACCTCTTTGGACCGTTCGCGCTCTGGGAACATCTCCAAGGCAAACCTGGGTATAGTGTCAAACCTGAACGAGGCCATCACATTGACTTCACGTACTATTTTTGCATCTGTCTCCAAAGAAACCTTTGGTACATCCTGGAACACAGGCTCCAAGGGGTCCATCAGTGTGATTTCCAACAGCCAAGCCAGGTCTGGTTTAAATGGGACAGTCACACAGCCCTCACGTGCCAGCCTGATTCCCGGCTCCAGTGAAGGTCTCAGCCTGTACTCAAGTGCCCGAGCACCCAACTCTGCGCTCTCTCCATCTTCCTGCATGACGCTGATTCTGGGCTCCGAGTCCCTGAGCATGGACTCCAGCTTCATGGTGAGTGACACCTCCACCTTGACCCTGAGCAGCCAGCAAGATTACTCTGAGGACAACAGCATCCGCACCATGCCCCTGGAGGAGGATCTGGCAAAGTGGGACAGCCTGCAGGGTGCCACAGCTTTGCGAAGTCCCCCTGAGGGTGAGTAGGGAAAAGGACACTGCCTGGAAGGACATTCTTCAGAACCATAAGGCAGGGAGGGTAATGGAGAGGGATGAGAAGTGAGCAGATAGCAATCACAGCACAGTGGTAATTGCTGTGCTCTAGCTGGAACCTTGGACAGCTGTATGACTTGGGAGCTACTCAGCCTCCTTGGGTGTCATCTTCTCTCTCTCTCTCTGTTTTTTTTTTTAATGTGTTCTTTTTTTCTTTTTTTTTTTTAAAAGATTTATTTTATTTGACTGCTTTATCTGCAGAAGAGGGCACCGGATCCCATTATAGATGGTTGTGAGCTACCAAGTGGTTGCTGGGAATTGAACTCAGGACCTCTGGAAGAGCAAGTGGCCCTCTTAACCACTGAGCCATCTCTCCAGCCCCCCTCTGGTTTTTTTTGAGACAGGGGTTTTCTGTGTAGCCTTGGCTGTCCTGGACTTGCTTTGTAGATCAGGCTGGCCTCGAACTCATGAAGATCAGCCTACCTCTGCCTCCCAAGAGCTGGGATTAAAGGTGTGTGCCACCATACCCAGCTGGGTGTCAATTTATTTAACTGTAATATGATAATCCTTCCTTTTTTTTTTTTTTTTTGACAAGGTCTCACTATGTAGCCCTGGCTGTCCTGGACCCACTATGTAGACCAGGCTGGCCTCGGACTCACAGAAATGTCCTGCCTTTGCAGTCCTGGGATCAAAGATGTGCTCCACCAGGCAATGGTCCTTCTGTTCTCTTCAAGTCCTGAACCCACTACTAGACACATGCCCAATACAGAATGTCTTGCTCTTGACTCCCTAGGCTGAAGTCTGGCCAGAGGAGGAGCAAGGAAACTCTAGGCTCAGCTTGGTCTCCTCAGTAGAGATCTGAGATGCAGGAGGTCTGCTGCTGTGTATTCTCTCCGTTGGTATTTCTGCCATGTTTTATGGAGAGAAAGTCTCATGTAGCCCACGGTGGCCTTAAACTAGTTACACACTGGAGGATGAAGCTGAGTTCTCAATCTCAACTGGAGCAATTCCAGGGTTTGACATCACATCTGGATCAATCAATATTTCTTTTTTGTTCCTGCACCAATGCCGTGTTGTGATGTGATGTGATGTGATGTGGTGTGTGTGTGTATGTGTGTGTGTGTGTGTGTGTGTGTGTGTGTGTGTGTGTGTGTACAGAGGTCAACCTCAGCTGTCACTCCTTAGGAGCCACCCTCCTTGTGTTTTGAGACCACCAGGGTCTCTCCTTGACCTGGAGCTCACCAAACAGGCCAGAGGCCGGCTAGAGAGCCCTAGGGATTCACCTGTGTCTGACTCCCCAGCCCTGAGAGTGCAAACACAGACAGCCATATGAGGATGGAACCCAGGTCCTCATGGTGTGCAGCAAGCACTTCACTGACTGACCTGTCTCCCCAGCCCCCTGCCATCTGTGATTTGAAAACATCCTGATTGCTAGGCACAGTGGCACAGGGCTGTGATTCTGACACTCAAGAGGTGAAGGTGGAGAGGCCAGAAGTATGTGGACTGGCCTGGGTTTTATAGCATGTTCAGGACCAGCCTATGTTATGAGACTGTCTCAACAAAGTAAAAAGCAAGCAAGCAAACCCATGGCTTTATAGTTATGTTTGCCTATCTACTAGGGTGAGGAACCCTTCTGAAAGCCCTACTCAGATTCACTAGCCGTCAGTAAACCTTCATTCTTTCAGACATTTTCATCATTACTGTTGCTATTTTTAAAATCAATTTATTTGCCGGGCGGTGGTGGCGCATGCCTTTAATCCCAGCACTCGGGAGGCAGAGGCAGGTGGATCGCTGTGAATTCGAGGCCAGCCTGGTCTACAAAGTGAGTCCAGGACAGCCAAGGCTACACAGGGGAACCCTGTCTCCAAAAACCCAAAAAAAAAAAAAAAAAAACTCCCCCAAAAAAAAAAAATCAATTTATTTGCTCTACATTTTGATTTCAATCTCCCCCCCCTTTTCTCCTCCCATCCCCCCTTTCCACCCTCACCCCTGCCATCCTTCTGTGCTTCCCCTCTCGTCAAAAAAGTCTCAGAAAAAGGGAGACCTCCCATGGATATCAACGGGCCTAGCACATTAAGTTGCAGTAGGAATAGCAATCATCCTCTCCTACCCTGGTTAGGCAAGGCAGCCCAGCTAGCAGAAAGGGTTTTAAAGGCAGGCAACAGAGCCAGAGACAGTTCCCACTTCCACTGTTAGGAGTCGCACATGAAGACCAGGCTGCACAACTGTTACATATGTCCTGAGGGGCCTAGGTCTGTCCCACGTATGCTCTCTGGAGGTTCAGTCTGTGAGCCCCTATGGGCCCAGGTTATTTGATTCTGTAGCTTTTCTTGTGGTGTCCTTGACCTCTCTGGCTCCTTCATTCTCTGTCCCCCTCTTCCATAGAATTCCCCAAGCTCTGCCTGACGTTCGTCCGTGTGTCTCCACAACTGTTTCCGTCAGTTGCTGGGTGAAACCTCCTAGGTGACAGCCACGCCAGGCCGTATAGCAGAATATCTTCAATAATATCAGGGATGGTCTCTCTCTCTCTCACGGCCAAGGCCTCAAGCTCAGCCAGTGATTGGTTGGCCATTCCTTCACTCTCTGTTCCACTTTACCCCTGCACATCTTGTTGGCAGGAGAAATTGTGGGTCTAAGGTTTGGTGGCTGAGCCGGCGTCCCAGCCCCTCCTTTGGATGTCTTTTCTGGCCACAGGAGTTGGCCATTTCAAGCTCCTTAGCCCCCATGGCTAGGAGTCCCAGCCAGGGTCACCCTCACAGACTGCTGGGAGCTTCCATTGTTCTAGGGTTCTAGCTTGTCACAGAGAAGTTCCCTGTACCATTTCTCTTTCCTCACACTCTCTCCCTGGCCCCGCCACTTGATCCTTCCTGCTCCCCTCCCTCCCCCTCCCCCTCCATTCCCTCCCTCCCTCCCTCCCTCTCTCCGTTCCCTCCCTCCCTCCCTCCACACTGGATGTTCCCTCTGTTTCCCCTTCTCAGTGAGATTCAAGCACCCCCCCTTTGGAACCTCCTTATTACTTAGTTTCTTTGGGTCAATAGATTGTAGACTGGCTATCATGTACTTTATGGCTACTATCCACTTATAAGTGAGTACATACCATGCGTGTCTTTCTCAGTCTGGGCTACCTCACTCAGGATGATCTTTTCTAGTTCCATCCATTTGCCTGCAAATTTCATGTCGTTGTTTTTGAAAGCCGAGCAATATTCCATTGTGTAAATGTACCACATTTTCTTTATCCATTCTCTAGTTGAGGGACGTCAAGGTTGTTTCCAATTTCTGGCTATTATGAATAAAAGCTGTTATGAACATAGTTGAGCAAACATCCTTGTGGTATGGTGGAGCTTCTTTTGGGTATATGCCCAGAAGTGGTTTAGCTGAGTCTTGAGGCAGAACTATTCCCAATTTCTGAGAAACTGTCAAATTGATTTCCAAAGTGGTTGTACAAGTTTTCACTCCTACCGAGTACACACCTGTAACCTCTGCATTTGGGGAGGCAGAGGCAGGCTTATCTCTGTGAGTTCAATCAAGGCCAGCCTGGTCTACAAAGCAAGTCCAAGACAGCCAAAGCTACAAGAGAAACCCTGTCTTGGAAAAAAAAAAAAAAACCAAAATCCTCCAAAAGTTTGTATTCTCACGAGCAATGGAGGAGTGTTCCCTTTGCTCCACATCCTTGTCAGCATGTGCTGTCACTTGAGTTTTGATCTTACCCATTCTGACAGGTATAAGATAGAATCTCAAGAGTCATTTTGACTTGCATTTCCCTGTTGACTAATGACTTTGAACAAAGATTTCTTTAAGTGTTTTTTGGCCATTAGAGATTCCTCTGTTGAAAATTCTCTGATTAGCCAGTACCCCATTTTTAAATTGGGTTATTTGGTTTCTTAGTGTTTAATTTATTGAGTTCTTAATATATTTTGGATATTAGCCCTTTGTCAGATATAGGGTTGGTGAAAATCTTTTCCCATTCTGTAGGCTGCCATTTTGCCCTATTGACAGTGTCCTTTGTTTTATAGAAACTTTTCAGTTTCACGAGGCTCCATTTATTAATTGTTTATCTTAGAGCCTGAGCTCTTGGTGTTTTGTTCAGCAAGTTGTCTCCTGTACCAATGAGTTCAAGGGTATCCCCACTTTCTCTTCTATCAGATTGGTCTATCTGTTTTTTTGTTGGGGTCTTTGATCCATTTGGATTGAGTTTTGTGCAGGGTGATAAATATGGATCTATTTGCATTCTTCTACATGCAGACATCCAGTTAGACCAGCACCATTTGTTGAAAATGCTTTCTTTTTTCCATTGTATAATTTTGCTTTCTTTGTCAAAAATCAAGTGACTATAGGTGTGCAGGTTTATATCTGGATCTTCAGTTGGATTCCATTCATCAACTTTTTGTTTGTTTGTTTTGTTTGTTTGTTTGTTTGTTTTTGAGACAGGGTCTTTTTGTGTTAGGCTTGGCTGTCTTGGACTCACTTTGTACACCAGGCTGGCCTGAACTCACAGCCATCCGCTGCCTCTGCCTCCCGAGTGCTGTGATTAAAGGCATGCACCACCATGCCCAGCCTCAACCTATCTGTTTTTATGCCTGTACTATGCTGTTTTTATTACTATTTCTCTGTAGTACAGCTTGAAATCAGAGATGGTGATACCTCCACAAGTTCTTTGTACAGGATTGTTTTAGCCATCCTGAGCTTTTTGTTTTTCAATATGAAGTTGAGTATTGTTCTTTCCAGATATGTAAATAATTGTGTTGAAGTTTTGATGGGAATTTGGTTGAATTTGGAGATTGCTTTTGGTAAGATGGCCATGAGCATGAGAGATCTTTCCATCTTCTGATATCTTCCTCAATTTCTTTCTTCAGAGATTTGAAGGTCTTTCACTTGCTTGGTTATAGTTAAACCAAGATATTATTTGTGGCTATTATGAAGGATATTTACCTACTTTCTTTCTCATCCTACTTACTATTTGTATAAAGGGGAGCTGCTGATTTTTTTTTTTTTTAGTTGATTTTGTATCCAGGCGCTTTGCTGAACAAGTTTATCAACTGTAGGAGTTCTCTGGCAGAATTTTTGGGGTCACTTATTTATACAATCATTTCATCTTCCTTTCCAGTTTGTATCCTTTTGACCTCCTTTAGTTAGAACTTCTAGCCAGGCATGGTGGCGCACACCTTTAATCCCAGGACTAGGGAGGCAGAGGCAGGTGGATCGCTGTGAGTTCAAGCCCAGCCTGGTCTACAAGGTGAGTCCAGGACAGCCAAGGCTACCCTGTCTCAAAACAAAACAAAACAAAACAAACAACAACAACAACAATAAAAAACAAAACCCAAACAACAACAACAAAACTTCTAGTACTCTATTGAATAGATCAGAGAGCGTGGGCAGCCTTGTCTTGTTCCTGATTTTAGTAGAATTGCTTTACATTTCTCTCCATTTAATTTGATGTTGGCTATAGGTTTGCGGTATATGGCCTTTATTGTGTTTAGGTATGCGTCTTGTGTGTCCCTGATCTCTCCAGGACTTTTAACATGAATAGGTGTTGGATTTTGACAAAGACTTTTTCAGCATCTATGAGATGATTGGATGTATTTCTTTTCTTTCAGTTTGTTTATATGGTGGATTACATTAATGGACTTTCGACTATTGAACCATCTCAGCATCCTGGGATGAAGCGTACTTGATTCTGGTGGATGATGTTTTTGATGTGTTTTTGGATTTGGTTTGTGAGTATTTTTGCATCAATGTTCATAAGGGAAATTGGTCTAGAATTTTCTTTCTTTGTTGAGTCTTTGTGTAGTTGAGGGATCAGAGTGACTGTAGCCTCATAGAATGAGTTTGGAAATGCTCCTCCTGTTTCTATTTTGTGGAATAGTTTGTGGAGTATTGATATGAAAGTCTCATAGAATATTGCACTAAAACCATCTGGCCCAGGGCTTTTTGGGGTGGGGGGCGATGGTAGACTTTAATGACTGCTTCTGTTTCCTTAGTGGTCATAGGACTGTTTAAATTGTTTAACTGATCTTGATTTAACTTTGGTAAGTGGAATCTATCAAGAAAATTGGCAGGGCAAGGTGGCACACATCTTTAATCCCAGCACTCAGGAGGCAGAGGCAAGAGCGTCTTTGTGAGTTCGAGGCCAGCCTGGTTTACAAAGAAAGTCTAGGACAGTCAGGACTGTTACACAGAGAAACCCTGTCTCAAAAAACAAAAACAAAAAACAAAGCAAAAGAGAAAATTGTCCATTTCATTTAGAGTCTCCAGTTTTGTGGAGTACAGGATTTTGCAGTAAGACCTAATGATTGCTTGAATTTCCTCAGCTTCTGTTGTTATGTCCCTCTTTTCATTCCTGGCTTGGTTAATTTGGATATCGTGTCTTTGTTTTTTAGCTTGGCTAAGGGTTTGTCTAGCTTGTTGGTTTTCTCAAAGAACCAGCTCTTGGTTTTGTTCATTCTTTGTATTGTTCTCTTTGTTTTTAATTTATTGATTTCAGCCCTGAGCTTGATTATTTCCTCTCATCTATTCTTCTTGCGTGTGTGCTTATTTTTGTTCTAGAGACTTCAGGTGTGCTGTTGAGTTGCTATTATGAGATCTTTCCAAATTTTGTTTATGAAGGCACTTAATGCTATGAACTTTCCTCTTAGCACTGTTTTCATTGTGTCCCATAAGTTTGGGTATGTTGTGCCTTCATTTTCATTGAATTCTAGAAAGTCTTTGATTTCTTTATTTCTCCCCTGACCCATTGGTTATTGTATAGAGAGTTGCTCAGTTTCTATGAATTTGTTGGCTTTCTGTTGTTTCTGTGGTTGTTGAGTTCCAGTTTTAATCCATGGTGGTCTGATAACATACAAGGTGCTATTTTAATTTTCTTATATTTGTTGGGGCTTGCTTTGTGATAGACTATATGGCTAATCACGTTTTTTCCATCTATGGTGATTACATTTTTTTGCTTGGTATAGTAGTGTGGCCTGACATGTGTGGTCTGGAATCTGCAAGACATCTCAGGCCCTTCTGGCTTTTAGAGCCTCTCAGATGTAATTCTGATAGATCTGCCTTTATATGCTACTTGGCATTTTCTCCTTGCAGCTTTTAATATTCTTTCTTTGTTCTGGACATTTAGTGTTTTGATTATTATGTGAAGAAGGATTTTCTTTCCTGGTCCTATCTATTTGGTGTTCTTACCCTTTTTGTGTGTTTGTAGGCATCTCTTTCTTTAGGTGGGGAAATTTTTTTCTATCATTTTGTTGAAAATATTTTCTGGGCTTTGGAGCTGGGAATAGTCTCCTTCTTCTATTCCTATTATTATTAGATAGGTCTTTTCATAGTGTCCCAGATTTCTTGTATGTTTTGTGTCAGAAACTTTTCTATTTAACATTTTCTTTGAGCAATGCATTGGTTTCTTCTATTGTATCTTTTACCCCTGGGATTTTATCTTCCATCTCTTGTACTCTGTTGGTGATGCTTCCCTAGGTTTTCCATCTCCAGGATTCCCTCCGTTTGTGTTTTCTTTTCTTTTTCTTTTTTTGGTTTTTTGATACAGAGTTTCTCTGTGTAGCCTTGGTTGTTCTGGAAGACTTTGTGAACCAGGCTAGTCTTGAACTCACAGAGATCTGCCTGCCTCTGTTTCCCCAGTGCTAGGATTAAAGACGTGTGCCACTATACCTGGCTCACATTTGTGTTTTTTTAAAATTTATTGCTTTTATTTCCATTTTCAGGTCTTGAACAGTTTTATTCACTTTCTTCACCTGCTTGTATTTTCCTGTATTTCTCTAAGAGATTTATTCATTTTCCCCTTAACAGCATCAATCACCTTTTTTGGGGGAAAGGATTTTTTTTTTGTTTTGTTTTTGTTTGTTTGTTATATTTTTTTCAAAACAGGGTTTCTCTGTGTCATTGTCATCTTTTTAAAATTGTATTTAAGGTCACGTTCTTGTACTTTGGCTGTGTTAGGATGCCCAGGGCTTGCTGTAATAGGATAGCTGGGCTCTAGTGATGGTATATTACTCTGGCTCTTGTTGATTGTTTTGTTTTGTTTGTTTTTCGAGACAGGGTTTCTCTGTATAGTTATGGCTGTCCTGGACTCTCTTTGTAGACCAGGCTGACCTTGAATTCAGTGATGCCCCTGCCTCTGCCTCCCGAGTGCTGGGATTAAAGGTGTGTGCCACCACACCCGGCCTCTGATTGTGTTCTTAAGCTGGCCTTTATCCATCTGGTTTTCCCTGGCGTTGGCTTGATGTTCCTGGTGCAGGACTCTTTGGGAAGGCAGACAGAGCCTTGGGCCTGACAATGGAGCTCAGGGAACAGCGTACTTGCTCACCTCTGTTGGGTATGACCCAGGGGGACCCAGCGGGCAGGAGATTGGCAGGGAGGTGTCTAACCTGGATGTTCCTGGTCACAGCAGGACATCTCAGGAAGGCAGCTACCATTGTTATTTTGAGACAAGGTCTTGTGTAGTTCACACTGGCTTCAAACTTGCAATCCTCCCTCTATCTTCTAGATGTGGGATCACAGGAGCATGCTACACCTGGGCCTTAAAGACTTTATTTTAAATTAACTAATACATTTTTGGTGCTAAGGATTGAACCCAAGGTATTGGACATGTTGGACAAATTTCCTACCACTGAGCTACATCCCCAGTCTATATATTTTATACAGGAGTTATATAACTTCTGGCTCTTTGTGATAGGCTTACTTCATACAGCAAAGAGTTTTCAAGTTTCATTCATACTGTAGCATGGACCAGCACTTCATTCTTCTTAGGGGTTCTATTGCTGCAATGAAATACCATGACCAAGCCAGACAGTGGTGCTGCACCCCTTTAATCCCAGTGCTTGGGAGACAGAAGCAGGGGAGTCTCTGTGAGTTCGAGGCCAGCCTGGTCTACAAAGTGAGTTTATGACGTCAAGGCTACACAGAGAAACCCTGTCTCAAAACAAAACAACAACAACAAAAAAACCCAAACCAAACCAAACAAAACCACCACCAACAACAACACCTGCCCCCCCAAAAACTCAAAATACCATAGCCAAAAAAGTGAGTTGGGGAGGAAAGGGTTTATTTGGCTTGTGTTTCCATACTGCTGTTTGTCATCGAAGGAAGTCAGAACGGGGACTCAGCCAGGGCAGGAGTTGATGTAGACGGCATGTAGGGTGTTGCTTACTGGATTGCTCAGCCTGCTTTCTTATAGAATCCACGACCACCAGGCCAGGGATAGCCCCATCCACAATGGGCTGAGCCCTCCCCCATTGATAACTAATTGAGAAAATGCCATACAGCTGGATCTCTTGGGAGTATTTCATCAACCGAGGCTCCTTCTTCTCTGATGACTTTAGCTTGTGTCAGCCAGTACAGCGCAGAAGGGTCTGATGTCGAGGGTCTTTTTATATACCAACTGGCCATTCATATGTCTTCTCCAGAGAAACTTCTATTCCAAATTCTTTGCCCACTTTTTGTTTTTCCCTCCCTTCCTTTGTCCCTCCCAATCTTCCCCTTTTTCTCCAAGACAGGGTCTCACTCTGTAGCCCAGGGTATCCAGGAATTCATCCGGTAGTCTTGAAGTCTTGATTGGTCTTAGACTTCAGCCATCCTCCTGCTTCAGGCGCACCAAATGCTAGGATTACACACATGAGCCAGCAAGCCTGGTTTTATTTTATTTTTAATTAAAAGGTGATGGGACACTTGAATAACATAGGCAAGGCCTGGGTTTTCTTTTTTACTCAGTGGAGGAGACAGAAAGGGAGGGAGGGACACACACACACACACACACACACACACACACACACAGAGATTTTGTTTATACAGGATTTTGCTATGTAGCCCAGGCTAGCTTGAAACTCATGATTCTTTTGCCTTAACTTGTGAGTGCTGGGGTTCCAGGTGTGTCCTACCACGCCTGACCCTCTGTTCATTTTTATTAGGTACACCTAGAACAGTGTGATCATAGAGTAGGCACAAAATGTGTGTGTGTGTGTGTGTGTGTGCTTGTACATATGTGTTCATATGGGTATGTGTATGTGTGTTGTATGTATGTGTTCATGTGTGTGTTGGGAGTAATTTGAACTCAGATCCTCATGTTTGTATGGCAGGCACTTTATAAATGAACCATCTCCCCAGCCCTTTAAATATTTTTGTTTTGTATACATATACATATTTGTGTGTATGTGTGTGTGGTGAATGTGTATGTGTGTGCCTGTTGACATGTGTGTGGGTACACATGCATTTCGATGACTGAGGCTGACATCAGGAGTCTTTCTCAGTTTCTCTTTATCATGTTCATTGAATGAGGGACTCTCAACTGAACACAGAGGTTGCCTTTATGGCCAGCCTTAGCCAGCTTGCGTATGCCAGGGACCCGCCTCTGCCTTCTGAGACTGGAATTACTGGCAGGCCACCATACTCATCCTGCATCTGTATGGGTGCTAGGGATCTGAACTTAGCAAGGGCTCTATCCACAAAGCCATGTCCAGCCCCTTAATGCTTTTTACATGATTCTTTTTAAAAGCTCCCAGAATAGTCAAAAGCACATCATTAAAATCTTTCTTTTCTCTGAATTACTTGTTAATAAGATGCCGAATGATACCCCATCACCCCTACATTTTCAGCACATTTCTTACAAAAAAAGTATAAACAAGGCATTAGTACTTTGATGCTGCTTCACCGAATTCTCACGCCTTACTGAAGTGTGGCCAATTCTCCCAGCGTCAGTCTCGTCATTCTGTATGCCTGGCCTGCCTCCTTCTGTCCTTGGGCTTCCTGCCTCTCGTTTCCTTCATGCGTGTAAGGTTGTGGGCTAGCTCGTGCTAGAATGCGGTTCCTCATAATGAGATTCAGGTCCTGCAGCCTCGGTAGAAAGAGCAGGGCAGCCATACTGGCTTTCTCACTGCATCCGCTCTGGCAGCTTAAAAATCAGTTTTGGTTTTTGACATTGTTCACCCCCATCTAACAATTGGGCCGCCTGAGGTTCGCCCCCCCCCACACCTGAGGTTGCCCCCTGCCTGAGGTTCCCCCACCTGAGGTTTTCCCTGCCTGAGGTCCCCCCTCGCCTGAGGTGTTCCCCGCACCTCATCCCCTGCCCACCCCACCCCCCGCCGCCTGAGGTTCCCCCCACATGACTGAGGTTCTCCTCCCCTGAGGTTCCCTCCACCGCCTGAGGTTCCCCCTCCGCCTGAAGCCCCCTCCGCCGCGCCTGAATTCCCTCCCCCGCCTGAGGTTCCCCTCCCCCACCTAAAGTCTCCCCCCCCCTTTAGAAATGAGTGTCTTGTTCAGTTGTGCTCTCTGTCCCCTTGGCCAACTCTCCAACAGCATCTGGAAGTTCAGCCAAGATCTTCTTTGAGTCCTTAACCTCGGATGGCTAGAGAGCCAGTTCTCCTTCAATGTCCCCTTACACAGGGGCTTTTAGTGGCCCTCCTCACTAAGTACCTCTCACCCACCCTGTCGTTAGGGGAATGCCACACTCATAATGGTCAAGCTTGGGCTGCAGACCCGTCCCTCCTCGAAATGGAGAATGGGTGAGGTTTTACCTAATTGCTTGGAATAGGGACCTACTGGAAAGACAGGCACTCTTTCACTCAAAGCAAGGTGAGGGGTCCAGGTTGAGGAAACAGCAGTCAGTCGCTGTGGCAAGTGTCTATCGATGGATGGGTTACGTCCTGAAGGACAGGAACAAGCTATGGGGGAGGGGGTACTCTTGAGGCCTGAAAATGGGCTCCCTAGGGAGCGGGCAAGGAACAGTAGCTGGGGAGGTGGGCCGGGAGGCTGACCTGTCAGAACCACAGTAGAAAGGAAGATTAATGACATGGAGTTTCATTGCAGGATTCTGGGGGAGGGGTGGGCAGCCGGGTGTGTGTGTGTGTGTGTGTGTGTGTGTGTGTGTGGTGGTGACACAAGCTCATTTACATTTATCCAAGCTTTGCAGGTCTGGTGAAAGAGTTACTGGAGTGGAGGGACCCAGGGGCGGGGGCAGGGGTGAGGGGGACGGGGGCGGGGCGGGCGGAGGAGAAATGGGAACATGGTACCCTGAGGACTCCACGCTCTAGTCTCTCCTCTTTCCCTGAACCTGCGGCTTGCAGGAACCTCAGAAGACGTGAAGGCCAACGTGACAGAGAAGAGAGAAGATGACAACAAAACAGCTCCGGTATGCTCAGCGGCTGGCCCCCCTCTCCCTCCCCCTCCCTCCCCCTCCCTCCCCCTTTCCCCTCCCCCACCCTCCACTTGTGTGTAGCTGGTCAGTGTCTTCCCCACCCCCCCTAGAACTTTTTTCTCCTGGGAACTAGGAGCTGTCTGAGGTACCGAGTGCTCACTCACCAGCTCCTCTTGATGCTTGGTCACCTCCATCTTAGTCTAGTTTGCATCCCCGTCCTACCTGATGGGACGGAATGGTTTAAGGGAGGAAAGGCTTATTCTGGCTCACGGTTTCAGCCATCATCACAGTAGAGAAGGCAGGGCGGAGCAGCTCGGTGTGTAGCAATGGGCATGTGTAGCAGATACAACATATTCAGAGGACCAGGAAGCAGTCACAGGGAGGCAGGAAGTGGACCGTGTCCCAGACACCCTTCCCCCAGAGACTGACTTCTGCCATTCAGGCTTTACCTCCTAAAGGATGCACAGCCTCGCCTAATAGCATCACCAGCTGGGGATGGAACATTCCAAACAGGAGCCTGTAGGAGACATTTCAGGTTCAAATCCCAGCAGCCTCTCCCACTAGTGTCTTCCATAAGTCAGGAATCTTTGTCTTACAATGGAGCCCTCAGCAGGCACAGCAGCGCTTGGCTTATAGTAGGTTCTCAATAAAAGCCATTAACAACCGAGTGACTTGTGGGAGGGGCTCTGAAAGGGACAGAAAGGCTAGAGATAGCTTTACTGAGTATCAGGCAGCAGAGAAGGCCAGTAGGGGTAGATGTGACACTAGTGTGGATGTGATGGATGAGTCTGGGAGTCGGGAGCACTCTCTCCATCTATAGAATGGGCCTAGTGAAGTTGAGGTGAGGCCCCTTCAGACCCAAGGTCAGTGCCAGTACAGGGAAGGCACTCACGGCCCCCATTCAGCAAGGCCCCCCACCCTGTGCTGGAAGCTAAGTCCAACTCCAAGCACAAAAAGCAACTTGACCTCTTAGTCTGGGGAAGCAGACATTTTCTCTTATCCTTGTTGTTCAGAATTCAGCCTGAATGTCTACTCATGTGAGCAGCCGTCTCTGATTGTTTGTTATAAACAGCACGCTTCCCCCATTTCCAAACTCCGATCAATAACCCAACACAGCTTAGTTCAGTCCAATGTGGGGGAGGGGGAGGATTCATGGGGTTGCCTTCTCCTGACCGCAGTCTGACTGGGCTCAGCTGGGTGGTTCATCTGCTCTACACTGTACAGACAGATCACCCGGGGGGAGGTGGGGGGCTTTTACTTGCCAGGCTTGGCTCTCTGCATGGCTTGTTCCTCCTTAATTTAGCCCGGGGTTCCTTCCAGCATGGCATCTGGGTTCCAGAAAGGAAAAGTGTGTGCTGGGACAAACCCAGACACACGTTCCTTTCACAACAATCTGGTGGCCAGAGCAACTTGTGAGATGAGCCAGAGGTTGAGGAGGTGCTGCTGCCTGCCCTCTGACAGGATAAGTGGAGACGAAATTTACCTTCCATATTCTGTATCAGACCAAAGTGTGTGTGTGTTTTTTTTTACTACTACTATTTCATGCGATCATGTCTTCTTAAAATGATGAGATCATTGGATTGACACAGGCTAATGTGCTCATTTTCTCGGGTAGCACAATGCCTCCATTTGACTAAAATTTACTAAAAGGCTTAGAAGAAGTGCTGCCGACAGTAGAATTTCATGTTGAGGTGTATGGACTCTTTCTGTCCTCCTTTAGTTGATCAGTGAGTGTGTGTGTGTGGGTGCTCTATAGCCTCTCACATCTGGCCCTCCAAATGTAGACTTCAGGAGCATCCTTCCCACCTCACCATCGAGATGTTTCCCCAATCTTCATCCACCCATGTACCAGTTGCAGAAATATGTCCCTTCTCTTGGGCTGTGATAGTTTAATTGTCAATTTGATATAATCAAGAATCATCTGGGAAGAGAGTTTCAAAGAGAGACTGCCTAGATCATATGTGAATGTCTGTGAAGGATTATCTTGACATCAGTTGAGTCAGAAATACCCACCCACTGTGGGCAGCATCATTCCCTAGGCAGGGAATGCTGGGATGTCCCAGAGTGGGAAAATTGAGCTGAGCACCTGACCACATGCTCTTTGTTCCCTGCTCCTTGACTATGGACGTCGTGTGACCACTAGTCCAAGGCTTCTGTCCTGTGACTTCCCCACCACTATGAAACTGTATCTTGCACTGTGTGTGGGTCAGAGTAAGCCCTTTCTCCCTTAAGCCGCTTTTGCCAGAATATTTATATTTGTTTATTTACTTTGTTTCGTTTTTGAGACAGGGTCTCCCTATGTAGCCCTGGCTATCCTGGAATTCACTATGTATAGACCAAGCTGACCTTGAACTTAGAGATCCACCTGCCTCTGCCTTCTGAGCCCTGGGACTAAAGGCGTGTGCCACTGTGGCAGGTTTTGTTGCAGTATTTTATCACAGCAACAGGAAACCAAACCTAGGCATGGGTTGATGCCAGGGTGGTTGAGTGGGTGGTAAGAGCTACCTTGGTGGCCTGCAGGTGCTGGGTGGCTGAGGGTGCTGTGCATGCTGCCCAGATGGTGGCGGTCAGGACTCAGTGAAAGTCTCACTCAGTGGTCTGTCTCCCATGGCCCTGAAGGTAGAGAACATCATCACTTTCCAGAAGAATCAGAACATCATGAAAATGAGTGAAGAAAAGAAGACAACGGTGATAATGATGATGGTATGGGCGAGGACCGTGGGCGGGACTGTGGCACTGGGCGGGAACTCTGATTGGTGAGATGGCTGGTGGTACGGGGACCATGGGCGGGACTGTGGCACTGGGCGGGAACTCTGATTGGTGAGATGGCTGGTGGTTCGGGGACCATGGGCGGGACTGTGGCACTGGGCGGGAACTCTGCTTGGTGAGACCGCTGGAGGGAGTTGGGAAGAGGACAGGAACAGGGGGCAGGCACTTTGGACTTGCGGCTCACTGCCCTCACCTGCCATGAGGGAGTATGAGCAAGTTATTTCCTTCCTCTGAGCCTCAGTTTCCCCATCTTACAAATAGGTGTGATTGTGCCTGCATCGTTGCTTGTGGGAGATCACAGTCCAGTGGCTAGTCCACTGTGAAGTCTGGGAAATGGAGGGCAGTCATCAACCCATTCCTTGCCTCAGAAACTCCTCTTGATGGGCAACTCCAGAGGGCCCCCTAAAGCAGCTTCCTCCTAGTTAGCCATTAGGACGAGCTGGCCAGTGATAAGCACAGAGGCTTGTGCAGCCATGTGTGGCTCTGTGATCCTTACAGAGAGAAAGGGGCTGGGCAAGGGCGCAGGAGGGGGGGGGCATGGCTAGCGCAGACAGCTGTGTTTCCTCACAAGAAGGAGATGCTGAGTTTGAACCCGCAGGGAAAGAAGTCACGGTGACACACACTTAAAATCTCAGTGCTGAGGAGACAAATACAGGCTCTCTGGTCAAACAGACTAGTCTAACTGACCAGCTTTGGATACTGGTGAGAGCCTTTGCCTCAAAAACCAAGGGATGTGGCTCTCAAAGAATGATACCCTTTGGCCTCTGCTTACATGTGAACACACACACACACACACACACACACACACACACACACACACACACACACAAACATTGCATACACATCTGCCCATACACAATGTATATAAAAAAGAGAAGGTTTCTTCCTTTGATTCTTTAACTAACACTAGTTGAATCCCTACTGTGAGTACCTGCCTCGTGTATTAGATACAATGAATCCCTACTGTGTGTACCTGCCCTGTGTATTAGATACAGAGTGAAAAGCAGGAGGGCATTGGAGGAATTTGATTGGACGGCTTTGCCTGGCGCTTCTTACTTGGGTCATTTGCATGGTCCAGCTGTCAGTCACCAGAAGGTCACCATGGGAACTATGGGAGCTCTCTATATGGGATGCACAGATCAGGGCATAGAGGGTTTTGAGTGGTCTTGAGCTGGGCATGTGAGACTGATCTGGGCAGAAAGCTGGCTGGCTCTCCTACCCGTCAGTGGGAGTATGTGCCCAGGCCAAAGGCCTGCATGGCATGCTGTCAGAGCCTGGAAGTCAGCCACAGCTGGCTCTCACTGGTTCTGTGGTCCCCACCCAGAGACAGATCCAGGAGGAGCCACTGGATTCCCTTTTGAGCCCTGCTCGAAGGCAGGCCATGGAGATCCTGACCCAGCTGAGGTATCCTTGCTCTCGGCTCTCTCTTCCGAGCTCTGCCCCTTCTCCCACGCCTCTGTCCACTCTGAGTCTGCCCCTCTCCCCTGCCCAGCCCCCGCAGAGCATGCTACTTCCACACCCTTGCTCACACCTCATCTTTCCTCTTGTGGATCTAATGTCGGGCTCCCTAGCTGAGTCAGGTGACCTCTCTCCGACCTTACTTCCTTGGGCCCTTCCTCACTCCACACCTTGTATCCTGTCTCTCCCAGTCATGCCAAGCCTGTCCTGAGTGTGCGGGAGAGGGTGGATCTGGTGAGCACCTGTGTGCGGAGCGTCTTCTCGCTGCCCTCAGTGCAGGCCATGCAGGAGAAAGATGAGGCCAAGGCAGAAGTCATCCAGGTGAGCTGGGCCCTGGTGGTGGGTCCTTAGGTTTGGGACATCCTCAGAAGGGGACAACTCACAGTGATGAGCGAGCAAGGGGTTGGGGGAAGTTGGGGGGTGGGGGTCTTCAGCCTGAACAGGTGCTTGCTAGCTATTCAGTGAAGGTGTCAACTATTGCAGTAGTGGCTCCTTGTGAGCCCCGTCTGGTGTCAGGGATGCAGACAGAAGCCAGGATTGGAGGGTAGTACTGAGGTCTGGGCCATATGGAGGAAGACTGGGGAAAGCTGGGCAGAAACCTGGAGAAACAGGGCCTCAGAGGGGGTTCGGCAAGCATCTTTAAGCCTCTGCAGAATTATTCCTGGAGGTACAAGTGGAGGGTGGGGCTTAGCTGCAGGATGCAAGGAGAGCTAGGGTCAGGTGGAGGTCCAGTGAGAGGCAGTCCAGCTGCCCATCCACCCTTTCGCTCAGCAGGCATTTAACCATTTCCCACTCCACATCACTGTGGTGCTCTTGTAGTAGTGTGAGGGCGGGAAGAGATGGACGCCAATGCAGAGTCTCAGGGGTGGTCAGTGCTATAGGTATTAAATTACGGGGTGTCAACGAGAGTGTGGGATGACGGATATGACTTAGTGAGGACGGGGGCAGGTGCCAACTGCCAGGATGACAAGAGGCTCGGTGGCTGGGGTCTGGAGGGCGAGACAGGACCTCTGAGAAGCGAGCTGTAGAATGGGTAGGGGTCAGGCCACACAGACAGATCGCCTATGGCTTCTGGTTCTCAAGCTGGTGTACTGAGAGGACCGAACGTAGTGGCCCGAGAATCCTTGCTGTGGAAGGAACGGGCAGCCCTCCTGTAGTTACAACCATCGCCAGCAGAGGGCAGTGGCGTCTAATGCTCTGCAGAGTCGGGTGGAAGGAGGAGGTTGTTGGCTGGTTTAGTAGTGATGGCTGGCTTAGTAGTAATCCTAAAGGCTACTGGCTCCCAAATGTGTAGACTCAGGAAGCCGACACGATGACGACACAGGGCATAGACTTGAGAAGCTAGTAGAAGGAGAGGAGGTAAGAAGGAAGGGTCTTCCCAAAGCGGTTCGAAACCACCGGTCAGCATCTCCCGTACTCAGAAAGCAACTTCAGGACTGTGGAATGGCTAAATGAGGAACCTGGGCCGCCGGGGTAACCTGGGGATCTACATAGGTCTAGAAGTAGCATTTTATCCAAGGGGCAGAGCACTTTTGAGAGAATAAGAGCCAGATTGGCCTGGAAGCTCCCCAGCTTTAACAGTCTTTGGCGAATTGGCCTGTGGTACTCTTTGTCCCTTGCCCTGCGACCTTGGACAAGTGTTCCTGGATTTGTAAGATGAGAAAAGCAACTCGAAGGCAAAGTGATGGAGGACGCTCAAATTACCAGGCACGTGTCTGGCTCGTGCCAGGCAGTAAATGCCACCGCTCTGCTTTCTCCTTCCCGGTGGTAGGAAGTCCAGGGACACTAGTCCCCGGTTTGTTGCCAAAGAAATTTGAATCTGCACAGCGGCAGTAATTTTCCTAATAGTGTACATTAGGTGAGGCACAGAGGTGGGGCCGGGAAGCAGCTTTTGTGTGTCCTGCTCCCTGACCCACCGGGGGGTGTGTGTGTGTCCGGGGCTGGCAGCTGTGCTGAGAGCCCTCAGCAGCTCAGTCCTCCTCCCGGGACCCACCCGGGGGTGTCGGGGCTGGTAGCTGTGCTGGGAGCCCTCAGCAGCTCAGTCCTCCTCCCATCCACAGACGCTTTACCACCAGACCTTGGATTCCTTGCAGAAACTGCTCAATGCCCTCTTTATTCAAGACCCGACTCCCGCTGGGCTGAGGAGCGTCCTGGAGGTGCCCGGCATGGGGAGGAGGAAGAAGGGGGAGGGAAACAGGAAAATGGCTTAAAAGAAGTGGGAGGTGGACACCGAAGGGGAGACTTGACCTCAGGATGCCATCTTGAGCCAGTGCTCTGCTTCCCTGACTTATTTTGTGCCGTTTTATTTCGTTTTTGGTGATACTGGGAATTAGACCTAAGCCCCTTCCCACCTTCTAGGCAAGCACTTTAACCCTGAGCTACACCCATGGCCCTTTTAAAACTGTTCCCCTGCAGACCAGAAGAGGGCACCAGATCTTATTCTAGATGGTTGTGAGCCATCATGTGGTTGCCGGGAATTGAACCACTGGAAGAGCAGACCCTGCTCTTAACCTCTGAGCCATCTCCCCAGCCCCCATGGCCCCTTTTAAATGTTTATTTGTACACATTTTCTCACTGAATTGCCCAGTATAGCCCTGAGCTTTTGATCCTCTCCTCTCAGCCTCCTGAGGATCACAGGCTTCGCCCCACCCCCCGCCCCGCCCATCCCCTATTCCGTTCATCTATTGCTCTTGCCCCACCCCCTTCCCCGCCACCCTTTACCTCTTTCTTCCCCTTTTATCTCTCTTCACTGGCTCTGAGTCCTATTCTCAGTCCAAGCCCCGCCCATCATTGACCCTCCAGAGGACGGGGGAGGAGGACTATGGCCTTCTTACTTCTTCTGGAAGCTTCTGGCAGATTACTGGCTTACACACGGTACAGCAGGGCTGGCAGCCAATGGTAGCGGAGTCTTTACCTTTTCCCCACAGCCCCTAGGGCCCTGGATGAATTCTGGGAAGGCCCATGAGCGCGCACGGGCTGTGAACAGCAGTGTCTCCCTGTTGAACCACACGCTTGCGACCCTGCCTTTCTTTGTGAGTGTCCCTGGAGGGGTGGACACTCCGGGAACTCTTCCGAGCTGATGACCTGTGTCAGGGCAGGTCTGCTTGCTGCGCACTATGTGGCTACTGACTTCCTCTCTGTGCTTGACACTAGCAGATGACCTCGGGGTTCCCAGCTCTGGGTCTTCTGTTGGGGAGGCTCCTTCTTCGAATTGGGGATCCTGACGAAGAGATCGGCCGAGAGGCTCTGGATGCCATCACCATCCTCTACACTATCCTGGACCTCCAAAAACGTATGGCCAAGTCAGATCCCTAGCCGCTGCTCAGCTAGGGAAGGGGGCATGGTGGTCCGGTTGGGCAGCAAGGGTCACATGGGAATTGGGAGCTGATGTGGAACCCTTGTCTCCAAGGAACCAGGGGCAGAGATACAAACTAGCCTTTATTTTTAACTTTTTTTTTTTTTTTTTTTTTTTTTTTTTTGAGACTGGGTCTTACTAAACAGCTTAGGCTGGCCCTCAACTTTTAATCCTCCTGTCTTGGCTTTTCAAGCCCTGGGACTACAGGCATGTGCTGCCCTGTGTAGGCAACAAATCTATCTTGTTGGATACTGTCCTTCCACTGGTTGAAACTTCCCATGTTGTTCCAACATGGTACCGTGATGGTACCTAGGCATGATGGTTCCGATGTCTTCTCTAGTCTTTCTTACTAGACTGTAATGTTACGATGGTGGGGCAGGGTTCTCTGTTCTTCCTGAGTCCAGCCCTGGGCTGGCATATATATGGCCATATTCAGTGAGTATGCATTAGGAGCTAATGAAGGCCCGGTCCTACATTAGAATCTAGAGCCTGTACGTGAGAGCAATTCCTGATTAGGTTTTAGGGAGCCTATGAGCTGGCGTGAACCCGCTGCTCCCAGGGCTTCTACCCAGGTCAGCTGCCTCCAGCCTCCTGCCTCCTTCCTGCCTTTCTGCTTAGCCCTGAATCTGTTTCAACCAGGAAACTTCAGCTGGGTTTTTAGATTCCCCTGGCTCTGGAGGGAAAGTGGCCTGCATATCAGACCTGGCCTTGGCTCTCGCCTTTCCCAGCTGGATGACCTCAGGCAAGCACTTGGCTTGTGCCTAGATTCCCTCCTTTGTGTACAGGGTTGTAGTAGAGTGTAAGTCACAGCTTTTTGAAATATTAAATGCTATTCTTCATAAGAGTGCATGGGAGGAGACCAGCTCAGGGCCCCATGTTAGAGGGCTTGTGTCTCTTAGTGCCCCCTGATCTTCTGGGATGTGTCTGAGGTCCCTGCTCTTCCTCTTTTCTAGCATGTGGGGTAATGTTTCCTGAGATTCCCCCACTGACCTGGAGCCACCCAGGACCCTTAAGTAGTGGGTGAAAGGCAGGCTGCCATGTCGCTCAGTACCGGGACAGGCATAGTACAGCTGAAAATGTAGGACACCCAGTTTAATTGACCTGCAGGTGGACGATGAATTGTTTTCAATGCACGTGAGCATGCACCGTCCCGCTGCAATTCGGGTTGAGCTGAGTGCCCTGTATTCTTTGGGGGAGCCCCAGGCCACAGTGGCTCTTGAGGAGGATGTCATTAGCTTGGGTTGGCAGTCTGTGGAAAGCACACAGGCTAGGGCTGGAGCCAGCTCTGCCTCTTCCCAGAGTTCCAGCTCCTTCCTGCCGACAGAGCATGCTCTATGCGCTTTCTCCGCCCTCAGTGACCCTTTCTCATGGCCAGTGTTTGTTCACAAAGATTAAGTGGATCCAGGCAGGACCGCAGGCCAGGCTCTGCGAGGGTGTGGTCCCCAAGTGTGTTTCCGTCCACAAAAGATCTGGAGGCCCTCTGTGCCAGACACTGTTCTAGCTCTGGGGACACAGCTTGGACAAGAGATTCAGTTTAGACCCCCTCCCTTTCCCTCACCTGCTCATTGCAGAGAGACAGATAATAGAGAAAAACGCACAGGCAAAGCACAGAGTAAGTCAGGCGAGAAGCACCGAGGGGGATGAATGCAGTGGACAGTTTTCAAATGTTGTCACCAGCGCCAGGCCTGATGGCACATGCCGGCCATCCCAGCCCTGGGCGGGAAGTCTGAAGCCGCCCAGGACTAGAGACCGCTGCCTTGAAAAGCAAATGAAGTGGGCTAGGTGTGGTGGTGCACACCTATGTTCTCAGCACTGGGTGGGAGTGGGGGGTGGGGGGTGGGAGGGTGGGGAGACAGGAGGATCGAGGGTTCAAGCCATCCTCAGCTGCGTAGGGAGTCCGAGGCCAGCCTCGACCACGTGAACCCTGTGTCTCAACAACTTCAGCCAAAAGCAACAATAAGCCAACCGAATAAAAATGACTCGCCCCCCCCTCCCCCAGAAGCGACTCAAACTAAGAAGTGTAACGCAAAACGCAAAGCTACGGGCACTCGGTGGCTAGAGGGCTTGTCTAGCACGTGCCAGGGCCTGACTTCCATCCCGGGACTGAGAGACGGAGGCAGGTGTCGCGGTGCATGCCTTTAATCCCTGTACTCTGGAGGCAGAGGCAGCTGGATCTCTGTGAGTTCAAGACCAACTTTGGTCTACACAGTGAGTTCCAGACCAGCCAGGGCTACACAGAGAAACCGTGTCTTAGAAAGAAAGAGAGAGAGAGAGAGAGAGAGAGAGAGAGAGAGAGAAAGAAAGAAAGAAATGGAGCATCGGGAACTCTCATACACTGCGGTGGAAACAGGGCCAGGGAACTGTCTTGTATATCTTGGGAGGGTGAGCCTGTGCCTCCTGGGAGTCAGTGCTCTCTCTCCTGGCACATCCCTGGCAGAAGAGTCGACATATTCGCCAGGAGACATGCTATGTGTTCCCTGCAGAACTGTTCAGGAGAGCTGAAAGCTGCTAGAGGTGCATGCCAAGTAAGACGGGCATGCGCACTGCAGGCCCGCCCACCGTAGACGGGCATGCGCACTGCAGGCCCTCCTGCTGGCAGAAAATGGTACCACACGGAGAATGACTGAGAACACGTGCCGGGTGGTGCGGGGTGGAACCAGACACGAGGGACAATGCTATGTGTGTCCATTTATGAAAAGCTCAAAAGCAAAGAACTCTACCTAGGGGTTTAGAAACCAGAACAGTGGTTGCCCTGGGTGCTGAGCGAGGACGCAGTTTGTGTTGTTTCTTGACTTGGGTACCTGTGTATGTTCACTAGACTGTGGGTGATGTGGACTTCACAGACGGTTCAAAGCAGTGGTCGGGTCAGGGTTCCTAGAAGGTTCCTTCTCCTGCAGGAACCAAGGACAAGGAAGAGACCAACAAGAAGGAACTGTACGAGAATAACAAGCGCTTCCTGGGGCCCTACAACCCTGTCAGCCCGTGCCAGAACATTCTGCGGGTCATCGCGGTGACTACCCGCAGTCCAGGCTCCCAGGCCGGGAGGGGAGGCCAAAGGGCTTGTTGCTAGGAAGACCACTAGGAAGCATCCTAGGCAGGATGCCTTCTCCAGCCACACACTGCCTCCCTGGGTGCCCTCCTTCCTCCTCTCTATGGTCTAGCTCGGTGGTTCTCAACCTGCGGGTCGTGAGCCCTTTGGGGGGGGGGGTGGGGGCAGAATCACTTATCAGTTATCCTGCATAAAAAGTATTCGAGCTAGGATTCATAACAGTAGCAAAATTACAGTTATGAAGTAGCAGTGAAATAGTTTCATAGTTGGGGGTGTCACCACAACACGAGGAAGTGTATTAAAGGGTCTCAGGGTTAGGAAGGTTGGGAACCACTGGCCTAGGCCATGACTTTCTTCTCCCAGATACATCCCAGCCAATTCTGGGTGCAGAGCATATTCTCCCCACTTGCTTTCCTCCTCCTCCTCCTCCTCCTCCTCCTCCTCCTCTTCTTCTCCTTTTTTTTCCTTTTCCTTTCTCTTCTTTTGAAGACAGGGACTTGCTATCCCCCTCAAGCTGGTCTCAGATCCCTGGGCCGTGGCTTTAGGAGCTTCTTGGTGCCTAGCTGTGGCTCTAGGCTCCTCTCCAATGCCTCTAACATTCATGCCTTAGAGAATATGTGTGTGGTACCTGGCACTGACCTTCTCTGCCAATTGGGTGGAGTCTCTGTATATATCTTGGGGGATCAGCCCTACTTTGCAGCGTCAAGACCTCTCCGCCTATGTTTCAGGAATTTGGAGACTTCCTGGGGCCCCAGCAGGTAAGGGACCTGCTCCTAGCAGCCTTGGAAGGCCTGAAGGACATCTCAGAGACCCAGGGGAAAGACTCCGGGGAGATGATGCAGCTGGCTTCAGAGGTCACGCTCAGCTCAGTGCTGGAGTGGTACCGCCACAGGGCGCTGGAGGTGGTAAGGCCTCTTGGAGGCAGAAGCTGGGATATCACCAGGCCTGGGGGACCCCACCCCCACCCCAACCCCCAGGAGCCTGCTTATCCTGGGATAGCCCGCCTACCTGTGGACAGGGTTGGGGCTGAGCGCTGGGTGAGGAAGGCGTATGTACCACCCTTGAGAGAGCCCAGATGGCTTGGTAGGAGTCAGGGAGGTCAGTAAAAGTGGTCTATCTCACTCCTAGGGGAGCAGCAGGCCCCTGGCACCTCTTTCTTCCCAGTTCCCTGTCTTTTTGGTCCTTATCCCATCTTCCCATGCTCCTCAATGCCTCTCTCTGCTTTTTCAATGGGCCTTCCTGCCACCTTCTCACGGCTGCCTCCAGATCCCGGAAATCATGCAGGGCATCTACGTGCAACTGAGCCACATCCAGGAGCCGCGGGCACGTGAGGTGGCCCTGCTGCCCATCTCCTTCCTGGCCAGCTCCTTCATGACTGAAGTTGTGGTGGCCCTGCTCATGTGCCCCCTCCCTCTGGACAGGTATCAAGGAGGCTGCCATCCTCTATACCTCAGAGGGTCCTGGGCTGAGACACTCTTCCTATCCAGGGAAGCCCCGCCCTCCTCTGCCCCTTCTATGCAGTCTTTGGCACTTAGGACAGCCAATAAGCATTTCTGAATGCGGCTGGATCTGTACTGAAAATCTAGAGTCATTCCGGACTCAACCTGTTTTACAGATGTGGAAATGAGGCTCAGGAGACATTTCTTGGCCTCTGTAAACACTAGACATTGCCTGAGTGAGGATCTAGGCTCAGGTCCGGCTGACTCCAAAGCCTGGGGCTTTTTCTTTAATAGTAGGCTCTGGCATAGGGAGCTCCTATGGCCTCTCTGGGCTTCCGTTCTTCGGTGAGAAAAACTGCTCCACAGTGCGAGAAGGTGGCTTCCCAGCCACTGCCTCCATGGAGCCCCCTGTCTGGGATGACACACAGCCCGGCCAGATGGTGACCTCTTGCCCCCTTTAGCCTGTTGGTCTAGGCCTTTCAGTCCATCCCTGCTTTCAATGAATGGAACAGGGAAGCGACTACTTAGCATGGTTGCTTCTGAGTAAATGTAGAAGTGTGTGCAGAAGTGTGCAAGAGGAGAGGGAAAGGAGTGTGTGTTATAGGGACAGGTCAGTCAGAGTCATGATGAATGAGGACCGCGAGGGCCAGCTGTATAGCCTGTGAAGTCAGCCATAATAGCTGCAGCTGCCCACCAGAGGCCAGAGGGGGCTCCTCTCTCTCTCTCTCTCT
>OU015754.1:44187540-44203105 GCA_907169655.1 Acomys percivali | reverse complement strand
CTCTCTCTCTCTCTCTCTCTCTCTCTCTCTCTCTCTCTCTCTTCCTCTTCCCTTTACTGTGCCCCCTGTGTGTATGTATGTGTGTGTGTGTGTGTGTGTGTGAGAGAGAGAGAGAGAGGGAGAGAGAGAGAGAGAGAGAGAGAGAGAGAGAGAGAGAGAGAGAGAGAGAGAGAGAGGATAGAGTGCTCATTATGTAGCTCAGGCTGGCCACAAACTCACGGCAATCCTCCTGCCTCCCACTTTCAGGTACTGGAATTACTCCTCCTCCCCCACTTCTTCTTTTGCAGTGCTGGGTTTTGAACCCAGGACATTGCTATCTCAGAGACAGTCACTAGATTACCAGGGCTGCCCTGACTTGCTGTCCCTTCTGTGAGCCTTAGAGGAAGGCTCTCATTTCCTTTATTTCCGACATGCCTTACCCTCCTCTTCTGGTGTCAGGTCTGGGGCAGGAAGCTAGCTTCCCACGAGGGAAGGAGGCTCCGAGGAGCCACAGGGACCAGCATCTCTTACAGGAGCCTTGCTTTCTGCATCACTTTAGAGACTAGTCCAGCTACAAGGGTCACAGTCCCTGGAAGCTCCATGCTCTAGCTGTCTCATTGGTTCTTACAGTTAACTGATAGTCCCTCCTAATCCAGATGTTATGGACCAAGCAGCCATAAACATGACCATTTTTACTATAAGCAATGTTGCCTAGCAACATAGTTGAAATACTATCTTTATGGGGTTTCCAGGGGAACAGATCTGGAAAGTGAGTGGAAGGTTCAGACTTTCCTGTATTCAAGCAAAAGGGTTTCATTAACCCTTTAGCTCACTGTCAGCTGCCCACAGCAGGAATTTCTGTCTCCTAGTGTTGCTGCTCCTCCTGTGTGGGTAGCTTTCTGCAACGGGCCAGGAGTTGTGCTTCCAGGAGTCTGTGCTAGGGGCAAGATGCAGGCCCCAAAGGGCTCTGTGGCCTCAACTCCTGCTCCCAGGAAGCAGCTTTGGAGGTGCTGGATGAGGTCACATCTTACAGCTCATTAACAGTAGCGGCATTTTGGACTGATGGTTTTTTACCTCTCTGAGCCTCCATTCTGTACGGTAAACCCTCTTAAGAGGGTGAGTAGTTGGTCTTTGAACGTTTTTTCAGTGTCTGCATCTGTATCCGCAGCGATCTGCACCTGCTCTAATGAGCGTCTGCTGCAGGAATACACAAGAACAGAGCACCTGGTCTGAGACCTGGAAATAAGGTTTTCCATCACTGTTAGCCTCCGGCCTCATGGAGAGCGTTTTCAGGACCATTCACACGGGCATGCTCATGGATACCTTTTTCTTGGCACTGCATCCTTGTCTCTGAAACCATTTGGCATCAGGTGGCCTCTGCTCTAGGTCTCACTGAGCATCCTCTTTCCTCCTTAGCAATGGGGCAGAGATGTGGAGGCAGCTGATACTTCGAAAACCCAGCTGTGACGTCCGAGACCTGCTGGATCTGCTCCTGACTAGCCTGAAGGAGAAGCCTGTGACCAAGAAAGGTCGGGCCTCCATTGTGCCCCTGGCGGTGAGGACCGGTCACCTACCCGCCTGCCTTCTCCTCTGCCCCACTCAGCCCCACCTTGCCTGGAGGGCCCCATCTGCCAGAACCTTTCTAGGGAACCAGTTCCAGTCTCATAAGCTAGGCTTCAGCCCACAGTGCCGAGAGGATGGACTGGGTGAAGCCACTGGCCTCCCCTCCACCCCTAGGCAGCCAGTGGCCTGTGTGAGGTCCTGTCCGTCAACAGCTGTATGGGCCGTGTGAGGCGCATCTACCCTCAGCTGCTCCTGGCCCTGCTTATTCAGGTCCATTATCACATCGGCCTCAACCTACCCAGCCGCGGGGCTCCTCGAAAGGATGCCAAGGACGACACACAGCCTCCTACCTTCGTCCCTGTATGGTAGGCCCCAACACTCTTATACCCTGCTATCCTTGCTGTGGGAAGGAACCCGGCAAAGGGCCCCTCAGACATAGTGTTCATCGACATCAATTCTAGCGCCAGAGGAGGAAGTAGAGCACCTTGTGTAGCCCAGGCCAACCCCAAGTCAGCTATGAAGCTGAGAACGATCTTAAACTGTGGATCTTTGGCCTCTTCCCTAGTAACAGGGGTCGTAGGCGTGCACCACCGTGCCCAGTTTATAGGGTCTATGGATCACACCTAGGGTTTTGCTCACATTGGGCAAGTGTTCTCTGCCAACTGTGCTACCTCCCCAGCCACTAGGAACACAATGTTATTTGAGCCGCACTGCTGTTCCACGGCTGGTTCTAAACCCCTCCTTCTCTGAATCCCACCGCTCTGCTCAAATGGTGTGAAGAAATCAATTGTCTGAGGACCTTTACCCCCTACCACCTCCAGAGGACTTGCTCGCTGTATCAGATGCTTATCACAGGCCCACCAGTGTTCTCAAATATTAATTGAATATGATGTATGCCCACTGGGGGCAGAGGGGAAAGGACATTAAAATCAGCTCTCTTTTTTCCTGTCCCTATCCCAGATATTTTCCCAGAAGATAAGCAGATCTCCCCCCCCCCCCCCCCCCGCCCTGTGTCCTTTCAGGGGTAGTTAGTGTAGACAAGCACACAGGTTTATACTACGTTTTCACAGAAGTGCTAGCTATGACACAGGTGCACATTTGCTCTTCTCATGAAGCAAGTCCTGGAGACCTTCCTACACACAGCTGTCTCCTTAACTTTGTCAGCTGCAGGCATCCTTACGTACAGAAATCCGGTCGCTGGGATGGGTGCGGCCCTCCTCTAATTCAGGCACTTCTTTGCTCTTTGTGCTTGCAGATGGCACTGATGTGAGCTTGCTTGTGTAGTTGTATGTATGTAAGTGTATGTGTAGAATGAACCCCTGAAAGGAGAGAGGGTGGAGCATCATGGACTTCTGCACAGAAACACTAAAATGGTGTACAGAGGCATGATGGGAAGTGTTCTTGACCAGTGAGTGATGAAGAATTTAAATGAAGGGTGGATGAGACGGCTCAGCAGATAAAGGTGCTGCCATCAAGCCTGAGTTCCATCCTCATGACCCACGTGGTGGGAGGAGAGACCTGGGTCTTACAAGTCTCTGACTTCTGAACACATGCTGTGGAATGCACACACACACACACACACACACACACACATGCACACACACACTAGCGCATGCATGCACATGCACACACATGCTCACTGATGAATTAAAATGTAGTAACTCCTCAACTGTCCCATTTGCCGGTGTGTACAGAGAAAACTGTCACCAGTGGCCGTGGCCTGCACCAGTGCCTACATCCTCACATCTGTTCTAGGGCAGTGCATCGCAGAGCTTGTCTAACTTGGCTAATCTGCAAAAAATGGATTTCTATTCTTTTTCTTTTTTTTTTGAGATAGGATTTTTAAAAGGAGTCATGATTCTCCTGCCTCATATCCTGGGTTCTGGGATGGTGTGTGTGTGTGTGCTCATACACACACACATATGCACTGAGGTATTAGTTTGAAAGAAGCCAAGATTTCTTTTCTTTCTTTCTTTTTTTTTTTTTTCCGAGACAAGGGTTCTCTATGTAGCCTTGGCTGATGTAGATCAGGCAGGTCCTGAACTCACAGAGATCTGCCTGCATCTGCCTCCCTGAGAGCTAGGATTAAAGGTGTGCACCTGCTCACACTCTTTCAAGTGCCAAGATTTAAAGGGCATTTGCATTTCCATTTATGTGAGCAAGTTGCCCCTGCCCTTTGCCCATTCATATAGGGCTGTTGGGGATTTTTCTTAGTAATTTGCTTTTTTATTAGTTATTTTTATTTTAATTTCCCTATTAATTTGTAAGAACTCACTGTATTAAGAATATTAACTCTGGCTGGGCGGTGGTGGCGCATGTCTTTAATCCCAGCACTTGGGAGGCATAGGCAGGCGGATTGCTGTCAGTTCGGGGTCAGCCTGGTTTACAAAGTGAGTCCAGGACAGTCAGGGATACACAGAGAGACCGTGTCTCAAAAAACAAAAAAACAAAACAAAAGAATATTAACTCTACTCTGTCATTTATATTAAATTTGGTCACTTAACCTGTGATTATTTTATAGATTTTTTTTTTGTCATTCAAAAAGTTAAATATTTTACTTGGCGTGTTCGTCTGTTTCCCTTTCTTGTCCTCTGGTGCGTCGCACTTACAGAGCATAGTTAGCAGGACAAGGAGAAGCGGGGTGTGGCCAGAGGCCTTTGATGCAGATCCGAGTATTGCTTATGCTCTGACTTTTGGGTAACTAACCTCTTGGCTGGTCTTTTTGGCTGGTTTTTGTCTAGTGGTTGTGAGAAATACAACCTTACACCCCACTAGAGAGTTACCCACCATCTACATGCCTGCTTGTACCCCTTCCCCCCCTCCCCCCCATGCTAGCTGGGGCTGTTAGGTTCCTGGGAAACTGAGCATTAGATGAAGGGTGCCACAGCCACACTAGGAGGAAGAACACAGAGGGAAACATCCTTTCCTGGGTGCAATGAAGGTCATGGGCTCCAAGAGAGGGATTTCAGCTCAGCTAAGACATGGGACCACTGGAAGGAAGCCAGAGTACCTACCTCCCCACCCATAGCCATGGTGACAGCCCACCTGATCTCCCCACCCATAGCCATGGTGACAGCCCACCTGACCTACCTACACATAGCTATCGTGACAGCCCACCCTAACACAGCACAGGACAGCGTGCTCTTCCCACGGCCCAATGACAGAACACCTTATTCATAGTCCGGTGACAGCTCACCCTTTCCACAGCACAGTGATAGCCCACCCTACCCATAGACAACCTACACTAGCCTTAGCCCAGGATAGCCCACCTAACCTCCAGCATGGTATCAACTCACTTTACCTATGGCCTAGTGACAGCTCACCTTACCACAGCATGGTATCAGCCCACCCTACCTTCAGCACAGCCACAGGCTGGGAGGTAGAAAAAGCAGAGGAGTCATATCCCAGGCTAATGGGACCAAAGAGCCCCAAGATGGTGCCTGGGAGAAGAAAATGAATAGTGACCCCAAAGATACATCCATCTGGAACCTGTGACTGTGGCCTGGTAGAGAAGAGAGGTCTTTAAGGGTGTAGTTACTCTAAGGATATTGAGATGAACTTAGGTTAACCAGGTGGGCCATAAATTCCATGCCAAGGTCCCCATGAGAAGAGATACAGACAGGATGTAGCTTTGGAGGACAGAGAGGACATGGTGCTCCTCCAAGCAAGGAAACTGATGCATGAAGCAAAGAGCTTTCTCAGCATCTTGAAGGAAGCACAGCCACCATAGACTTAAAGGCACTCTGTCATGTGCCCTGCCTTTGACACTTTTGAGACAGGCTCTCCCTTTGTTGCTTTGGCTGTCCTTGACTTTGGGGATCTTCTGCCTCTCCTTCCTGAGTGCTGGGATTGCAGCTGTCTGCCACCAAGTCTGTCTGTCTTGAATCCCCAAAACCAACCTCTCTCAGTACCACAGGAGTTATGTCTACCAGGGCATCATGAACTCTTCAAGCAAATATTTAGGTTTCTAGGAAACGACTCCATACATTATCTTCTTATTTTAATGGTTTGTGATCACGGTCATGAGCCTCTGATGATGTTTCGGTCAATGAAAGTCTAAGTCTATTGATGGTGTGTTTACCACTCTAGAGGCAGTGTGGGGCCTGGGAGAACAGAGCCGACTAATGAGACGGCCTAAAGCCGCACGCAACAGCCAACTTTATTCAGAGCTCTGAGGATTAAGGAAGGGACCCATGAGTAAAGTTCTCATGAGTTCCAGCTGTGTGCAAGCACAAGCACAAGCAGCAAGCAGCACGTGGCAAAAAATGTCTTCCACAGAGGCACGTGAAGGCAGTTTAAACACTTAGTTGAGTGACGTCACCAAGAAATAATGAGTGACCCAAAGTAAACTCACTCCTCCTATCCACTACACCTGCGAGGGGCTCGGAAACACAGTCCAAGAACAGTTGTGTGTTTTGAAGAAACTGGGGTCACAAGACACTTGTCTTGTTTTCTTGGAGTTTTCTCAAGAGCGTTCAGCATTCTCACAGGACTCCAGCTATGGACCACGCTCTGGCAATGGTGGTCCCCTAAGAGCCCAGTGTGTATATAGGTAGCACCCTGTAAGCTAGAATAAGTACACACCACAATGCTCGTACAAGGCCACTGCCTCTCGGGGGATCATCAGTATATGGCCCGTGACTTCCCTCTTAATGTGACAATAGGCTGGGCTAGGCATCCAGTTTGTAACAGGTGGAGGCACCCTCCAGGCTCCCTGAGCTCACTTGGGACCTCTGAGCTCAGTTGCCTGGGTGTGACAATTTCCCAGAGTCTAGGCATCAGTTGGGAGGTCTTCCTGAATGGCCCCGAGGCAGAAAGAGACTCGGGCTTTGGCAGTAGATGGAGTTTCCAGGAGAGCACAGAGGACCATCCCCCAGGATGCCAAAACAGCCGTGGCTTGATGGGGAGTGCAGATGGGGAAAGACAGGACGTAAGAACCAAGGAAGCTTGGCCGGCCAGCCAGCACCTCTGGTGAGCAAGGCCCCTGAGAAAGGGGGGGCAGAAGGGGATTTTGATAGTGTCCTCTTGTGTTCTGATAGCTTGCTCCCGTGTTCTGAGAGTTACTTGTAAGGAGTCACCCTCTGTGGACCCAGGGCACACTGCTAACAACAGTAGTGTGGTGGTGGAGGAGCTGTGGGGATCGATGGATGCATTGGCAAAAGTGGAAGGCACACAGTGAGCCAGGCGGTGGCGGTGGCATACGCCTTTAATTCTAGCACTAGGGAGGCAGAGCCGGGTGGATCTCTGTGAGTTCAAAGCCAGCCTGTTCTACAGAATGAGTTCCAGGACAGCCAGGACTACACAGAGAAACCCTGTCTCAAAAACAAACAAAGCAAAGCCACCACCACAACAAGAAGAAGGCATACAGCAGACAGGAGACTTTCCCCTCATGTCTTGGCAGGTGGATGGTGAAGGTGGTGAAAACCCTGCTACTGAAAATGGGCTGTTCTTATGAGTCCACATTTCTGGATGAGGAGGGTGGCTGGGAGCTCATGGGCCAGGCAGAGAACCACTACCGGGGAGTGTCCCTGCTGGCAAGGTGAGAGATCACCCAGGTGGAAAGGTTGTGTTGGGAGTTGGGTGGGGTCACAGGAACCCAGCTGACACTGGCTGGCCGGGGTTTGTGGTGTCCCTGTCAGACCTCCAGCTGCGGGCTGTGGGACCGGAAACCTGAGGCGTTGCCCCTCCCTAGGGCCATGGTGAACTACTCCTGCCAGGAGCTGTGTCGCATCCTCTACCTGCTCATCCCACTGTTGGAGAGAGGGGACGAGAAGCACAAGGTCACAGCCACCGCCTTCTTTGTGGAGGTATTTCCCTGGGGCCCTGGGAACCTGGCGAGGGTTACTCAGGGCCTTGAGCCACTCATGCTCATTTCTCCGGGGGAGGTGGGTACAGCACTTTACAGTTTCCAAAGCCTTTCCAGGACCTTCACTTTTCTTCACTATGAAGGCTCCACAGGTCTGTCTCCTGTGTCTCCTCCTTTGCACCCCTGCACCCCACTCTTCCAGACTCTCCAAAAGCCCCAGGCACCCATTGACCTTTTCTGGCACCAGCACGAGTCAGGTACCAGGGATGCTAATGTGAACTAGACTCCACCCTGGCCTTGGAGGGTTCTCAGTATGGCAGGGAAGACAGAGATCATCCCAGGTACAGTGTGGAGTGCCATAGGGTGGTGACTTGTGGTAAACTGAGTGCAGTCACTGGACGGAGGGGGCCTCAGGGACAGCTTCATGAAGGAAGTGACATAATTAGAGTAAATGTGGCAGGAAGTGCCAGGCAGGTTCAGGGGACAAGTCTCAGGGAGTTGAGAAGGCCAGCCACAGGAGGGCAACGCTTATTATAGCAATGGCTGGTGTTTATTGAACATTTACTATCCTCCTGGCTTGCTCTTAGAGCTTGCTGCTAATTGACTCATTTCATCCTCCCTCAGATAGTGTAACTTAGACAGTCGTCCGTGGCCCACCTCAGAGGACGCACCAGAGGCACAGTCTCTTTCCCAAGGCCCAAATGGCAGATCCAAGGTTCAAATCCACGCCGTTGGCTCTAACTCCTTCATGCCTCTCTCTCTCTCTCTCTCTCTCTCTCTCTCTCTCTCTCTCTCTCTGTCTCTCTCTCTCTCTCTCTCTTCCCTGGTTTGTTGTGCTAAGATCTCCACAATAGAAAAGACACCATTGGCCATTTGAGGTGCTAAGTGGCACTGAGTTCGTTTCTGTGGTTGTGTGATTGTAACCATGTAACTCCAGCGCCTTTTGCCTTCCCCATCAGAAGCCCTGCACCCATTAAACACGAGCCCTGCGGTCCTCCCCAGCACCCCCCACCCCAGGACCTTCTGCAAACATACCTGTTCGAAGCACTGCAGCTAAGCCAGCCAGCTGGGCGTTTGTGGCC
This sequence comes from Acomys percivali, assembly GCA_907169655.1. Lineage (NCBI taxonomy): Eukaryota > Metazoa > Chordata > Mammalia > Rodentia > Muridae > Acomys > Acomys percivali. Next base: position 44,194,675 of record OU015754.1, on the reverse strand, counting down.
AGGGATTTTATAGCATCTCCAAGCTTCTCCAGGCTGCAAGGATCAGAAGTCCCCTCAAAGAGAGCAAAGAACACCCCACTTTATGCAAGCACCCCATGTTATTTAACCTTCATCTGTGGAGTGACATCATAGGACCTGTTGCAGTCACTGCTCACTCATCTGACAGTTGTTGTTCAGTGGGCTTCGGGGTTTCACCAGAGTGTGTAAGTGTGTAGAGTGAAGCTCACTCACCAGGGTCTGTTGAGCAGGGCTTACTGCCTGCCCAGGTAGTGAGAAGGACAGAAAGGCTTCCTGGAGGTGGAGCCATTTAAGCTGGACTTGAACAGATGACACAGTTTGTCAGATAAACATTGACTTCTCCTCCTCCTCCTCCTCCTCCTCCTCCTCCTCCTCCTCCTCCTCCTCTTCTTCTTCTTCTTCTTCTTCTTCTTCTTCTTCTTCTTCTTCTTCTTCTTCTTCATTTTTCAAGACATGGTCTTTTTTTTTTTGGTGTATGTGTGTGTGTGTGTGTGTGTAGCCTTGGCTGTCCTGGACTTGATTTATAGACTAGGCTCGCCTTGAACTCAGAGATCAGCCTGCCTCTGCCTCTCTGAGTGCTGGGATTAAAGGTGTGCACCCCCTCTGCCTGGACAAAGCACACTTCTTAAGGCATTTCTGACTCTTCAGACTGTGAGACCAAGAAGCAAAGACGGGGTTTATATTGCAGCACTAGGCCCAGCCCTGGGAAGGCCTCCAAGATAGGCATGGGATGGTAAGCCGGTGCTTGAGACCAGTTCCCTGACTCTGCAGAAGAGCAGAGTCTGTCACCTCCAGAGAGGACAGACTGATCTTGCAGTCAGGATTTCTGGGTTCCAGCCTCAGTTCGGCTCATTTCTTCTTCTGTGACCTGGTGAGATAGTCTTGTAGGCTTGTCACGTGTCACATTGCCCACTGCATCCTTGTGTCACCCTACCCGTCTGTGTAATTTCACAGGCAGGATTGTGTTGTTCAGAGACAGGCGAGGTTAGAGGTCTTTGTGAGGTCACTCAGCTCAGAGAGTCCAACCATGTCTCCCCGACTTAGCCCTCTATTTTGCTGGCTCTTTGAGTCTGTTCATGGCTGCCAGCAGGTTCTCAGGGGAGGGGATAATAGAGGTCAGACCTGACCAGACCTGGAGCCCCAAGCAGCATCCTTTTTTCCAAGGTAAGAAATCCTGGGCCAGGCTTTCCTCTCCTTCCTAGGAAAGAAGCCTGTATCTCAGTGTATGTAGTGCTTCCGTGTTCCTTGAACTCGGATGTCCCTACAAGACACCCAGAGTCCCCCTTCATGACTATATGTTTTTCCTAGTGGCAGGTAAACTCATCAGTGAGTCTGTGGTGTCTCATGCCTGTAATCCCAGCCTCTGGAAAGCTGAGGCAGGAGGATTTCTATGAGTGCGAGACTAGCTTTGGGGTACATAGTAAGTTCCAGTCCAGCATGGGCTACATACAAAGTGAGACCTTGTCTCAAAAACTAAGGGCTGGATAGATGGCTCAGAGGTTAAGGGCACTGTCTGTTCTTCCAGAGGTCTGAGTTCAATTCCCAGTAACCACATGGTGGCTCACAACCATCTATAATGAGATCTGCTGCCCTCTTCTGGTAGGCAGGCACACATGGCATACATAATAAATTAATCTTTTTTTAAAAAAGCTAAATTAATTAATTAATTAATTGAATTATCAATGCTATGTAGGAGATGTGGCTTAATGGTAGTTGGCTTGCTTGGCACATGTGAGGCCCTGGGTCTGAGTTCCAACATTGCAGGTAAAAGGAGCTATTATCCCGTGTCTCAGGTCTGGCCCACAGCTTGGTGTACAGCAGGCCTGAGTAGCTTGCATGGATGGACAGAAGCTAGCAATGGTGTGGTCCTTCCTCCCTTCCTCCCTTCTCCTCTGGTTACCTGATGGTCTTGCCCTCTCCACCAGGCTCTCCCGTCCTCAATACTCCCCAACTCATAGACATGGCTCTCCGCAGTAGTTGTCAGACATGGGGATAGAGAAGTGTTTGTGAGGACTAGGTGGTGAGAACCAAAGCCTATTGGCTGCTGAAGGGAGGGAGGTATGTGGGAGAGGAGAGGGGGTTTCGCCGATGATGGTGCTAACCCTGAGATGGGGGACGAGGAAAAGGAGCAGCCCTTAGAATGGAGGGAGGGGCCGTGTGCCAAACTCCGTGTTGCACTTGATTCATCCACCCCAATTCTTAGGTTGAGTGAGTTTCCTCCCGTAGGGAGCCTATGGATGTCTAGGCTTGGCAGAGGGACGGATGGAGCCCAGAGGTTCCTAGTTGCTGCCTCAGGAGGATGCCCAGAGTTCCTGGGACTCAGGGAAAGAGTGTTGAACCTGGGGCTGAGTTTTGGAAGCAGCTACGCAAGGTGTGGGAGTGAGACCGGAAGCGGCTGTCCTAGCAGAAGGGACAAACTGGCCTGGTCATTTGAGGAATGGTGGAAGATGGCTGGTCACTGTAGGAATGTGGGGAGCAGCGTGAACAAAGAATGAAGGAGGCCGGGGAGGCAGGTGGGGGGCCAGGAGCCCAGGTCCATTAGTGTCTAATGAGTGTTAGGTAGGAAACACTAGCAAACAGTCTTCCAAGTTCTCAGCTTGGGGAGGAGGAGCCTGGGAGTCCCAGGGAGACAGTGAGCCATGCACCCATCATCAGGAGTCAATGCTGTTTTTGCTCTCTCTCAGCTGTTCCGCATGGAGCAGGTACGTCGCATCCCCAAGGAGTACTCCCTGGGGCGGATGGTAGAAGGCCTGAGCCACCGTGACCCCATCATGAAGGTGCTGTCAATCCGGGGCCTGGTCATCCTGGCCCAAAGGTCTGACAAAGTGAGTACAGGATTGAGGAAACCTCAGCTCTGCCTGGGCCTGGGCTGGAGGGAGGAAGGACACAGTTGTCACAGTCTCTCGGATGCTGGAACCAGAGTCTATCTCTGCCTACCCTAGGTGGTCCCATCTGTAAAATAAACTTGCCACCACAGACCCAGTGTATTATGCTCTTTTTCAACACTTCCTGATCCATAGTTTGTCCAATGTCCCAATTGACAATGTGTAGAATGGCAGTAATTTTTTGGGGGGGTGGGGGGATAGTTCGAGACAGGGTTTCTCTGTGTAGCCTTGTTTGTCCTGGAACTCACTTTGTAGACCAGGCTGGCCTCGAACTTTTAGATATCCACCTGCTTCTACCTAAGTGCTGGGATTAAAGGCATGCACCAGCACTGCCTAGCAATTACTCCTATCGTTTTGTTTTGTTTTGTTTTTCTAAGACAAGGTTTCTCTGTGTAACAACAACCCTGACTGTCCTGGACTTACTTTGTTGACCAGGCTGGCCTTGAACCCACAGAGATCTGCCTGCCTCTGCCTTCTAAGTGCTGGGATTAAAGGCATGTGCTACATCTTAAGGGTCAGAAAACTGAAGTCTAGCATTGTAGAAACTTGCCCCTTTTTCTTTCCGGGCATTGCTGCAGCTTGTGACACAACTGGACACAGACTCAGAAAGCTTACTTGTGATATAGGGCATCATCCATGTGGGGCCCAAGGAGGGAGGGGAGAAGCCTCCAGCAACCCAGGAGGAGGGAATCAAGGGACCAAAGAAGGCTTTAGGGAACAGCCAGAGCTCAGAGGAGGGAGTTCAGAGCAAGCGGCAAGGCACAGGCCGGGGCCTGGAGGTGAACATAGGGCTGGGCTGCCCAGGTCTTGGTGGTGATCAGGAGGCTGGATCTCCTATCTGCTGGCCCAGGCAGAAGCCCCACCTTCCGTGCCTCTGTCCCACAGAGGGCCAAGGTGCAGGCCTTGCTGCCCTCCATGGTGAAGAGCCTGAAGAACGTGGATGGGAAGCTTGTGATGGAGGCCGTCCAGGACCTCAAGACCGTCTTCAAGGAGCAGGGCAAGAAGCTAAAGGACAGCTCAGTCTACGAGGAGATCCTGCAGATCCTGCTGCCTCACTTTAGTGACGTAAGGCATTGGGGAGGGGCTAGGGAAGGAAGTGGGAAGAGGAGGAGGCTCAGTCTTTACCTGGGCTTGTAATATCGAGTCCCCTCCCCGCCCCACAACCCCTCCCCACCCCATCTATTCTTCATACTGGGGCCTGGGCAGTGATGATCCAGACTAGAGGAAGGGGCCCAACTGCTTCTCCAGGAGGGAGCTCTTTTATGACCAGTTTTCCCCAGAAAGGGTAGTCTTCCTGTCACTGGTTGGCCTAATGGAACATTTTTGGCAATCCCACTGAGAAGGACACACTCCCAGTTGGCACAAGGCATCTTTAGAACAGTGGGGCCTGGCTGGGTGAATATACTGAGCATGGGCTCAGTGAGGAGGGAGTTGGCCCGTGCCAGCCCCACCAGGTGGTCTGGGCTCCTCTCTGTCTTCATGCTGAAAAGGGCCTAGAAATGAGGGAAAGGGAGACCATGGAGCCTCCTCCTGGATGAGAGCCCCCCTCCTCCCTTCCTGAGCCTCTTGTTTGTCCCAGGCAAGAGAAGCAGTGCGGGCTTCCTGCATCAACGTATATGGGAAAGTGGTCCAGAAGCTGCGGACGCCCCGCACCCAGGCCATAGAGGAGCAGCTGACCAGCACGCTGATACCTCTGCTCCTCCTCATGCAGGAGGGCAATGCCAAGGTGGGCCAGGTGAGAGTGGCACAGGGCTCTGGTCCTGAAGGGGCATCTCCTTTATAGAACCGAGCCAGGATTGCAGGCGGTTCGTGGAAAGCAGTTATATGCAGCCAGGTGTGTTTTCTAGAGGCATCTTGGACACAATTCCCCGCTCAAATAGCTAACTTCATTTGTGTCTTTTTTCCTTTAATTTTTATTTATTTATTTACAAGACTGGGGATTGACCCTTAGCTAGGCTAGGCATGCAAGGCCAGCACTCTACCACTGACTGAGTTACAGCCACAATGCTTTCATGTGCATCTTTCAAATAGGAATTGGTTTTTCAAAATCAAATTAAAAAGTGTGTGTGTGTGTGTGTGTGTGTGTTACACATGGACTTCAAGGTGAGTATACGTGTGGTGTGGTGTAATGTGGTGTATGTGTGTGTGCATGTATGTGAGTGTGAGTGTGTGTGATATCTATATGGACTCCAAGGTGAATGTGTGAGTGTGTTGTGTGAATGTGTGTAAGCATGTGTGTGTGGGGTGTGTGTGATACACATGGACTACAAGGTGTGTGTGAGTGTGTATGTGTGTGTGTATGTGAGCATGTATGTGAGTGTTTATGAGTGTGATATCTATGAACTCCAAGGTGAGTGTGTGAGTGTATTGTGTGAATGTGTGTGAGCATGTGTGTGTGTGATACACATGGACCACAAGGTGTGTGTGAGGGTGTATGTGTGTGTTTGTGTGTGTGTATGTGGCATGTGTGTGTATGTAGGGTGTGTGTATGTGTGTGTGTATGAGTACGGGCATGCATGCCACAGTGTGCACATGGAGGTCAAAGAACAGCTTGTGGAGTTGGTTTTCTCCAACTGTTACATGGGTTTGGGGGTCTGAGCTCAGGTTGCCAAACTTGAGTGGTGAGTACCTCTACCCACTGAGCCATCTCATCAGCCTCCAAATCCAGTTTCTCCCCCTGGCGGTCTGCTGTGCACACTGCTCGTATTTTCTTCCTATTGGTCCCAGAAATGTGTGAAGACCTTGTTCCGCTGTTCTTGCTTCATGAACTGGGAGTTGCCAAAAAAGGCTTACAGCCAGAAGCCCTGGGACAACAGGCTGCAGACGGTGGCCAAGATTTGCAAGTATCTGGTGAGTTTTCCCTGGACGGTTGCTGACTCTTTAAAAGGGCGATGGAGGCTGGATTCATCCTGCCCTTCTTCATTTCACACTCTGACTGGCGGGTCACATTGCTGCCTCCAAGCCATTGGCTCCTGATCATCCATCGGCATGTCTGGCTTCTCCACTCCTAGGGCCCTGCTCCTCTACGTCACTGTATACCTCCAATGGCCACCAGGCTGCTGAAACTCTAGACAGAGCTGTCTGTCTGTCTATCATCTATCATTTACCTCTATCATCTATCTATCTATCTATCTATCTATCTATCTATCTATCTATCTATCTATCTATCTACCTACCTATTATCTCTATCTATGTATGTATCTATCTATGTATGTATGTATCTATGTATGTATGTATCTATCTATCTATCCATGTATCTATCTATCTATCTATCTATCTATCTATCATCTATTTGCACTTTCTGTCCTCCCCCCCCCCCCCCCCCCCCCCCCCCCGTTTGTATCTCTGGATTGAACCCACAACCTTGCCCATGCTAGGAAAGTGCTCTACTACTGAGTTACAGCCGCAGCCTCTCTAGATTGTACCTTTTGACTAGATGGTCTCTCTTTTCTTTTCCTTTTTAAAACTTTCTGAGACATGGTCTTACTACGTATCTCAGCCTGGCCTGGAACTGACTATGTTGCCCAGGCTGGCCTTGAATTCACAGCAATCCTCTTGTCTCTGCCTCCTAAGTTCTGGGATGTGCCTCCATGCCTGTCTTTTGGGTACATTTTTTTTCTGTAATATAAACTCCCAGATAGTGTTTCTAGTGACAGTGTGTCCACAGAGTGAGGATGCTGGGGTGTTGGAAATGCTGAAGGCTCCTCACCCTGCAGATTTACAGTGGCGGCAGAATGCCTTGAGGTGCTCTGTGCTGAGGGATGGCATTTGTATAATTGATCTCATGCTTTCTCAGATCCCCCTTCTCAAGGTTCTCTCAGCGAGTAGCTAAGCAGGGAGTCAACCACGCACATGCTGTGAAGGTGCCACTGGGTCTTGCAGCATCAGGGGAGGTAGCCATCTGGTCCCACTCTCCTTTCCCTGTTGCCATGGGACATATAAGAAAGGAATCCTGATGGCATCAGCCTCTGTAGAGGGGAAGGGAGGGGAGGGAGCAGATAGCAGAAGGGTACGTGGAGCCATAATATGGTTTTAGAGAGTTCTCAGACAAACTGTACTGACTTTCCCAAACTGGCACCAGGGGTCAAGTCATTTGTTTTTGTTGTTGAGACAGGATCTTGCTATGCTGTCCAGGCAGTCCTTGAACTCTAGACAGAGCTGTCGTCTGTCTGTCTGTCTGTCTTCTCTCTCTCTCTCTCTCTCTCTCTCTCTCTCTCTCTCTCTCTCTCTCT
>OU015754.1:44167139-44177306 GCA_907169655.1 Acomys percivali | reverse complement strand
TTTTTTTTTTTTTTTTTCAAAACAGTGTTTCTCTGTGTAGCCTTGGCTGTCCTGGACTGACTTTGTAGACCAGGCTGCTCTTGAACTCACATTGATCCACCTGCCTCTGCCTCCCAAGTGCTGGGATTAAAGGAGAGCACCACCACACCTAGCCTTAAGTTGATACTTTATTTTGTCTACTGTTTTCTATTTTTGGAAATTGTGGCTGCTTGGTGCTCTCCAACCAAGTGGAAGAAGGGGGCCGAGGGCTGTATGCTTACCTCTCTGTTACTCAGTCACCACCGTGTCTCGGGGTTCCAGTCTAGATGCTATGTTTTTGTGTCTGCTTAGAATGAATCTCTAGTCTCCCGCCAGGTTTGGAGAGGACTGGGTTCCAGCAACAGTGGAGGGTAAGGCGTCTGGGAATCTGACAGCCTTTCAGTCTGCCTCTGCTCCCATTGCAGAGTCCCTTGGTACCTGCGACACACAGGCCTGGGTGCTGTGTCCTATAGTGTGGCTTGGTTGCCCAAGGATTTTCCTCTTTTTCTGTTTTCAAGCCTGTCCCTTTGCTTTTCAGCTTTCAGAATGTATTCTGTGTTCTAAGTGCAGTGTCTGTAAGTCTCAGCTCCCTGGGAGATTGAGACTGGAGGATCCAAAGTTTGAGGTCAGCCTGGACAATTTAGAGGAACCGTCTGTCAAACCTCAGTACCAGAGGGAAATTAATTCAGCTAACTTGCTTCTTCATCTTGATCTGTACACATTTTTCAAGTATTTTTGAGAATAATTTCTAGAAGAAAACCGTTGGTTCAAAGTGTATGCTAATTTATTCTCTAATTTATCTGGATACGGAAAAGAACACCAGTTTCATGTTGGCCTTAGTTTCCCAGCCACTAGTGACACTGGGCATCTTTTCACGTGCTTGCTAGCTGTTTCCGATTCTTCTGGATTGCCTGATGCTGTGACCCTTAGGACTGAGTGAGAATGACTGTTTTTCCAGAAGAATGTTCAGTTGGTATGACTTCTTGAAAATTGACCAAGAAGTGTTGTTGTCAATGCTGTGATATTTCAGAAACATTTTGATTTCAAGACTTGTTCTTTCTTTTTCTTAATGGCATCTTGTTAGGCAATTTTCGCTCTGCCCTTAGTGATGTGCTGGCTGCTAGGAAGCTAAAGCCGGGCCACATGAAAGCCATAATAAGAGGTGAGTTTCCATGAGGTGTGGGGTGGCCATGATTCTGGAGAAGCTGGCATTCTGCACCAAAAGCTGACAATGAAAGCTTGGCCCCTGAGGTGCTGGGGACGGGAGGTCACCTTAGTCTGCAGTCTTGACTTGAAGTTCCTGCTTCCTCTCCGCACACCTCAGAACGTTCTACCCTTTAAGCTGTTTGTAGGAAAATGATACTCCTCATTTTAAATTAGTAAAGAGTAGCATTAATTAAGACACAGCACATTCTGATTTTCTCCCCAATTTAGCTGACTAAAAGGCAAGCTATTCAGATGCCATGTTAAAAATAATTCAAAGATAAGTTGTGGGGGCTTTTGCCAAAAACTCTGCTGCTGGGCTGTTCCCACGTTTTTTGTGTTATGGTCTGACCTCTGTGATAACACTGCATTTATTACTCACCTTTTCTCTGGGCTTGGGGCGCTTTGCAGATGTTAATTTATTCATCATGTATTGAACCTCCCTACATTGCTGTGTGCTAGTTTAAATGCCTCTTTTAATGTGTATGGGGGCAGGGAAGTAGCTCCTTGTCCCTCACCCGCAGGACAGGAGGCCCTGAGTAAGGACTGGATGGTAGAGTACAGTCCTGAGGGATTGATTCATTGTCAGCCTTACTGTACAGTAAGGGCAGCAGGGCATCTGCTCTTAGTGTCAGTTTGCTTACTTCTGGATGACGATGTTAGAATCTTTTTGAAAAAGTACGTATTTATTTTGTATGTGGAACATGCATGTGAGCAGATACACATATGCCATGATCTGTGTCTGGAGGTCAGGGGACAGCCTTTAGGGGCAGTGTTCATCCTCTGGCAGGAAGTGTTCATCCTCGGGCAGGGAGTGGATTTAGGTCATCGGGCTTGGCAGCAAGGGCCTTTACCTCCTGAATCATGTAGAGACTTTGACAGTCAAGCCTATATAGTGAAGTTCTGATGTTTTAAATTTCTATGAAAAGCCTAAAAGAGGCTGACTAGAGAAAAATGAACACGATCGCACCAAATCATTTTTTCAAGGTTTGTAGCTTAATGGTTGGGTACTTCCTTAGCATGCACAGGGTGACTCAGATTTCATCCCAGAATGCAAGCACACCTCCAAACCAGTCAGGCAAAAAACAAAAGGGGCGGGGGAGCTTCAACAGATGGCTATATAAAAAAGAATGCTTGGAGGAGACCCAGTGTTTGGCTTTGGTGTTGATTGATGGCTGAGGGAATTTTGCTTTATAGTAAATATCATCTGAGGGCTGGAGGGATGGCTCAGCAGTTAAGGGAACATTCTGCTCTTGCAGAGGACGCGAGCTCAGCTCCCAGGGGCTCTCAACTGCCTAACCCTCCAGCTCCAGGGCTAGCCAACATTCAGGCAGGCACTTTTGTGCACGCATACATACATATATGCGTGCACGCATGCACACACATTATTAAAAATTAAAAAATAAACACACATCATTTGAGATAAGCTTTATTCTCCCATTTGCAGATGAGGAACGTGAAGCTCAGACATGGCCTTTGTCCAGGGTCCAACAGGTGAATGATAGCCATTTTGTAGCCCGGCTCTGTCTGACTCCAGAGCCTGTGTTCATGATGAGCTGTTGCATTTTAGGGCCCTTTATGCCAGGAAGACTAAGATGTTCTGAACTAAACAGGATGAGAGTGACTGCTCATCTACAAGACACAGACCGTTTCCTTGTCTAGGAACAGAACCACAAAGAGCCATGTCCCATCCCCCTCCTGGGGCTGGCTGGTGACTGGTGGGGAAGGGAGGCTTGTTCACGGTGGAGCTTTCTGCACATGCTGTTCCTAGATCCTCAGGACTCTGGTTTCTGCAGGTGCCCTGTGCCATCTTGAACTGAAACACTTTGCTGAGGCTGTGAGCTGGTGTGACGAGGGGCTACAAATTGATGCCAAAGAGAAGAAACTTCTAGAAATGAGGGCAAAAGCGGACAAGCTGAAGGTTGGTAACTGTCCACAGACAGTTTGCATCTGCTAGGTTGTGTCTCAAGCCGTTGTGGGAAGGCACGGTGTGCATGCATGCTGGCAGTCTGTAGTAGTGGTAGCTGGCTTTGTCCTGCCAAGAGCCGAGTGTAAATGGCGACTCCCACAGGCAGTCTGCTGAGAGCTGGTGGCTGAGCCAGTCTCTTAGTGACTGAGTGGACGTTTACTGAGCGGCTCAATGACCTTGAGGGAGAAGAATATTCCAGACAATAGCCCTAGAGAGGTACTCAGCAGATCTGTGTTTGTAGTCTACTTTTGCCACTGCTGAAATGCCTTGGACAAATTCCCGACATTTCTTGGTCCCAGCTTTGAAAGTGAAGAGTCCACTGTACGAATGTTTTTATGACAATGAAGTGAGCTAAGCAGGTTTTCACATTATCAAGAGCCCAAGACATTTGCCCTCTTCCCTTGGTAGCAGATGTTGGCAGATTTCTATCACCCATGAGCCTGAGGGCGAAAGCAGGAGCTGGCGGAGGACGGACCAGGGGTGGGTGTGGGTGGGGGGAACATGTGAAGTCTGTTTCGGCCAGACCAGGTAGAATGGTGGTATTTAAACAACTTGGGGTCCCTGTGTAGTACATGTCTGCTCCGCTGGGGTCCCTGAGTGGAGATGTCCTTTTCCTTTATTGGTTCACTTGTCTCCTCATCTGCCTGAGCCACCTTGGGGGCGGAGTCAGCCGCCTGCACCCCTTGCACTCAGTCCACACCACCAGGGTGACACACTGGTTGGTGTACGTGGCTCTTCACTTGACAGCACCCTCAGGAATATGAGTTCCTTGGGTATGAGAAGGAAGGTTTTGGGTTCTGCTGACACTGGGCCTGACTCCTTGGGGCATGCTTTGCGCATGCTTACTGAGCCAGCATCTGGCAATCCCTGAGCAGGAACATGCTGTGTAGAAACTGGAAATAGTCCTCCAAGCTGGGGTAAGGGTGAGAAAGAGTTGCCTGGAGCTGTTAGCATCTGAATTTTATTTTCAGAGGATGGAAGAGAGGGATCTGAGGAAAGCAAAGCTGAAGGAAAAGAAGGAACAAAGTCAGAATGAGGCTCTGCTCCAGGCCGTCAAGGTGAGTGAACCTAGCAGGACCTTTCTCGGGTGCTTTGCCCTCACGGCTGTGCTTACCCAGGCTGTGGGGTCAGAGCACCACGCTTTCACTTAACTCTGTCCCTGCCTGTGCCGGTCTCGGCAGCATACTGGGTGTGTGCTCTGACCTCTCTGATTCTATCTCCACAGCAGCCATCTGGGGAAGGCCTCCTTGTTCCTGCTTTACAAAGCTTAGATTGAAAACTGCAAGCAGCTCACGGTGTCAGTGCCGGGGCCCTGTTCATTGCTTTAACTCACAGTACAGCTAGTTTCATCTGTGTTATTTAAGTTAGGCACCCATTTCACTTATTAACTTTGAGAACTTAACACTGCTAAAGTAGACCTCACTTGTCTCCCCTAACAGGCAATCTGTTAACGCATAATAAATTAAATATGGGGCCGGAGACATGGCTTAGTGGTTAAGAGCACTGGCTGCTCTTCCAGAGAACCTGGGTTAATACCCAGCACCCACATAGCAGCTCACAACTATCTGTAATTCCAGTTCCAGGGGATCTAGCACTCTCACATGAACATACACGCAGGCAAAACTCCACAGAAATATAAGTCTTTTAAAAAACACCAGGAGGACTGGTAGATGGATGTGGTGGCACATGTCTGCAGTTTCAGCACTTGAGACGCAGAAGCAGGAAGATGGTGAATTTGAAGCCAATTTCAAATAATAGTGAAACTCTTGTTTCAAAAACACAACAAACAAAAAATCCAACCCAACAAACAGAATAGAACATATACTCCAGGATTTTAATCTGATGTTCATTAAGAGAGGATTTGGCCATTTTCTTGAATAAGATACCCAGATATTTTCATACAGACTTTTTTTTTTCCCCTGAATGTTTTGTGTATATGCACCACATGCATGTAATGCCCACAGAGGCTGGGGCCAGGGTATTAGGAATTGAACCTGGGTCCTCTGGAAGAGCAGCCAGTCCACTTAACCACTGGCCCATCTCTCTAGCCCCACATACAGATGTTTTAGAAAATGTGTTTGCTTCCTTTAGTTAAGCCCTGTGCCTTGGACTATAGTACACACTACAATCGTTCTGAATAGTACATAATGCTGCTTTAGTGAGGGTCTCTCTTGCTGTAATGAAACACCATGGCCAAAAGCAAGTTGGGGAGGAAAGGGTTTATTTGGCTTACACTTCCATGTAACTACTGTTCATCATCCAAGGAACTCAGGACAGGAACTCAAGCAGGGCAGGAACCTGGAGGCAGGAGCTGGTGCAGAGGCCATGGAGGGTGCTGCTTACTGGCTTGCTCCTCATGGCTTGCTCAGCCTGCTTTCTTACAGAACCAAGGACCATCAGCCCAGGGATGGCACCACCTAGAAAGGGCTGGGCCCTCCCCCGTCAGTCGCTAATTAAGAAAATGCCTTACAGCTGGATCTTACGGAAGCATTTTCTCAATTGAGATTCCCGCCTTTGAGATAACCCTGGCTTGTGTCAAGTTGACATAAAACTAGGCAGCACAAATGCAGTGTTTTCCTGTGGTTTAAGGCATCGGCCATAGATAGCTGACATTGTGTCAGCTCTCCTTGTTTGTGTATGGCTGCCCATAGTCAGTAGTAGAAGGGACTAATGTCAGCAGGTTGCTTGGCCTGCAGCACCTGGGAGCAGGTGATAGGAGAGTCACTTTGGGTTACATGGACTGTCTCAAAAAGAGAAGAAAAGCTTTGCTAACTCCTCCTTCAGGGGATGTCGTCAAAACCAGTTTGGTCTCCCTGAATGTGCTAACCTTAGAAACCTTGGCACACAGAAGAGGTGTTCCCACTGGAGACCCTTGGTGGGTCTTCACATTTACACTCCTGTACCTGACTCATACCTGCCCCGTTCTGTGCCTTTGTACGAGCTAGCCCTTGGGGTGAGCTGCCCCATGCATTCTCTGCCTCCCAAAGCCACTGTTCAAGGCCAGCACTTCTCAGACACCACAGCTACTGTCTGCTGGTCCTTGGCTCCACCTCCTCCCTTCTGCTGTATTTGTCCCATAGCCGCTCCTGAGGGCGGAGAGGTCCAGCTCCTCTTTTGATGCAGGGCCAAGCGCACAACTGATGCTCAGTAAAGTAAGTTAAACAACTAGCGCCTACTGTGTGCCAGCCGCCGGGGTAGTTAAGATGATCGTGTGTGGAGCGGGCCCTCAGGAAGCTCATATGGTTGGGGCTTATTTCAGTCACAAGTGTGCATCTTCCTAGGAGATAAGGTTTGTGAGAGTGAGTGTTTCTGTCTCAATCCAGGCTAGGAACATCAGGCTCGTCTCTGAAGTGGTCAGTGAGGATGGAGAGTCAGCCTCAAACGGTCCAGCTGAGATCCTCCTGAACGGGCTCAGCTCTGAGAATCCTTGCGGAGCCAGGCTAAGTTTAGATGACCAGGGCAGGCTGAGCTGGCCTGTGCTGTTCCTGTACCCGGAGTATGCGCAGTCTGACTTCATCTCTGCTTTTCACGAGGACTCCAGGTATGTGTTTGCCCCGACAGCCCTCCACTGCTGCTGTGGTGGTCCTGCTCTCTCTTCAGGAGAGACAAGTGGGCTTTTGGCTGAGTAGGAAAGAGAGTAATTTAGAGGTGGTCCCCTAGCATGCTGACAGGCTTCTCTATCGTTGGTCTGTTCACTAGCTGGCAACACAGGTCTTGCCTCATCACTGTCTGGGTGATTCATCTTAGGTAGTCCATGCATATGTGTTTATTAAAAATATATAGATTGTACCATTTAACTTGTGATTTCAAAGGGTCAATGCTTAGAAAGACTATGTCTTAGACAGGTGATACACCTGTTGCAAAGTGGGTTAAGCCTGAATGTCATAGTCTGTCTCTGAGTTGGCGCTCAGGGGCTGATATGGGAATGTGGATGGAACACTGATACCCAGAAGTGCATCTGCCTCCGTAGGTTTATTGACCATCTGATGGCCATGTTTAGCGAAGCACCCTCCTGGGACTCAGAGCAAAAGTACCACCCAGATAATTTGGAGGTAAGAAAAGTTTATTTCATTCCTGTAATGGATATTGGGAGGGCATATACAGAAACTGAGTGTTTTAGAAAATTGTGTGGGGGGATTTGCCAGAGCACATGTGGCGGCTACTGGAGAACTTCTGGGCATTGGTCTTCTCCTCTGGAGGTTCTGGGGATTGAACTCGGGCCATCAGGCTTGTCCAGCAAGAGCTTTTACATGCTAAACCATCTCACTGACCCTTGATTACATGTTTTTGGTTTTTTGTTTTGTTTTTTGGTAAAAGATACATAATATGTCATTTACCATTTTACCATTTTTGGCCTGCAGTTGAGTGACGTCATCAAGCTTGTTCTCGCTGTTGTATGCCCGTTACCACTCCCCTTCTCCATAGCTCCATGCCCAAACTGAAACTCCGCACTCATCAAACAGAAACGTCCTCCACCCTGCCCTTGGCTCTTCTGCTTCCTGTCTCTATGAATGTGACCACTCTCGGACTGCATCCAAACAAATTATACAGTGCCAGGCTTATTTCACTTAGCACAGTGTCAAGGTTCAGCCATGGTCTAGAGTGATTCATGTTGAAGCATATGAGACTTCCTTTGTAAGACTGGATAATATGCCATTGTTAGGCGTTTTGAAATAGGACATAACCAGAGTTTACTAATGACTTGTTTCCTGAATACTTGAGAGTGAGACACAGTTCATTTTCAGCAACCTTGAATTACTTTCATACATATTTCTAAAGGCAAGACATTCTTCATAATCTCAAAAAAGCCGACAAGGCCGGGAAACTAGCACTGATTGATAACTTCAGCTGTATCCTCGGGCTCCACTCAGGTCCAACAGACTGTCCCAGGAAGATTCCTTTTGTTCCAGGAGCACATAGCTTGTTGATTATGTCCATTACTGTCCCCACCCTGACTTCTGCAGAGATACTGTGTTGCCTGTGACCGGATTTGGATTTTGTATGTTTGGCTGGGCTGTCACTCTGACCTATCAGGTGGGCTCTATCTCCCACACAGGCCATCCTAGCTGGGCTCAGTGGCACTGGCCTACAATCCCAGTCACTTAGGAAGCTGAAGCAGGAACCTAACCTAGACTAACAAGCAGTCCAAGGCTAGCCTGGATAACTTACTGATTTAACTTTTTTTTTTTTTTTAAATTAAAAATAGTGCTATAGCTCAGTGGTTGAGCACTTGCCTAGCATGTGTGAATCCTGGGCTCTGTCCTTGGTGCTGCAAATAGCAACAGAAAACAACACTGGGGCATTCTCTGCCATAACTGGTGGTCATCCTTCAGCTATTGGAAGTCTGATAATCTCTCATCATTTGTTCTTCCCCACACACGTGCATATTGTTTTCACTCCTCTTGGGCTCCAGCTTGCTGCCCTAGGGCATCTGGCTCCCAAGAAGCCCTTCTCTTCCTGCTCAGGCTGGCTGGCTCCTGGCGTGAGTGCCCCCTCTCCTGGTTGAGCGTCCATGTGCCTCCTGTGAGATGTGCTCACCCTGCTTGTGCTTTGGTGCCGTGCGCATACACCCTTCCCACCTGCTCTGGCTTTTCCTTTGCTTTGGGTCACTGTGGCTTTCTCTCCCTGCCCCTATGGCCCTTGGACTAAATTGAAGGCTGCACAGGCCTGGGCTTGAGCTTTGGTGCCTCTTTACTGCCTGAGTGACATGAGGAGATAGCCCCCTTCCCTGACCTTGGAGAGCACAGCTGGTTGTAAGCCTTCTGGGTAGTAGGGTCGGGGCTGACCTGAGCATCTTAGCCTGCAGCCATGTGGAGGAGGCAGGCATTCTGTAAATAGTAGTTGCTACCCCAGCTTCTCCTCAGAAGGGCTGCAGCATGCATAGGACTGCCTAAGCCTGGGTTTGTCTCTGATTCTCCTCCTGGTTATTCTTGCAGATCTACTTTGGAGATGATGACAGGGCAGAACTATACCAGGTGTCCCCCTGGAGCACCCTGCTGCAGGTGCTGCAGCACCCCAGGTGAGCACCATCATGGGATGATGTGAAAATGCGCAGGCCCCTTCCCAGAGTCTGTCAGATCCCCTGCTCACTGACACAGCCATTGCAGCCATGGGGACCGAACCAGCCTGCCCCATTAGGCCAAGTACTGGCCAAGGAGGCTAAAGAACAGCAACAGCTCAGGCCAGGGAAGTGAGTGGCCTGGGCTCAGAATGGAAGAGCGGCTTGGCTTTTGTAGCTGAAGGCAACTGGGGTAGCTTCTGTTTTCTGACTGCACTTGTCTCCTGACACTGTTACATGGAAAGGGCATTGCAGACACTCTGGATCCCTAAACCATGTGACCCTGAGCACATTCTACCTCTTTGGGGCTCCCGTCGCCTACAGAATGGGTAGTGTTTCTAGGGCACTTTCCAGTCAGGATGCAGGCAGAAGTCAGGGTGCCCTTGTAGGTGTTGCAGCCTGCCAAGGGAGGATGTCTTGTTATCATCAGTGGCAGCCAGCAGGGCTCCACAGCAGCCTCTCAGCACTTCTGTAGGTGCCCTGAGGGAGTCAGCTAGTTCACTCGTGGAATTAACAAGGTCACTATTATTCTCCAGCTTGGAGCAAAGTAAAGAAGAGTAAGGCACAAGGTTTTTGCATTTAGAGTAAAAGTAAAAGTTGTGTTGGGGAAAGGAGTTGCTGGGTGTGGTGAACAGGGAGGCTGGCGAGCTGAGTTGGCACCACTCATGAGGCAGAGGCTTGACTGTCCTGCTAAGGAACATGAGTTTGTCTAGGGTGTTGAATGGAGCCACAGAAGCAAGTTCAAGGAAGGATGTGCAGATCTGAATTGTCCTCTTGGGTGGTGAGGCCCATGATGGGAGAGGCTGGCTAGGAGGGAGGCTGGCTAGGAGGGAGGCTCCGGATGGATGGGAGAGGCTGGCTAGGAGGGAGGTTCCGGGCGATGGGAGAGGCTGGCCAGGAGGGAGGCTCCGGGCGATGG
>OU015754.1:44134898-44162126 GCA_907169655.1 Acomys percivali | reverse complement strand
TTTGTTTGTTTCAGGTGAAGGTCCCAGACTTGCTATGTAGCAAAGACTGACCTCGAACTTCTGACCCTTCTGCTCCCATATGCCGGGACTGCAGACATTACACCACCATGCCTTGCTTCTGTGGTGCTGAGGATCAACAGCAGGACTCCATGCCAGACAGCAAGTGCTCTAACAACTGAGCTATGCCTCAGCCCGGAAGTGCATGAGTTCTAACTTCTCACAAGGCCAATTAGATAGGCATAGATTTAGTTTTGCTTATCGAAACCACTTTTCTGAGTCAGAAATCAAGCAATGTAGTAAGAAAGGCACAGTGTGTGGTCCTTGGTAGCCATCAGGTTCCTTAAGCTGCAGGTTCCTCATCTGTAAAAATCTAACAGCACTGACCTTGCACAGTAATGTTAAGGTCTGGAAACAGCATGTGAAGGGGCCACACAGCTGTGGCACGAGGCAGGCCCTCTAGACTGAACCAGACCATTCCAGGCAGAGGGCTGCCAGCAGCCTGATGCCCCACTGATATCGCTCTAAGAAATAACCAACTACAGCATAGGCTGGGGCAAATGATCTTACTCCAGCAGCTCCTGATTCTGGCTACAACCAGAATCTTCCAGAGGCCTTAACCTGAGTGGTCCTAGGCCATCGCCCCACTGGAAGGGACCTAGGGATCCCAATGTGCAGTGAACTAAGAGATTTAGCCAGGGAACTTGGTGATTTACTTCTCATGTCGCTGTGACCACAGTGCCCCAAAGAAACAACCTAATGAGGCAGTATTTGGATTTCAGAGGGCTCAGTTCACAGACACAGGCACCCATGAGCTTGGGCATACCTGCATGGTTGCAGGAACACGTGGCTGGAGGTGGCTGTTCACCCGATGGCTGACAGGAAGCACTAAGGGGAATGTAGGTCTCGGCCCACTTTCTCCATTTCCTCTTTACTCTGTCCAGCTGCGGCTACTCTACAGTAACCCACCCTCAAGCACACAGTTTCCGGTGCATCTAACCTGCCAAGCCCTGATGGCTCCCAGGATCTGCTTTGGAGCCGAGGCCTTCCTGTGATTTACCTTCATTGGCAAGTTGGCTGGACTTAGGATCACCTAGGAGATTTATGAGGCTCAACCCTGGATGTGTCTGTGAAAGCCTCTCCAGAGTGCTAACAAAAGTGGGGAGGACCCACCTTAAGTATGGTACTGTTCTATGGACTAGGCGGCTGCACACGTGGAGCTCACATCTGGATGCTGGAGCAACGACTGCAGCTGGCACTGCTGTGGAATCCAGCCCCTGCTCCCAGTTTCCCACAGGGTCTAGTCAGTCACTCCTGTTGCAGCCCACGAATTCAACCCTGAAGCCAGGACAAGGTCTCTGGGTGGCTGGGGACTGCTGTTTCTGAAGCATGGAAGAAACCATTTAAAGCGTATTTCCCAGTCCCTGCTGTTCCCAGTGAGTGCAGAGGGGGCCGCAAGCTATTGGGTGCACTCTTAAAGTGGGAGATGCTATTTTTACTTCAAACTAACACTCAGAAAAGCTCATCCCAAAGGCCTGCCTTTATTCAATCAACAGAACATGATCTCAGTGCGCAAGGGGCAAGTCTCTGGAGGGAGCTTCGGGCCATTGGCAGTTATGACGCTTTGGGGAGGCTTAGAGGAATGAGGAGCCAGACCCACGTATCTAATGGAGAAACTCGGTGAGAGCTCGCAGGACCTTACAGCCCTAACTCCATCTCCAGGTCCAGACGGGAGTCCCAGGCCCCAGCAGGGGAGGGGGTGTGCCAAGTCACCAGTGTGTTGGCAGCAACCAGGTTCCTGACTCTCTGGAGCTCAGTGGAGAAGGGCTGGTAACCAGCTCTCTAGAGAGTGAGTGAAGCGCGAGGCATGTAGTCAGGCCGTGGGAAGCATGGCCTCCCAGCTTTCAACCATTCCTGTCTTATGCCCAGAAACTCAGCTCAAGGGACAGTGGCCTAGGCCTCTTTCTCACCTTTCTGTCTCCTAACAGAAATGTCTACACGTTAAAGGGAACGGCATCTAATACTATGAGAAGCCCAGAGGAGGATCAAGTTAAGACAGAATACAATCCATCACAGAATACAATCCAAGAGTACGTGCGTGAGTTCCCTAACACGGTCTCATCTTCCATGAGCAGCCATTTCTAGAGAGACTACCCAAGAGAGAAATGGAGGGAACAACCGTGTTACAGTAGATGCCAGGCCTGGGGACGCGTGTGGTTGGGCCCTCAGACAACACGCACAGCAGCCAGTAGTTCCAGGACTCCCTCTTTGGTGAGGAAGACCACCTCCCCAGTGTTCTGGCACCAAACCTCAAAGTGTGCAGGGTCCTCCAGGGCCCTCCTGCCGGCAATGATCACAAAGGGGTAGCCTAGCTTGTTGGCGTCTTTCAGTCTGTTTCCGATGGTCAGGTGGGTCCTGTCGTCCAGCAGGACCTCCCCTCGGAGCTGAGCCACTGCCCCTGTGATGTCATCGTATAAGTGTTCCGCCATCACCGTGGCTGCTGCCTCCTTACTGCCCTTCTTCGGGGAGATGAGGCAGACTTGGTAAGGAGCCAGGAGGCTGGGCCAGCGGATGCAGTCTTCTGTAGAAAGAGCTTCAATGGCAGCAGCCAGGATCCGAGTGACTCCCAGGCCATAGCACCCCATTTCGGCCAGTGAAGACTCCCCGTGGGCATTGGTGAACTGAGCATTGAAAATGGAGGAGTATTTAGTACCAAGGTAGAACGTGTGCCCCACCTCAATGCCTTTGGTTTCTGTCAGTGGACCCTGGCAATCAGGGCAGAGTTTTTGTGACAAGTCTAGTAGTTCTGTGTTGGCTGTGAAGTGGCAGCTGGGGCAGACGACAAGCCGGTCCTCTCCGATGTCCACCGGTAGCTGGAATTCGTGGGACAGTGTGCCCCCGATGCTGCCCACATCTGCCCTGGCCTTCATCCATCGCAACCCCAGCCTGTCAAACAGCCTACAGTAGGCATCACACACCAGCCCATAGGTCTCCTGAGCCGCCTCAGAGGAGGGGTCAAAGGTGTACATGTCCTTCATATAAAACTCCCGGCCACGGAGAAGACCGAAACGGGGCCTAGGCTCATCCCGGAACTTCCTCGTAACCTGGTACAGCCGTAAGGGAAGCTGCTTGTAGGACAGTGTCTTCTGGGAGGCGACCAGGGCTGTCACTGCTTCCTCATGAGTCGGTCCCAAGCAGTACTCTTTGCCATGCCTGTCCCTCAGTCTCAGCAGCTCCTTGCCCATCAGGTCCCAGCGGCTGGTGGCTCGCCACAGCTCAGCTGGGCTCAGGGTGGGCATGTTGATCTTCTGCCCCCCGATGGCCTGCATCTCCTGGTCTATCACCCGCACAAGCTTCTCCATGGCGCGGACTGTGTACGGCATGAGGTGGTAACAGCCGGGGCTTGCTGGGAGGATCAGGCCCACTTGCAGCATCAGCCGCTGACTCTT
This sequence comes from Acomys percivali, assembly GCA_907169655.1. Taxonomy (NCBI): domain Eukaryota; kingdom Metazoa; phylum Chordata; class Mammalia; order Rodentia; family Muridae; genus Acomys; species Acomys percivali. Next base: position 44,158,680 of record OU015754.1, on the reverse strand, counting down.
ACAGGTCAAGTCGCTAGCTTTGCCCTCTAGAGAAAGCACCTGGTCTTCCCGAAGGTTCTGCAGCTGGAACATGCGGGACAACACCAAGCGCTGCCCTCTCTCTGCCGCACAGTGGTGACACCTGTGGATAACGTACCTGAAGTGCTGGCGGCTGCAGGCAGCTAAGGCAGACAGTGTTCTGCATCCTGTCAGCAGCCCTTCCATGACACCCTGGGACCTGGAGAGAAATGAGTCATGTGGAGATGACAGTTAACTGGGCTACAGGATGTGGCTCCTTCCATGTATAATAGCCCAACAGATCACAGCACCACGTCTCTTAAAAAAAAAATCCATCTGGGTACCGTGGCACATGCCTGTAATCCCAGTACTTGGGAGGCAGAGAAAGGCAGATCTCTGTGAGTTTGAGGCTAGCCAGGTACATAGTGAGTTCTAGGACCTCTTCTCAAAACACACACACACACACACACACACACACACACACACACACACACACAGAATCCACATTCTTCTATGAAGATTTTAAGAGTCTGCTGTGTGCATGCACAGCCTCTAGATAAGGCCACTGGCCACTTCCTGCAGCCTTGCGCATTTGCCTCTACTCCTGTGTGCTAAAGTGTCATTGTGAAATGGAATTACCACCAGATTTGCTCGGTACGTTTACTGTGGGCATTTTTTAAAAGTAGCGAAGAGTCTTACAACAGTTTTTGGCACAACTATGTGCTTGGTAGATGTTATTGTTACTATTTTAGGACACTGGGGAAAGACCCTGAAACAAATCAATTGTAATCTCACAGCCAACAGCTGAGGACAGGCTTTTTGTTTGTTTGTTTTGCATGCATTGTGGCACACGCTGTAATCCCGGCACTTGGGAGCCAGAGATAGGAGGATTACAAGTTCAAGGCCAGATAGGTTTGCACATTGGAGTTCCAGGCCATCCAAGGAAATGAAACTCTGCCTTAAACAAAAAAGTCAGTATTGTTTTAACTGCCCTTCTCACAGCACATTCCTGGTCAGTCTGCATCTTCACTGTGCAAACTGTCTATTAACTTCAGACTTACATACTCCACTGTCTTTGGAGAACACAGTACAGAGCTATTTGAAACTTGGTGAACCATTATCTCTGCAGACAATGGTGGCCCTGCAGATCTGAGTATCACCCTGCAAGGCAGCAGCAGAACCTTCCAGCTAAAGGAGAAACCCATCTTCATCTACTGTGCCCCTCATTACTGTAGCATTCTTCAGTCCTCTGGCCCTGTCTATCCCCCTAGTCCCCACCTCAGCAGCCTGCACCTCAGTCCAGGACACCATTATCTTTGGCTAAGCCCCTTAAAACAACCAGGTTGCTTGCTTTCCACTTCCAACTTTTCAAACCACTAGCGTCAGCAGTGGCAGTCTCCTGCTGCCTTGGGAGTGTGCCGCAGATCCCACCTGTGAGATGCCCTCCCCGTTCCCCGTTCCAGGTACACACTACATGACTCAACACACGATCCAATCAGGAAAGCTGTACTCAAAGCCCTTACAAAGTGCCCAGTACCATAAAGGTTTTTGGCTATTATGATGCCCATTCCTAGGCTCTGATATGAGTAAGTCAATTTGTGCAAGGTGAGAGCAAAGAGCACAGGAACGTTCTGGAATGCAGAATTCGCCTCCAAATCCCACCTAATTTCCACCACCGACAGCGCTGCATAAAACTGCAATGGAACCTCCCACTCTGCTCTAAACGGTCTTGGCTTTCACTCCTCTTCAAAACATGAAGGCGGGTGAACCACCAGGTCATCCCCGGGGAAATTCCAAAATGAGGCCCTTCTTGGAACTCGGTGCGGGATTAGCAGGGCGGAAATGTTACCCTCAAATACAGCGGGGGGACTAGAGGGGGTGGGCTGCGACCACGGACACGGCTTATCCACCGCCTGTAGTTGTGACAGACAAGGTGCACGCGAGAAAGGTGCACGCGAGATAGCGGACACCAGATCCTGGGTGCGCGCGCCCAGAAACTGTCCCTAGATTCGCTGGGCCCTCCCAGACCGCCCCTCATTTGCAGCGGTCACCCACGCTCACCAGCAGCCGCCCGCTCGTCCGCCACGCCAAACCAGTGCGCCTGCTCCTGCTCGGCCTAAGCTCCGCCTTTCATGTTTCTCGCCAATCGGAAAGCTGCCGGGTGCTCTGGCTCCACCCCTCAGAAGGAGTGGCGAGAGGTTTTCCGGAAACTGAGCGAAAGGGCTTCGCTCTCCAGTCCAGACCATAGATTGGCCTGGGTAGCCACGCGTAGATCACAGTTCCGGAAGTGCCCTCTAGGAATTAGGAAGGTGTAACTCTATGATCAAATCCTACTTTTAAGGATCTGAGTCTGTTTTTACCGCTCATTGCCAGGCCCTGTCTTATTCTTAGAGGACAACTGGTGCACTGCCAAGTAGCTTTGACTTTGACAACACATAGGAAGCTATGTTTCAAATCTACCCTAGGATTAAACAAGCTTCAATTTAAATGCGTTTAGGATTGTAAAATAGTTGGGAAAAGTCACCTATATTACAATGCCCAAGGAAGTTAAAAAAAAAATTTTTTTTTTTAAATGAAACAGATGGGGCTTAATAAAGACATTTTAATATAGGCTAAAGCACCATGGCTTAAAAAAGAGGAGCTCAGAAGCTGGAGAGCATGGCCATGAGCCACTCAAAGAGGCGTCTCAATGAGATGCAAATTGAAAGTTTACTGTGCTGGTTAGGAACTGTTGCTAGCCTTTAATGGCAGCACTCAGGAGGCAGAGGCAGGTGGATTGCTGTGAGTTCGAGGCCAGCCTGGTCTACAAAGAGAGTCCAGGTCAGCCAAGGCTACAGAGGAAACCCTGTCTCAAAAAACAAACAAAACAAAACAAAAACAAAGAACCATTGCTGCTCTTCAGAGGACCAGAGTTTGGCCCCCAGCACTCACTTTGGGTAGCTCACAATCACTGTAACTCTAGCTCCAGAGAAATCCATAGCCACCTTCTGGGCCCTGAGGCTACCCACGTCCACACGTACACACTTACACATATAAATAAAAATGAGTCTTTTCTCCATTCACAATATGTGTATATTTTATGTGTGTTGTGTGGCATGAGCTCTTGTTCGCATGTGCATAGGTACACATGTACATGCGTGAACTAGTGTGCTGAGGCCCAAGGCTGACAGATGTGCCTTTCAATCGTCTCCACCTTACAAACTGAAGCTTTGAGAATCTGCACTCTCCTTTTCTTGTTTCCATGGCACACACGTTAGCGCAGCACTCACAAAGTACTTTCTGAATAATTACATCGTACAAGCCAATGCTGAAACTGTGAGGAAGGACAGAAGGAGGAAAACATTCATTTTAGAAGAGTCGGCCTGCAAGCCAATGCAGTGAAACTTCACCAAGTATCTCGTTTGCTTTCTGTTGCCATGATAAAGACCGCCACCTGCCTGGCGTGGTGGCACTCGGGGAGACAGAGACAGGTGGATCGCTGTGAGTTCAAGGCCAGCCTGGTCTACAAAGTGAGTCCAGGACAGCCAGGGTGACACAGAGAAACCCTGTCTTGAAAAACCAAAAAAGAAAAACAAAACAAAACAAACAAATGCAACTTGGGTAGGAAAGAGTTTTAGCTTACAGGTTACAGTCTCTCTTTGGGGTGAGGGTGGGAGGTGGGGAGTCAGGGCCAGGAACTCAGGACAGGGACCTGGAAGCAGGAACTGACGCAAACAGCATGGAGGACTACTGCTTCTTCCTCATGGCTTGCTCGGCCTGCCTTCTCATAGGACCCTAGAGTACTGGTGCAGCGGCGGCACCGCCCACAACGGGCTGGGCCCTCCCATGTCAATCATTAATCAAACCGCTGCACTATAGATTTGCCTACAGACCAACCCGATGGGGCATTTTTCTTTTTTTAAGTTAAGGTTCCTCTTCCCAGATGACTCTGTGTCGAGTTGACAGAAAAGTGAGCAGCACAGCAGGGAAACAGGGCAGCAAAGAACTCAGAAACCAAGGGGAGAAAAAGAAAACCAGGATTTTGATAAAATTATTACTATTATTATTTTTGGTTTTTCAAGACAGGGTTTCTCTGTGTAGCCTTGGTTGTCTGAGAACAGGCTGGCCTTGAACTCACAGCAATCAGCCTGCCTCTGTCTCCCGAGTGCTGGAATTAAAGGCATGCGCCACCACGCCCAGCCAATAAAATTAATTTTTGAAATCAAAAGTTAATACAAAAATCCATAGAAAGAAAAATTGAGTTGTCAGTCAGAGGGTATTAAATGATCTAGAGACAAGTTAACTTAAAAAAAAAAAAATGGAGTCGTAGGCACGCTGGTCCATGGACGTCCATGGAAAGCCTCACCCAGAAGGCAGAGTTTTAGCAAAGGCCTGAAGAAGGGGGTCGGCAGAGCCTTGTAGCTCTCTGGGGAGGATGCTGTATGACATGGAACAGCATAAAATGTCCAGAGTGGAAGCTGTGTTGCAGTTATTCCAGTCAACAACAACTACACTTTACAGGCTGCCTCAAGTGTGCTGCACCCATGGCAAGACACTGACCACTCTGACAGTGACCCAAACAGCCCTCAGTTCCCCATTGGCTTTGTGCACAATGCCTAGGATCAGCAACACAGCTGGCTGGAGCTCAGCAAAGCCCTGAAGGAACTCAGGGAAGGAGGAACATTACTGAGGAAATTTCTTTTAGTTTACCTGTGAGATGAATAGGTCTGCCAGGTGGTGGGTCTGCATTTATTTCTCACAGCCCCTGATGTGACCAGAATTATTAAGCACCAGAACCCAGGCCCTGACAACCCCAGTAAGCTAGACTCTGCCGCCTGGCCTCAACAAACTGAGACTAGGACTCAGACAAACGCCCTTGTAGGCAGACAGAGAGAGGGGTCATGGCTAGGTAATAAAGGTGGTGAATTTCCAAGATGGCAGCTTTGTCCTTGCCCTCTTGACTTGAGACAAAAGCCTGATAGCTTAAAACAAAACAAAAAGTCCAGGCCCCACGCAGATGGACTGACTCAGCAAATTCAAGGCCCACGCAGGACATGTCACACAACAGCTCTGGTCCAATCAACCTTTCTTGCTTTCTTTAAACTGACCTACCTGAAGTCAGAGGAGAAAAACTTCAGAGGCTTTAAAAGCTCAACTATAGAGGAGAGCTTGGATTTTTGGCGTCCTGAGTTCCCCTTCTGCCTTGCAGAGGGTCTTTTTCTCTGTGTGGCTGCTGCAAGTGTGTGCTTCCTCACTCTCCAACTTCTGATTCTGTTTGCTGAGCAATGCTTGGGGTTTCTTGGCTGCCACCTGTTGTGCTTCAGATTTTTTCTGCCTTTCAACTTGTTAACTGGCAGAGAACAGGAACCTCATCATGATCCCTAGACTGTATCATTTCAATACCCTTAGACAGCATCAAAGCCATCACCATCTCTGTCCTAATCTGACCCGAAAGGTGCTCTGACAAGTTGCAGTCCACTTCTAGGAGACTGATGGCCTTTCGAGTGGCTCAGACTTTAGCCTTTCCCTTCCCCTTAGTATGAGATTTCTGGAGGAATTTTAATATCTCGGGGTACATTGTTTTCATAGCCAAAATGAGGGGCACAAGTACCCCTTTAAGAATGGTCTTCATCAGCACTCGGGAGGCAGAGGCAGGTGGGTTGCCGTGAGTTCGAGGCCAGGCCTGGTCTACAAAGTGAGTCCAGGACAGCCAGGGCTACACAGAGAAACCCTGTTGAGAGAGAGAGAGAGAGAGAGAGAGAGAGAGAGAGAGAGAGAGAGAGAGAGAGAGAGAGAGAAAAGAATGGTCTTCATTCCCTCTTGGCATGCAGGCTCCATAGACATGGCTGTGATGTTTGTCAGCCTACTTAGGGCACCAGGCCGAGCTGAGTGGACCTGAGTTCTGTCTCTACAAGCCACTCTGGGTCTCTGCAGCCCAGCTCTATGGCAGGGCTTTTCCTCAGGGACGAGGTCACACAGGTTTCACTGAGGCAATATTCTATTAAGAATTTCTCGGGACCCATGTGTCCACAATAGCCTTTTATTCTCCCTCTGCCCGTGCACATGGCTATAACCCCTCCCATCTGGAAAATCCAGGTATGGTCCTTTGTACCCTGAGGTGTTAATTATTTCTCAATTAGCAGTTCCCAGGCTGTAGAGTCCTAGGTATGGAACAGTCTAATGACCTGCAGTGTTTGCTCACGCCCACGTCTTCAGAACACTTACCAACAGTAACTAATTAAAGCTCATGACCCCCTTGGGAGGCAGACCAGCTGTAGTGCTCTGTGAGTGCGTGTGAGCTTCTGCAGCCTGGAGTGGGGACCTGGCCCAGTAGCCACAGTCACAATAGAGTTTCTCCCGGTGAGGAAGTCCAGGATGGCAGAGACCCAGTGTCTGACCCTATTCCGATAGCCGCTTCCTGGGAGACATTTAAACCAACCAATAGTAACTTATTTATAGCGCTCATTCCTAGTTTAGCCTCACAAGTTAGAAAAGTTCACTTTTTTGCTAGTTATCAGAAAGGAAAAAAAAAATAAAGGAAAGAAATGGACAGCTGCCTTGCTGTCCCACAACCCTGGACACTCTGTGCCTTGGTGGGTGGCTTTCCCTAGCCATGTTTGTATTCTCTTGAGGGTGGCCTTGGTGTGGCTCTTTTCTGTATCCTTAGCACTGCAAAGGACCACAGTTTTGCTTGGTTTGTGGCTTAACATATCAATCAGTAAAGGACAGCTCATCTACCCCTTGGATGGCATGCTCCTCTGACACAAAACACGTGCCTGCATCCGTGCCTGCATCCAGAGCCCATGACCTCAAGCCTCCAACTGTGGGTGGCATGCGTGAGATGAAGTTCACAACGGACTCCCTAGTCACAGGAGCTTTGGGCTTCTGAGGAGACTGCCTTTCAAAGAGGAGGGCACAGGACCTTGGGATGAACTCAGACATGGTGTTCAAGCAACAGACAGAACTCTAAACTGGAAGTGCTGTGTGACCAGTGGCAGGATATACTCAGACCATTCTTTTGGGTGATTATCTATGTGATTAGGTAACTCCTTGTAAGCAATTAAATGTGATTGTGTGTGGAAAGTAGTCGAAGGGCACCTGGGCTCTTACTTATAGCTAAACCCCAGTATGGCTTTGCACCAGTTGCTTTCCTAGATGACAGCTCCATTTCTCACCCAGGGGATTCACTCCTCCACTCCCTCAGGTCTTGCTTAGTTGTCCCCTTTTCAGACACCCTCTCTCACTGCCCAGCAATCCGCTCCTCCCTTACAGCAGCCCCGGATGCCTTACAGGTTGGATGGTTGAGGGTAGATTTACAACAGGTGTGAAACCTGGTGTGAGCCACTGGGTGTGGCAAAAGCTGAGAGGAGAAGGAGCCCTGTCTTCTCATCAGTAAACCTGCCAGTGAGTGACTTTGGCGCCCAAGAACTGTGTGTGTGTGTGTGTGTGTGTTGGTGGTTCTTGCTGGAAGCCTGGCCATTTGAAATGCTGGGGAATCTGTTTCCATCTGCTCATTTTACTGTTGAGTTGTAAAGTGCTAAATGTCATTAACCTCCCCTTCTCTAAACAAGAAAAAGAAGAAGAAGAAGAAGAAGAAGAAGAAGAAGAAGAAGAAGAGGAAGAGGAGGAGGAGGAGGATGAAGAAGTCAACAGCCTGAGAAGGAGATAGTTCACTTCATTTGGCATCCAGCTAGCCATCAGCATCCCTACAGAGTGCTCCCTTGGGGGCTGATTAGGGATAGGCAGAAAACCCTGCTCTGTACAGCTTTAACCTGCTCACACCTTCACTGTGAGCATCCAGGCTGGGGCTGGGGGCTTGAAGCCAGGCCAGAGTGCAGCCAGGCTGGCAGCCCTGCATGACAGCACTATAACAGGCGCCATGATAGGAAGAGGATAGGGAGCAGAAGAAAGAGTCTGTTCAAGACCGCGTTGCCTCGATGCTCTCTGGCCCCAGAAAATGAACTCAAATGGCAGGGGGGGGGGTAGTGTTTCAGAAAAGATATCAAGTCAATAAAAAGTTAGACCTGTTGAAAAGCGAACTGAGTTTCCTGTGGACTTCTTGCTTTACTTTTCCTTTCTAATTTATTTCTTCCATTTGTTTAGCTTTCCTGACAGGCTCTCACTCTGTAGATCTGGAGCTCACTGTGTAGCTTAGGCTGGTCTTGACCTCAAGTCAGCACTACTTCTACCCAAGGAGTGTTGGGGTTACAAATATTAGCTACCATACCTGCCTATTAATGAATTCTTCTGTGATATGGCAATCTGCCTGTCTGCTGTATGCAGTGGTTCATGGACACTCGGTGCTCAGGAGTCCTGCTTTGGATGGGAGGCTTGGGCAGATGAGAACTAAGGTTCTCTGCAAGTCTTTGTTTGTTTGTTTTTGTTTCTCTGCAAGTCTTAGATCTTCGAAATCCCTAACTGAGGAATCTTACTCATTTTTTAAAAATAATTTTCTCAGCCTTTTCTCATGCCTTTCAAACAGAGATTTCAAGCTACATAGTGGCTGTGAGACCCAGACTTCATCTGTGGGACAGTTGTCCTCTCAGCCACCCAGTGGGCAGAAGACCCTGAAGGACTTATACATGAAATCAAAAGAGCATGGGACTGCAGACTTGCTGAAGAGCAGCAGCCAAGGGCTGGGTCCTGGGACAGCACCTTCTTACTCTACTGCAGAAGGGTCCCTCAGGCTAGCTCAGGAGGTGAGGGTCTTCCAGTAACTTCCTGAGGTTCTGTAGATCTTAAGTCCTGATGGTGGCCCACGGGGTCCTTTCCTAATTGTGCATGGTCTAGACAGTTGCCTCCCTGAAGACAAGGGCAGGGTTGATTCTGGTTCTAAAATTGTTCTGGGTTTGCCATTTTGTCTGGCATTTGGCCTGTTCTTGCTAAGTCCTTGATGAGAGAAGAAAGGAAAGAAGTGGGGTTCTCTTGAGTTTGACAGGAGTAAACTTGGCCAGGCAGCATCCCTGAAAGGACCGTGAATAGGGAGGCAGTTTTGAGCTTGACCTTGGACAAGTCTTTGGGTCTCAGTTTTCCACTCATAGAATTGGGGAGTTGGCATGATTCTGGATGAACTCTAGATCTCAAGGGACCCTGGGCCACAGTCTTGGCCACAATGTCCATGAATGACTTGCGGTGGGACATAATTCCAATAAACCTTCTATGCTGAAGAAGGTGGAGCTCATGAGAGATAGAAGGCAAAGAACTTGCTGGGCAGTGCCTCTGTGTAGTGGATATAAACATGCTTCTGTTTTGATCCCAAGCATAAGATGTGTATAGGAACCAGGTCCGACTGGGCTGCCTGCCTGTCTTGCTGTTTCATGTCCTTTTTCTAGCAGCTTCCATGTCTGTGTTTATCTTGGTTAGCTAGTCATGTTTACTACTCTGAGAACGCGCCCCTCCCCTCCTCAAGACTTTTCCTCCTGTGTGCAATCACCTCTTGAGGGCTTTCACCTGGGAGGATTCCTGTTTTGCTGCCTCTTAGAAGGCTCTTTGGAACTCTGGAGGAAGAATAATAAACCACTGCTGCGGCTGCTGCTGCAGCAGCTGCTCTCTTAGCACGAAGGACCTGCTGTGTTATTGTGTGTGTGTGTGTGTGTGTGTGTGTGTGTGTGTGTGTGTGTGTGTGTTAAATCCGCAGTCCCTCACCCTCGACTTGGTACCGTGGTGGTGCGGGCGCCACAATGTGAAACAGACTTGTGTGAGGGTGTGAGTATTTTTCCCTTGAAAATAGAGTTGTGAGAGAACAAGTGATGTTTGTCCACCAGAAGAGGAACCGCCTCTTTCAGGGGTATGGTCCTTGCCAACTGATAAGTATTCTAGTACAGACTCTGAGAGGAGATGTATATGAGCCCAAAACAAGAGGCGCTACTTTTTGGTCTTGGCTGTTCATTGCTCCACTTCAAGATGCTCCACTCCAGCAAGCACTTCGAAGTTCTGGGTTCCAGCAGCTGTGGTTGCAGTCACCTTTGCTGAACTGCTGTTTAACTGGTCTGTTAAAATCCTGCCAACTACGCCAATGGAATCACTCCAAGGACCTGGGTCTAAAAAGGTCTACTTTTCCTGTTCCTATTAACCTCTTTTCTCTCTTATCTAGGGTAGGTGGGTTAAAAGGAAGATATAAACATTAAAGAACCCCAAATAAAACAGATTTTTAAAAGTTCAAAGCCTATATCTCTGAGATGAGCACTTAGGATATAAATGACTGGGGAAAGCCAGTGGGGAAATAAGGTGTGAAAAGGCAAGAGGGTAGGCAGTTTGGGAGCAGACATGGGTAGACAGGCTCAAAGGGCTTTAGAGAAGCCTAACTCTGACCAAAGATGACATATCTGTAAGCCTAAAGCTGGGAGGTGACAGGGAATGGGCTGGTCTGCCTCTTCAGTTCTGAATCTTCATCTATATGGGACTCTGTCCATGTAGACAAGACTTATTGTAGAATTTTGGGTTAAATTATCTCCTGTGTGGCCCTGGGCATTCTATGATTTAGAGCAGTGGTTCTCAAATTGTGGGTCATGACCCTTACAGGGGTCATATATCCTACATATTAGATATTTACATTTACCTGATAACAGTAGCAAATTATAGTTATGGGGTAGCAATAAAATAATTTCATGGTTGGGGGTCACCACGACATGAGAAATTGTATTAAAGGGTCACAGCATTAGAAGGTTGCAAACCATTAATTTAGAAGCTCTCAGGGATGTGTGTGTGTGTGTGTGTGTGTGTGTGTGTGTGTGTGTGTGTGGTGTGTGTGTGTAGAGTTCTACATTTGCAGTGGGGATTGTAAGTGTGTAAGATTCCTAGAATCCCCCATTCCTCTGCAGATGGAAGCTCCAAATGGGTTCATCCGTAAGTCCTCCCAACAGCAAAGAAGCCAAGTAAGGAAAGGTGTTTCTGGTGAATTTTATTTCAAGGACTCTGGGAAGCCTTCCAACAAGGCAGACGAAATCAGAGGCCTGCTGGAAACTGATGGAGAGGTAGGGACCCCCTTTGAACGCCTGGGTTTAAGTCAGGACCCTGCCTGCACCCGGGAACAGTGCCACCTTGGCCTGTTTCTGCCATGCTTTGCTGGCTGCAGGACTTGAGAGCCACTCTGCTAAACTTTCTGTGTGGCCCTTGAGAAACTAAGGGCAGTCACTCAAGCACGAGGGATGAAAAGTCACATCTGAGACTGCTATCTTTCCTGTCAGGAGACTTGATCGTGTTTCTCTGCATGTTTGTAAAACTCTTTCCCTTAAGTGGCAGTTTTCCTGTGGCTTCTCAGGCCTGCTCCCAGACTCCTTTGCTCTGCTGAATATCCTGCAAGTGCCCATTCACAATTTCCCGGATGGGGAAGATCCGCTTTGATCCCCCTCCCCCTGGTATGGGAGACAAACCCGGGGCCTTATGCTTGCTCTGTAAGCCTTCTCTTAAACTATAGCCCCAGCGTAGAAATCACTTTGGCTCTGCTCACTCTGCCAGGTGGCCTGTCTTAGGTGCCATGATTAGATTCAATCATCTGTGTCAGACCTCTTTGGGGTGGGGCCTCTTCAGGGTGGCACCTCTTCAGGGTATTAGACTCAGGAGGAGGAGGAGGAGGAAGATGGACTTTTGCATGGCCCTCCAGTGTTCTCACCCTCGTGCTCCATGGTTTCAAAGAGCAGCCGCACCAATGCTGGCCGTCCCTGGGCTACCAAGGCCCTGGCCAGGCCCAGGACCTCATCCGTGTGGCCACGCCACACACGCTGTAGCTCTTGGCGCAGGCGTGCTGCGGGGTACTTGCTCTGGGCGTGGTGCAGCCAGGCGTCTACCTCGCAGCCCACTTCGCCATCGCTTAGCTGCGCCTGGCTCCACTGGGCCAGCAGTGCCTCGAGCAGGCAGCCGAAGCCCTCGGTGTGGCTGGATCCCGCGTCGTCCAGCTCCACCGCACGCTTGAAGCAGGCCGCAGCGTTGGCGTCCTCACCTTGGACACGCAGGCATTTGCCGCGCAGCAGTTGCAGTTCGGGCAGGGTGTCACCCAGCTCCAACTCACCAGCCTTCGCCAGGAAGACCAGAGCCTGGTTGAGGGCGGCCTCATCCACTGCCAGCAGCTCCCGCATGGCATCCACGCCCATGTAGTAGTAAACCTGGGCGGGAGGGTGGTGGCTGAAAATGAGAGACTTGTACCAGGGTTGTAGTGCCAGCCCCTCCACATCTAGCCTTTGACTTTGAACAAGCCCTTTCATGTACAATTATGATATGGTCACCTTTGATAGCCCTTCCCTGAGCACATCATGGTCTGTACTAACTGCTAAGAGAGGCAGAGGGTCGGTGGAGGGAGGCTCCCAAACACTGTACACACATTAATTACATCAAGTCCACAGGGCAGCAGGAGGAGGAGGGCAGGGTGGACACCACTGACTCCTCTCTGTCCTCGGTGCCCAGGAACCCTTGTCTCTCTTACCTGACTGATATCTAGGTAGGTTCTGAGGCCTGGGCACACCTTGACCACTTCCTCAAGGTCAGCTTTGGCACAGGCCAGGTAGTTCCTGTCAGGCATACCCCCGAGTCCCACCTTGGCACGTTCCAGGTCATGGACATAGGCTCTGATTCGGACCTGCAATGGAGGGGCAACTCAGGAAGCACTCCACACAAGATATTTGTCTCTTCTATGAGCCAACGAAAAAGCCAGGCTGCTTCTCAGCGACAACCGGGAACATCCTGTGTAGCTACAAGAAGCCTGCCACTCCAAGCTGGGACCCAGGGGTCCTACGTCTTAGATATGTGCCAGCTAGGGTAACCACTCCCCACTCTGAGCCTGTCTCCCGGCTTATACCATTAGGAGCTGGCTGAAGTAAGCTTGTATTCACTCATTCACTCACTCATTCATTTATTCATCCACCCATCTATTTATTCAGGGTCCCCCTCCCCCAATCAGCTGGAAGAAGTTTCACATCATTTACACCCCATTTTCTTTCTTGTCTCTTCTTTTTTCAAGACAGGGTTTCTCTGTGTAGCCTCGGCTGTCCTGGACTCGATTTGTAGGCCAGGCTGGCCTCGAACTCACAGCAATGTGCCTGTCTCTGCTTCCCTTAGTGCTGGGAATTAAAGGCGTGTGACACCACACCTGGCTTTACAGTCCATTTTCTAAGCTGCAAACTTAGCAGTTGACAAAACCTACTGTGTGCCAGGCACTGAGGAGACAGTGAAAAACAGAATGACAAAGCTTGTATGTCAGTAGGGAGAAAGAATAAACACGGCCAACAGTGAATCCTGTGTTAGGTGTTAAGAAGGAAAAATAAAATAGGAAAGAACAGAATATACTGGCAAGTAGTTTGACAGTTTCATAAGCTAGAAAGAAGCTAAAGTTTTGTCAGGACTGCGGGAAAGGAGTGAGACAGCCGATCGGGCATCTATGAGGGGAGCGGTCCAGGTGGAGACCCAGGCCAGTGAGCTGGAAGAAGGCGAGTGAGTCAGCATTGGGCAGAGTTATCTCAGCCAACCGGGCCTGGGCTCCTGGTCACACAGTGGGCTGAAGTGTCCACCTTGACCTGTCCATCCCCTTCTGTCTTATTTCTTCCTGCTCTGGTCTTCTGGAGTAGCAAGGGTGACCTTTGGAACCAGAGAGAGCAGAGGGGAGGAGATATGGCTGTGATTCTCACAAAGAGAGCACAGGACCAGGAGGAAGCTGGCTGCCTCCCTGTGTTGTACCCCATCCACAGACTGGACATGTCTCACCGCTTGGGGGTGAGTGGGTGGGGAGGGGGAGGATTGAACTAGGGCACAGCATGAAAAAAGTTTGTAGCACTCCCTTCTGGTTTTCCAGTGACTGCCCTTATCACCGGTAACAACTGCATCAGCTGTAGGGAGGATGTTTTCTGTTCCTGCAGCCATGGAGACCGCAAGCACATTGGCTACCAAGAAGGCTGGGTGAAAGGCAGTAGAGAAGAAGATGAGGGCTGGGAGGCTGCTGCTTAACTCAGAGAAAAATTGAGATCGGAGCTGCAGGTGTGGCCTCAAGCAGCTGGGTTCTATGGGGTGCCAGAGGAGGAGCTGGGTCCAGCAAGGAGAACGAAGGGAGGCACCTCAGGGTGTGACTGGCAGTATTGAGGACACAGTACAGCCCATTCTCTCAAGAGACAGCGAAGCTGCCAAAGATGGACCTAGTAATAGCGGTTGGTCAGTCAGGAATGAACTCTCTGGAGGTGCTTGCTTCCGTGTTTCCACACGGCACCGAACTCAACTCTTAGCCCAAAGTGCAGGCACTATCACGTATCTAGAGGAGTCCCAAGCTCTCCACCACGAGGATTCCAGGGCACTGGAGCTGATCTTTGCCCTTGACCTTTGGCCTCTCGTTCCTCATGGCAGGGTAAGGGGGCCTGCAGGCCAGACTCACCTTGGCTCTGGTGCAGTACGCCTGCCAGTTGAGCTGCGGGTCTCTAAGTACGTCCAGGGCCATGTTGCAGGTCCCTATGGCCATATCCTGTTTCCCTAGGAAGTGGAAGATTTTGGCCAGGCGGTTCAGGATGGGAGATTGGTCCTTGGAGATCTCAATAGCCTATAACGGGAAGGCAGGCAGGAAGCATAAAGCTATCCCACCAGTCACAGATCCCACCAACCCATGACCAGCATCCACATGGCTCAGTCATACAGCAACCACATTGAATCCTACACTTTGGGGCAAGCCCACCCGTCCCCAGTTCCTCAGAGTCTAGCTCACTGGCACATTCTCGAGGCTTCCAAGGCTTTTCTCCACTGATGTGGGGCCTGCTAAAAGGAAGGGTCGGAGTCCACCTCTTGTTCCTGATACTTATGGGGTTTCTAGCTGGGCCAAGCTCTCCCCACCAGTGCTGGTATTGATTGCTACCTGTTTTCTGAGTGACTTGGCTCGGAGTCACATGGCCTGAGGTAGAGCCAGTAAGGAGACCCCAATAAAACTCATTCTCTCTACTAAACCACTGGGGATGAGAAAGAAGAAACACAGCCGAGGGAATGGTGTGTACCCAGGCATTCATGGGGACTGCTCCAGGGCCCATTTCAAGGCTAGAGAGATGGGCAGTGGCTGGGTTAAGTGGGGGAGGTCTTGGGCAGAACAGAACAGGCATGGGAGGGGCGGGGCTGACACTTTGGCTTTTGGTAAGGAGAGGATGGAGATGGAGGGCTGAGGTAGGGTCCTTCCCAGGTTGAGTCACATAGTAGGGGGTGGCCCAAAGATGCAGAGGGCTCCGAGGGAGATGTGGAAGACCCAGTTTGCAAAGTTGGGATGCCCAGGACACATCCATACCTTGCCGAAGCAGTCCAGGGGCTCCGTCCCTGAGTAGCCGTATTCATGGACACCCATGGGTGTGGTAGAGAAGGTGGCCTTCCTCTCCAGCAGGATGCCCACATAGCACCAGGCCAAAGCTGAGGAGGGCAAGAGAGAGTCTCCAGGGAGCAGTGGGGGGCAGGGAGAGCACGGGCATGGTAGAGGGAGGGTATAGGACGCCCAAGGGTATGATATGACATATTCCACTGCTTGCTGTAAGCATGTTACACAGGTGATGTCATTTCAGGGATATGCTCTTGTGGCTTCCTGGGGGTGTAGTCCCTGTGATTGCTGGTTGGCCTTCAGAACAAATGACTCATCTTCTTCCCTAACCGTAGATGGGGGGTGGGTGGGGGTCCAGGGGCTGTCGGGGGTGTGTGGAAGGTGGTGGGGACACATGTTACACAATCCAAGATATGGATCTATGTCATCGCCTGTTCTCTGGGTTTTGTCTGGTTTCGCAGCAGTTTTACCATGTAGCACAGGCTAGCTCAGCACTCTGGGACCCTCCTGACCATAGAGGCCCCAAATAAAAGCAAATGTCCTGTGCTTTTATAGACTAGTCAAAACCTCTGGAGCCTGACCTCTAGTGACCTGTGGTGTCTAATTCCCAAAGGTCCCAGGGCTCCTCACACAGACAGCCATTTCAAGAAGAACATGTTACTGTAAAAGTTACCACTAAACAGGATGACCCAGATGGGGTCCGCACATGAAACAGACCAAGCAACTCCCAGTTGCTGGAAACTCTCCCTCGGTGCCTAATTTCTCTGAAAGCGTCCCTTCCACTACCTTGACGTGTACTTCAATAAATCCTCTCGTTGCCCGTTTCCATGTTGACAAGTCGTTTTGCCACTGGTGTCCCAGCCTTCCATATGCTGATTCACATGACACTCGGTGCTGGGACCACTGAGTCACACCTGGGGCTGCTATGCTCTGTGGTGGCTTTATTTACAGGGACAAGGAGCCTGGGCTTCTTTGGATAAATATATGACTGTGACAATGACCAGGGTGAGGCAAAAAGAGAGACAAGGCTGGTGGCATACGGAACTATTGACCGGGGCAGGACAGGGGCTATGCTTCAAGCCTGCCTGCAGTTCCCACCTTGGTGTCGGGAGTCTGAGGACTTGAGGACTTCCCGGAGCAAGGCCAGAGTACGGTTGAAGGCTGGCAGCCTCTTCTGATCCTCACTGCCCATCTCCAGGAGGATGCCGTCCAGCCTGTGAACAGTAAAGGGCTGTGGCCCCTGAGCCGCCCCAGACCTGCTGCCATGGTGACCGCAGACTCCTTGCCTAGGAAGGTCCACCCACCTCTGCTCCAGGCCACACCCCTTCCACCATCCCCAAGCCATCTCCAGTCCCAGGCCTGACCTGAGGAAGAGCGTTGCCATGGTGAAGTACCAGCTCCTTTTCTCCTCTATTGGGATCTAGGAAGGAAAGAACGGCACACTGTATGGTGGTTCTTGAGATACGCAGGCTGTTGTGTACAGGTCCCCGCACTTGTGAACTCGAACTCAAAGAGGCAACAGGTTCAGTGGGGAGGCCTTTGGTCTTCAGCAGCCCTGATGACAGCTGGGCAGCCTTAGGCAAGTTGCTCTACTTCTCTGATCAAAGGGCATTTGAGATTAGCCATATGGGTCCCCAGTGAAGCAGCCATCACAGAGCAGGTATGGAAACACTTTTTCCCTTCCCCAGCTAACTCTACCCAGTCTCTGGTTCCCCCCACGCCAGGTGGGGGGATTGCTCTGCTCACCTGGCTTCGCCTTTCTTCTCCTATTTCGCCCCTCTGGCACGATCCTCACTTCCATCTTCCCGAGAAAGCCCTTCTGGGGATGTTAAGTGAGTCCATGCTGCTCAGCCTCACCCGCCTCACCCGGCCTCCCTGGATATTTTCTCATTATTATTCTTGCCAGCCTTGCTGTGCATTTAGACTGACTTGGGCACCAGATAAAATATTTATGCTGCTATTTGGGGGGTGGGGCGGGTAGCTCCTCCTGCCTTGGGAAGGAATTTTAATGAAAACCAATAAAATCCCCAGTGCATGTCGGCAGCTCTGTCTCTGGCCCTGGCGCCCCCCCCTCCACATTCATCTCCCCATTCTCTCTGTTGGCTTCTCAGCTCAGGGGCTCCCTCACCTCACTCTCCACACACCCCCTTACTCAGCACCATTCAAATCAGCCAGCATTTCTGAGCACCTCTGAGATGCCCTGGGGATGTGGCCTCGAGTGACAAGAATGACAATCGAACCCTGGCGTTAGCAGGTTCACAGGCTAGGGAAACAGACCTGGGTACGGATGGGCCTGGTGTGTGTGCTGAGGCCCTCATGACCTTTGCCTGGATCTCAGAGCAAACTTAGAACCCAGGTGTTAGCCTACTTTACAGCAGGTGTAGAGAGGCGACTTGCCCAGGGTAGCACAGCTGGAGATGGCAGATCCAGGGGATCTGACTTATTCGCTTAGCTCCATAGCTCTCGTGCTCTGCTCACTGCACTGCACTGTCAAACCCTGGAGGAGGAGCAAGGCCCTGAGAGTGATGCAGGGACAGGACCCTCCCAGGGCAAACACTCATTCCATCTCCCCTAGTGTGGGCTGGCCTGGCGTTGCTTTGTCTAGCGCAATATCTGTTTCAGTGCCCCAGATGGATCCTGAAGACATCTCACCTTACTCTATCCCCTCATCTCTAGGGTTACAGGCATCTTTCTTACTTCTGCAGGGTTCCAGTTTTGGATGTGCCGTCAATTTTTTTTTTTTCCTTTGAGACAGTATCTTTTTATGTGGCCTAGTGCTGCACTTGCTGTGTAGCCCAGGGTAGCTTTGCATGTGTGATCCCATGTGTTTACACTACAGGTGTGTGCTACCACACCTGCCTGACTCGATGCTTTTGGGCAGGGCTCTTCTTGCTTTGTGAACACCCCTTTCGTTGACATTCAGGTCTAAAGACATTATGTTATTCGCCTGAGCCACATGGTCAGTGAATGACAGAACTGGAGGTTAAAGTCATTCCTCCCTGGTCCTAGCCTCCAGCCTTTCCCACAACACTCTTACTCATCTTCTTATTATCCAGGGACACTGAGACCAGAGAGGTAGAGTGATGTACCCAAAGTTCCTCGCGAGTTAACATCAAGGTTCGCAAGCCGCCCTTCCCCCACCGCTCTGCACACTGCCAACATCCTCAAATTTAGAACCTGCTTATGGTTTTCACGAAGGAACGTCACCACCACCTGGCAGCCCTATCTCTGAATTGCAGGAGCAGCTCCTAGCCACCGCCCACCCCCCTCCGTCCCCAACAGTGTCTACCATTTGCAAAACACATTCAGTTTAATTAGGGCTTTGGGATGATTTTCGAAAGTGTAGCTATCTGAGTGACACATGTGACCAATCTCAAAGTAACCCCTGAGCAGGTCACACTTGTGAGTGGGCTTCCGGCTGCAGGCAGGCTTCTGGGTTACAGGTGGGGTCAGCGGAGTGGAGGCCTCAGAGGGCTGCTGGGTTTTCAGCACCCAGGAGAAGCAGCTGTTCCCTCTACAGTGCAATGCCAGCCTGAAAGTAGCCTGTCCCTTTAAAAATCCTCCGCGTTTTGGAAGTAGCAGCTGAAGCTGTTACCAGGGGCAACCTGGCAAGCCACAGTGCATTAAATTAAACAGGCCTGTGGCTGCTGAGGGTTTGCCTGCCTCTCTCCTGCTGTAGAACCTTGGTGGGCTGCCTAGGTGCCTAGCTCCAGGGTTCCCAGCTCCCAGGGGCTGGGGTTCTGGCAGCCTGGGAGGAGGCAAAGGCTGAGAGCATTGAGGAAGGAGTTTCTGGGCTCTGTGTGGGATACCCCATGACCAATCATCACCAGCGCCTTGAACGTCTGAGAGGGGTCAGCCAGCACTGGAGCCTAGGCTTCAGCCTGGCCTCCATCCTGGGGCAGATTCTCAGGAAGGAAGCACATTGAGGCCCAGCCTGAGTCTACAGTGAAAGAGAGCAGTCATCCTGGGACTACCTGTAGGTGAGAGGGAGGGAGGGATAGACTCTGAACAGTTCCCTGAGCATCCTCCTGGTGCTCTTCGGAGTCTCTTGTCATTTTGTAGGCAGGAAGCCACAGAGGAGATGACAGGCTTCACCTGTAATTTCAAGCTGCCTCGGACTTCAAGTCCACATTTCCCCCACAACATCTAACCTCAAAGAGCTGGGGTTTAAACAGTGTCTACCTTGGGCTGGAGAAATGGCTCAGAGGTTAAGAGCACTGTCTGCTCTTCCAAAGGTCCTGAGTTCAATTCCCAGCAACACACGGTGGCTAACAACCATTTGTAATATGATCTGACGCCCTCTTCAGGCCTGCAGGTGTATATGCAGGCAGAACATTCTATACATACTTAATAAATAAATCTTTTTTTAAAAAAAACAGTGTCTACCATTTGCAAACTACGTTCAGTTTAATTAGGGCTTTGGGATGTCCTGCACGGGAGGGAAAATGAGAATCATTAGTTACCATCAGATGGAAAAACTGAGGCAGTGGGCTAGCCTAAAGCTTGAAAGCATCCTGCCTTCACCTCTTCCTAGGATTGTAGGGGTGCATCACCGCACCCAAGCTTAGCTAACTTGTTATATTGGCAGTCAAACCATTAAGCTTGGTTTGCCCCCATGGCCTCTGCATCAGCTCCTGCCTCCAGGTCCCTGCCTCTTTTGGGTTCCTGTCCTGGCTTCTTTGATGATGAACAGTGCTGTGGAAGTGTAAGTCAAATTAACCCTTTCCTCCCCAACTTCCTTTTTTGGCCATGGTGTTTCATTGCAGCAATAGAAACCCTAAGACATTGTGGTTTTGTTTGTTTGTTTGTTGTTGTTATTTTTGATTTTGTTTGTTTGTTTGAGATGGAGTTTCATACTGTAGCCTAGGTTGGCTTCAAACTTGTGGCAATCCTCCTGCCTCAGTTCAGGTGTGCTAGGAGCCTCCAGGCCTGCCTTTGAAATGCAAACTGGTGACTCACTCCTCTGTGACTCTAGAGGTGTGGCCCAGGAGGCTGTGTGCTTACAGCCCTCTCTACTGTGCCAAGTTTGAAAGCCACTGGCTGGACTGGCAGAGGGTGGGGTGAAAGCGGGCTGACAGGTCTGTAACCCTTTTCAATGGGCCAAAGCATCAAAAACTGTCCTCCTCGGGGGAAGCCTGAAGATCTTGCTTCTGTGACTTGTGGGGTAAAGGACATGGACAGGTGACCTGGAAGTGAGCTATCCTGTCACAGGGCAGGTTTGTGTTAACTCAGGCATGTCCACGGATGGTGCCTCAGGGGTTCAGAGACAGGGCCTTTGAAGGTTTGGTGATTTTAAAGGATTTATTCCCCCTCACTAAACCCTCATTTTACAGAGCTATAGGCTTCTCATTGGAGTGATGGTGAACCGCGTTCTCAGAGTGTGTTTACCTGGTGGGGTGAACTTTGCCCTGGCAGCTGCACTTACCATTCCAGGGAGGCCCCTGAGATCTGACTAACGTTCTCCCAGGAGGGCACTGTGTGGAAAGGAGGAAGGTTTCTTCCGGGTCACTTGGGCTTTTGGGGCACAGTGACACCTGATTCTCACAGCAGCCTCGGGAGAGTGTAGCGTCTTCCTTGTATGGATTAGAAAACAGCCTAAGAGCCACACAGCTCAACCCTACAGCCCAAGAAGAAATGCCAGCATCCAAGTTCTGATCTGCCTCCCTCCAAAAACCGGTCTTTCAGTTGCGTCTCTGACCTTGTGAGGACTGACACTGCAGAGATAATCGGAAGGCGTCAGACCTGCTTAGGAATGTGTCCTTCTAGCACAACTGGAATGTCTTCAGCGGTGGCGGCAACACAGGCAGCACCCAGGGCAGGACAGGACAGGAAGAGGCTCTTCCAACCCTGCTGGGGGTACTAGTGTTCTTATTTACCTGCTTCATTGGGTGTGTGAAACAACAGACATCCGAGGTCCCCCTGCTCCAACCAGGGATCCCTCAAGGTCACGGAGCCAGTCTCTGTGTCTGGGACCATCCTGCCCATCTAAGATGCTTGTGGCAGGGGTAGTAAGTGGGCTGGTGGAGGAAGTTTGGGAACTGAGTGCAGTGCCTTGGAAGTAAGGGTCGTCATCTTGGGCTCCCTAGAGAGTGCCACCGAGACTTCAAGTTGCGAGCAGACCAAGCACAGCTCCCTGTTGTCCCTTAGCCTGTCACCAATCTGCAGGCCCTGTGGGTCATCTTTGCTTTGTGTGGCCCCCACACTGACTTCACATGTCTCTGTTTCATTGTTGGGGATCTAAGGCAGACTCCGGGGTCTGCAGTGGCTGTAGACCTGAGGGAGTCTTGTGCTTCTCGGGTTAGAGCAGTAGACACGAGTCTCCTCAACTCGCCAGTGGCTCCACTGTGCAGCACCCTATGGATATGGCTTCTCCTGTCAGACATAATTGAGTCAGATGCTGCTAAAAACGACTGGCCTCTGGAGTAGTGTTTATTAGAATATGGAGACCCAGCCACAAAGGTTACTGGGTAAATGAAGAGAGAAGGGAAGCAGCAGCCCCAGAAGCAATGAGCAGCAAAGCTGAGAGGCTCCGAGGAATGCTGTACCCTGAGCCTGTGCACCTGACTTTGGTCCCTACCTGTCACTCATGGCTGTGTGCTCTTGGGAAAGTATGCACTCCCCAGAGCCTCTGTCCTCTCATGTGTGGAATGGTGTTAATGACGTGGCATTGCCAGCATTTCTGTGAGATCAAGTGAGATGGTGGAGAAAAATCACAGGCATGCGCAGTGCCCAGCTCATCAGCTTGTGGTCTGGCTTTATCCTCTCCTGTTTCTAGCTGAACTGGATCAAAGCAGACTGCACCCATGTGCACACGGGGATCATGGGGTTGCTGACTGAGGGTCCCCTCTTAAACCCTGCTGGGCATGAAAAGTGGAATGCTGTTTGTGAAGCATCACTCCCCTGCTCTCCAGCATCACTGATGGTAAAATCCAAATAACCTAAGTGCACTGGTCCCTCTGGAGCATGCTGTTCCCTGCGTGTGAGGGGAGCACATGTGAGGTCGGAGTTAGACAAAAAATGCGAATGAAAGTGAAGTTCTGAGCTCAGACAGCCTACAGGCTCCAGTTTGGGAGTGAGTCTTATTGTTACCCAGGCCTGCTGTAAGGGGTAGGGAGGGGCTCGTGTGGGAGTGTATGAGCATGCTCACTTGTGTGCATGAGCATATGTGCAAATGAGTGTTCATGTGTGTTCACATGTGACTCTGCATTTATATTAGCAGGCGTGTGTTGTGCTGGACTGTCTTCAGCTCGCAAAAGCTCAGCACAGTTGAGCCTTTGGCCTTCCCTCCTGGAAGGAGGGATCAGAGAGACTCATAGGCCCCTCAATGTGAGTATCCAGCTAACCCTCCCAACCAGTGGTAAGTGATTCTGCCCTAATTGCACATGGTCTTGGATTCCTGGGGTGGGAGGCTAGAGGATTCAGGTGGGAAAGGATTTGGGAAGGGGTGGTCTCCATCTACACAGCCCTGGGGGAGTCATCATTCACACTGAGTTCAGACTTCCCGGTGTGGTTGTTTAAGGTCTTTCATGCTCCTTCCTGTAACCCCTCACCTCGCCCCATCCCCCACTCACTGGTAAATAAGCCTAATAAACCCATTGGCTCCCCATGGTGGACTTTGGTGGGATTGTAGCCCGCTTTGTACTGTTTATGCCCCACCCCCAGAGAAGACATTTTAGGAACAGCATATGTGTGAGCATGCATGCATGTGCTCATATGTGAGAACACATGTGTGGTGTATGTATATGTGAGTACATGTGTCTGTGCATGTGTGAGTGTCTATGTACATGTTTGTGCATGTGTCAGCCCCCCAATATTTTGAGAAAAAGGAATAAAGATGAAATAACTGAGTGCCTGGGGGGTATTCCTTTTCTGAAGAAATAGAAAAGTTCCACAGTTTTTTTCCAGATAGAGTTTCTATATGTTAGCTTAGCTGTCCTGGACTCGCTTTGTAGACCAGGCTGGCCTCGAACTCACAGTGATCTACCTGCCATGCCCGGCTGAAAAGTTCTACACTTTAAAAGACTTTGCTTTAAAGCTTTTGTAGTAGGGCTTAGCCAATGAGCAGCTGCTGCTTCCCAGAAGTCATCTGGCCTCTGGCCTCAAGGAGCTCCTGGCCCAACCTTCCTCTCTGTTGTAGCCCCATGCAAGAAGTAGGAAAGCTCCTGCCCTGCACAAGCTTTGCTGGCCACTACCCACCAAAAGCAAGTGCTAACGCTCACAGCTGGGCACTCCTTCAGTCTACTTCTAGCCCTGAGAGCCTCTACCCTCTGGCCTCAACACCTCCCCAACTAATGGTGACTGGCCTACCTGAGCTCACTCAGCACTCCTCATCCCAGATCTGTGAGAGTGCTCTCCTCTGGTCCCAGAGAAAAGCCAAGGCCTTCCTGAGAAGGTTAGAATGGCACTATTCAACCCGTCCTGACTAGGCTCAGTACCTTCAGGCAAACTGCTAGCCGGGCCTCAGCTCCTAGTCTCTCAACTGGACCTGATGTAAGATGAAGTTGGGAGGTGTGTGTGTGTGTGTGTGTGTGTGTGTGTGTGTGT
>OU015754.1:44101074-44134888 GCA_907169655.1 Acomys percivali | reverse complement strand
GGGGGGCAGCTATGTGAGGCTCCCGGGAGCAGGTGACACGTGGGCCAGGCTCTAATGGATGGATTTGATTTTGAGGCAGCGGGTAGTCCTACTCAGGGAGGGATAAAGCCGCCCAGGACATCTGGAGAATTGTATCTTAGAATTGCGGTCACAGGGAGCCAACAAAGTCAGGGGAAGTGTGACTAAAGAGGAAGGTGGGACCCCAGTGTCAGAGCCCATGGTGGCAGCTCTTGAATCGTCATGTGATTTCTACAAAGCTTCAGGCTGCCTCCTGGGGCCCAGGCCAATGGTCTCATGCTCTGTGGGTCCTCCTGCTGCAGGACCTTTACAAGGCACCACGCTGGGAATACCCTCATCTTACTCCTGCCAGACATTTCCTGCCTTTTCCAGAAGCTTCCACCAATCACTTCTGCTGGAAAGCGTTACTTCTCTAGAATTTGTTCACTGCTTCTCTAGTCTGTAGGACCTGGATTTTCCAGGTCGCCGATGATGCCAACATTGGTTCCCCCATGTGCCACTGAAGTCTACTTCCATTGTCAGGCCCTGGAGAGCTGGTTTCATTTCGCCAAGTTTTCTCTGGTACTCAGTGTTTAGACTGTCCTGTGCCATGGGCCTGTGACCCCAGTAGGGGCATCTGGAATTTGTTCTGCTCCCAGAGGAAGGGCTTGGGTGAGGAGACTAATGAAGGAAGTAACATTTGCTTACTCTCCTGTTCAGGAGCTTCTTAACACGGGCACTTCTTAAACACCAGCAGGTACTGCTAAGTGTTGAGAAATTCAGTAACCACCTGTTAGGCACCCCCAGGTCTCTCTGTCGTTTGGCAGGATGATCACAGTACATCTCAGGCAGAGATCCAGAGCTCAGAACTGGCATCTGTGAGGTCTGCACGGAGGCCAGAGGCAAGCGGCTTGTTAAAGCCACACAGCAAAGCGGTAACAGAGACGAGTTCCCCGGCCCAGGTGCCTGACGGACTGCCACAGTCATCTCCGCTGTCCTATTTATGGATCACGTATGCAGTACCAGGCACTCTATGAGCACCGGCAAACCCTGCTTTTCTTGTGGCCATAACTGCTCTGCACAGAGCTGAGAGGCAGCTTCCCCAAAGCAACTACCTCTTAGCATTCCATCCTCTGGCTGCCAATGGCTGGGCAGTGCCCACGCCCATGTGACTCGTGGTGATTAAACAGATAGGGAAGAGGTGGCCTCTGTTTTTCTGCCACTCCTAAACCTTTGCCTCCCTGACCACTTCTTCTAGAAAGCCCTTCCTCCGCCCTCCCTACCTCCTGAGATCAGAAAAGGACCTTATGAACTGTAAGTCTTCCTTCTGGTGTCATCCCACCAGATGGGGAGATGGCAGTGTGGAGAGAAACCTCCACTGTGGGCGGCCCTGAGACTTAGTCTCTCAGCCTCCATCCAGCTCAGTACCCAGGGCATTTTAAGCACCACACTGTTTGTTACTGTTGCTGTGACCTGTGACCACAACCACACTCAATACATACAGTTGGGCTGGCCTGGAGCTTGACTTCAAGTTTAGGATTCAAGGTTGGAGGTCCCGGCTCACAGTCATACCACAGCTACATTTTAGCTTGTGGGTGGAGGAGCCTTTGTAGGTGAGAAAATGGAGGATCACCTATGGCTGTCTCTGTGCAGGCCCTTTCTAGGGACTTCACAAACATTAACTCTTCATTATGTCATCAAGCAAATGGCACCGCCATTATACTAATGAGAAAACCTCTGACACACATGTCATTATAATCTCACTTCACCAAGAAGGTACCAGTTGATTGGAGTGGACATCTCAGGGGGCTGGGCCTTGAGCCTTGACCTCTACCCTGCACTGTTGTCCTCAGGTCACATTCACACCCTCCAACTTGGCCTCCATGAGGTCGCCATTCCAACATTTCTCCTTAAAGAACTTGTACGCTTTGTTGGAAAAGACACTCTGGATGTGTGCGGAGGCTTTGTGAGTGGAGACTCACCAGAGCACTGCTCTCAAGCGAATAACATCCCCACATCACTCTTCCATCAGCCTCAGTGACAGGCAGCCTCCAGGATGGCCCCCCTCCATGAGCCCCCACTTACTGGTACTTCTGACCTGTATAACCCTCCTCCCCTGCAGTGACTTGTTTCTGAGAAACAGAAAACAACAAAAGTCTCAACAACCAGCTCAGAGCCATACCCTGTTGAGTATGAACTGGTGTGGTTGTAGATGGTCCCCAGTCAGGCAAACCTTCAGAGGATACCGTTGCCCCAAGCACTGAGTGGAACCACACCTAGATTCCAGACCCACAGGGCTGCTCACTCATGAGTGCTTATTACATAGGCTGCTGAACACAGGACTCTTGATCTGCAGGATAAATGACAGGTATACTAGGATCTATTTAACGCCAGGACCTGGGAGTGTCACTGTGTGCCAGTGACACTGGTTTACAGTGAGAAATCTGATGAACACTGTGCCCCCTCTCAAAGCTGTTGAGGCTGAACAGGAAGGACAGGCTTGAGGGACAGTTGGAACAGTGCTAGGGAAGCTGAGAAGAGGCTATGACCAGCCTGGAGGCTTCATTGGAAGGGGAATTTTGAGGCACACTTGAGGGCTACAGAGGGCTATGCGGGCCATAGGAGCAGAGGGTACCCCAGGAAGAGGCAGATGAGACACAGGAAGAGAGCTGTAGGGAGCCTGTGCTCACTGGGAAATGGAGTGGATGTGGGATGTAGTGAAAGCCTGGATGAAGGACTGAGGGCCTCAGATGCCACTCAAGCCTAGGAGTCATTCTGTCAGTCAGTGGGGAGGGGACCCGGGCCGAGGACATGGCCAGTGAGATGCAGCAACTCTGAAGCATGGGGCATGAAAGCAGAGCTGGAGTGAGCAAAAAGTCCAGGCTGGACATTTCAGAGGAAGACTGGGGAGGAGAGGGGAGCTTTTAGAAGCTGAGGCAGTTGAGCTGACAAAATTAGGGGTATAAAGAGACAGGTGGATGAGAGGAGAGAAGAGGAAGAAAATCTGCCAAGTTTTTGGTGTCTGGTGGTGCCTCTAAGTAGCTGACTGGGCACAGGCTTGGCAACAGCTACTTGCTGGCAGAGGATGGAGACGGGATGACATAGCCTGGTTGGATTTGCCTTAGTGCAGAAACAGAGCTAGAGAGGCAGCACCCAGGAGCGCAAAGCTATAGGGGCAACCTGGGCCCAGAATGACGGCAAAGGAAATGGATGACAACAGTCCTTCCAGCACCCACCTGTTGCCCATAGCCCAGCGCTTTGTCGTAGAGTGCGATGCCCGCCTCCAGCACCTGCCTGTGCTCCTCTGGACTGGCACAGCCCACGTCGAAGCCGTGTGCGTATCCCTGCTCCGCCAGGCAGCGGGCAGCTCGGAGACGGAGGTCCCCGGAGGAATCTTCGGGGTCCTGGGAATCCTCAGGATCCCCTGCCAGACCCATGAGGCTGGCCAGTCGAGCCGCGCACGCCTCCTCCTCTTCCTCCTGGCCCAGCTGCCCGTAGACGTGGGCTAGATTGGCCCAGGCATTGAGGTTGCCGGGGTCCTCGCGGGCCACCTCCAGGAAACGCTCACGGGCCTCGTCCAGCCTCTCTAGGTAGAAGGAAAAGGTTCCCAGGAGGTGACGCACAGCAGGCAGCTGCGGGGTGGCCACCAGTTCCAGCTCCTGTCGCAGACCCTCCCGCTGGAGCTTCAGGTCCCGGGCGCGCAGCTGGGCTGGTGAGCGCGGCTCGAAGTTGAGCTGCATCTCCAGGTGGAAGTGGCCCGGCAAGTAGTCTAGCTGGTCGATGAGGGTGTCCAAGTCCTCGGCATCGGGCTCCGTCATGGCTGCCCCTGGGCTCCCTTGGCCTCTCCTAGCTCCCAAGGACAGTGGATGGAGCGCCCAGGAGAGAATTCCGCACAGCGGCGGCGGCGGCGGTCCTGGGCACCTCTTGCAAGTGGGTGGCTTCCCTGAGCCTGCCGCCCGACAGCTTGGCTCGCCCTGTAGGTGTTTCCGCTTTCGCTGCTAGACAGGAGCATTGCACAAGCAGGTGTGCCTGAAAAACAGGTGTGGTGCATTGGCAGATGAGAGGCTAGCAAACCAGTGAGCGAGCGGCAAAGGCAGGTTTTTAACTACTCAGCAGAGGAAGAAATAGGCGCAGAAGAAAAAGGTGCTGGTTAAGGAAGGTCACAGAACCAGGGCATGCCCAAGGAGACCCGGAACCTCAGGCTGCCCAGGCCGGCCAGGTCCTTCCTACATTGGCACTGCTCCGCCCTCTATACAGAGCCACCAGGACAGGCCCTTCCAGCTGCTCAAGTCATCCGCGCTCCAGTCCTGTCCTGTGTTCTTGCGCTGAACACAGCAGGCCACCGCCCCTCCAGGGTACATCTGGCCTCTCCATTACCTCTGTGGGCCCAGACGGCAGAACTAAGGCACCCACGTGCTACTTTGTTTTTCTATCCCTAATAAAGCACAATCCTATACACTTCAGCTTTCCTCCTCTGAAATGACTCAGTCCCCTCCGAGGGGCAGGAAGATACATAGGTACAGCTGATGAAAAGCTGCTTTGAATACGGGTGGGTGTCACTTTTCTGCATTGGTGCCCAGCTGGTCCTGCTCCCTGCTCTGAGGCTCCACTTTTCTTGCTCTGTGCTGGCTTCCTCTCAGTTTGGAGTGGTCACCTGGCTTCTACAGCACAGGCTGGACTGTGGTTCCTGGTGTGGCAAGGCAGAGTCCCCTATAGACTAGGCTTTCCAGCACATCTGGACCTTGGACTCTTCCTCACTCATCCTGTGTCTGGGCTCTTGCAAGTATTTTCACAAGAGAAGAAAGAGCCAGTTAGTGAATGTGAGGAAAATACTACTTTTAGCAATATTTTCAAGTCAAAACATTTGGGTGCTATTTTTACCTACTAGTTTAGGTTTGAAATGCAATACTTAATAATTTGTAGTGCAAAAATTACCATAAGTTGCTGTCAATAGTGAGGTGAAACAACCCCTCATTGCTTTGGAGTATCAGGGAGGGGTTCCCAGAGAGCTTAGCTTTCTGTTTTGATTGGGGCAGTTATATAGTTAATATAAACAGTTCCATTTTGCCCTTTAAAAAACATTTTTTTAATGTGTGTGTTTGTGTGGTGTGGGCACACGTGTGTCATGACACCCCTATGTAAATCAGAGGACAACTTTCTTCCATCACTTGGGTTCTGGGGAGCCAGCTTAGGTTCTCAGGCTAGGTAGCAAGTGCCTCCCAT
Organism: Acomys percivali; assembly: GCA_907169655.1. Classification (NCBI taxonomy): domain Eukaryota; kingdom Metazoa; phylum Chordata; class Mammalia; order Rodentia; family Muridae; genus Acomys; species Acomys percivali. The sequence continues at coordinate 44,129,668 of OU015754.1, read as the reverse complement.
CCCCCCTCACACCCCCGCCCCTACCCTACTCCCCGTTTTTTCAAGACAGGGTTTCTCTTGAAGTCCTGGCTGTCCTGGACTCTTTGTAGACTAGGCTGGCCTCGAACTCATGAAGATATGCCTGGCTCTGCGTCCTGAGTATTGGGATTAAAGGCTTGCGCCACCGTGCCCAGCTTCCAGCCACACTTTTAACTGTCTCTGTTGTTTTTTGAGGCAGGGTCTTTTGATGTAGCTCTGGCTAGCCTGGAACTCACTATCTAAACCAGGCTGGCTTCAAATTCACACAGATCAGTCTGCTAATGCACTTCGGGAACGCCACCACATCCAGCCATTTTAACTGGTTTTTAACTGTACATCTTACTGGCATTAAGCACGTTCATGTTATTGTGGCAGCATCACCACCTTCCACTTCTGAAACCTTTTCATCTTCCAAAATTGAAACTCCACCCCCACCTAAATAATAACTCCCACCAGATGTGGTGGCTCATGTCTTAATATCAATTACTCAGGAGGCTGAGACTGAGGGATTGCTAGCTCAAGGCCCATCAGATTGGCCTGACAACATGGGAGACCCCCTGTCTCAAAGAGTCTTTACAGGGGTTAGGGAATGTAGGTAGTGGAGACAGGAGGACAGATAGATAGGGTTCCATTCATCCCCCCAAAACCCCTCAAGTGCCTAGCAATGGCTCATCTGCTTTCCCTTTCCACATTCGAATGCTGTAACACTTCACGTAAGTGAAGCAACATTTGTTCTTTTATGTCTAGCTTATCGTTCAGCATGATGACGTCAAGCTCCATCCATGATGATGCGCCAAGAAGAACTTCCCTTTTTATTTTTTACTCCCCCCCCCCCCGCCTGCCCAGACAGGGACTCTATGTAGTCCAGGTTGGCTTCCTATTCACTGTGCAGCCCTGGCTGGTCTGGAACTCCCCTACTGCCTCAGGCTCCTAAGTGCCAGGATTACAGTGCACACCACCATTGTTGGACAGCATCCCCTCCCTTTTTAGGGGTGGGTAATATTCCATGGTCCATATTGTCTGCATCTATCCCTCCTTGTTTATCCATCACTTACCATGGTGAATACATGAGTTTTGGATATTGTGATTGGTGCTGCTACGAGCAGGGCTGTATTGTACATACGAGAGTTTGGTTTTCCTGCGTTCAATCTTGTGGCACATACTGAGAAATGGAATTGCTGGATCATATTGTAAGTCTACATTTAATTCTTTGAGGAGCTGCTGTGTTGTTCCACAGCAGCAGATCCATTGCATTTCCTCCTTGGCAAAGCACAAAGGTTCCAATTTCTCTACATCTTCGTCAGCAAGTGTCTTTTTTTTTTTTAAACTTTTGTTAATATTAGCCATCCTGGTGGGTGGGCTGGGCTTTTGATCCGCCTCTGTGAAGATGAGTACGAGTTGGGAGGGGAGGGAGTGGGTGGGTGGGCATGTTTGTGGCACAAGCTGGGAAAGTTGGAAAAGGCCAGCGGTCTCTCAGTGCAACCTAGGCTGTACCCCAGGACCAGAGCTGCCCATAGCTGGAGCTCACAGAGTGTGGGAAAGAGGTGGCAAGAGATACGACCTGAAGATAGTGGGGCAAAAGGCCCCTGGAAGTCTCCATCCTGCCTGAGAAGCTTGACTCGATGGCACTGACAACGGAGTCTGGGAAGGCCAAACTCTTGCAGCTACAGATCTCTCAAGTGTTGAGTCCTGGGTGGGCTGTGTGACTCCCATGCTTTATTAGATGTGACCAGGGCAACTTATTTTGTCTGGGTCTTAGTTTCTTTCCTGCATAATGAAAGTGAGGATGGACAGGTTGTGCTGCACCCATGAAAGAGAAGGAGTTGGCTGGTCAATAAAGGAGTTTCTATAATGGGAAGGGGCTGGACTGTCCGGGGCAGGTGGCCTCAGTACAGAGTTGACTCACCCTGACCTGCCCTGGCTTCTCTTGCAGCCAGGACTCTGGCCCGTGCCCCTCGGCTCTCATCTTCCGCCATTTCTTCAGCTGTCCTGCAGTCAAGAGGCTCACTGTAGAGAGGGCACAAAGAGCTTCTGGAAGGTCTGTGCCACCCCAAAGAGTGCCCAGGCTGGAGGAAGGGCCTCCTGCTTAGTGCAGGGGCAACTCTGTGACACTTCAGGATAGCTCTTCAAGGAAACTCCAGTCATATGTCCTGTCTCATGAACATACCTTGTTCGGGGTCACTGGCGACACAGCAAAATCAGGCTCCAAATTTATGGATTATGGACAAATCGGACTGTGATCATTTGTTCATTTAGTTATCATTCAACAGATATTTACTGTGCATTTGCTATATGGCAAGTACTGTGTCAGGAGTGAACAAGAGTCTCTTTCTGGGGGCCTCTGAGAGGCCCTTTCCAAGGGCTATGTGTGGCCCTACTGAGCTCTTTCTTGTACCTGAAATAGGTCATTTATTCTTCTCAGCTTTCTCAGAAAACTGGGAATAGGGCTACCTCAAGACCCAGCTATTTCACTCCTTGACATATACCCAAAAGATGCTCCACCACACAATGAAGACGTTTGCTCAACTATGTTCATAGCAGACTTATTCGTAATAGCCAGAATCTGGAAACAACCTAGATGTCCCTCACTGGAAGAATAGATAAAAAAAAACCATGGTACATTTACACTGTGGAATATTACTCAGCTGTTAAAAACAAGGAAATCTTGAAATTTGCAGGCAAATGGATGGAACTAGAAATGATTATCCTGAGTGAGATAACCCAGACCCAGGAAGACACACATGATGGATACTCACTTATAATTGGATACTAGCCCAACATGGATGTCCCCTGAGAGTCTTCTCTCAGTGGGGGGATCAGGACAGATGTTGAGACTCACTGCTGGACTCCAGGTGAGAGTAGTATGGAAGAATGGGGAGATAGGACCCAGAGGATCCAGGAGCCCCACGAGAAGACATCAAGGATGACGGATCTGGACCCGGGGGAGCCTGCACAAAGTGCTGTACCAACCAAGGACAATGCATGCAGTAAACCTAGACCCCCTATTCAGATCTAGCCAATAGACAGCACATTCTCCATGGTTGTGGGGAGAGCAGGGACTACCTCTGACGTGAACTATGGTGCCCCCCTATTTGACCACTTCCCCTTGGTGGGGAGGCCTGGGGGCACTCAGAGGAAGGGGAAGCAGGCTATCCAGATAAGACCTGATAGGCTGTGATCATATGGTGGGGGAGGAGGTCCCCTTCTGTCACAGGTCTAGGGGAAGGGAATAGGGTGAAAGGGGTGAACAGGAAGATACAAGTGAGGGAATAACAATCAGGATGTAATCTGAATAAATTATTTTTTAAAAATACAATTTTTAAAATGAAAAAAAAAAATCTCATGAGCCTGGGAGATAACAGTATTGCTTAACTTTCCAGGTAAGCATGCTGAGACTTAGGGAAGGAAGTGACTTCCCTGAGGTCCTGGTCCTGGGGAGGGATGGAGGCCACAGCCGATGCCTCTGACCCCCAGATCGGTGGTGTTACTGTGGGTGCTCTGTCAGCTGTGACTACGCAGCTACCAGGCCTGGAGCCAGAAGGCCAGCTCTCCATTTAAATACCAGCTTCAGTGTGAGGGAGGCTGTAAGGGATCACAGTGCTACCAAGTGTAGTTGGATGCAGAACTGTGCATATCTTCTGTTTCGGTCCAGTTATCTTGTTTCAGGAGTGGTCCATCTCTGCTGAAGGCCTTCGGTGGGGTCTGAGGCAATGATGGAGACAGCAGACATTTCCATAGCACAGCTAGGGCGTGCGCTCTGTGGGGAAAGGTAGGAGGCCGGAGAACTGGTCATGCCAGGTTAGGGGCACACCCTCCCTCCTTTCTTTGCCTAGCAAGTGCTTCCTCACCTCGGGTTCTTCTCTATGAAGCCCTCCCTGAAGTCCCTGCACACAGCCTGGGTCCCACCTCCACTCCCCACCCCCCAGCCTGGCCATGCTGTGGATAGATGGGGTCTTCTTTTCCCTACTATGCTCAGAGGACAAGGGCCACAATTGAGTTGCAAACATTCTTTGGTGTCTGTGGTTCTGATGCTGCTACATCCTCTCTGATGTCCCTATGTCCCTTCACCCACCTCTCTACCTCACTTGTTCTCCATGCTCCGTCCTCCTGGCCCTCCCCGAGTTCCCTCCAGCAGAGAAGAAACAGAATTCCCAAGTCTGCGCTCAACACAGGTTTTCCCTCAAACGCAAGGAGAGTATGAAGGCAATTCCTGAGTCTGGATCTCCCCTGGTAGAAAGAAATCGATTCTCAGCAGCTGATAGGAGCGCTCTCATGAAAGCCCAGGGGGACCCTAACCGGGAAGGCTCTCTGCCAAGGCAGCGTTGGGAACACAAAAATGAATGAAAACGTCAGGGGACAGCCAGCACGCTGTAAAGGTCCAGCGTGGCACGAAGCAGGTCTGTGTTTGCTGAAATCATAACGCCCCTGTTGCGGGTTGCCTTGGCAGCGCGCCTTGCGGGGGGGGGGGGCGGGGGGGAGTGGGTCAGGGCGGTGTTGTGCGGTGAAGCTGGGGGTGAGGGGGCAGCGGGCAGGCTGAAGGCTAGGCTCAGTGGGACCTCGCGCCACGGCCTCAGGCTCAACATCATGTCCACCATGCCGAAGTGGTTCAAAGGGGCCCCCTTTGGGGTGCAGAGCCAGAGGTGGGGCCCAACTGCTTCCTGGCCTGGCGTCCAGAGTCCAAGGCAGTTCCTTGTGGGCTTCACTAGCTCCGTCCGCCTGGGGGGGAGGGAGGCTAACCCAGAGGGCTGAAGCCGGGAGAGCTGCAGCGGGAGGGGAAGAGGGCTGGCTCGCCCTTCCCTCATTCACTCACTTCCCTGCCCAGGCTCTCTACCATACTGAGTCCGCCCCCTCCCCCCCCACCCCACACACACCCACACACCCACACCCACTCCTCCACCTCTTCCTCACTGTGTAGCCCTGGCTGGTATTGAACTCACAGAGATCTCCAGCCAGTGTTGCCCTTTAAGTGCTGGGATTAAAGGCGTGCACAAGCACTCCTCATATCTGTCCTTTTGTTTTCGGTTCCACTTCTGTAGTAAGTTCTTGCAAACCATTTTCAGAGCATCTATGTAAAGTAGAAACAGGCAGCTGAAAAGTTCTGAGTGGGTTTGCAGCCCAGATGTCATATTTCTTTTCTTTTCTTTTTTAATTTCATTTTTGTTTGTTTGTTTGTTTGTTTTGTTTTGTTTTGTTTTGAGACAGAGTCTCTCTACATTACCCTAGCTGTCCTGGAATTCACTATATAGACCAGGCTGGCCTCAAACTCATAGAGGTCCTCCTGTCTCTACCTCCCAAGTGCTGGGATTAAAGGTGTACACCATTATGCCCAATTGCCATATTTCTTTTTATGTTATATTATTTAATATAGTTACATGTATATAAATGACCTATGTGCCACACATGGTCCTAGGATCTGAGGTCATGAGGTGCTATACATAGTAGTCTGTATATTAAAAGTAGATGAAAGATGATACAAAGTATAACACCATGCAGTGTAACATGTCTACCCACCTACCTAGCAGCAGGGAGGATAATGATAAGAGCTTTGAAGAAAACTAAGGATGTGAGGAGAGACAGAGGATCAGGTGTGGTGGTTAGCGGCAGAACATCTCTGAAACTCTCAAAACAATGAACGAGACCCAAAGTGACTTCCACACGCCAGTTCCAAAGTCATCTCTCCTAGGAAACCTACTCCCTGTCTCCCGAGGGCTGCCCCGGTCAGGACCAGATGTCGGACACTGGGCTCTCTCTTGGCTACACAACCTCTCTTAGGTTTGACGTCTCCGCTGTTTATCCCAACCAGAAGAAATACAGCACATTCACAGAGGCTCCGTACTCCAGGCATCATTCTGTGGAAGTGGTGAGCCTGCCTCCTCTCACGTGGTCTGCGTCACTCCCCAACGCACCTGGGGATTCCCCAATTCACACTTGGCTCATACTCGCCTTCAGATATGTTAGATAAACTCAGGGTTGTGGTAAAACAAAAACAAAAACAAACAAACAAACAACCCCTCCCAGAAAACAGAAAAACAGCAGCTAGCACTGAAGGGCCATGGGTTGCCGACAGCTCCACACCAGGCTAACTCTATACTGTATTTCCGTAAAGGGGAGCAAGGGCGGTGACAGAGGTGATCAAGACTCCATCTTGAGTACTGAACCTCTGGGTATTGGGCTGAGGACCATCTAGTTCCATTCCCAAATCAAGGGTGGCTTGGGGGAGGCCTGGAGGGACTGCGGTAGGTGGTTAATGACTGACTCAGCCTGGTTTAATTTAGTCCCACATAGGACCCGGGACCTATAACACCAAGGACACCTGTTTCAGCAAGAAGTTCCTGGATCAGAAGATGGGCACGGGCTGGGCACGGGCCCAGGAAGCCACCCGGCTGACCCAGCTGCCTCACTTCCAGTACCAGGCCATCATGAAAGAAAGACAGCAGCAGGTAAACCTTGGAGCATTACCGCCTCTCCCCCCTCGGTCCAGAGTCCTGGTGGGCATAGCTTCTTCTTGGAGAAGCCCATCATCCTTTGGGCTCCTTCCTGGCTGGCCCTTTCCCTGGTTCCTTTTGCATCCTATGGTGTCTTCTCTTGGGGCAGGTGCACAAGCTGGGACCTGGGTCCTACAACTTCAAAGACTTCTTAACCCAGCTACAGGAGAAACCACAGAGCAAACGGGGGCTGCTCAGCTCTGGGGAGACCCGCTTTCGGGGATTCATCGGGGTAGGTGCTGCTCTTGTTTCTTTCACCGTCTGTCGTTTGGGAGAAGGCTGCTGAGGCTCAGATAGTTTGAGAAGAGCACTTCTTCGAAGCTGTCTCCTCCCTAGGCTTGGCTAGCCTCTCCTTAGCTTTCTTCTCTCAGCCTTGAGCCCGGTGGCTGGGATATATGCCAGAAGGGACGCAGGTGGCTCATCTCTAAGTCTCAGGAGGAACCCAGAGCATATTAGAAACTAACAAAAGAAAGAAAGAAAGAAAGAAAGAAAGAAAAAGTATCTGTTTAGTCAACCAACCAAGACACAGTGAGTAAGCAACAACAGAATGCCATATTCAGAACTAGGCTTTGGGGGGTGGGGGGAGGATCTGGAAGTGACAAAAGGGAAGAGCAGGCATCTGAGTGACACATACCGCAGCATATCTGGTCAGAGTTTTGAGGGGAAACACAGAGAAGGGAAATGCTGTGGGGGGTAACTTAGAGAGAGGGCCCCACTGGAACAAAGCAGCAGGTAGCGAGCAAGAGGGACTCTCAACACCTGACTCTTCATGCACGGGCATTCTGAGCCTTGGAAGGAAGCAAGACCCAGACCAGACAGATCTGACCCTCACTGGGTGGCCAGATTTCCCTAGCAGTGGCCCTGCCCCCCCCTCCAAGTCTGACGCTCCCAAACGTCTGATTGCTCAGGGGCCCAGAGACGAGGTGGATTGTGTCATCTATGGGTCAGCAGTGCCCCCATGTGGCTCAAAGGTGCATATCAACCTCAGAAATCCTGCCGGGTCTTCCCAACACAAGACCCACAAAGACCACAGATTAGCTCTGTTCACCGCACTTCAAAGGCCCCCTGCTACTATCCTAGCCACAGTTTCTGCCCCCCAAGACTTCCAGTCACTCCACCCTGACTTGTGTGATGAGACCTGCTATGTGCCCGGCCCTGGGCAGAGGGCTTTGCAAACATTAACTCTATCATCATTACCATCCCCGACACACACACCCTCCACCAGCTAGGAAGTAGCAGAACCAGGATTCCAACCTAGGACTTGGGGCGCTTCTTCATCCCAGGCTGTTCACAGCGCTGCCGCGAGGGAGCTGGTCAAAGAGCTGTAGATGTAAAGGGTAGACAGACTGAGGCAGCCTGTGTGCTGCGAAGGTGTGGGTCCCAGGAGAGACGGTGTTTGGGGATCTTTGTGGGGTTGATACAACTAGCAAACCAGAGAGTGGGAAGGGCATTCTGAGAGGGTGAAAGAAAGCGTCGTAAGTGAGCGAGAGCAGGGAGACCAGGACTTGGAGTTAGAGGCGTGAGCGATGGAGGACACTCACAGGTGATGCTGTGGGGCGGGGCAGGTAGCAAGCACACACTCTGAAAACCTTGCTTCCCTCTTGAGATTCAGAACCCCGCGCGTCTCTTCCTCAGATGAAACCAGCCCGAAAACTGAGACTGACAGCCTTGGTGTTTCTGTCTCTTGCCCCCGCAGAACTATTATCCGGGCCCCGGAAATTACGGGGAGAAGGGCAACCCATACACACGGCTGGAGGAGAATGCCTGGAACCGCGTACACTCTGAGGGCCTTATGTGTAAAATGTCCAACAAGTCACCCACCTTTCAGAAGGTACCCCCTCCCCAAGGCTCATCCTGTGTGGTCCTGGAGAGTGACCTCAGGGAGAGAGAGGCTGAAGCTCTCCATTGGCCATACCCCTACAGCCACGTGGCCTCACCGCTTTTGTCTATAGGGCAGTGGCCTGGGACCTGGGACCTACACCATCAAAAGCGACATTGAGACCAAGGTGGCACGATCCACTGGTACTCGTGGCCCCTATGACATTTTCTCTGGTGACCGAAGCAAGCCTGTGCCCTATGGACATTACTCCGTGCAGGTACGTGCCTGGGTAGGTGGTTATGAGGTCTACCCCCTGGCAGGAACACTGATAAGCCATGGGGACATGACCCTGTGTGCCAAGTGTTGTTGGGGACCCGGGGTGGGGGCGTGTCTTCTTCCCTGTGCCTCTGCCAGTGTGGGATATGGTTCCCTGTGTTAGGTGAGGAAACTGAGGTTTGGTTAGAGCCACGGTTCGCACATCTGATCGTGTGGCTAGTTCTTTCCTCATCATGAACTTTACTGACGCACAGGTGGCCCGGCTTGCAGGGCCAGTGAGTTTTACTGCCAGGCTTGCAGGGACCACAAGGGCACAGGTGCAGTGACTGGCGGGAAACATTTCCCAGGCTTCAAGTACTCAGCTAACCTAGCTGGGTGGGTGGCAGTGCTCTGGGTAATAGAGCCCTGAACTGGAAGGTGGGAGAGGAGACTGAGCTTGAAATTTAGCTAGCCCGTCAAAATACCCCTACAGGATTGGGTAGCTTTCTGTGTTTTGCCCTCTTCCTGCTTATGGCTGTAGGGGCCGAGTATGTGTCCAGACCTGTTTGTCCTGTCCCCACATGGAGTTACTACGTGAGCAGGATTATTCCAGTTAATAGTTTAGATGAAGAAAAAAAAATCTAGGTGCAAGGAAACAGCCCAGGTGGAACTTCCAGTGTGTGTGTGTGTGGGAATACGTGGATCGGGGCCCAGGGGGGTCTGCTCAAACTATTGCACTAACCAAGGACAATACAATAGTAAACATCGAACCCCTACTCTGATCTACCCAATGGACAGGACATTCTCCACAGTTATGTGGAGAGCGGGGACTGACTTTGACATGAGCTCTGGTGCCCCGTATTTGACCACCTCCCCTTGGTGGGGAGGCTTGGTGACACTCAAAGAAAGAATAAGCAGGCTACCAAGATGAGACTTGATAGCCTATGACCATATAGTGGGGGAGGAGGTCGACTTTGGTCATAGACCTAGGGGAGGGGAATAGGGTGAAAGAGTGAGGGAGGGAGGAATGAGAGGATACAAGTGATGGGATAACAATTGAGTTGTAATCTGAATAAATTAATAAAATTAAAATTAAAAATTAAAAAAAAAATGACCAGCAAGGAGTAAATGAAAAACCCTGCAGCTTCAGTGAGAGACCATCATGGTGGCAGATGGTGTTAGCAGTGCTAGAAAGGAGTGGGTTAATGTAGGAAAACTTGCAAGGCTCTTGGTAAATAGTCATCATATTATCCTATGACATGGCTGACTCTAGGGTCTCCCAGATCTCCTACCCACCACCAAGGCCATTGCTCAGCACAGCAGGGGTCTCGGGAATCCCTCCACCCCCCATCCCCACCCCACCCCACATTGGTACTACAGTCTGGCTGAACCTCTTCACTTGAACTTTGTTAGAGTTTTTTGTTTGTTTGGGTTCTTTTTTTTTTTTTTTTTTTTTTAAGAGCAATTTTAGGTTCACAGAAAAGTTGAGAGGCACATAGAGAGTTTCTGCATACCCACTGCCTCCCACAGCACATACAGACCCTCCCCACTGTAAATCTTTCCAAATGTACATTCATTGGTTTATTTGTGTGTGCGGGATTGTTTCGTGGCATCCTTGTGGAGGACAGGGGCAGCTTGCAGGACTCGGTTCTCTCCTTCCACCGGGCGGGTCCCAGGGATCATACTCAAAGGTTCGGGATTCACCAAAGGTTCTTTGCCTGCCCCTCCATCACTGTCACAGTCCCACATCAGAGAGCCCGTTTGTTAGTCAAGGAACCTCGGGTGCATGACGTCATCACCACAATTTTACAAAGTGTTTCTCTTAATGGCTGTCATTCTGTGGGTTGGTTTTTGTTTTATTTCTCTCTATCTCTATATGTCTTTCTTTTTTTTCTTCTTAAAAGCTGGGCAGGATCTTATATACCTTTAATCCCAGCACTCAGGAAGCAGAGGCAGGCAGATCGCTGTGAGTTCCAGGCCAGCCTGGTCTACAAAACAAGTCCAGGACAGCCAAGGCTACACAGAGAGACCCTGTCTTGCAAAACAAAAAACAAACAAAAGACCCTAAAACATTTGGTTGTTTTGGTTGTTTTACTCTGTGTGTGTGTGTGTGTGTGTGTGTATGTGTGTGTGTGTGTGTGTGTAGGTCAGAGAGCAATAGTCAGGAGTCAGTTCTCTCCTACTTTGTGGGTCCTAGGTCTGAAGCAAGGGCCTTTCCCCCCTGAGCTCATTCTAACCTGCTGTACGGATTTTGACTCTTGTGTTTGGATGCATTTGTCCCACCAGCTTGGAGGAAAAAAAAAATCTGTGCTCATACCTTAACAGTGCCATTTGCTCTCTGTGTGTGCTAGTGACCCAGGTCCTGCCTGATACACTCCTTTCCCTCTCTCATTTCCCTCAGAAAAAGAAGCCCATGGAGTTGATGAATTTCAAGAGCTTCGTAGAAGACCTTAACTCACGCCCTAACAAGAAACGAGGGGTTTTTTCAAAGTTTCCCCGAGATCCAAAACACCCCACAGAGAGAATTTACTGGACTACCCTTAGTCAGTACCCCAGAGATCTGGTCAGTGTACCCCATGGTCTATTTTCTCTCTTGGAAGGCAGCCCTTCAGCAGGCTAGGGAGGTTGAGGGGGGTGGGGTGCATGGGGCATGTAGGGTGGAAAGCTGCATCTTAAGGACCAGCTGGTTTGCCAGTCTGCCCTTGCACTGGTGAGTCACACGTTTTGGGCCTCACACCACACACCTGGCCTGAGAGTGTAGCCAGCGCTTGCAGCTGTGGTCCAGGATTAGCAGTGTAGAGCCCATAGCTGAGCCAGGCCAGCAGGAAGCCCCAGCCAATGAGGCTCTTCTACCTGCCCTCCTTCCCCTGGCCATAAAGATCTGAATAATGGGGAAGGAAGACCCAGGACCGAGTATGATAGGGTCTCTCCTCAAATTTACTTACCTGCTCTACCCAGGGAGGGGCCAGAGTCTGCAGGCCTTGAGACAGCCCTCTCTGGGGGACAGTGACCCCTTCTCAAGAGCCCCATAGGTGGCGCCTACCCCAAGGTCATGGGAAGAAATGCAATAGAGGAAGCGAAGGGCATGGACATTGTGACCGCCTGCTAACCACTGCCCATCCCTCTCCCAAGGGGGGTTGGGAGGAAAGGAAATAGGGGTGCAAAGCTTTAAAAAGGATTTACTGGGTTCTCCAGCAGGGGCCAGGACACCCTGTATAGGGCTCAGCTCTCTGGTTCCAGGCCCAGTGTGTCTTAGTCCCGGGCTGCTGTTCACAGCACTTCTCTGCTCATCTGGAGGGCCCCTGGGAACCTGTAAAGAAGTGTCTGGTTGGGGGTGCATAGAGTGGGTGGTACAGCACATGAAGGATTGAGGATTCTTCCCTTCCCTCATCCTTGGATGAAAGGCCCAGTCGTGCTGGACAGGTGAGGTCAGCTGCCACTGATCTTCAGTTGTCCGCCTCAGGCTGGGATCGCTCAGTTTTCCTCAGTCTTTCCCCTCTCTATCCCTAGAATACAGCCGGCCCCGGGTTTTGTCTTCCTTGTAAGACGGAACAGAAACATGTCAACCGGCCACCATTCCTCCTGGCCTCCAAGCGCTCGGGCATTAAGATCTACCAGATGATTATGGGGAACTGGGTGAGTGTGTCTGGGTCGGGGAAGCGCGGTGGTGGGCAGGGGACTTTCTTCCGCCTCTACAGACAGCCCTAACCCTTTGTGGCTCCTTGGGCCGGATGGTATCTCTCTTTTGCCCACTCACTGTCTAATTTTTCTAGCCACTTGTTCTCTAGGGTCTCCAACCTGAGCAGGCACCGAGGGGCTTGTCAAAGGCCCCGGGCCGGGGCTTCTGGTTCAGTATGTGTTGGGGGGAAGGCCTGGAAATGACATTTCTAACAAGTTTCTAGGGTGTACGAGCTTCCTGTTGCTGTGATCAAATCACCCAGACAAACTCATCTCTCAGGGAGAAAGGATTTATTTATCTCTCAGGGAGAAACGATGTATTTATGTCTCAGGGAGAAATGACTTTTTTTTTTGGCTCCCAATTCCAAGTTATGGTCCGCTGCCACAGGGAAGTCAAGGCAGGAGCTGGAAGTAGCTAGTCACAGTACAGGTGGTCAAGAGCAGAGGGGAATGAAGCAATTCACGCTTGCTTCTTTAGGTCTGGCCCCCTCTCTACACTTATGCAGTGCACGGCCCAAACACGGCATGGTGACACCCATAATGGGTGAGCCTGTCCACCCCAATTAATGTAAATGAGACAATATACCCAGAAGGCACACCCACATGCCACCCCAAATTAGACAGTTCTTCATTGACTTTCTCTTCCGGTGTGATTTTAGGCTGTCGACTGTTGGAACACCACACAGAAACCACACTTTGAGAACCAAGGCGCTAAGAGGCGCCACCGCACAGCTCTCATCTTCTCCTTCTCTTCCCTTGGGAATGCTGCTCCCTTCTCTCTGTTAGTCTTGGGGCTTTGTGTACAGCTAGTGGAGATGCTAGCCTATTTCTTATGCCTAAATGAGCAAGTCTCCTGCCCTTTCATACCCCGGCTCTTTTTGCTGTCCCAGGTGTGCCCTTGGTAGTGTTCTCCTAGAACAAGCTAGTCCCAGCATTTATTTATTTATTTATTTATTTATTTATTTATTTATTTATTTATTTTTGTTTTTCGAGACAGGGTTTCTCTGGGTAGCTCTGGCTATCCTGGAACTCTCTTTTGTAACTCAAACTGGCCTTAAGCTCACAGAGCATCTGACTCTGCCTCCCAAGTGCTGGTATTAAAGGCATGCACTACCACACTCAGCTTGTGAACACTTCATAAGACATCCTCTCTGCTTTTTAGTGCACACTTACCAACCATATCAACCTTGTAACCATACATAAGTCCTAACTGAACATTTCCATGAGTCACAGAATCATCTTAGCCCACACACACCCAGGTAGGTGTTTCCTGCCTCTGGCAGCACAGGGAAGCTTTGCCCCAACTTGAATTTGCTGTGCGTGGTAGCACATGCCTGTAATTCCAGCACCCAGGGAGGCAGAGACAGATGGTTCGATGTGAGTTCAAGGCTAGCCTGGTCTACAAAAGTGAGTAAAGGATATGCAGAGAAACCCTGTCTCAAAAACAAAAAACAAAAAACAAAAAAACAAACAAAACAAAAGATATTTCCTGGTCTGTGACAGTCATCTTTTGCCACTGTGGAAAAAAAAAAAAAAGATAATCCTTGCGAAAAGTCAATGGAGGGGCGGAATGATTTATGTTGCTTCTGGGCCTCAGAGGTTCCAATTCACAGCAGCTAGCTCCTTGCTTTTAGGCTCAGGGCAAGACAGAAACACCATGGCGGAGGCAAACTGCTCCCCTCATGGTAAATGAGAGCAGAGAGAGTGAGAGAAGTTGAGGTGGGCATGGCAGGGGACAAAGTCCTAGTATGCTCCTCAAAGGCATGCCCCATGAGCATCTTCCTCCAACTAGTTGTTACCTCCAGTAGCTATCATGAGCCATTCAGCGCTAAACTGCACCATCAGGTGGGAACCGAGACTTCTGGGGGACACTTCATATCCAAACCACATTCCAACCAAACACTTCCTATCTATAACACACTCTCAGGCAGGTCTTGCTTGTAATTCACCTGCCTTTGCAGTATTATCCTTCTCCCTGCCTCAGTCTGCACTAAGACCTCAGACATCAGGGACTGGAGAGATGGCTCAGTGGTTAAGAGCACTGGCTGCTCTTCCAGAGGACCTGAGTTCAATTCCCAGCAACCACATGGTAGCTCACAACCATCTGTAATAGAATCTGAATCCCTCTTCTCGTGTGCATGAAGACAGAGCACTCATATACATAAAATAAATAAATCTTTAAAAAAGAAAAAGAAAAAAAGACCTCTGAAGTCTCAAGTAAAATGTTTAGACTGGAGCCAGATGGTCATGCTGCCGTCAGGGCCAGTGTCTGTTGCTGTGATAAAAAGTCCTGACCCAGAGTAACTTAGAGGGAAGAGGGTTTATTTTAGCTCATGGTTCCAGATTGCAGTCCTCCATCTCAGGGAAATCAAGATGGCAGAAGCTTAAAATAGCCAGTCCATCACATCTGTGGCTGAGAACAGAAGAATGCACGCATGCTCATCCTCTCTGCTCTTATACAGTCCAGGACCCAGAGCCAGGATGCTACTGGCAGGTTGCATCGCCCCACATCAACTAATAAAACCAAGACCATCCCCCAGGGGCCAACCTGATCCAGACAATCTGTTGTTTAGACTCTCACATCCAGGCATACAAACCGGAAGACCTATGGCAGGGCCAGTTCCTGAGGCGTGGCAGGAAGTCCCCCCTCTGACATGCCTGATTGACAAGAGCCTAGATTCTAATCTTTACTATGTCACCTTGAAGAGTTTGTATCTTGTCTCTGAGCCTCTCTTATGGCAGACACATGGGCAGGATGGCCTAGGCATCATACAAAGGACCACAAACCAGGTGGCTTGGTGACTGGAGCTATACCCTCACAGAAGGTTGGAGTTCACGCTGCCTGTGAAACCAGTGGTCGAGAATCCTTCCTTTCTTCTTTTCTTTTCTTTTCTTTTCTTTTCTTTTCTTTTCTTTTCTTTTCTTTTCTTTTCTTTTCTTTTCTCTTTTCTTTTGTTTTTGTTTTTGTTTTTGTTTTTTGTTTTTCAAGACAGGGTTTCTCTGTGTAGCCTTGACTATCCTAGACTCACTTTGTAGACCAGGCAGACCTCGAACTCACAGTGATCCACCTGCCTCTGCCTCCCGAGTGCTGGGATTAAAGGCGTGCGCCACCAGGTCCAGCCCTTCCTTGCTTTTTTAAAGCTTTTTGGTGTTGGCCAGAGACTCTTGGCTTTCACAGCTCATGCCTGTACCACTCTGATCGTGGCCTCTTTGCATGACCATCTCTTCCATCAAGTGCCTTTTCTTAAAAGGACCAGTCATATCGGACCAAGGTTTCACTTGCTCTAGCATGGCCTCAGCCCAACCCATTATATTTGCAACAAGCAGACCCTCCAATAAGATCACAGCAAGAGGCACTAACGTTAGGGCTTCAGTACACTGGGGGGGGGGTCACGATTTGATTCTTCACAGCTGGGTGTGGCAGGGGCCTGAAAGGAGGATGGAAAGCCTGAGGGCAAATCTTCACAACCAGCTCACTACATCCTGATGCCTTTCTTCTCCCCGCCACAGAACCCTGTTGGGGTAGGCCGCTACCTCAACACCACCCTGATGGAGAGCAAAGACAGAAGGCAGAGGTACCGCTCTCTGTTCCTGAACGGATCCAAGCGTTACCTGGAGAACCTAGCCCAAGACAGACTCCTGCAGTGAGTATAGCTGGAGCTCTTGGACAGGGGGCGTAGGGGAGGTAGGTTGACCCTATGGTGGCCTGGAGGAAGAGCTTGCTTGGTCCCCATGCCAGCCGCTCATCAGAGACCCTGGAGATACCGAGTTTAGGTCTTGGTCCAGCCTCTTCCTGGCTGGGTGAGGCGAGGTGTGATGATCTCCTTGAGCTTCTCATCCTTAAGCAGATGTCGAGGAGATGCGAATGAGGTGGTCAGTCTAAAAGTCAGGGTACAGGAAAGGTTACTCATTCAATCCCTCACTGCCTAGGCTCAGCCCTAGGCATTTGCATCTCGCAGGACCGCAGGTTCTTGCTGCCCTTCAAGGGTTGGTGAAAGTCATCTCAGGACATGAAGCCCTGTGGCAGACTATGACAACAAGGTCACAGATGTCAGCTACTGCCATGTTTTATTGACCTAAGAGGCCATTGGCCAAAGTGAGATCTTGATTCTAGATATGCTTGTATTTGACAGAACATGCACTTTAAAGTTGAGTAGTTTCTTTCTGAGAAATTATGGAATGAACATTATGATGGCCCAGTGCTGGGGACCAGGCAATCTGCTCAGAAAAACTAGCTTTGTTTTTTTTTTCTTCTGTTGTTTTCCCATTCTGTGTGTGTATGTGCCCATGTATTCATATTTTTGCATGTGTATGGGTGACCACAAATGTGGATGCCTGAGGTTGATGTTGAGATTTATTCTTGAGCACACTTCCACCTCATTTACTGAGGCAGGGTCCCTCAATCAAACCCAGAGCTCATTGATGTAGATATTCTCACTGGCCAGCTTGCTCTGCTCTCCATTTCTTTAGGTGAGAGTTAGAGGCAAGCTGCCGAGCCCACCCAGCAAGGGATTGTAGGGATCCAAACTCTTCTGCACCTACGTTTCTGTCAAGCAAGCCCTTTAATTGCTGAGCCATCTCTAGTTTTGTTTTTTGTTTTTTGTTTTGTTTTGTTTGATTTGGTTTTTGTTTTGTTTTGTTTTGTTTTGAGACAAGGTTTCTCTGTGTAGCCTGGACTCTGTCCAGCCTGTCCTGGACACACTTTGTAGACCAGGCTGGCCTGGAACTCACAGCAATCCACCTACCTCTGCCTCCCAAGTGCTGGGATTAAAGGCAAGCGCCACTATGCCCAGCCGGTATCTGTAGTTTTTAAATGTATTTATTTTTAATTTCACATGCGTTGGTGTTTTGTCTGCACATGTGTCTGTGTGAGGGTGTTAGATCCCCTAGAACTGGAGTTACAGTTGTGAGCTGCCATGTGGGTGCTGGGAATCAAACCTGGGTTCTCTGGGAAAGCAGCCAGTGCTCTTAACTGCTCAGCATCTCTCCAACCCCTTTCAATGCAATGTTAAGATGGTTTTATTTGTATTAAAAATAGTCTTGTAGCCGGGCATGGTGGTGCACGCCTCTAATCCCAGCACTCGGGAGGCAGAGGCAGGCGGATCGCTGTGAGTTTGAGGCCAGCCTGGTCTACAAAGTGAGTCCAGGACAGCCAAGGCTACACAGAGAGACCCTGTCTCGGAAAACCAAAAAATAAAAAGTCTTGTAGCTGACTCTCCCTTAATTTGATCCTTTGTTTGGGGGTTTTGAGACAGGGCAGTGGGAAGCATTTGAATGGACTACGTGTGTGAAAATGCAGTTTGCTTTCTCTGCCTTCACAGCTGACCCATACTCTGGTTGGAAATAACCAAATTAGGGTTGATTTCCTTCAGGATTTGGAAGGGTTTGCTCACATTTCCTAACTCCCAGCTTGGTTCAAAGGCCCGATGTCATTTTGGCTCGTGCGTGTGACCTGCATATCTCTTTCCGGAAGCTTCCCCGGCCTTCTTTTCCCTGGTGTTCTGGATCTTCATGGTGATGGGCCGAACTCTAGTCTATTTTCAAGTACTGTACTGTGCACTTGGTGTGCTTCTGTCGTCATCTGAAACTTCAGGCTCTTCTCCTCTGGGGAAGTTTGACTTTGAATTTTTGTCTGTGGTAATTTCTAACCCCTCGTCCCTTGTTGTTGTCGTGTGTGTGTGTGTGTGTGTGTGTGTGTGTGTGTGTGTGTGCACATGAGAATGTGTATGGGCACATGTATATGTGCAAGTGTGCATACATATGCAGATGTGTGTCAAGACTGCAGTTGACATCAGTGTGTTCACTTGATTTCCTGAGGCAGGGTCTCTCTGTGGAACCCAGAGCTCTCTGACCAGCTGGTCTAGCTAGCCAGGTTAGTACAAGGACTCCCTCTTCCCATCTCCCATTCCTGCCTCCCAAGTGCTGAGGTTCCAGGCCGCTGAACGGCTGGCTCCCGGCTTGCGTTCTGAGGATCTGAACTCTAGTCTCCGTGCTTGTGTGCATGTGCTTCCCACTTTGAGGCCTCTCCCCAGGCCCTAGTTTCTTGTTTCCTTGTTCTTTTTTCTTCTTATGTCTGCCTTTTCTGTTCTTGCTGGTAAAACTTCCTAGTCCTGGTTTTCTAGCACTGGTTCTATCACATTTTTAATTTCCCAAGAGCCCTTCTGTGTTTTCTTTCATACTGCTGGTTCTGTGTTGTTGACATAAGGTGGTCTCTTATCTAAGGGTCTGGGGTTTTTTGGGGGGTTTTCTTTTTTGTTTGTTTGTTTGTTTGGTTGGTTTTGGTTTTTCAAGACAGGGTTTCTCTGTGTAGTCCTGACTCAGTCTGTAGACCAGGCTGGCCTCAAATTCAGAGATCCTCTTGCCTCTGCCTCTAGAGTGCTGGGATTAAAGGCATGTGCCACCACCACCTGGCTAATTTTTAAAATTAAAAAAAAATTATTTTATGTGTATGAATGTTTTGTGTGAATGTCTGTATGTGTACCATGCACCAGGAAGTCAGAAGAGGGCATCAGATCACTTGGAACTAGAGTTTCAGGTGGTTGTGAGCCACCACATGGGTGCTAGGAACTGGACCCAGCTCCTCTCTAAGAGCAGCAAGTACTCTTAACAGCTGAGCCTTCTCTCTAACCTTTCATCTGTCATTAAGGAACACTAGCCTGGGCCGGGCATGGTGGCGCACGCCTTTAATCCCAGCACTCGGGAGGCAGAGGCAGGCAGAGCTCTGTGAGTTCAAGGCCAGCCTGGTCTACAAAGAGAGTCCAGACCAACCAAGGCTACCCAGAGAAATCTGTCTCAGAAAAAAGAAAAAAGAAAAAAAAAAGAGGAACACTAACACTTTTAATGTATAAAAGCACTTCTCCTTTTTCTGGCCAAGGTGCTCAGCTTTATTTTACACATGTTAAAGACCAGACAGAAGAGGAAATGGGATAAGTTGCCCATCTTCTCTTGTGTGTATACACGTGTATGTGTTTACCTGTGGGGAAGGGTGTGCATGCACATGTGTATGTATGCATCATGGAGGTGGGAGTGGGAGTGCACATGTGTATGCATGCATGTGGAAGTATGTGAGTTCACATGTATGTGTGCATGCATGTGTGGAGGTCAGTGTGAATGTACATGTGTGTACATGCATGTGGAGGCTAGAGGTTGGATGCAGGAAAGCAGCCTCATTGGTCTTATATACCTTACTCCTAGAGGTAGGGTCTCTCAATCAAGCCCAGAGCTCACAGATATGACTATTCTTGCTATCCAGCTTGCTCTGGCATCCTCTGTCTCTGCCTTGCAGGGCTGGAATTACAAATGGGCCACCATTCCCACCCAGAGGGTCACTAGTGTGAGTTCTCAGTTTCTGCACTCCAGTCTTCACACTTGTGAAGCAAGAGTTTTAACCACTGAGCAGTCTCCCCAGCCCCATGGCTCGGGGTTTCTCTGATGGTTCTAGGACATGTAGTCAGATAAGAATAACAAATAATAAATATAAACATTTGCCAATAAAAGCAAAATGATCACAGTTTTAATTACCCATGTGTTGATGAAAAATTCTGAAGACAGTTCATTTTAAAACTGTAATTCAATCTGGGCATGGCAGTACACACCTCTAGTCCCAGAACTCAGGAGGAGGAGACAGAGGGATCTTTGTGAGTTCAAGGCCAGCCTGGTAAACACAGCCAGGACTACACAGAGAGACCCTGCCTCAAACAAACAAAAACAGACAAACCACCTCCCCAAAACCAAAAATGGCAAGTTCAATTAATTGTGTCAATGAATAATTTCCTCCCCTGACACAATCATGAGAAATAGAAAACTTTCTTGGGAAAAAATATTCCACTCTCATTAACAGCATAAATGATTAAAAGCACAAGTGGAATAAATATAATAAAGCACAATTAACATAAAGGAAGAGATAGAAACCTCTATTACAGGATATAGGACCCACATAACGGGAGAGAATATACCTTCTCCATGGATGAAGAACCCAATGTTAGAAAAACAGTCATTGTTCTCCACGTTTAATACCATTGACAATTTAATCATAACGGCTGGAGAGATGGCTCAGCAGTTAAGAGCACTGGATGCACTTCTAGAGGGAGGTCCTGAGTTCAATTCCCAGCAACCACATAGTGGCTCACAACCATCTATAATGAAATCTGGTACCCTCTTCTGGCATGCAGATAGAGTGCTGTACACATAATAAATAAATAAATAAATAAATCTTAAAAAGTTTAATCATAAATTAGTCAGGAGAGGACAGGTTACATTTAAGTAAATACACAGGTTTTTTTTTGTTTGTTTTTTAAGACAGGGTTTCTCTGTGTAGCCTTGACTGTCCTGGACCCACTTTGTAGACCAGGCTGGCCTCGAACTTACCGTGATCCGCCTGCTTCTGCCTCCCGAGTGCTGGGATTAAAGGCGTGCACCACCACCACTTGGCCAATACACAGATTTTTGATAAAATAATGATGACTCTTTCTTTAAAGATACATTGATATTTAGTGAACTAAACTAGTCTCATAAAAGACAAATATTGTATATTTTCTTTCATTTGTAGTCCCTGAAATTTTTATAGTTTCATAAAATCATGTATGTATTTGTAAAATTATAGTCAAAGAGAAGTTGCCCAAGGTGGGCAAATGGGACTGTGAAAGGCCAAGGAAAGGGAGGGTAGCAGCCATGGCGTGGCCAGGGATATGTTCAATATATAGTGTATACTTATAAGACATTTGTTAATATATTATTCTCTTAAGAAAGTGTGTGTGTGTGTAGGTCAGAGAATGATTCTGTGAAATCATTTCTCTTCCTCCATCTTTATAAGTGCTATGGGTCATGGATTTAACCTGTAGCCAGGCTTGTAGAGCTATTGAGTCCAAAAATTGTTTAAAAATTAAATTAACCAGGTGTGATGGCACAGGCCTTTAATCCCATCCCTTGGGAAGCAGAAGCAGGCAGGTCTATGTGAGTTTGGGGCCAGCCTGTTCTACATCGTGAGTTCTAGGATGGCCAGACCTACATAGTGAGACCCTCTGGGGGGAGGTGGCTATGTGTTGGCATATGCTTAGGAAGCATAATATGAAAACTGAGCAGAAAATTTATTGTTTGTTTATATGTGTATGTGTGAGGACACATATGTGCCATGACGCATATGTGGGAGTCAGCTCTCTCCTATCACATGGGTCCTGGGGATTGAACTCAGGTCTCCAGACTTAGCAGCAAGCACCTTTACCTGCTGGGCCATCTCACTAGTCAGAGCATCAAAGTTCTGACCACATTTCTATCCAGAGAGAAGGCTTTTGGAGTCTTTCACAACATACTTAGTTTGTTTCCAAATTGTTTGATTTTTATCAAGTTTTGTGTATCTGTGTGCTTTTTATTTGTTTTTGTTGTTGTTTTGGTATAAGTTTTCATGTAGCTGAGTCAGTCACAAACTCAGTGTGTATCTGAGGGTGGTCTTGAACACCTACCTGCTCCTTTTGTATCTGCCTCCTAAGCGCTGGGCTAGAGATTATTTTTACAGCCAATTATCATAAAGCGCAGTGGGCCTCCTGAATAGTTTTTAGTGGGGCAGATATGACAAGCCATGGATAATTAGACACTGGGAAGTCACCAAAACAAACGGAGAGCGAAAGAGACTGCAGAAAGAGAGAAGATATCAAACAGTTGTAGCTTCATATCTTTCAAGGGGGAGAAAGCACTGCTTCCATAAAATAAGAGGGTGTTCCCATTAACAGAAACAAAAAGCAAAATGTGGAGGTTAAATCAGGAAGGCAAAAATGACATTTCCAGCAGGTGAGGGACTATTTCCTCTCACCTGAAAGCAGAGGCATCAGGGCGGAACACCCTCCTTGCTCCTCTGTGGCTCTGCTTGCTGGGGGAAGTGTTTTCTAGTGTCACTGTTGCTAGATCTTTCCTCCTTGGCCTTAGCTAAAGAGAACTCTTCGGGGCATTTAAGCCTGGTTGCCCAGGCTCTTCCATGCAAGGGAAGGGAAGGAGGCTAGAACAACAGTCAATGATTCCATTTCCATTTAATTCAAATTTTACAATGTGTTGCTCATTGGGCGCCAAAGATGGTCAAGAGCATTTGCTGCTCTTGCTGAGTACCTAGTTTCAGTTCTCAGCACCCACACAGTGGCTTATAACCATCTGTAGCTCCAGACCAGTGGGATCCAACACTCTCTTCTGAACCAGGTTCCCCTCCCTCCTGATGCCACAGAAGAACTGTTCGTGCCACCATCTCCCTGTGATGAACTATACCCACAAACTCTGAGTTACAACAAGCCCTTCCTTCCTCAAGTTACTTTTGACGGCACCTTCTAATAGCAATGAGAAAAGTAACTATATAAAAGCATGCACAAAAGCACGCTTCAAGGCACCTCTCCTGCTGCTGAGAGTGGGGTGGGAAACCGATGCCATTCATTCAGGCTTCCTGTGTCTATTCCTATCTGAGTGTCCATTTCAATCCCACCTTCAGGGATGCCCAATGCTGCCAGCTCTTCAGGCTTCTCGAAGAGATTTCTTAGCCTTACTCCCTACTGACTCGGGGCTTAGATTCTTGGATCTGCTGTTACCACTCTTCCACCCACTTTTCTACTTACAGAGGACTTTTTTTTTTTTGCACATTGAGTCTTCCATCCATTTGGTCACGTGGGTCTCTGCTTTAAGAGTTTTATTTTTAGAGAAAGGTTTATTATAGAATCATGGATAGGAATGTAAGTGGGAGAGAAAACTCCATGCTGTTTGAGTTAAGCTGGCATGTGGGTCAGCCACATGCTGGAGGGAAAGCTTTAGAGAACGAGAAAGGGAGGCCAGTGTACAGGAAAAAGCGTTCTCAGCTCCGGCCAGCGTTGGCTTTAAGACACTTATTCCAGCCGGGCGTGGTGCCTGACGCCTTTAATCCCAGCACTCAGGAGGCAGAGGCAGGTGGATCGCTGTGAGTTTGAGGCCAGCCTGGTCTACAAAGCAAGTTCAGGATAGCCAAGGATAACACAGAGAGACCCTGTCTCAAAAAAAAAAAAAAGAAAAAGAAAAAGAAAAAAACAGAAAGAAAGAAAAGAAAGAAAGAAAAGAAAAGAAAAAGACTCTTATTCCTTGACTTTTATTTCAGTGTCTTTCATGAGAGAAAGAGGCTAGCTAATGTGCTGTCTTGGTTACTTTCCTACTGCCTTGACAAGATGCCAGTACTAAGGCAACTTAACAAAGAAAGACTCTAATTTGGCAGCTCACAGCTCCACGGGGGTTAGAGCCCATGACCAGGATGATGGAGAAGATGGCAGCAGTCACGCAGGCAGGCACGGTGCTGGAGCAGAAGCCGAGAGCTCACATCTGACCCGCAGCATGAGGCAGAGAGCTAACTGAGGATGCTGTGTGCTTTTGAAACTTCCAAGCCAGGAACGAGTGACACACTTTCTCCAACTAGGCCACACTTCTTAATCCTTCCCAAATAGTTCCACCAACTGGGGACCAAATAATCAAATATATGAACCTATGAGGGCCACTTTCATTCAAACCACCACATGTATACCGTCAGTTCATGTGATGTATAATGCAATTTCTGAGTTTCAAAGGTAAGATAAAAACCTTGCTAGTAACAGATCTGAAAAAAGAGGGTTTGTTTGTTTTGTTTTGTTGTTTTTTTCAAGACAGGGTTTCTCTGTGTAGCCTTGGCTGTCCTGGAACTCACTCTCTAGGCCAGGCTGGCTTCAAACTCACAGTCCTTCTGTTTTAATCCCCAAGGGCTGAGAGTGCTTCAGTGCCACCACACTCCACTAGAAGATGGTAAACAGAAAAACCATGAAGAAGCTGGGCGTGGTGGCGCACACCTTTAATCCCAGCACTCTGGAGGCAGAGGCAGGCTGATCTTTGTGAGTTTGAGGCTAGCCTGGTCTACAGAGTGAGTCCAGGACAGCCAAGACAACACAGAGAAACCCTGTCTCAAAAAAAAAAAACATGAAGAAGTTATAATAATCACATCATAATGGGAATTCTCAATAGATCTGTCTGAGAATATGACAGATGAGGGCATGTAATAATTGTTGGGAGGGTTCAGATCATTAATTTTTACCTTGTTCTTTCAGACACTGATGAAACATTTATAAAAGCTGTCCAGGAAAATCTCAATAAGAGGGTCTAAGCTAAAATGTCATTCTTAGGAAAATTTATGTCCATTTATCAAACAGAATATGATAAAGCAAAAAGTTAACACCAAAAGATTCCCCAAACCAGTAACTTGAAAATTAGGAAGCACACTAATTTTTAAAATAAAAATTCCGTTAGTGTGCAAACAATAGCCTTAGTTATGGAATTTCACATATATGTGTTATTACCATGCCATCAAGTTCCCCTGCCTTCTCTTGTCCCTAGATATTTTCTTGTTAAGAAAAGTCCTCTTCTGGCTGGTTATGGTGACATATGCCTTTAATCCCAGAAGAGGCAAGTAGACCGCTGTAAATTCAACACCACCCTGGATTACTATGTAATACATAGTTAGACCTTGTTTAAGACAAACACAAAACTAGCAAAACCCGTAAGCCCTTAAGTCTAAGAGAATTATCAAGTTGGAATTTTAAACTGTTTAGAAAATGATTCCAATGAAAACTGTAGACACAAACCTGTGAGGTGCAGCAAAGCACCTGGCTCAGGAAAACCCACAACTGTTGCTGATTTTAGTAGGCCGCAGAAGAGCTGGAGGGACGGCTCTGCAGTTAAGGGCAGGTGTAATTGCAGAGGATCCAAGTTTGGTTTCCAGCACCAGATGGCTTATGACTATCTGTAACTCCAGCTCCGGGATCTGGCGCCCTCTTCTGGACTCCTTGGGCATTGGTGCTCACATGTGCACATACTCCCGTACAAACACACAGCTACACATAACTCAAAAACCAAATACATCTTAAAAAGAAAAATGAGCTGAAGAGATGGCTTAATAGGAACACTTGCTTCCCTTGCAGAGGACTGGGATTCAGTTCCCAACACCCATGTTGAGTGGCTTACAAATATCTACAACCCCAGCTCCAGGGCATCTGATAGCATCTTCTGGCCTCAACCTGTAGTTGCATCAATATACATGTACACACATGAACACACACACATTTATTTTTAATTTAAGACATAAACAGCAGGATTAAGCCTTAAAAAATGAATAGAGACTGGATGGGGGAGAGATTCTCACTGGAGCCTGTGTTGACATCTTCCATTTTTCTAGGGTGGTGGCTGTGTTCCCTAGTGCTTGTGGCTGTGTAACATATAAGGCCACAGCTAGCAGAGGTGCTGCAGAATTGGTTGCTCTGCCATTTTTTTTTCATCTTATAACATGAGTAAGCACAGTTTGGAAAGGTCCACGAAGGGATTTGCCAAGTCTCGCAGGAGAGCAGAGAAGGCAGGGAACAGAAAGTGTGGCTCTGATCCTCTGCGTTGTTTCTACCTTTTGCGACAAGCTAAAGTGACGTCATGGGTGGTGAGACACATGTCCTTTACCAGTGTGCTATCTCTGATCCAGGAGAGAGAGAGCATGTGTGAGAGAGGTGCAGAACCTTCGGGAAAGTGTGGGGCCATCGAACTGTTCTCAGTCTCAGCTCCAAACCTCACCTGCTTCTTGGGCTGGAAGCACTTGGTCTCGGACTTCCAACCAGGTCACCCCTGATCTAAGTCCTGCACAGGAAAGACTGCCTTTTCTTTTACTGTGTATACAGTAGGTGCTTTATACATGTGTTAACTTGGCAGCAAGCACACTTCCATCTGCTTACATTTCTGGAGCTTTTGACTAGGACACTTTATTTTATTTTGTTCCAAGTCCCCAGACCTTGGTATAACTGATGCTATGACGGAAGTAGCATTCGGGCCTTGGGGCCCAGCATGTAGGCAGAGCTACCTGCTAAGTGAGAATAAAGACTAAAACCATCAGAGTTCATAGTTCTGGGAAAGTCCTCAAATGGATCGATTTTGCTTTTTGGTTTCCGTAGTTCCATTTCTGGATAGCTTTCCTTGCTAACTGAGGAGTGTTGACTCAGGCCTGTTTTTATGGTTAAAAGTCCACCCTGAGAAAGGCTCAGGGCTGTACGTGAGTCCCAAACAGCTAGTGTAGTCAATGGCTTGGCTTCAACCAGTGTCCGAGTACTCTTGTCTGGTGGATACCCCATAATATGTCTATTTTTGAGACAGAATTTTTATATGTAGGCTTAACTGGCTTGAAACTAACTATGTAGGCCAAGAGTGACCTCAAACTCACAGATATACCCACTTCTGCCTCGTGTGCTGGGATTTAAAGTGTGTGCCATCACCCAGCTCTTAAGGAGGATTTAAAAACTCTGTTTGGGGACACTGGAGAGATGGTTCAGCAGTGAAGAGCACTGACTGCTCTCCCAGAGGACCTGGGTTCAATTTCCAGCACCCATATGACAGCTCACAACTGTCTGTAACTCCAAGATCTGACATCCTTACATATACATGCAGGCAAAACACCAAGGCATATACAATAAAATAAATGAACTCTTTTTTAAGAACCCACTCTGTTTGGGCGTGGTGGTGTACACCTTCAAGCCCAGTACTAGAAAGGTAGATCTCTAAATTTGAGATCAACCTGGTCTACATACAATCGTCAGGCCATCCAAGGCCACATAATAAGACACTGATTCAGAAACAAAAATAAAACAGAGCAGAAACTCTAGCCGGCCCCCTCTCTGGCCATGTGGACCAATGCCAGCCTGACAGCTCCCTCCCTGGCCTCGTCTGAGGGCCATTGACTGCACATGGTTGATCTAGTGTTTATCTGGGAAACTTCTATGTATCAGCCACAGTTCTGCTTAAACACAAAAGCTTCCCTGATTTTTCTGGACAGTGTCTCTTTAAGCCGTTTGCACATCCCAAGCTGGCGCATGCTTCCCCGTGGTACTGTGGCTTCCTCCCACACCCACAGTGAAGCTAGACAGAGCGTCTCTCTGTTCTCCGGCTCCAGTGCCTTGCTGATACCCAGAGGAGGAACTCATGGACACTTGTCAAATGATGACCCAACACATTCATTAGTGAAACAGGCCAGCAGCGAGATAACGCCATGAAGGGAACACTTGAGAAGCTTCAGGGTTTATATGGCAGAAATGTACACTTCCTTTTATTTTTACTCTTTGCATGGTGTTTTGTTATGAGAAAAACTGAAAAATGTAGGAGACTTGAAAGGATTTTACTCTACACACCGGCATAGTTTAGCTTTTGTCGCTGTGGAGCTAGTAAGATGGATCATGGAGTTACAGCACTTGCTGCCAGTCCTGATGCCCTGAGTTCAATCCCTGAGGCTCCCATGGTGGAATTAGACAGCTGACTTTAGAAAGTTGCCCTTTGACATATAACACAACATTCATATGCCTATACTCTCTTTTACATACAAAATTATTATTTGTACATAACTATCTGTTACTAGTGTTTTAATGTTTAATGGCATATCTTCTGTCACCCTGTCTACTAGATATCTTTATGCAAATTTAAATTATGTGTGTTTGTGTATTTGTGGGTTATGTGCACATGGGTGCAGTGCCTGGAGAGGCCAGAAGAGGGCATTAGGTCTCCTGGACCTGATGTTACATGTGGTTGTAAGCCACTGGATATGGGTTTTGGGGGCTAAACTCAAGTCCTGTGCAAGAATAGTGTATGTTTTTAACCACTGAGCCTCATCAGCCCTTCTTAATCATCTTTTGCTTTTGGTAAATTTCAAAGGAAATGGCAGGTATTAATATGCTTCTGTCAAAACACAGCAGTGTGCACTTCCCTTTCAACATTTTAGTTAAAAATGCACATTCTTTACCAAAAATATCAAATTGGAACCATAACTGCTCATTGCTCATAGTAATAGTAAATTCTTATATTCTCAAAACATGTTTACAGTGTACACAGTGTTTTTACTTATTTTTATTTTTTTATATTTTATTTACTTATTTTATGTATATGAGTAATCTATTTGCATATATGCCTGCACACCAGAAGACGATATTAGATCACATTATAGATGGTTGTGAGCCACCATGTGGTTGCTGGGAATTGAACTCAGGACCTCTGGAAGAGCAGACAGTGCTCTTAACCACCGAGCCATCTCTCCAGCCCCCTACACAGTGTTTTTAAATGTACACGGTTTTATATAGTTACTTTTCTTGTTACCATAAGAAAATATCTGACAACAAATAACTTAAGGAAGGGCTTATTGTGGCTATGAATTGGTGGCAAAATCCATCAAGGTAGAGAAGACAGTGATGAGAACAGCTCTTTTGTGGCAGCAGGAGTGTGAGGTACTTGGTCACACTGTGTCCCCAATTAGGAAACAGAGAGAGATGAATGCCAGTGTGGTGGTTTAATAGGAACGGCCCCC
>OU015754.1:44063475-44098152 GCA_907169655.1 Acomys percivali | reverse complement strand
CTTTCTTTCTTTCTTTCTTTCTTTCTTTCTTTCTTTCTTTCTTTCTTATTAAAGGTATGCAAAGGTGTACCCGGGACACTTTCACCAGGATGAGATGGGATTAGCTTTGTATCTCTTATGATCTTCTTCACAGAAGAATGCAACTCCAGTTTTACTGGCTGTTCCTGATCCCTTCAGCGGGATCTTCCTTCTGCAGGGGTGTGTCATCATCCTCCAAACCCAACACAAGCTCCTTTGTCTTTGCCTTGTGAGTTCGATGAAGACTCTCGAGTGCGTCACATTTGTAATTTCTGAGTGGTGGTGGCAGGCTGGCCCGCAAAGGGACGTCTTGCTTTAGGAATACTATAAACTCCTTCACAGTTTGATTCAAGTTAACTCGATGATATAGTACAGGTTTGAAATTTTGATGTTCGAATGGACGGTGAGGCAAACTGTGATGGTTGCAGCCATGGGAGAGATACCTGCTCCCAGCATGCCTGGCAGCTCCTCTGGCTCCTCTGAGATCCCTTTCTTAGGAGTCTCTGTGAAGCACAGCTGGCAGGCACCTCCTCATCTCCCACAGGCACCCTCCAGGGAGGGGGAACTCACCGGTGTCCATTTGACTCTCTTTTTACAGGGAACGGATTACACCTTTTAACAAGGGCAAGTTCCATCCAACTGTGGACTACAATTCCGATCCGACTCCTTAAAGCCACATGGGAAGGACAGCTTGATGTAACCAGAGAGCCCAAGCCTGAAGAGAAACCTTGGGATGGGAGGATGGGGGATGGACTCAGAGGTCTCGGAGAAAGCCTGGGTGAGGGGAGAGGCTGGGAGGCTCATCTGTGCTGCAGCCCTGTAGCCCAAACCAGTGTCTGCCGGGACAGTGGGGGACCAGGTATCTTTTGTTACAAGAGATCCATTGTCCTGAGCATTCTAGTCAGCTGATGACATGAATTTGGGAGCCAGACAGCAGATGGATGGAAGAATGGGATGTGGGCGACTCCCTAGAAACCTTTCCACTGTAAAGCCAGAGCGTGGGTACCTAACTCGTTGTCCCAGAAGGAGGTGGGGAGAGGAACATTTGCTAGGCAACAGTCTTGGCCCCTGCATGAACACCCCATCTCCGTGCTAGGTTGCTTCTGGATGCTCAACAGAGCCTCGGGTTAGGAGGAAACTGCTGACTTCCAGGCAGTGTCCAGCAATTGAAACAGCCTCTGCACCCCATAGTTAGCATGGTGGGCGTATCAGTGTAGTCAGAGGTGGATCTGTGGGGGTGGGGGGCAAGCAACAACACCCTGTGATGCTTCCCTCATTGTTTACATCAAGGAGAATTGAGTGTGGTCAGGGGGAGCGCTTTGTCCCCAGAGAAGAGGGTGCTGAGACCCGGTGGACTCAGCCATAGAACTCACACAATAAAGCATATCTGAGACATTTTCTGCAGAGTGGGTTTTACCTCAACAGTTGCTTCCTCGCTTGGGCCAAAGTGACTGTTGCGGGAGAAATGAAGCCATCTCTGTTCACAGAGATAGCAAAATCCTCTATGTAAAAAGTGACCCACCAACTCTCCAAATTGGCCTGACAGCCAGGATAGAAGATTAGTCTATCCAGTGAGCTTTCCATAGACTAGAAACGGCCACCACAAACTGGACATTTAAAATACCGTTTTTTAATAGCTAGGGAGGCCCCATCTAGAGGTTGGAGCCACACATTGTATCATTCAGCTTTTATGTGAATCCTGGACATCACATAAAAAAAAATCTTTTTTAAAAGTTAAAAAATAACTGCAATAAAATTTAAGAGACTACTTTATAAAATGAGTACATTTAAAAAATATATTTTTGTCAACTATTACTGGGAGTCACCACCACCATAGAAAAGGTGGGCAGATTTGGAGTCCTCGCCTTTGTTGGTGGGAAACCTGAGTTCATTTTAAGTACTTTTCCCAGAGGTATTTAAGGATGAGCTTGTGTGTGTAGGATGCACTGTAGGATTTCCAGCTCTGATGGGATAGGCTTGTCTGACTGCCAGTGCGGGGCAGAGGACTCTAGGAAGGGCACCACACCTCTGTAGAATCTGCCCTCCTGGGCACAAGCTGGCATAAAAAAGTTTCTAGCTTCTCAGCACTTGGCAGATGGAAGTGTGTTTCATAGACTTTTGTTTTCCTTGCTCACAGAGCGAGCTGCCTGATCACTCACTGGTCATTACTCCCCATTTTCCTAGTAGTGTTTTCTTTATCTCCTAATAAACTACTTGTACTCAAGGCTTTAGCCCAGGGTTGGGGTTGGTTTCTAGGGAAACATTCCAGAAGGAGCACTGATATTTTTTCTGACATCCCAGAGAGCCATCTAGTCACACCCTGGTGTGAGCACCTCAGTTTGGACATCACTATTCCATTCCCCAACAGTGGCCACACCTGGTGGATTTTAAGAGGCCCCTTTGGGCATGAAGCCATGTGAGGCCTCTTGTGCCTTTGTTTCCACCTGGATAGGGCCTTGAGCAAACACTGAGAGACGAGGTTTGTATCCTGGACCTTTCGGAGGCCTCCATCAGCCTATGGGGAAAGAGGGTGTAAAGGATGCTATGAGGGCTGCGTCCGAGCTCTGCCCACTGACCTCCAAGCAGTTGTGTGTTGATTATATGCAGGACTTTCCCTAGATTATCTGTCTTGGGGAACAAAGAACTTCATTGGCAGTGACACATAAGCGTTTGGTAACCACCAGTTCTAGCTCCATCCATCACATGAATCACATAAATCTCACCTAAGTTGCATCAGGTTGTAGCACGATTGCCAAGCAGTTCTCATCATTTGGGTGTGGAATCCTGCCAGGCTGTGGGAAGACCTGATCAGGGGAAAAACACCCCTCTTAAGCCATGCTCTCACACCCCACAGTATAGACCACCTTCGATACAACGAGTGCGCATCACAGAAGGCGGTGCTGGTCGCGGTCCTGGTGACCAGCAGTGCACAGGGCCAGGCGGGCACTGGCAACGCTTTGGTAGAACGAAGTGTGACTGGTGTGTGACAGGAGCACACTTAACGAGGGGGCCCAGCACTTTTCCAGTTCTAAACACAGAGCTGGGTTTTTCTTTTCTTGGGGTTTCTTACCAGCTGAAAGCAATGGGTTGATCACTTTTCTGCAGTACGTTCTTTTGAGGGTCCACAGCATCAACAGGGCTAAAATCCAGGGCCTTGTACGCACAAAGCCAACATTCACCCTGTGCTGGCTAGGTTATGTTTCAACTTGACACATCTAGAGTCTCTGAGAGGAGGGACCCTCAACTGAAAAAAATGCATCTCTCAGATGGGGTTGTAGCCAAGCAAGTAGGCATTTTCTTAATTACTTGTCGATATGAAAGGCCTCGGCTCACTGGGAGGAGTGCCTGGGCTGGTAGTCCTGGGTTCTCCAAGAAAGCAGGTGGAAGCCAGGCATGGAGGCATACCCCTTTAATCCCAAGTGCTTTGGAGGTAGAGACAAGTAGATCTCTGTGAGTTCTAGGCCAGCCTGGTCTACAGAGTGAGTTCTAGGCCAGCCAAGGCTACACAGAGAAACCCTTTTGTCTTAGTTGGGGTTTTATTGTGAAAAGACACCATGAACATGGCAACTCTTCTAAAGGAAGACATTTAATTGGGGCTGGCTTACAGATCAGAGATTTAACCCATTATCATTAGGGCAAGAAACACGGTGGCACGCAGGCAGGCATGGTGCTGGAGGTGGAGCTGAGAGTGTGACATCTAGATCTTCAGGCAGCAGGAAGGAAACTGAAACACACTTGTGCCAACAAGGCCACTCTTCCTAATAGTGCCACTCCCTGTGGGCTAAGCACTGGCACACAGCAGTCTATGGGGACCATTCCTGTTCAAATCACCACACCCTGTCCTATAAAACCAAAAGGAAAAAAAAAAAAATCAGGCTGAGCAAGCCAGTAAGCAGCACCCCTCCATGGCCTCTGCATCAGCCCCTGCCTCCAGTGTGAGCCCTCTGTGAGATTCTGCCCCGAATGCTTTTGATGATGATGATGATAATGATGAAAGTGTGAGTGAAACAAGCCCTTTCCTCTCCAAGTTGTTCCTGGCCACGGTGTTTCATCACAGCAGCTGTAACCCTAATTAAGATCCCTCTCACCTTGCCTTGGCTACAATACCGAATTGATTAAGACACCGTGAGGTGCACACTCATCAAAATGTAAGGTGAGGCCTAGGGCTGAAATGCAGAAGCTATCTTAATGATAGTTTGGCTTGGCATATCTCCAAAGGCCTTACGCAAAGGCTTGGTTCTACTGGGAAGGGCTTAATAGAAGGCCTTTGAATCGCTGGAGATGTGCCTGTAGGGGGGAACTGAGGGACCCCAAGCCCATCCTCTATTCTCTCTGCTCCCTGGTTTGTGACCATTTTCTCTGCCACACCCACCCATTATGATACACACTCACTACAGGCCCAACTGATGTGGAACAGAGCCTCTGAAACTGAACTGAGATACCCTTCCCCCCAAAACAGGGTTTCTCTGTGTAGCCCTGGCTATCCTGGACTCTTTTTAGACCAGACTGGCCTTGAACTCAGAGATCCACCTGCCTCTGCTTCCCAACTGCTGGGATTAAAGGCATATGCTTCCACTGCCTGGCACAAAATCTTTCCCATTTTTTTTGAGACAGAGTTTTTCTATGTAGTCCTGGCTGTCCTAGACTTACAGAGATCCACCTGCCTCTGCTTCTTGCATGCTGTGTTTAAAGGCCTGTGCCACCACCCCAGCTAAACCTTTCCACTTTATCAGTTGACTATCTCAGGTATTTTGTTATAGTGAATGAAGGCCGACCTGCAAAGGGACTTCCTAGAGTTCCTTGACGATAGCTTCAGAGTGAAATTCACTCATCAGACACACTCTATCTAGTAAAATGCCCACCATGTATACATTTGTGCAAAACTTTATTGATAGAGTTAAAACTTGATTCTCCTGTTTCTGAGCATAAGCTTCACAGCCCTGGAGGCAGCTGGGATGAGCCAAACCACTCAAAAATACCTAACAAAGCCATAGTGGCTCCATCATAACAGAAGGTTTTTGTTGTTTTTAATCACTTTCTTCAGTACCGGTGGACAGTTCTTCAGAGATGCAGGCTCTTTCCAACCTCTGCCTGTCTGGCATATGCAGCAAGCTCAGTAGTTTCCCACTGCTGGGGAAAGAGCCACAGCCGATGCACTTCTGTTCACACTCACTGCAGAAAACCACTTAACCCCGAGGATGCATCTGGCTGCAAGGAAGGCCAGTTGTGTGCAGTGGAGGAAGGCATTCTGACTGGATGGAGCTAGTGGTTTCCTCTGGCTTTTAGATGACGTCTACACAGGAGCAATTAGCTTGTCAAAATTAGCTAGTCACAACCAAGTGACAAAGCCAGGGCATCAGCCATACCTCCTGATGACTAGCCATGCTGGCTGCCTGAGGCCAGCGCCCACCCGACCTGAGCTGCCATCTTCTCAGTAGGACTCTTGCCATCACTGCTTGATTGGAGTGACAGAAGTACACTTGTTACCCACTTCCCAGCATTCTTTTAGCCTGCACCCATGGGTGCTTGCGTTCTGACAGGACAGCTGAGTGCCACCGCCAGCTGGTCTCACTCCACACTGTGATTCTCTTGAGTCAAAAATGACAGACTGGCTTCCAGGCCATACTTTATTTTTACAGAAGTGGTGGCCCCAGGACCACATGTTCTGGAGAGGAGGCACAGTGCCTGAGGCTACAAAGCCTGCAAAGAGGGATCCATGCCTTCTCCTTGGGCCCCATGACCACATTAAAAACAAAACAAAACAAACAAAACCCACACAGCACACACTGCCACACCCATCCCCCTCTTCCTGTTCAGTAACAGCCAACTTAGCTTTCTAGCCAAAGACAGTGGCTACAACTCCCATTTTACACAACACCCTCATGCAGCCAGGAAACCAGAGCCATGGAGGGGACAGGCTTTCGTTGACTTCCCACATGCACGTCCCTCAGCAGCAAAGTCTCTTCACTTAGCCACTTTGTGGTTGGATGACGACAGGACTGGCTAGGAGACAAAGCTGGGACCCAGTCTGCCATGCTTGGAAGACAAAGGCCACTTCTCAGGCAAGATATTACTGGAGCCAACACTAACCGAGGCTAACGTGATTCAAAACCTCTTCCCTTCCCAGGTCCTAGGGAGTGTCTGTAGAGGGCTGGATTTTGGTTAGAGTGACACAGGTTGCTGGCACCACTGCCACAGCCCCACTGACTTTGGGATGGAGGCCTGACTGGTGGAATAAAGATGCTTTAAGACACTAGCTAACCTAGCTCGCATTGACCATTCTTCTGCCGCAAGCAAAGTCATCAGTCTGCGAGAGGAAGGGTGCACACAGACCACCAGGAGAGCCCATGCCAGGAATGCGTGCTGTTCAGACAGCAGAGCGTGGTTACTTGCTTCACAGGCCAAATGGATGAGGTGATTCCTCTGCCTTCCAACTGTCCCGCGTGCACCAGCCTTCACAGGACCACGGCAGCACTGTGCAGTGTGCCAAGCCCTCAGCGCATCCGAGAGCATCCTTCAGTTAAAATGTGACTCTAAGGGTTCTGGCCCCTGCCAGGCGGATGAAATGACGTGGGAGCTGGCTTGGTGGTGGAAGGAAGGACTATAGATGATGGGACAGTCCCTAACTGTCACCTGGGCCATTTATGTTCCCCGGACTTATAACTCAAGGCTTTCACAGCCTGTTGTCTGAAGATAGAAAGACTTCAGTAGTTCTTATGTTCCAATGTGACAGGTGAGAAAACTGCAGCATAGAGGTGGAGGGTGGTGGGGGAGGAGACTGTGACCAGCTCAGCTCGAGTTCCCTTCCAGAACTCGACCCCCCCCCAAGACTCTGGGTTTTCAGCCAGGCCAGGAAGTTCTGAACGTGGGGGTGTACAACCAACCACGCTTCATTAACAAGGCAGAAGGACCTCAGAGGCCCTTCCCTTGGGAACGGAAATGGAGCTAACTTTCTCTGAGCTTAGGATTTGTAAGGCACTGAAATTAACTAGAGCCGGGGGAGGGGGAACAAAATGGGGGGGAAATGAGTGACCCTGGATGCTTTCCTTCCAACCCCAGGGAGGGTCCTCACAGTAGCTCAGGGTGGATACCCCTTTCTTGCTCAGTGTGGGAACCCCCCCCCCCCCGCCCCATGTGTCAGGAGCATGTGCTCACGTTGTGACGCAGTGGATTCTAGAGGCCTGGATGATGGGTGTCAAGAAGAAAAGCCCAGAAAGGCTAGGCTTCCCCTCTTGAGATGTCCTTTCCAGGAACAGTCCTGAGTGGGCTCAGGGATGGCCAGGGTAGCCCTTGGGCCTGAGCACACAGGAAGAAGGGGGCAGGATGGCCCAAAGATAGCAGAGAACTTTGGACTGGACCTGGCTTTGGCACAGCACATCCTGGGCCAGCCTGCCCATCACGTGGTCCCCCTGAGTCCCAGGGGAAGGAGGACTGTCCTTTGCCCACTTGAAGGGCTCCTGTGGCTGATGCAAGCGGTGCAGGTGAAACTCCACGGCACGCCTTCATCGTGCCAGCCTGTGCAGACGACCTGTGGGGAGCCTTTCTGGACCCCAAAGCAGGAGTCAGGCGTGAGGTTGAATGGAAACAGTGGTGCTGGCTACCACTTGCAAAGCCCCTCCCACAGCGTGGGCCTTTTATGTGAGTGACATCCCGAAGGTAGGTATTTTTACCCCCTTCTGCAGATAAACATGGGGCACACAGAGGCCAAGTGATGAGCCCAGAGACAAGAGTCACACAGCTAATGACTGGCTAATGTGGGACCGGGACTTAGGCCTGTCTGACTCCAAATCCCACTGTGCCTCCACTTGCCTGAGCTGCCTTGGAGGCCATCGGGCTGCCTCGGGGATTTCTGGAGGGGGTCTCTTTCTGAAATCTGGGGAAGCGGAGATGCTGGAGCGAGGGAGAGCCAAGTCCATTCGCGTGCAGCTGGCTCCCCAGGTGCCCCGCTCAGTGCCTCGCAGCCTTGCAGATCTTGTCATACACCTCGGGGAAGGCATCCTGGCAGCCGAGCTGCTTGCGCAGCTTGTGGTACAAGGAGCCGTCGAACATCTCCCAGAACTCCTCTCGGTTCATATAGCAATCGGCGTATAACATCTGGAACCTGCACGGGAGGGAAGGAGCGAGGCTGTGAGGAGGAACACAGAGGGTGAGAGGGGCCCTGTGTCCCCAAACCCTGGGCCACTCACCCATGCACACTCCGCACAAACTTCTCCAGCTGCCTCATGCAGGACCTGGCCTCGAAGTGCTTTACCCGCGGCTCTCCATATGCCCCTATGTCCACGTAGAGCTCAGCCTCATCTCCTTTGGGGTGCACCAGTCCTGGCTGGCTGGGCAGGATGAACGGGCACAGCCAGATGGGGTAGACCTGAGAGGCCAGGAAAGTAGGTTGGTCTGCCTTTTCCCAGCAGGTAGCAGACATGGGCCCAGCCCACCCCCATCCCACGTAGGGGGACCTTATGCAGCCCATGAGAGCTCCCAGCTGCTCCCAGCTTCAGCGACCCCTCTAGCCCTGCCAGATAGTCCCATTCTACCACCCGGGGGCCAGTCTAGAGCACAGCTTATCAGGCACCACGGCGCCAAGACCCTCATTTTATAGTTGGAGAAACTGAGGCCAGAGCACAGATACACAAAACTGGGCTACTCTGCTCTAGGGAGAAAGTCTCTGGGTTCCATGGGCCCATGGCCTGCCTGGCTCCACAGCTTACGTGGATGTCATTTTGGAAGGTATGCAGGGCCTGCGACAGGCACTTCATAGGCACCAGCATGTCCTGCACCACATGGTGCTGTTCGTACAGCTTGCGGAGGGTCTCTCCCTGGGTCAGCTTCAGCAGGGAGATCTTGGGAGGCACCATCCAGCCAAAGAGGTATCGGAAGATGGGGTTGTTGCCAAAAGGGATGATGTCCTGAAAGACACAGGTAGGGGTAGGAAGAAGGTTAAGTAATTCCAGAGTGCAAACCCCTCCTTAAAGGGGGAGGGGACCTAGGAGACTTTACCATATGGACATGGATTTGATCCGCATCTCATGCTTTTACCAGCTATAATGGCCTTGGGCTAGTTATACAACCTCTTGGAGCTGAGCTTCTTTATCTCTGACAAGTGACATGTGATGCAAATAGAGAGATTGTGGCCAGTGCCAGGAATGCAGTGATAAGATGGCTACCACTCCTGTTCTGAAGACTGAAGTCAAAGTGCCTGGTGTTCCAGAAACATTTACTAAGTGAATGCTGTCAGTAAGGAGAGAAATACTCAGAGAGCTTGAGCAATATTTAAAAAAAACAAAAAAAACAAAAAACAAGGATGGCTCTCCCCAGGTGGGTGGCGTCCGGCTCTACAAGGAACTTTGTGGGTTTGCACATGGCCAACCATCATTCACTTGCTTCCTTTGGTCTCCCTGGGAACCCTGATGTGCAGATGCGGCTGTTCCTCTGCTGCCCTGGGCGTTGTTTCTCTATCACACCACACCCTCCGCCTCACCATGCAGAGAGGACTGCCTAGCTCACCGCATTCCTCTCAACTCTAGGCCCTGCTCCCTTCCCCCGTCACCAATGTGCAGAGGGTACCACAGGCCCTGGAGCCTTGACACCAGGGGTGGGGGTCAGAGACAGCTGCCGAAGGTTCCCCTGGAATAGGAGCCCAAAGCAGCGACATGCGCCAATGGCTGAAAGCCCAGATTCAAGACTCACACATATCTGGAGTGAGTCCTGCTGTGTGCTGTGCACCAGAACACAGCACTATGATGAGTGAGGTCACAGAGCTACCCCACTGGAGCCATGTCTGCTCAACTGTATGCGTCTATGGCTTCTTTCTGTCTGGATAGGACCAGAGAGATGGACTATCCCACAACAGACTGCTTCAGCCATTCTCACACACTGCATGTGGAGCCTCACTCTGCTGTCCACAAGTAGAGCCATTTATTTAAGCAGGTCTACATTGACAAGCATTAGATTATTCAAGGACTAACAGTGAAGACCGTTCACCTATCTTTGCCCATCAACATGGATGTTTGATGTTAAGTTCCTGGACGTGGACGACTCTACACTAAACGTGGGTATCTTTAAGGGATCCTACACTTCAGATGCTTGGATCACCTTGTACTCAGAAACTAGAGGCCAACACGGCTCCCTGTATCCTCACCAGCAATGTGCTGTCACACTTCCAGATCGCTGCTGTTCCCCTGAGGTGGACAGTGAGCTACCGGGGAGACAGATGGCTGTTCCTAGTTCTCAGGGAGACTACGCCATCTTTCTCAGGTCCACTGGTCTGTATCAGCTGGAACTGTCAACCTCAGAGAGAGCTAGTTGTGCTTAAACTTTAAGCACCGCCCTACTTTCCTGCCTCTGCCACCCCCTTACACATCCATCCTTTGGCCCCTTAGGGACCCATGGCCCGGGCTTCGCTCCTGTCCAGCTATCTCTCTCTGCAGCTGCTTCCTCCCCAGGCTCTCACCACCTCGACTGTTGCTCGCATCTGGCTTGCTACTGGCCGCCTCTGCTGGCTGCAGAGCCCCAGGGGTAACAGAGGATCCCAGTATCTCCTTTCTTACTCATGTTAACACCCACTCGCCCCGCCCCCGCCCTGTCTGTGAAAATGGACAGAACTTCCCTGTCAGGAAGATGAGACCTGTCAGGAAGATGAGCTAGGCCTGCCCTGCTTTCTCAGCCCTCCCTCTGTCACCTAACAGAAAGACAAAAGTCAACATTAAACGTTCAGGTACCAAAAGTAAAACAGAGTCTATGTATGTGTGCATGTATGTACATATGTATGCTACGTATGCATGCCTGTGAATGAGATAAGGTCTCTTTTGTTGTTTGTTGCTGTGTGTGCCAAGAAAGCTTTCAAAGATTGCCCTGCCTCACCTCCCATTAGGAGGTTGGGGTTACAGACATGTGCCTTCATGCCTAGCTTTAAGTAGGTTCTGGGGATTCAAACTCTGGCCCTCAGGCTTGAATAGCAAGTGCTTTAAGCCATGGAACCGTCTCTCTGGAGCAAAGTACTGTCAAGAGTGGTTCCCCCACCAACCCCACTGTGCTAAGGATTGAACCCAGGGCCTCATATGTGCTAGGCAAGCACCCTAATATTAAGCCAGCCCCATCCCTGCATTCTTTTTTCTTTTTTGCAGGGGGAGGGGAGTTTAAGACAGAGTTTCTCTGTGTAATAAGCCCTGGCTGTCCTGGAACTTGCTCTGTAGACCAGGCTGGCCTCGAACTCACAGTGATTTACCTGCCTCTGCCTCCTGAGTGTTGGGATTAAAGGTGTGTGCCACCATGCCCGACTCCAGTGCTGCATTCTTCTTCTTTTTTTTTTTTTTTTTTGGTTTTTTGAGACAGGATTTCTCTGTGTAGTCTTGGCTGTCCTGGACTCACTTTGTAGACCAGGCTGGCCTCGAACTCACAGCGATCCACCTGCCTCTGCCTCCCGAGTGCTGGGATTAAAGGCGTGCGCCACCACGCCCGGCTTAATGAAACAAAGAATACACATTTATGGGGCATGGTGGCGCACGCCTGTAATCCCAACATTGGGAGGCAAGGGCAGGTGGATCTCTGTGAGTTCAAGGCCAATCTAGTCTACAAAACAAGTCTAGGACAGCCAAAGCTATACAGAGAAACCTTAACAACAACACAAAAACACAAAACAGATTACACATGTAGGTGGAGCTAAGTGCTCTTATATTTGTATTTAAAAGATGAGTAGTAAAATCTGATTTATTTTTTATTTACTCTCCAGATACCTATGACAAGATAAAGGAAAAGGCTTTATATATACATATTTTAGCCCCTTCAGGGGCACTCTAGGCCTGTTTTGTACATGGGCCCCACAGGTTACCTAGCTGGCCCCAAACTGCTCAGCAACCCAAGTAGGGGAGGGAGGGAGGTGTTTGGGCCAGCCAGGCTAGGCCAGGGTGAGGGGTGCACTGACTCATCGCCCAGAATGCAGGCAGGTTCACCCAGTTCTTTCAAAGGCCTTTTTTCTACAGGGAAGAAGGTGACGTGAAGGCCGCCAGTGGAAGGGAAGGGATCCTGGTGGGGACGCCTACATCTTGAAATTGTATGTTCCCTTTCAGAAAGGTCTCAGCCTCCATAGCTGCTGTTCCACCCACTTCCCCAGGGACACACAGAACTGGGGTCCCTCCTCAGAAAACCACCTTTGGCAGAAGGGAGTTGCCTCTTGCAGGCCAGGTACAGGGGAGAAAGGCCTGGTCTAGGGGTAGAGGTGTGGGTAAGGTGCACTGATCTCAATGGACACACTATTCTGAAGGCCAGCCTTGCCTGCAGCGCCCGTGGGCTAGCTGAAACCCTTGGTTTCGGCTGCTGCCCCGTCCTGTTGCCCTGCATTTCTCTGTCCCAAGAGCAAACTCCAGGTAAAGCAAACACAGGCTTAAGACACCTGTTCTTCCAGTTCTTTCCTGGAAATGAAGGCGGCTTAGGAGAGTGTTCACCTAACAGCACAGAAGTACAAACTTCATTGGAGCAGTTTAAAATCTATCTCCTCAGGAGATGGAGGGCTCAGCGCCCCTCAGCTGGAATGGGTTCAACTAAATGACCCATGGTGCTAATACTTGGAGCGACCAGAAACCATGCACAGTGCAGAAACCGGTACACTGCAGAGTCTGCCTGGGCACCTCTTGGGCGATCTGTTGTAGGGGAGGCCAGCTGCTTTGCTGACAGGCAGCTCAAGGCCCATGTGGCCATGAGCAAGGGTTTCCTCCACCCATCAGCCTCCCGCATCCCTCGCTGGAGGCTGGACCACTGCCATCCTCTCCCCACACACTCAGGGCTAGCCCTCACTGGGCCTGCACTACTGCAATCCCCTCACGGTTTCATAACTGAGGCCTGGGCCATTCTACTCCCCTCACACTCCCAGCTCTCTTGCTGGGTCTGAACCAACACACACTCATTCATTCACCCGTGTGCACTGCAGCTCTACCTTACTGAGTCTGAGGTCACTGTCACCAGCACTTGCACTAATATTTGGTGATTTCAATACCCACAAACATGATGTACTCACACTTTGGTACCCCATCTCCCCCAGCTCAGTTTCTCTTTATCTTCTAGCAGTCTTATCTTGAGCTCAGCTACTGCTCTCATGTCGTATCCCAGAA
This sequence comes from Acomys percivali, assembly GCA_907169655.1. NCBI lineage: Eukaryota > Metazoa > Chordata > Mammalia > Rodentia > Muridae > Acomys > Acomys percivali. The sequence continues at coordinate 44,085,034 of OU015754.1, read as the reverse complement.
CAACTGGCAACATTGTCACCATGGCGATCCAATCTCAGAGCCAAACCACTCCCAGTGCATCTTTTCCCAGAGCCACCTATACCACACTTACTCATTTCGGATCACGGTGGAGCTCTGGTGCAGGAGGGCTCAGTTGCTGGATGGAGTATAGAAGCTTAGAATGATCTAGTCGGTCCTCGCCCAGCTGATGATGTCTGCACTATCTACTCCATAGCTCCTACCCTTCAACCTCCCCCCCCCCATCTGGCACCCACTGTCACAGTGTGAAAACCCACAGCCACACAATGGCCTAGCCAGGAGCTCACAGTCACTAGCCTCAGGGAGTTGAAAGCCTGGGTCGTTCCCAGACAATGAACTTCCTATTCTATAAGGGACATCGCACATACCTCCCCCCTCAAGCCGGCATCATGCCCTGGCTGAAATTCCTGCTTCTGATTTCATTGAGAAATTACAGGCAACCAGAAGGGAACTCGCTCATCTTCCTACTTCCCAACTGTCCCCAACTTCAAGCACCTGTTCCCTACGACAAGTGCTACCACCAAGAGGCCACCCTCTGGGCAGAGCCAAGGCACAGTCCCACTCTATGTGCATTCTCTCCACCAGCTCCAGGACACATAACTATGATGTCACCTCTCCTGAAAACAATCACAGAAACGAGAGTCTTTCTCTTAATCCCACGCCCACCCTACAGCTTCTGTCCTGAGTCTATTTGTCCCTTTAGAAGAAGCCGCTGAGGGGCTGGAGAGATGGCTCAGTGGTTAAGAGCACTGCCTGCTCTTCCAAAGGACCCGGGTTCAATTCCCAGCACCCACATGGCAGCTGACAACTGTCTGTAACTCCAAGATCTGATACCCTCACACCCACACATGAATTAAAATTAAATAAAATATTATAAAAAAAAAAAAAGAAGAAGAAGAAGAAGCCGCTGAGACTGGCTTTCACTCTCCCATTCTTTCAAAACCCAGCCTTTCGGATGTCACCTGCTATTCAAAGCCGACTCTATCCCTTGATCTCCCAGAAAGTGCTAATGGTCTCTACTGGGCTCTGGCTAAGGGCACCTTCTCTTCTGCTGGTCCTCCTCTCTGAGACTGTGGGGCACCCAAGGCTGGGTATCTTTATGCACCTATCATGGGTTTAAATATCATTTCCCAAAAAGAAAGAAAAGGTCGGGTGTGCTGGAGCAGGCCTATAAGCTCAGCATTGGCGGGGTGGATGCAGTGAGATCAAAGTTTAGTCTCAGCCTCAGGAAGACTAGTGTGGGCTACATGAGACCTTATCTCAAAAATAAAACCACCACAGCCCAACAAAACTCCCACAAATAAAAACATTTCTCTGCTACCAGTGCCCATAGTTAAACACGTGGTCTTAACCTCTGCTGAGCCCCTCTGGTCCTCACACACATAGCTGACTCAGGGCCCCCCCTTCATTTCCAAAGAAGTACCATCAACCAAGTGTGCTCTGGGCAGAATTTATAGTGTCCTTTACCATGCCCTCCCCCTGCTTCCTGTGGTAGTTAGGGGGCCCCCTTCAGCCCAGTTCTTGGGTCTCCAATCTTGAGCCCATGCCAATCTGTCTGGAAACCCTGTATGTAGGTCGGCTCAACTGTCACTGTCCACTCTGGGCCTCAGGCTGCTCTCCTCCTCAGCTGCCTCTCACTCAGACAAGAGAAACCCTTCAGCCATAATCGCTTAGCCCCCAACACACCCAGCTCTCCATCCAGCCACCACAGAAATTTCTTTAAAAAGAAAAAAACATGCCTTTAATCCCAGCACTCGGGAGGCAGAGGCAGGTGGATCGCTGTGTGTTCGAAGCCAGCCTGGTCTACAAAGCGAGTCCAGGACAGCCAAGGATACATAGGGAGACCCTGTCTCAAAAAACAAAAAAACAAAAAAATAATAATAAAATAAAAAGAAAAAAACAGGACACATCAGCTTCCTGCTCAAAGGCCCCACCGTCTTCCTAGCATACCTAGAAGAAAGCATTAAGTTCTCGCTTGACCTACAAGGGGCCATGTGATGCAGCCTCTGGCTGCTGTGTGCTCCCACTCTGCTCTTGCTCATCCACCTTGCTGTGTTTCACACAGATGTCACCTGCAGGGACAACTGGGCAGTGAGGTGTAAGAGACTGCAGGGGACTCCTGCCTTGCACAGGAAGTGCAGTTCAACCTATGTGAGAGAGCCTCAAGGCTCCTGAAGACAGGCACAGGTTGGGAGACGGAGGGCAGGGATCTTCGTGGTCTTACACTTGTTAATAAGCTCTTAAATAGGACACTCAGCAAAATGGCTAACTTGTGGGCTTCTTTTACATGAAAAAAACATGTACATCAACAGACATTGACAAACCCGTGAAAAGCAATGTGCAGGCTGGGAGAAATATTTGTAAATCATGTATCTGCTAATGGTTTATAGAGTCCAGAGTATGTGAAGAAGAACACATACAACTCGCCAATGAAACACAAAGAGCCAGGGGAAAATGGACACAGGGGCTAGTGAAAGGACGCAGTGGGTAAAGGCGTTTGCTGCCAAACCTACGGCCTGAGTTTAATCCCTGAGACCCACAAGGTGGAAGAAAAGAACTGATTCTTTTAAGTTGTCCCCTGAACTCCACAAGGACATCATGGCATGTGTTTGTTTTACATACACACCAAAAATGAATCAGTGAGTGGACTAAAAATAAACAAACAAACGAAAAAAAAGACCCCACAAATGGCCACAAGCACTTGACACAATGCTCAGCCTCCAGCGATTAATAAGGAACTACAATCACCACTGTGACACCACTGCACATCTGAGGATGGCTAATAACAACAACTTATAAATCACAAAGTATCGGCCAGAGAAGGAATGCTGGGTCACTACCAAGTGAAACGTAAACAATATAACCACTGTGGGAAACATTTTGGCAGAAGCTCCAACAGTAAAGACACAGAATTCCCATAGCCCAGCAGTTGTGCCTCCTGTGTGCACGCACACATGTGTGTCCCCCAAAGAATGTGCAAACTGTTCATTTGCTCAGTGGTTATGAGGTTTCCTTATGGCACAAAGAAAACATTAGGACCCTATGGAGGTGGAAGTTACACAGTACCATGTAAGTAGTGAGCTCTTTGACCTATGTGGCAGATATTAGTTGACTATCTTGGCCCACTGTTGGCGGTTCCCCCCTGCCCAGCGACCCTCCTGGAGGTTCGGTGTGGCCTGTCCTCAAGTCTGGGTGCCAACCCATGCGCCTTCTCCCAGCAAGCTTTCCCACCTGTCCACTCATCCCTGCACACAACAGACTTATGCTCACCTAAAGGCTGGAGTTGACTCCTCCTCCCACTTTGGCACAGCCTTTCCCATTCTTGCTCTGGCCCCACACAGAGCTACAATCCCTCTGCCCAGCAACAGTGATGCTTCCTAGAACATAAAGTCTGCCTTCCACAGAGTAAGGCCCCACTCTCTCTCTCTCAGTGTCAACATGAAAGCCAACCTCTCATTGCTTGTGGCTGTCTCCAAGCCAAAACACAGCAACTGCTCTGCCGGACCAAGAGGATTAAGACCATTTCCTTCGCTAAAGGGACAGAGAAGTGTGGCCACAGCGTGAAGGGCCCTCTGTCCCAGAGGATGCAGGGCCTTGAGGGAGCCGAGCCTCACCTGGAGCTCCCAGAAGATGCTGCGCGTGTGGCGATGGTAGTAGTGCCTCAGGGGAATGTACTCAAGGCCCACACGGTCTGTCTTCAGGTAGCTCTCCACGTGCTTGAAGAACCACGGCTTGTAGTAACTGCCAATGCTATTCAGCTGAAATGACAAGAGGGCATTGTGATCAGGCCACAGAGGAGCCACCAGGGAGCAACACTGATCCGGCCCGCTGTTTAATACTCTTGGCCTTTCCAAAGCTCTGACATGTCAACGCTGGCCTTGGAGAGTCTTCAAAGCCAGGCAGGTTGGGCACAGCAGGCACTCTCCAGCAGAGAGCAGACACTCAGTGCCCCTTAGTGCCGTGCACAGGGGCATGCCATGCAGCTGGCTCCGGTAGTCTGGGAAGTTTAGTGGCCCATCTTAACCGGTGACCTGATTAGGACAGAGTTGATGTTCACGGTGTCAGTGATAACGCAGGGCTCTGCCCAGGCGAGCTCCCAGCTGCCCTTACTGAACCGGTGGAGATCACTCTCACTGTAACGCGCTGCAGCAGCTCAGTCAGCCACAGCACTTTGCTACTGTTCCCTGGCTGGGCACCAGTCCTTAGCCCTCTGCTTCATCACTTTCCCTACACTCTCCCTCTCCTGGCAGGGAGTTCATAGATGGCTAATGTCCTGGCCCTGGGCTCCGTGTCCTCCAATGCCTAGATAACACCCTGCAGTGTTGTCTTACGGCCCTCGGAGGTTCCTGGATCTGCCTGGTACCAAGATGACCTAGCTGCTCAGACCTCAGCCCCCTCTCCTCTGAACTGAATTCTGGGCAGGTTCTCTTAGGAAGAGAGCAAATATCACTCAGCCATACTCTAGCTTTGTGCCACCCCATAACTCTGTTTCCTGCATATGTGAAGTAACAAAAAAATATATATTTTCATACACACCCCCCCCACATCCCCCCACAAATAAATTTCAGGGCATTAGCTCTCTCTCTCTTTCTCTCTGAAAACAAAAACCCAGACCCAAGACCATACCATAACACTGTCCTGTGTGCCAGTCTGCTCTTCTCATGTGCAAGCCATGACGAGGCTCATCTTTAGCCTGTCTGTCTCACTTTCTACATGGCAAGATAGAGACGCTGCTGAACGGAATGGCTGCCTAGGCCAAAACACGTAAGACAGGCCACACCTAGCAAGGGCCTGGCCTACAGTGGGCCACAGCATCTGCTCCCTGCCATCCCCGCGGCTCTCAGCCTTCCAGCCTTTCCCTCTGCAGCCAGACTCCTCTGAGTACCACCCTCCTGTGCCTGTGGCTGGCAGGCATTCTGCAGGGAGGAAAGTGGGAGCCACAATAAGCTAGACAGTTTTGCACCAAAGTCTGTTTGCCCACGCTGGCTTCCCTGTGGACAGTGAGGCCTCTGCTGGGTAACAGAAGGGCACGGAAACCCAGCAGCAAACGGAGCAATTTGATCTGAGGCAGCTGAGGTCTGGCCACTTGCCTGTCAGTGGAATCCACTGTGTAATTAAGTCGAAACTTGGGGTGCTGGGTTCAAGGTCTTCAGGAAGCACGGTGCCAGGGAAGTCCAGAGATGATAATGAACTAGTTAGCCATCACTCAGGACATGCAGGAGCTGGGAAGGCCAGGCAGCTGCAGAAGCTCACGCTGGCTTTACCATAGCCTCAGAAAGCCACCTCCTGACTGTGAAGTGGGTTACATCCCCATAGGGCACCTTGGATGGTGCCACCAGAGGGCCCACCACAGTGCTTGGCTGGCTTCTAGACAGGGATGCTTGGCCGATCTAATCATACATGTTACTCTCCTGTCCCAACTCCACTCCCACTTGGAGTCTTGGTCTTGCTTGCTAGGACAAGTGACAAGACTCTCTGGCCTGCGGTTTTCCTGCCACTTGGCTAGGAGGAGGTCCTGGAAAGGTCTTGGGACCTTTGTTCCCTGCTCAGGAAATGCAGGGATCTGGTCAGGAGTCCAAACACTTCAAAAGCTGAACAGATCTTCTTAGCGATCTCTTACTTCGATGGCATCTAATCTCCAACAGTAAAGTCATTTTGGTAAGGTGGTGGCTTCTCCTTTTGACCCCTTCCCTCAGCTCTCCTGTGAACAGGAAATGACCCAGAGGAGCCAGAACACCTCTGAACCAGCCGCCCCTGCCAGGTGATTAGGGGTGGGAAGCTCATAATGCCTCAGCCTGACGCCAGGGAGAGCCGGGACACTTCAGCCGCTGTTCCCATTGGTGCTCCTGGATGCCCTCCTCCACACACCTGTCCTGCTAGGAATCGATGCTGTGGACACCAACCAACTCTAGAAGCTGGGACTTAGGGACCCACGTAAGCTGGAAGCCAGAGGCCAGAACGTACACCCGCTTTGCTGGGCATCTGGAGGGGTCTTTGCCTCTCCCTGTGCCTCATCTCCTGACATGCAGCGAGGACTGCTACACACGATTCTTGAGTCCTTTCCGATTATACTTTACTGAAGCTAGGGCCTCATATTTATTAGGTAAGCACCCTTCCACAGGGCCAAACCTCTAGCCCTCCTTTCCAATTAAACAAAAATAAAACAAAAACCGAATTTGTTTATTTAGTGTGTGTGTGTGTGTGTGTGTGTGTAAAACAGAGGACAGACAACTTGTGGGAGTTAGTTCTTTCCCTCAGCCATGTAGGTCCCAGGGACCAAACTCAGGTGGCCAGCCTTGGTGGGAAGCATCCACACTTACTGGGCCGTCTTGAGACACAGGCATATAGATCTAGATCACGAGCCTTAAGAGAGGCCTATAGTTTGATGTACTAAATCCTACCTTAAGATATTCTTCAAGTCCTACCAGTTCACTAAGTAAATAAGAACAAAACAAAATTGGAAGTGACTTAGATTTCCCACTGTGGACATTTGCTCAATGCGCTGAAGAATAAACTCCAGCTAAGGCGACATGGCGCAGGACACGCTTAGATACACTTGAAGAGGGGATCACAGGTAAGGGCAGCCAAACTAGAAAACTCGGGTAGAGATATGTTCACCCTTGCAAGTAACAAGAGAGGCACAAAATAAGGAGGAACTATTTTTAACCTTATCAGATTGGCAAAATCAAAGTGTGATCTTCTCACCACAGCTGGCAAGAGATGTGGAGGAAAGGTGTTTAGCCACCTGCTGCTGGATGCGATGTAAGCGCGACTGCTCCCCTGAGGGCTGTGTGGTCTCACTCACCCAAATTTAGTGTGCTCCCACCTTGGCTCAGGATTCCATTTCATTCAGAAAAATGTTGTTATGAAAGGACAGGAAGAGAGCCTTATGTCTTCAGTGCAAAGTAAGTGGTGGGTCAGGCCAAGTGCTTACACGCAACCACATGGCGCATAGTACGATAAAATCAGGACACGCACAACCACACACAGTAAGAGATGCAGGGCAGATTGTGAATGTGGGTACGTTGACTGTGTGTGTTTGTGTGTGTGTGTGTGTGTGTGTGTGTGTGAAAAATATACCTTAACTTTCTTACATATTCAACGTTGCCAATCTAATTCATAATTTAAAAACTTGAAAAAGGCTTTCTGTATGCATAAAGGGAAAATAAATGAGGGACAGCTTTTGGTCACATGTGTAGGTGGGGGATTTTATTTGTTTATTCTTCTGTCTCTTACCATGAACACACATCCTTTTTGAATGGAGGGGGGAAACCCACTATTAAAAATTAATTGGGCCAGGAGTGGTGGCACATACCTTTAATCCCAACACTCAGGAGGCAGAGGCAGGTGGATCTCTGTGGATTCAAGGTCTACAAAGAGAGTCCAGGACAGCCAGGGCTGATACACAGAGAAACTCTGTCTTGAAAACAAACAAAAAAACAAAAAACAAAAAAAACTTGGAGGTGGCACATGCCTTTAATCCCAGCACTTGGGAGGCAGAGGCAGGTGGATCTCTGAGTTTGAGGCCAGCCCAGTCTGTAGAGTGAAATCCAGACCAGTCTGGGCTACACAGTGAAACCCTGTCTAAACAATAAAAACAAAAAGCAGAAGCAAGGCTGGGCGGTGGTGGCGCACGCCTTTAATCCCAGCACTTGGGAGGTTCCCAGCAGGAGGATTGCTGTGAGTTCGAGGCCAGCCTGGTCTATAAAGTGAGTTCAGGACAGTCAAGGCTACACAGAGAAACCTTGTCTCAAAAAACCAACCAAACAAACCAACCAAAAAAACACAAACAAACAAACAAAAAACAAAACAAAAAAAACCAACACCAAAAACAAAACAAAAATATTCCATAGTTGACTCACAGCTACAATCCCAGAACTCACACTCAAAGAGACTGAAGCAAGAGATTGGCTCTAAGTTGGGGGTTAGCCTGGGCTACTCTGTGAGTTCCAGGACAGCCTGAGCTAGTATGTAACCCTGTCTGAAAAATAAATAAAGATTAAAATATTACTCACTTGTTACATATAATTAAAACACATTAATAAAACATAAAGAATGAATGCCAAAAGCTGAGGGCGTGCCCACTTGGTTTGAAGGACGTGTCAAGGCAGTTAATCAGTTTTGGCTCTGCCATCTTGTAGAAACTTAAATTAGCCATGGAGCATCAGTTTCCTTATCTATGACGTGGGCTGTCATTAGACATTTGGTTTTATCTACCATGAGGGGATAACATGACTGGAGGGTGGCAGAAATGGAGGAGACAGGACTCTGTGGCTCTGCACATCTCTGAAGGAGCCTGTTACCTGTATGATGGACTACCACAAGAAACATCTAGAACAGGCCCATCCCCAGGCCACCTTTCTTCCCCAGGCCTACCTTGCTGGGTTCTACGTCATCCGTCATGACCCCTGTCATGATGACAGCCTCATCTAGGGAGTACAGCAGGCCTTCCACGAAGTGGTTCTCTAGACGCTGGGACTCATGGGTGAATTTTTTACAGATGGCCTCCAGGCCCCGCACTGGCTCGAACCGCAGCTTGACGTACTTCTTGGCAGGGATGATGCGGATCTCGGCAGCCACCAGGAAGCCCAGGGTCCCACAGGACCAGGGCACGGCATAGAACAGGTCTGAGTTTTCGGACTGTGGATAAGAATTGGCACGTGCTGAGAGCTTGATCCCCAGGCATGGTCATTAAGGGGCCCAGGGCCTGGGCTGGATTCCTGCCTGTTGCTATAATCTCTACTCAATTTTCCGCCTGCAATTTCTACTTCATACTTAACATCCTACCGTTCCCTGTATCAGGGAAGCTCAGCTTAACAGCATCCCCTTCCTGCCTCTGAGGCCTAGACCCTAAACCACAGGCCACGCAGCAAAGTCATGACCAGAACTGCCCAAAGACCCCAAAGGGAGGACTAAGTGGCAAGGAGGGCACCAGTACAGGCTTTTAAAAAAAAAATCCAGTATTGGCTGGTTTCCCATAGGCCGGCGGTACCCAGCTCTAGTGCCTACCATGCATTGCCTTGGTGGGGGCCAGGGAGGAGAGCAGTGGGGCAGGGGACTGGACAAGGAGGTGCTGAGGCAGGGCAGAAGACTGTGACATGGCAGGGCCCAGTCAACCAAGCCCTTCCCTGGCCTACTAGCGCATCTCAACTGTCATATGCACAGAGGCGGCACAAACTCCCAAAACTGCAGCCCTGCCTGGCTCCAGGCCCCGAACCCCAAACCTAGCACCTTCTTCCTCCAGCTCACGCAGCTGGCAAAGGAGGAGTCTGGCCTCAGAGAAGCCTATGTCCTCTTTTCTCTCCTGATAAATAAAAAGGAGGCAGGGCTCAGGTGAGTGTGTAGGAAGACGTGCTGAACCAACATGATGTATTTCTTGGCTGACTGGGTTTTTCTTATCCCAGACCACAACTCCTGAACTGGTCATCCTTCCTCGGGCTCTCTTCTGTGAGGCTGTGATGTGCTCACCTTGAACCCGATTACTTGGGCTATCTGGATGACCTTGGGCATGCTACTAGCCTCTTGGTGCTTGAGTTTCCTATCTGACTCAGGGTGATCATAGTAATCCCCTTACAGTTTAGTAAAGCAAACACTATAGGATGCATGAAACACTCTTCACGGTGCCGAGTGTGCTTAAGGTGCTGTATAGTCCAGTGGGTGTATTGAAAATGAAGCACCCAAGCAGCACTACCTCCCCGACTCCATGCTCCCCAACGCCCGCATCTCTGAACTTACCGGCGTGCAGCGCACAAAGCTGCCGTCTGCCAGGATCAGCTCATATGCAGTGCAGATGTGTTGGAACAGGCCATACTTGTGGGATGATGACTCGATGCCTGTGCCCATGATCAGGCCCCCTGCAGAGACACACATGTCAGCAGGAAAAGCTGTGGGGTGCAGGATGGGGCTGGTGCAAACGGGGCTGCTAAAATAGTATATTCTAACAATCAGTTTGGGGAGTAGGTGTGAGAAAGCCTCCTTGATGGTCACCACCTTTACCTCTGACCAGCCTCAGAAGTTAAAAAAAAAAAAAAATCTGTGGCTGAGTCTTCTTTAAGAGGAACTCTAATGAAAAGAGGGGTTGCTTGGTGGCAGGCAGCTATGTATGACCTATGGGAAGGCGCTGGCCTCGGACAAGAGCTTTGATGGTCACAGACCCCACAGGGCGAGGGAGCAACCTTATTCTCTGTGTGACACTGGAGCAAGGGACAGTCATGAGGAAGCAGAGGGGGTCAGAATACCCGAGGCTGATCCATTTCTGTTCCATTTGTGGCTCAAAGGAAAAGTAGCCAGCATGGAGTAGACCTGCTATCTGGACGCGGCCGGTATTCCTCCACTGTGCTACGGAACCACCCAGCCCTCCTGCATGAACATGGACCACTCACCCACTGTGAGGTCATCCAGCTCGGGTAACACAGGCAAGGTCCAGCCAATGGAGTTCAGCAAAGCTGTCACCTGACCCATAGACACCAAGGGTTCTACTCGCACAATCTGTAGACAGGAGAGAGAGAAGCCGGCTCTGTGCAAACAGCAAACCCAACAGGAATGCCTGCACACAGAGAGTGCCACCTCAGCTTTCCCAAGCACTCAGGCTGGAAAGTCCTCCGCAGCCTTCATGGGCTTTTCTAGAATACTACACTGCCTTTAATTACGGTGACTATGATCTCTGGCTCTGAGTCAGCTAGTATTGAAAGTTGGATATCCTCCCGAGGATGGCAGAACAGCTGGGTGTGGTTGCACACACTTATAAAACCCCACACTTGGGAAACTGAGGCAGGAGAACTGCCACAAGTTGAGGCCAGTTGGGGTTACATAGCAAGATCTTTCAAAAGCAAAACAAACGAATCCCAAAAAGAATCAAATATAATGAGTGTTTAGTTAATTTCTTTTAAACTATAGGGGAAAATATTGATTTGGCAGTTATAGCAAGATAAGGAAGAAAACATCAGTCATCCATCTTAGCTCTTCGCTGACCAGTGACAATCATGAAACAGATCTGCCTTGCTTTTCCATGCTGTGCTGCTCTTGTGTATGCTCTAGTGCAATGTGCATATACACAGTACAAATCCACACGTACACATGCTAAAAATGTAGTGCTGGAGAGGCGTGGAGAGTTGGCTCAGCAGTTAAGAGGGCTGGATGCTCTTCTAAAAGGCCCAGGTTCAATTCCCAGGCCCCACACAACAGCTCACAAGCACCTGTAACTCCAGTTCAAAAGGCCCTCTGCTTTTCTTCTGGCCTCTGCAGGCACCAAGTATGCAAGTGATGCATAACATTTATGTAGGCGAAACACCCGTACACGTGAAAAAGAAATTAGCGTTAGAGACTGGGGAGTCCACTCAGCGGGTACCACAAGTACCAAGACAGTAGTTCAGACTTCCAACACCCATGCTAATGTGTCAGCTTGCCCAGAGCACGAGAGGCCGAGATAGGGGCTCCTTAGAGTAAGTCGGCTAGCTAGACCTGCCAAATTGTCAAGCTCTGGACTCAAGAGAGAAATCCTACTTCAATATATATGGAGTAGAGCAATTAAAGAAGACCTCCAACTTAACCTCTGGCCTCTAAAAATGCACATACACATCAACACATGTACACCAACATACATGCAAATATGTGCACGCGCACGCACATACACGTGTACCACACAAATAGATCTTTAAAACTTTGGCACAAATAGCTGGTGAAATTGTTCAGCTTCTCTTGCAGAGGACTTGAGTTTAGTTGCCAGCACCCACATGGAGGCTCATAACCATCCATTTCCAGGAGCTCTGACACTCTCTTCTGGCACCACATACAAGTGGTATACATATACACATGCAATCAAGGCAGTCACACACATAAAATAAAGATTAGCATTAAACTATGAACATCATGAAGGCTTTCTGGAGAAATGATTTTTCATGGGCATGCTGTCTCGTGCTGAGACAGAGCACTAAGGACCAGAGTTACCTGCTATGAGAAGAAAAAAAGCACAAAAAGAAAATACATGAAGTAGATACAGGCCATGACAGTTAATGAAACTGAAAGAAAGAAGTTGTTATGTTGAATTAAAAACAAAAGTAAAACCCAACTGGGTGTTGCCTATAAGAGAAACACACTTTGTTAGGTTAACAGTAAAAGGATTAAAAAGATACATATCATGCCGCTGCTAGTCAAATGAGATGTTACTGGTTCTCAATAGTAAGCAGATTTCAAGCAAAGACTATAATTAAGGAATTTTTAAGGTAATTTCAACCAGATGTAGGGGGTCACAGCTATAAACCCAGCATTTGAAAAGAGGCAGTAGGTAGAGGGTCGAGGCCATCTGGAATGATATATCTATTCATAATGAAAAAAAAAAGTTAATCAAAAGAACATTAAAAAAAAAAAAAACAAACAACCCTTAAAAGCCAGGGGTGGTGGCGCAAGCCTTTAATCCCAGCACTTGGGAGGCAGAGGCAGGTGGATCACTGTGAGTTCGAGGCCAGCCTGGTCTACAAAGTGAGTCCAAGACAGCCAAGGCTACACAGAGAAATCCTGTCTCGAAAAACTGAACAACAACAACAACCACAAAACAACAACAACAACAACAAAAAACCTTAAACATGTTTGTTTGTGCCTGGTAAGAGCTTTGAAACAGGAAATATGTGGTGTGAAACTGATGTGATAGAGCTGTAAAGACAGACTTCAGCAAGACGATGAGGAATGAGATCTAATTGACATTTGTAGACTGTGTCACTCCAAAACAGTTCACTCATGTGACTGTAGACAGAGAGACAGACAGACAGACAGACAGACAGAGAGACAGACAGACAGACACACACACACACACACACACACACACACACACACACACACTTAACCTGGCCTTTTCCCTCAAAAAGTTGAAAGCATTCAATTTTCTAGCAACAACTAAATTAAACAGAAATCCAAGATAGAAAGAGCTTGCTAAATATTTCCAAACTAAACATCCTTGTAATTAACTTACGGTCAAAACACATGCCAAAAGGGAAATCAAATAGTCTCTTAGGGCGGGTGACAAAGATCAGTAGATAAAGACACTTGTCACCCAAGCCTGACAACCGGCGTTTGATCAGAACCTGTGAGGTGGAGAGAGACAACCTATTCTCACAGCCGGCCTCTGACCTCCTCCACCTCTGCGTGGGTAGTAAAAGTTCAGTTTTCAAAAGACAAGCCACAGTCTAGGAGAAAATATGGAATGAATTTGGATTTTTAAAAACGTTAGCAACCCATATTGCACTGAGCTTGCCAGTGGTGACTGCCAGGAACGTCCTAGGATCCACTTTGGTGGTTGTTGTTGCAGAAGACTGAACTGTTTTGGAATATTTAACGATTACATAACAGTCGAGTGTTTTCCAATGTGGTTGTCCAGTTTTTATGGCCCTGCTATGTACTTTTCCCTCTTTTTGACAGTAAACTTTCGCCTATGGCTTACAGTTTGACATTTAATTTATTAGCGCTGCTCTGCACCCCTCCCTCAGGGAGGGCTCCGTGTGGTTTATTGCCAGTTCTTTGTTTACTTTTCAGGTTTGTACTACAAGGTTTAATAATAAAAAACGAGGTTTTTGGAAAAATAAAAAAAAATAAAATAAAAACGTTAGCAAAAGATATGAACAGGCCTCACCAAAGACAACATGCCAATGCCAATGGCCTAAGTATGTTCATGGACCAGAAGCCGAGGTCTTCAGTCACCCCACGGAGACGCTACCGTAACATGCATTAGAATGGCTAAAATCAAGACCAACTATGACAGGCTGAGCCATGTGCAGCAGCAGGCACACACACTGCCCATGGGGCCGTAAAATGCAGCTACTCCTTAGCAAAACAACTGGATCATTTCCTTAAACCTAAGTAACTATCCACCTGCCGCGTGACTTGTAGGCATCTGCCCAAGGAAAGACTTGTAAAGATTTACTTTTTTTTTTTTAAAAGATGTCTCATTTTAAACAATGTGTATGTGTGTGTGGGCACATGTGGGCAGGTGCCCTGGGAGGCCAGAAACTTTGGATCCCTCAGAGTTGGAATTACGGATGGTTGTGAACTCCCTGCTGTGGGTGCCAGGAACCAAACTTGGGTGCTCTACAAGAGCAGCACACATGCTTAACCGGCAAGCCACCTCTCTGGCCTCTCTTTTACTTTTAAAGTTTAAACTACCTGTGTGTTTGTGTGTGTGTGTGTGTGTGTGTGTGTGTGTGTGTGTGTGTGTATTGGAGCTCAGGGCTCTCCAGAGGCTCCCTGGTGCTGGCGTTGTAAGGGTTGTGATGGGAACTGAAGTCAGGGCCTCTGAAAGAGCTGTCTGTGTCGGCTCTCCAGTCCCAAAGAAAGACCTTGCATGTTTGTAGAAAGCCTGTTCAGAAACGTTCCTGACCACTTTGCAACATCTTCAAAGTGGAAATGGCGGGGCTGTCCCCCAGCAGGTAAATGGCTTAGCCGACTGATCTCCCCATGCAAAGGATACTGATGAGCAGCAAAGCAGTACGGGTCAGGGACATGGGCATCAATATGGATGCATCTTAAAATACTCATTAGAGATCCCAGACCCAAAGAGTAAGCACTAAGTGATTTCTTTCAGTAGTATCCGAAGTCTAACACTCATCTGTCACAAGAGAAGAACGCTGCTAACCCGAGGCTGTGGGTTGAACAGGTAGGGAGGGGTTTGGGAAAGAATTACCAAGATGTATGAGTAAGCCTTTAGGGCTGTTGGGCATGTTCCATATTCTGATAATGGTTTGACTGGTGCAACCCTGTCAAAATTTATTACCCAGCTGCATACTTTGAATATGTACAGTGTACTGTACGCCAGGCAATGTCAACAAATCAGTCTTAGAGAAGGCACAGCGATGCACACACTTTGGCCAGGGTCTCACGGTGACTCTCCTTTTGCTGGATATTGCATTATTCTATTAGAAATAAAAGTGTAATCCAAATCTCTGATTACTTGTGACTCTAATTCCCCTTCCTTAAGCTAAAAGGCCCAGAAGCATTAATAAGTAAAGGTAGTGAGTCACAGAGTGTGTGTACTTTGGGGCTATTCAACAAACAAGCCTGTACCAAGGTCCCCTCTCCTGGCTACCTTTGTAGGCCCCTCCTCCTCCATACACCCACACCAGCTTCTCTTAGTGGCTGTGGGGCTTGGAAAACAACAGTGGTAGACAGAGCCTCTCCTGGTGGCCTTGGTCCTGTCTACTCTGGCATGTCCTTGACTGAAGTCACTACCCTGTGAGTTATTCACACCAGGGACAGTGTCACCTGCTCCCAGAGCCAGGGTACAGCATATACTACTCACTTGGTTTTGTTTCTTCTTTTTTGGGGGGGGAGGGTAGGGGGTGGGGGGAATTGAACCCAGAGCCTTGTGCATGCTAGGCGAACTCTCTACCACTGAGCTATAACCTCAGCCCTCTCACCTGCTTCTTGGTGTCCACCTCCAGAATGTCCATCAGGTTGATCATGATGTTCTTATGAGTCTTCTTGTACTTTCCAACCCTCAGTGAGACGGTGAGCCAGCCCGGACGCCCCGTGCACATGAAGGTTTTACTGCCCTGTTCCTTCCATTCCCGGACCTGCAACCACAGGACAAGACTCAGCTGGCTCCATCTGGCATCCCCAGAGTGGCTCACACAGTCCTTTCAGGGGGGAACTGGGAAAGATGCCTTTGCCCAAGCATCACGGCGGGGAGGATGGTGATATTCCTAGGGCCTTACCCTGTGGAGTCTCCCTAGCTCACAAGACCAACAGAATAGCCAATGTGTGGCTACTGCACAAGGAAGAATGAAAATAGAACTAGAAAACAATTAGAGTACGCCGAAAATGTGAAGTGGATAAACTGCAGGAAAGTGATTATAAAAGCGATTAGCATCTCCATTCTGACCACCCACCTAGGCTTGTTAGATTTCTCAATCCCAGGAGGTTGGGGTGACCTCCCTTTGGCAGACGCCATGAGGCACTCCAGGCAAAAATAGCCTGTGTATGGTCATATAACCCATAACTGGCAAGACCCAGATTCACAGCCAGGACTGAACAACCACAGGGCCAGTAAGACAGATGGGCTGAGTCCATGGAAGAAGAGCTACTTATGCAGCGTACTCTGTGCCAAGTGGACGCCTGTTGTCAGCATCCACACATGCACCACTTTGACAGGGAGCGAGGGCCAGGGAAGGAGCAGCCAGCCAATGGGCAGAACTGCCACCCCAGAGCAGAAAGGATGGAGAGGGCGATGTGCTAGTGAGAAATAAAGGAGGATGTCTTGTCCCCGCAGATGGACCAGGCAAGCACAATGCGTGCCTGTGGTTAGGGGAGCCAAGCACCATCGTTTCCTCTTCATCTGCGTCTAGTAATCCCTCTCCCTGCCACCCAGGCTGACTGGACCCTGCTGGCCACAGGGGCAGCTTTAGGAATGGGTCTGTGATCCCAGAGGCCAAGCCACTGGGTCTGGTTCCAGGAGGGGCTATTTCCTCTTTACTGAGGCAGAAAGTGAGCCACAGGAAAACAGCACCTCAAAAGAATGGAGCCAGCTTCGAGGAAGGAAGAGCTAAGGAAGACACAGCGGGCAAGGTGGGGATAAATGGGACAGGGTGCCCTGGATTCAGTCACACCTCAGCCAGCTGGAATTTTTTCAGGACATAAGCTAGTATGGCCTCTTTTTTTACTCAAACCAGCTTCAACTAAGTTTTGCAAGAGTCCAGCCAAGGCATTAGAAGCTGCCCAGGAGCTGTCAGCATGCAGATGGCTCAGGATGGGGCTTGGGCTTTCCTCTTACTCAGTCTGGTAGAAAGGCACTACTATGAGTCAGTGGTAGGAAGACAAAAGGTGAATTTCAAGACGACCCAGCTCTGCCTGACCCTGAAGTTGGAGACTTTCTGCAAACAGAGTGTGAGGGGGTGGACTAAGGGGTGCTGCTGGATGGTGGGGTGCACAGATAGAGACTGTCAAGCCTGGAACATTGATTGGATTGGAGCAGAGAGGCAAAGTCTGAAAAACAAAACAAAACAAACAACAACAACAAAATTCTTTTCTCTGTCAAATTCTCAAGAGACAGCAGGGTGACTTACGCAGACAGCTAAGGTAAGAAACTATGCACAAGGCAACAAAACCAGACTCGTGGGAAGGAGTGGAGCGATAGGGTTGAGGGAGGTGAGCTCCCAGGCTCTTAGGCCAAGCCAGTGCAAGTCCCTGCCTTATTTACCAGTTGTGTTGTCCTGGGCACACGACTCACAACTTCAACCCCATTTTAGTCAAACAGGGACCAGGCACCACATGGCTGTGGACTGTAAATCACACACATGCGCGGCAGAAGGTGTGGGGTCACCAGCCCCATGGTTTCCTGTTCTCAGCACATCCTTCCAGTTTCGTTAAGGTTAATAAGCGCTCGGTCATACACATACACTGTGGCCCCAAGGGGAGCTGTCAGATAACAGTCCGTGTCTTTGGGAGCTCCCAGGGCATCCAGGAGGTAAATGCCAGATCTGATCCTGCAGACGAGAGACGGTGCAGGTGGGGTGAGGGAACAGGAGAGCTGTGGAGCTTTGACTATGAGCTATGGAGCCTAGGGTAGCAGTGCAAACCGCTCCTGATCACTGCGCCTCCTGCATCTCCTCTCACTGGGCAAGGTCTTCTGGTGTGGAGGTCAGTCGGCCTGCACCTTCAGGCTCAGCCTGCAGTTCTCAGCCTGCAGCATACAGCATAAGGTAAATAGAAGAAGAGAGTGGGCTGCCTTGAGGGCGGCAGCGGGAAGAGACACTCTCTGCAGCCTTATGCCAGTTAGAGAAGCCTAGGAGAGGTAGAGGGAGCCCATGCCAGCCCTGGACGTGGGAAGACGGCTTCACCGTGAAGGAGTGCCTAGGTGCCTGCTGGCCTCTGTGAACTCACCATCTATTTACTGGGAGGCGAGCAACTACATCTGGGTGCAGAGTGACTGCACATTTGCAGAGTCCGAGACTCTACGAGGGGTTGGGGGCTGATTCCGCCTTCCTCTTTTTAATCCTCTATTGTAAAGACATCCAAAGCACCTCGGACTGCAAAACACAACTTTCACCTCTTTCCTAGCACAATGCTTTTCTCCAAAGTGACTTTCTAACCTTCTTCTCACTGCCCGTGCTCCTCAGCTTCCCTACCCTTGCTCAACCAATCTCTCCCCTTGAATCATTCCCCCCCCCCCAACTCCCATTTCCCTGTACCACCTCCCAGAGGCCATTCCTCCTCTGGAATGCGGGGGCCTGATGAGATAAGTTACCTGCCTCCCGAGGGTTTAAGGCCCCTCGTTTTCCAGGTACTGCGCATGCCCTGCACCTAGCGGACAGTTCATAAGCTTTGGGGAAGGGTTGTTATTTGTTGCCCCAGTGCTTTTGCTGATTCCGTTTCATCCCTGGACAGTCCCTTCCCCCATCTCACGCCGGGTCCTTCGCGATCCCCTTCCCATGGCCGCTCCACGGGCTCCGCACACTCCCCCGTCGCCCAGCGGACCGCTAGCCCGGCGCAGAGCCGCGCCCCGCAACTGCTCACCTGCTTCTGGATGTCCCGCACGCGCTGCTCGTGCAGGCGCGGCGCGCTGCTCAGCTTGAACACCACCCAGGCGCGCACGTAGTAGTAGATGTCGAAGATGAGCGAGAGCGGCAGCAGGAAGAGGCACACGAACACCCAGCGCTGGTGGATGAGCACGAACTCCAACCCTTTCACTCGCACCCAGAGCAGGAAGAGCAGCGCGCACACGGCCAGCGACACGGTGGGCTCCATGGTGTCGCGGCGCGCCGCTCGGGAGGGTGCGGGCTCGCACCGCCGGTCACTGTCGCCCGCTCCGCGCTCCTCCGGCTCCGCGCCTGCCGCCACCGCCCCGGGAGCCTGTAAGTCGGGCCCGCCGCCTCGCGATTGGCTTGGGTCGCCAAGGTTCGGTGGGCCGAGACCCAGGCGGCGACCAATGGTGAGCCGCGCCGGGGATCGGACCAGGGAGCCGCTGCGTTCATTGGCTGTGGGAGCCGGGATGCTCCACCCTCTTCTAGTCGGCGCGCAAGGAGGGGCTGACCCGGGCCGGGGGCGCTAGTAGGGTCGTCCAGCGGCCGGCTTGGCGGGGACTCAGGCTTCCTGCCCAGGAGATCGTAGGTGAACACCCTTGATCTCTCCCTTAGGTGGCGCCTCCTTTCGACACAAGTCAAGCAGTCGTGCTTTGGGTTACCCCGCGAGGGTGGGAGGCGCTCCAGACAATCATCCCTCTGCCCTAGCAGGAGAGTCCTCTGCCCTTGACCAAAGCAGGTCCTGTCTCAAAGCCAGGAAGGGGTGTCTTTGTAATTTTCAAGGCATTTACTACAAATGCATTTGAACTGCCCCCCCCCCCATTAGCAGTTCTGGGTCATGGGTAGTTGGGATCCCCATTTTATACACGATGGGTTGTGAATTCCACCTGTCGAGCAATTTAAAAGCCCAGAGACCATGATGGCGTTCTTCCACGTTGCGGCCAAAGTGGATGGAGGCTTGGAGACAGAAAGGGCTTTACGAGTGAGAACCAAGCACATGGCTCAGGCCTTGGGGAGCCCAGGCTTCCTCACCAGAAGCTTACGCTCAGTGGCGTTTGCACTTTTCCCTAAATAGGAGAAAGCTTTGGAGATTACTTATCAGCTTTTCCTGAATCCCTCTCTTTTCACCTTTGTCCAGACACACACTCTGGCACTGCATTCCGCCGCCGTCTTTCATCCTTTGGTGACTCTGTCTCTAGAATGCCCCTTCCACCCTATCACAGAGCTAAAACAGCACCCAGCCCGGAGATCCCCGCAGTGCCACCTCTAAAGCCTCACAGATCTTTCCATTTTTGTATAATTGTCCCTTTGTATGTCTCTCACTCCTACAGATGGAGCTTTAGGGCAAACAGTGCCTTATTATTACAGCATTTTTGTATTTCCAGTTTATAATGTAATGACTAGGGCATTGTAGACATACCGTGTTGACCAACGGTTATGTAGAGTGAAGGTGGCAGTTCAGATAGTCAATAGCATTCAAAGTTCAAGTGAAAGCTTGTTTTCCCTTGGCTTTAAAAGAAAGCTGCCCAAACCCGAACTGTCTTACCCAACTACGATAACGACGGTTAAAGTTATCACTTGAAATGTCCATTAAGTGGAAAACACAGGTTCATAATATTCTTTTTAATTTTTGTCAAAATGATTATATTATTTTGGGTTAATATTAAATTTTTTTTACCTTCTTTATTTCTTGGTATGTGTGTTTATATATGCGGGGATAAGTGCGTATGTACGTGCCTGTGTGTGCGTGTGTGCGAGTGTAGACCAGTGTTCAACGTTGAGTGTCATCCTCAATTACTCTCCATCCTCTTTTATGAAACAGCTACTTTTACTGTAGCTGGAACTTGCTAGACTGGCAGGCCACTAAGTCATAAGGGATCCACTTGGTTCTACTTCCCAGTGTTATTACAGGTGTGCACTGATACATCAAACTTAAAAAAAAAAAAGTTGGCTTGTTTTGTTTGTTTCTTTTTAGTTTTAAGTTTTTTGTGTGCATGTATTTGTATGTGTATGCTTACGTGGGTTCACATGCACCACGTGAGTACAGAAGCCAGTGGAGGTCAGAAGAGGGCATTGAATCCCCCGAAACTGGAGTTACAGACAGTTGAGAGCCACCATGTAGGTGCTGGGAACTGAACTCTCGGTTCTTGACTGCTGAGCTGTCTTTCCTTCCCAACAGCTGGCTTTTAAGATGGGCAGTGAGGCCCTGAAGTCAGATCCTTGCTCTTGCATGACAAGCACTCTACTGACTGAGCCAGCTCCCCGGGCCCTATTCCATGGTGTGAAGGTAGTTCCAGGCAGGTTTGTGTCATGCTACATACCAATATACCATGCCAAAGCCCAGAGGTACTGTGAGAAGAGAGAGCCTGCTCAGACAGTGTCTCACCCTGGATCCACCTGGAGCAGGTATTCAAACCAGTCCTTTATTTATTTTGGAAGTTAAGTGTTCTGAGAAGAGATCAGGTATGCTGTAATCTGGACAGCAAGGTTACTTTAAAAATTAACTAGTGATGAGTATTTTGTAGGAGAAGCAGTGAAAATTACTAATTGGAATAGTCGTATCCTTGGGATGAGAAGAAGGAAGCCTGTGGATAAAAATGGTCACTTTTAGGAAGTGACTGTCAAATAAAAAGAATGAGCAAGTGCTCAGAGCCGGAGCTGTACCTGGAGAGTGGGTGCTCTCACACTCCTTCCCTTCCTGCTGCTCCCCCCCCCCGCCCCCCCTGCCCCCCCCTCCCAACTTCGGTTCTGCCTTTGCCCTTCTCTTCACAAACTTCTAATTCTTCCGGCTGCTGTTTTATAAACAAGGAGAACAGTCACCCGGAGGATGTATGGGAGACAGCTTACTTTATTGCACGTTAGGCAATAAAGTTACCACACAAGGAGAGCACAGAAAGGCCCTGTCACTACAAAACCTCCCTCCTGCTGTTGCCTCTCTGGAACTGCATTCTCCTTACCATGAGCCCCTGGCATTACTTCCCTGGTCTCAGACACACACACACACACACACACACACACACACACACACACACACACACACA
>OU015754.1:44025173-44040045 GCA_907169655.1 Acomys percivali | reverse complement strand
TTCTTCTTCTTCTTCTTCTTCTTCTTCTTCTTCTTCTTCTTCTTCTTTTGTTTTTTCAAGACAGGGTTTCTCTATTTAATAGCCCTGACTGTCCTGGACTCACTTTGTAGAGCAGGCTGGCCTTTAACTCACAGAAATCCACCTGCCTCTGCCTCCCAAGTGCTAAGATTAAAGGAGTGTGCCACCATGTCCGGCCTACTGCCGGATTTTCACCCTCAAGGTAATTGATCTTTTTTGATCAGTACACATAAGATGGGAGAGAACAGACAACGACTCTTCAGTTGAAAGCACTGGCTGCCCTTCCAGAAGACCTAGGTTTGAGTCCCACCTTCTATTTAGGATCTCTGGTCCAGGGATCTGCTGCCCTCTTCTGGCCGTTATGGGCACTTGTATGCACAGACATATAAGCCAGCAAAAGGCGCGCTTGCCTGTGTGTGTGTGTGTGTGTGTGTGTGTGTGTAGGGGGTGGAGGGGAAGGGCAAAGAACTACCTCTCACCCCTAAGGTCACAAGGAATACTAGGCTAAGAAAAATCTACCCCTACATTGTCTGTGTCAGGTGAGGGATGGATGAAGAAAGGACTCTCTTTGCTTATGAAGGTGACAGAGGCAGCTGTCATCTGGCCTCCTATAAGCATTAATATATGGCCATCTACTTGGGCCTGAGTAGACTGACAGCCTGATTCTGCCTTGGAACAGGTCATCTCTAGGACTAGCGCAATCTTGTTGGGGTTCTTAGCTATAGTTAGATATAATACCCAGCTTTTTTCTTCACTAGGTCCAGACTTCAGGGCAATGTATTCCAGAGGCCCCACTTAGAAACATAAGATTCTAGCTACACTCCATAGCTACCCAAGAGACAAATGTCCCCATTACCATGCAGTCATGGCACCTGGACTGGGTCGGCATCAGGGAATGGCTAGGATCCTGCCAGAAGAGGGGCACTCAGCTCACAGCAGGCAGATACTCTTCTGCACCAGTGTTTCCTCCCTAATGCCAGGACCCTTTAACATAGTTCATGTTGTGGTAACCTCCCAACTATAACATTATTTTGTTGTTACTTCAGAACTGTAGTTTTCCCAAGGATCACAGGACTCCCCCCAAAAGGGGGTCTTGACCCACAGGTTGAGAACCACTGTTCTAGATCCATCTAAACACCGCTTGCCTTGCCTTCTGACCAGAGTGACAGCTCCACTGAGCTCAAATCCAGACAGCTATTCTAAAGAGAAAACATCCTTTTTTATATAAAGATTTATTTATTATTGTGTACACAGTATTCTGCCCAAATATATTCCTGCACACCAGAAGAGGGCACTAGATCTCATTTTAGATGGTTGTGAGCCACCGTGTGGTGGCTGGGAATTGAACTCAGGACCTTTGGAAGAACAGGCAGTGCTCTTAACCTCTGAGCCATCCCTCCAGCCCCACATCCCCCCTTTTTTTTAATAGGTCCATTTACCTGGACCTTTGGCTGCAGGTAATGTGTTAGCAGATACAGCCACCAGAAAATTTGGTATGCCTTACAAATGTAGAAAAGGCTCAAAAGGCTCATGATTTACATCATATTAATAGCTGAAGTCTAAGACTTTAATATAGGATTACTAAAGAGCAAGCTCGAGCCATTGTGAAGGCATGCTCCACATGTCCTCAGTTTCTTCCTGTACCATATTTGGGAGTTAATCCCAGAGGACTGGTCCCTAACCAACTTTGGCAAATAGATGTTACTCATATACCTGAATTTGGAAAGTTAAAATACGTTCACATGTCTATAGACACATATTCTGGATATTTAATTACTTCTCTCCAATCCAGAGAAGCCACAAAAAATGTAATTGCTCACTGTCTGTCTGCCTGTTATCACATTGGTGTGCCTAAGGCTATCAGACAGATAATGGCTCAGGGTATGTCAGCAAAGCTTTTCAAAAAATATGTGACTCTTTTTCCATAAAGCATATTACAGGTACTCCTTATAATCCTCAAGGACAAGGTATGGTGGAAAGAGCTCATTCTACCATAAAAACCTATTTACAAAAAGTAAAGAAGGGGGAACTTTACCCCCAATCACCTAAAAATGCTTTGAGTCATGTTCTCTTTATTTTAAGTTTTTTACTGCTTGATGCCAAAGGAAATTCCACAGCCGATCAATTCTGGCATAGCAATACTCAATCATCCTTCGCTAGAGTGAAATAGAAGGATCCCTTAACTGGACAATGGAATAGACCCTACCCTGTATTAATATGGGACGATGCTCTGTTTGTGTTTTCTCACAGGAACATGATGCTGCAAGCTACCTACTTGAGAGTCTTGTGTGTAAGTGGATGCTGGCATGGTTGAGTCGGCTGATGATCCCGAGGTCAGAGGTGAAGCTTCATTGGACACTTATTCCTGATCCTTCACTTCTTCAACCTGCTCCTTGGGATAACGTATGTCAACAACACTCGCTGCCTGGTTTCCCTGTGTTTGAGGAGGAAAGGAGACCTCAAGTGTTCCAGTACCATTGAGGCATCCCCCTTATGGACCTGACTGAACTTTGGAGACGGTGCTTTGGAGAGACTCCTTAAATATTTTCCCTCTGGAAGCTCAGGTTTTAAGCTTCATAAGTACTTTTCCACCCTAATTGGTGGGTCAATTTTATCTGAAGGACTATGCACAACTGAAAAGGGGCTTGTAGTGTGCTGTGGAGTGGTAAAAGCTCTGTTATTATTCTTGTATCTGATATTGTTTTTGCCATTGCTTAACTAATATTGTTTATGCCTTAACTAAGAAACTAGTGATTTGAGATGACTGAGCAAATTACAGTGTCATGATAGACTTCCGTAGACTCCTTGTGAGTAGGATGCAGCTAGATCCACATTCAATATAATCTCCTTAGAATTAACAGTAATCTACAGCATGGATTATCCTTGGCGGGGATGGCAGGGCTCGGAATTAGCCTGTGCCTTCCTTTTGACCACAGCTCATGTCTCAGCAAGTGCAGCCGATACAAGTACAAGCACATGGCACAGAATTCAGACACACTGCCCTTCTTCATGTGCTGATATGGAGGCAAGCCAGAGACGGGCAACAGTGAGTCTGATCCTTATCTAACCTAAGACAGGCTATGAATGATGGGATTCATGTGCCAATGACGGGTAAAGATAAGCGTTCTACTCACCAACCTAAGACAGGCTCTTCATAATTTTATTTTAGAAGGGGCAGATGTGGGGAGCCGTGCCAAATTCTGCCATGTTAGAAATCTCGCGCTTAGGCTGCATACTGTGACCTTCAAGTTGCTGACCTTTGCCGGAGGAGGTCCTAGGCTATCCTTGGACTGTTTACCTTTGAAAGAAGTAGGGAAGTTCTTATTGGGAACCACCCAGAGGATCAAGGAAGTTCTTACAGGGAGCTATTCAGGCCATGGTATTCTTGCCTGGGGGCTAGGGCGAGTGGGATTAGAATAGATCCTATTGACCTTGCTCTCTATATAGTTTTACTAGTCCTCATTAAAGAGAGTCTTGATCAGAAATTTCCAGACTTGACTCAATATCTCTTGCGTCTCTGTTCCCCACCTTCAATCCCTGCTCCCTCTTTCAGATGAACCCTGGTTCGATTTGTCCCCTGGGCTGGGAGACATCAGGGTTTCTATTAAGGCTGGACTACTGGTAAAATAGTGGATATAAGTGCTTGCTAAAGATCTTTGGGCTAAGTTCTCTTTTCATGGTGAGCATTGCAGGGTTCTAAGAGTATACCAACAGACTAACATTTAATTTTTTTATTTATTTAATTTTAAAATTTATGTGTGTTGGTGTGAGGGTGTCAGATCTTGGAGTTACAGACAGTTGTGAGCTGCTATGTGGGTGCTGGGAATTGAACCCGGGTCCTTTGGAAGAGCAGGCAGTACTCTTAACCACTGAGCCATCTCTCCAGCCCCAGACTAACATTTAAAATCTTGGCTTTTCAGGATCTGTGTGCATGAGTAGGTATGCACCACTGTCCACATGTGTTTATGTGTCATTTACTAGGTACCAAATTGACTTGTAAGTACTCATGCAAAGGAAAGTTGTTGACTTGGCTGGGCTTCCTTTTGGATTATAGTAAAACTAAATCGTTAAAGAAAAAAGTCCCAATTCACTGTCCCAAGGGGCTAAGTAAGCTTGGTCACATGTCCAGTATTCTGACTAAAGAGACAAAATACTGGCAAAGGACAAAAAGAAGATAATTTAACCAATGTGATCATTTTGGTACAACACATAGAGGTAGTTTAATGGTTCTAGATCTTTCTTTGGGGGAATTAATATGAGCTTTAAATTTTAAATTAAAAAAACTTTTAAAAGACAAGTTATACATAATTACATACTTCTAGTCATGATGTCTCCTTAATCCTGTTTCAGTCCTGGCTCAACAACATGATCTGTATTGTCTGAGACTATAATTAATTTTGAGAGATGATTGTTCCTGCATCAGATAATTGTCCTCCTTTGAGATGCTAAACTTTTCATTCCAAAGATTAAGAGGATGACTTATCTCTGTGCTTTTGGATAAGTGCTGTATGTATGTATATAAAAATAAGGATTTTAAGAAAAATTTTGATCACTGTTGCCTCTCAAAACAACAACAAAAAAAGTCATTTAAAAGTCCTGTGTCAAGGCTTACAAAGAGCTGCATGTAGTGGTACATGGCTTTAATTTCAGTACTTGGGAGGCAAAGGCAGGTGGATCTCCCTGAGTTTGGGCCAGCCTGACCTATATAGTGAGTTCCAGGACAGCCAGGGCTATGTAGAGAGACCCTGTCTTAAAAAATAATAATAATAAAGGAGAAGAAGGAAAGAAAACCAACAACAAGGAAAAGAGTGACTTAAGGTTTACAAATAATCTTGTGTTACGTCACATCAAAGTAATATATTGGGGACAATTATTCATATCTGTGCATTTAGTTTTAAAAATGAAAGATAAGGGGCTGGGAAGGTGGCCGGTGGTTAACACTGACTGCTCCAGAGGACCCAGGTTCGAGTCCCACCACCCAAAGGCATATCAATCATTTCTAACTCTAGTCTCTAGTTCTTTCTGTTTGTTTGTTTTTTGTTTTTTGAGACAGAGTTTCTCTATGTTATCTTGGCTGTCCTGAACTTGCTTTGTAGACCAGGCTGGCCTGGAACGCACAATGATCCGCTTGCCTCTGCCTCCCGAGTGCTGGGATTAAAGGCGTGCACCACCACGCCCAGCTCTAGTGCCTAGTTCTAGGCCTCTGGAACAGCCTTTCCTTACCCACCTCTGGGTGGGAAATAACATCCTGTGACTAATCGATCAAGACTTTTGGGGATCAATTAACAGACCACTGGCTTCTGTCAAACCAAAAGCTAAGGATGTCATAAGATATCATCTTGGGCCTGAGGAAAATCTTCCCCTATCTCACCATAACTAACTCTCTGATGCACCCATTTTATTTGTTTGTATGTATGTATGTATGTATGTATGTATGTATGTATGTATGTATGTACGTACAAATGTATGTGTATATGCATTTACGTGTGTGTATGTATGTGTATCATGTATGTAAGTATTTGTATGTATGTGTGTGTATGCATATGCATGTATGTATATATGGTTTTTCTTCCTTTTCTTCTTTTTCTTTTTTCTTTTTTTCCAAGAGAGGGTTTCTCTGTGTGTAGCCCTGGTTGGCCTAGACTCACTCTGAAGACCAGGCTGGCCTTGAACTCACAGCAATCCTCCTGCTTCTGCTTCCCAAGTGCTGGAATTAAAGGCATGTGCCACCATACCTGGCCAGTAGGTTTGGTTTTTCTTTCTTTTCTTTTCTTTTTTTTTCCTTTCTCCTTTTTTAGCTTTAAATTCAACTATTTTTAAAAATAATTTAATTAGTTTATTCAGATTACATCTCAATTGTTATCCCATCCCTTGTATTTTCCCGTTCCTCTCCCTCTCTCCCTCCCTCCCTCCCTCCCGCTTTCACTCTATTCCCTTCCCCTAGGTCTATGACCGAGGGGGACCTCCTGCCCCACTATATGGTCGTATGTTTGGTTTTTCAAGACAAAGTTTCTCTGTGTAGCATGGCTGTCCTGGAACTTACCCTGTGGTCAGACTGGCCTTGAACTCAGAGATCTTCCTGCCTCTGCCTCCCAGGTGAACCAAAGTATTTTAACCCTGTCTTGATGTATTACTTTCTCACTTCTTTAAAACTATAAAAACATCATGAAACTGATCCCATGTTGGAACATGGAATTGGGAGTGACATAAATCACGGTCACATCACTCAAAATAGCTCCAGAACTAAGTATCTCATTTCAAGATTGCAGCTGTGGGTTTGTGTTAGCAACAACATACTGTAATGAAAGTTATTTAAACCTTCTTGTTTAGCGGGGTGTGGGGGTGCACGCCTTTAATCCCAGCACTCGGGAGGCAGAGGCAAGTGGTCTACAAAGTGAATCAAGAACAACCAAAGCTACACACAGAAACCCTGTCTCAAAAAGCAAAAACAAAACCAAAAACAAACAAACAAACAAAAATGTCAGGCACTGAGGCCTGTTGGAATGCATTTTAAAAGTGCCCTAGGGGCTGGAGAGATGGCTCAGAGGTTAAGAGCACTGACTGCTCTTCCAAAGGTCCTGAGTTCAATTCCCAGAAACCACATGGTAGCTCACAACCATCTATAACGAAATCTGTTGCTCTCTTCTGGCATGCAGGCAGAATGCTGTATACATAATCAATCAATCAATCTTCTTTTTTTTAAAGTGCTCTAACAGCTGGGCATGGTTGCACATACCTTTAATGCCGGTACTGGGGAGGCAGAGGCAGGCAGATCGCTGTGAGTTCGAGGCCAGCCTGGTCTACAAAATGAGTCCAGGACAGTCAGGACTGTTACACAGAGAAACTCTGTCCCAAAAAACAGAAAAACAAACAAACAAACAAACGTCAGGCACTGGGACTTGTTGTAATGCATTTAAAAAGTGCCCTGACTTATGACTTGCTTTGTTACTATACAAATTTCACCAAACTGATAGCATGTTGGAACATGGAATTTGAGGTGACCTACACCTATGTTCCCTGCTATTGACACTCATATCTGGCTCTATAATAAACTGTCTCTTATCTCCTTGGAGGTGAAAGCTGTGTTGTTATGTAGACAACCCCATAGGCTCAATTGGAGCCATCCCATATAGCCACGCACGCCGGCTCTAGGGACCCTGTAGAGCCTAAGGAATATCCTGGAATCTTTGAGACCCCTGAAAGAAAGAAGACAAGCAATCACTTTCTCGCTCTCAAACACCTCTGCCTGAATGCCCTGTCCACAACCCACCATTCTAGAAATTTTTAAGCATTGTGTTTAAGGTCAGACAAATGTATTCCCTTCCAGGCCTGTGCAGCAGAAGTGCAAGATGGCCAGCCAGGCTGTCTTCCTGTTTCTCACAGGCCTAGATTAAAGTGTCTGTCTGCTTATTCCTTCCGCGAGGAGCTGAGGGAGAGACAGATTCCTGGCTTTGTTCCAGCGGAACTGAACCCTTCGGCCTTGCTTCCTGCTGCTGCAGACCTGGCCCTCTGCACTCTCTGTCCCAGTGTGAAATGTCCCTGGCCACAGACATGTCTTCTGTCACAGAACATGGCCTGATTCCATGAGACCCAGCTCAATAGGCTTCCATGATTGTGCAAACCTGCCCAGAACAGCCTGACAGGCTCCCCTTGTGATGGCTTCTCAAATGGAGATTCACGAAGGTTCTGGCTCGACCCTAATACCCACCAAACGCAAGAGGTCCAACCCAACCCAGTCCTCCCGCGTGGTCTCATTGCAGGAAGTGACAGTGTCCACAGGCTGAATAAGAAATCATCTAGAAAGCCGGGTGTGGTGGCGCACGCCTTTAATCCCAGCACTCGGGAGGCAGAGACAGGCGGATGGCTGTGAGTTCGAGGCCAGCCTGGTCTACAAAGTGAGTCCAGGATGGCCAAGGCTACACAGAGAAACCCTGTCTCAAAAGACCAAAAAAAAAAAAAAAAGAAAGAAAGAAAGAAAAAAAGAAAAGCATCTAGGCTGTTGCTGTCGGGCCCTCCTGACCTCCCTATGTGCATTGCCTCCCTAATGTACCTATGTGAGTGTCTTCTGTCTGGCCACCTTCCTGCCACAAGCTCTGTCATCTTGCTGGGTCCCACAGTCACCGTCTTAAAGTCATTGGCACCCACTGTAGCTCATTCTCCAGGTAGCACTAGGCATTCTTTTAAAACAAAGGACCCAGTGTCAAACCAGCACCTACTGGACCTTCCTGGGACCTTCCCATGAGCCTCTAGATAGCGCGCTGCCCACTCACCTACGAGGCCAGACTTAGCTGACTCCTTCCGGCCCATCCTTCCATGTTTCAGCCCCTGGGATTTTTCTTCCCCCAGACAGGGTTTCTCTGTGTAGCCTTGGCTGTCCTGGACTTGCTTTGTAGACCAGGCTGGCCTCGAACTCCCAGAGATCCAACTGCCTCTGCCTCCTTAGTGCTGGGATTACAGGCATGCGCCACCGTGCCCGGCTGCCACTGGGATTTTTAAAATATTTCCAATGGATCAGATTTCTTCCCACCCACTGGAATCTGTTTTTCTGCCAATTGGTTTGTATTTAACTCCTTTTAAGTGGTATAACTATAGGATTGTGGACATTTGTTTTGGGGATTTTAGCTAGGCCAGATCTTGCTGTCTCCACCTCCCAAGGGTGGGGACTACAGGTGTGTACCGCCACACTCAGATTTTCAGGATTATTTGAGTAAGGTTTGGCTCAGATTGGAAACCTGTATGTGGCCTGAGGGTAAGGACCATTCCAGTTTCACTCACTGTGGATCCCGACGTCAGAGCATAGTGCTAGAGCACAAAATAGGGACAGTTTGAGCTGATCTGAGCCAGCTGCCCTGTATGGGCAAGAAGAATGGGGCTGGGTTCTTTTTTTTTTTTTTTTTTTTAAGGTTTATTTATTTATTTATTGCATATGAGTGCTTTATCTGCAGAAGAGGGCATCAGATTACATTATAGATGGTTGTGAGCCACCATGTGGTTTCTGGGAATCGAACTCAGGACCTCTGGAAAAGCAGGTGGCACTCTTAACCATTGAGCCATCTCTCCAGCCCTGGGGCTGGGTTCTTAAGCAGTATTTCAAATAGATATTATAACTCATACATCGGCCCACGGGAGATAGTCATAGGCCATTGAACGCAGCAGGAGCGGAGCCTCTGGTGTGACTGTAGCTCAGTGGACCTTGCTGCTTACCACTTGACTACACGTTTTTGGGTAGAATGGAAAGGTAGTTTTACTAAGATTCAGTCTGTTCAGGTTGGTTTTACCCCAAATCTTCAAATCCTTGGATGGAAAGTAAAAGCTGTCACCGCAAGGCCACCAGGTGGCAGCAGAGGCAGCAAGTGGGCATGAGGAGATTGGTTGCTCTCCTTATCCACCAGGAGACGGAAACTGTATGGAGATTCCTAGCTAGACTCCTGGCTCCCCTTACAAATTGGGACATGAGGTTGTCGCAACCTGGGTAGGGTGGTACCTAGGAGGCTCCCCCTCCAACACACTTCTTTCGCTGTCCAGGCCTGGAATTGGCATCTGGCTCCTGTCCTTGCTTCCTCCCGTTGTGCCCTCAACCACCTGCTTGCTCATCCCTGAGCAAACTTCGGTGGGACCCAGGAGGACAAAGGTGACTGACTCTCCCAGTTTGAGAGGTGCTGGTTGTCAGATGGACCAGGGGCCAGGGTTATATGGTTGGACGTATGGAGAGAGCCTGAGTATAGACAGTGGGCAGAAAGATGTCACCGAGGAGTGGTGAGCTGAGCCTGGAGTCGCTGTGTAAGCAGCTGCAGGGGAAGGAAGCTGTCGCCCAGTGTGTGGGAATGCAGAGGTGCCGGATCAGGATCAGAGAGAGGCCAGTGGAGTTGGGGTGGTGGTGGTGTGTGCGTGGGTAAGAAGCACCAGTCTAACATTCTCCACAGTTAAGTGGAGACTGGGGACTGACTTTCACACGAACCCATATTTGGCCATGTCCCTTGACGGAGAAGCCCGATGGCACTCAGAGGAAGGAGAGCAGACTACCAAGAAGAGACTTGATACCCCAGCATCATATTCAGGGGGAGGAGGTCCCCCTTAGTCACAGCCATAGGGAAGAGGAATGGGGTGAAAGTGGGAGGAAGGGAGGAATGGGAGGATGCACGGGATGGGATAGCAAATGAGATGTAATATGAATTATTTTATTTTTCAATTAAAAATGTGTTTTAAAAAATAAAAATAACCCCCCCCAAAAAAAAGAAAAAAAAAAAGAAAGAAAGAAAGAAAGAAAGAAAAAAAGCACCAGTCTGAGGTCCGAAGACTTGGTTGTGTCCTGGGTAATGGAGAGAGCAGCTGAAACATTCTGACATCCTGACTGAGACTTCAGAAAGGTAGAGATTCTATCTTAGGTGTCCTGGGCCAAGAAGGTGGGGCCCAAAGGCAGACATATTACAAAAATCCCAGACCTTTCTGGGATGGGGTCCCTGTAGACTGGGGACACCCAGACAAGACCGAGTAATGTTTTGCCAGGGATATGAACAGAGAAGCTAGCTGGTCTTCCCTCCAGTGGTCTTTGCCTTCCCGAAAATGCTCAAAGAGGGGGCACTCCCAGCATGCTCTGCCACAGTGAATCCTGTCGTAACTACTCAGGCCTGAGCAATGGGCCTGAGCGAGGTCACAGGCAGACAAAGGTTCTTTGGCGGTGGCAGAGAAGACTCAGGCCCCAAATACCCGAGTTCCAGTTTCATCTTCTGTGTGTGAAACAAGTAAGGGCTGTCAATGTAAGAGCCGAAATTAATCTGTAAGCCCCACTTGCCCAAGGACAAGATTACTCTGTGGAATGCTGGGAGCTGTAGTTCTTGGGAAGCCAAACATCATGTTTTCATTCTTCTAAACAAGTTTGTTTGAACCAACTATATCAGATGTCCTTGATCACATGCTGGAAGGAGATACACAGGCAGGAAATATGCCAGGGTGTATGTATGCTTGCCCCTGATTGGACCTGGTGGGAAATTCAGTGAATTATGGGTTTTGCCCTTTTAAGCTTCTGAAAAATGTGATTTGTGGATATTTCTTGGGAATTGAGGGGTTGACTTGGCCAGAATCCATCTTCCTGACCAGTATTTAATTAAAGCTTGTTGCAAATTTGGCTCAAAATTGTGGAACTGGTTTTTCTTTTTGCAAAATCCAGGACTACCATCCACTGTATACTATCCTGACTGACATGATGTTCTGGGCAGTGAAAGGCAGGCAGTAGCCAGGGCCACCAAGTGGGCCACTGGACCTAATGTGCCTGATCATCTGTGATGCCCTTACCCTGAGCCACTGATGGCATCCCTGAGGGCCCCAGGCTGCAGGATGGGTGCTTGAGGCTGGCCTGGCAGTCTGACCCTAGCCCTGGAATATGGCTTACGTGGTGGCCATAGAACCCTCATGTTTTCCCTGGTGACAGATCTCACCACAAGGTGGTGCTCACTCATCTTCCTGTTAGTGGGTTAGCATTTTATTATTTTCATTTTGGATGTTGTGATGAGTACTGGATGAATAAATGCGTTGCCACTGTGTTATACCCCAACCCATCTGAATTTTAATGTATGATGTCAGCATGCACATGAGATTCCTCCTCCTCCTCCTCCTCCTCCTCCTCCTCCTCCTCCTCCTCCTCTTCTTCTTCTTCTTCTTCTTCCTCTTCTTCTTCTTCTGTTGGTTTTTTGAGACAAGGTTTCTCTGTATAGCCCTGGCTGACCTGACTCGATTTGTTGACCAGGCTGGCCCCGAACTCACAGAGATCCTTCTGCCTCTGCCTTCCCGAGTGCTGGGATCATAGGCGCGTGCCACTGTGCCTGGCTTGCACATGGGATTCTTGTCCTGTTGCTGAGCAGATAGCAGGGTGACAGTCATCAGAAGTCATCAGACTGGTGCTACGGGCTATGCTATTTCCTACCCTACCATCTTGGCAATATCTTACAAGCAAGCCGCCTCCCTCTCTCTGCTTGAGAGGGGGCAGATTAGGATTCCAAGACCAAG
This sequence comes from Acomys percivali, assembly GCA_907169655.1. NCBI lineage: Eukaryota > Metazoa > Chordata > Mammalia > Rodentia > Muridae > Acomys > Acomys percivali. The sequence goes on along the minus strand of OU015754.1, from coordinate 44,028,024 downwards.
TAAAGGGCCTCATTCAGAAACCACCAGAGACAGACAGTTCAGCCCTGTAGACGACTGTGTGACCTTCATCACACCATCCATCCTCTCAGCTTCAGACAGGGAATAAGAACAAACAGAAACGGTGCTTGAATTTGGCTTCTGTCTGAGCGTCACAGACTCAGCGTGCCCTCCTCCCCTCAGATGCTCACAGCCCTTCCTTGCCCCCTGGCTTCTGTGCAGGAGGCAAAGGTGTCTATGAGGCACAGCCACCCTCAGGGCTCCATAGTCTGGGAGTCTCCTGACAATGTTCCCTCCTTGGGCTTGGCATGTGAGTGACTTTCCTTGGGTCTCTTGGCCAATGTGTGGTCCGCCTATGGCTGGACCCTGAGGGTCAGGAATTCAGAAACGTGACTTCAGCTCTGTAGCAGAACAGGGCTCCTCCTCATTCCTCCTGGGACCTGTCAGCACCTTGCCATTAGGCTGCCCGCTCCTGGGGAGGAAAGTGCTGGCTCCTCTGCCCTCCAGCCAGAACTGATAAGGACACCGGGTCAGGTGGCCTCCCAAGGTGACTCAGGCTCTTGGCGATCTCGTTCAGAAACTCTGTAGCAAGAAACACCAGCCACTTGGTCACTCACGGCCTCCAGGACAGGAGCCACATGACAGACGTGTTCTTGAAGATCCCAGGAATGGCTGGCCTATACACTGTTTAGTTTGCTTGTTACTCAGGAAAGAGACCCCCACAGGAGCCTGGTCTCAACTTCATGCTCACCCTAACTCTAAGCCTGGCCTCTCTGCCAGGCCTACTGGGACCCACGAGGCTCTTTTCAGAGGCCTGATATGATGGGCATCTGTCTCCATCTCTTGTTGGCTTTGTTCACTACCAAGTGTAGCCCTGTGGTTAGAGTCACTGTCTTGGGAGCCGGGCCGCCTGAGCTCAGAGCCTGCCTGGCTGGTTAATGAAGTGATTTGGCTTGACTGTGGCTGGACTTCCCCATCGGTGACCTGGGAACCACATGAGTTCTTTTTTTTTTTTTTTTTTTTTTTGTTGTTGTTTATTTGTTTGTTTGTTTGGGTATTTTGTTTGTTTGGTTTTGGTTTTTTGGGTTTTTTATTTGTTTGTTTTTAGAGACAGGGTTTCTCTCTGTAGCCTTGACTATCCTAGACTCACTTTGTAGACTAGGCTGGCCTCAAACTCACAGTGATCTGCCTGCCTCTGCCTCCCAAGTGCTGGGATTAAAGGTGTGTGCCACCACACCCAGCATCACATGAGTCCTTTTCAAAAGTGCTTAGACAGAGCCTGTTGTTGCCGGGCCCTGTAGGTGAAGCTCCTTGGAATCACAGGCCTGCCAGCTGGGCCTCTCCTGGTGGGGTGCAGTGAAGAGCAAGGGGGTCCAGGCCTTTATAAGAGATATTTTATCTGATACACTTGATATGTGGAATCTGTGAAGCGTTGAGTGGACACACGAGGTAGGAACTGTCCTCTACTCCTTCAGTATGTTGGACTGACAAGGAAATAGACCTCACCGTGGAAAGGGGCCAATGCGAGGTCACTGATGCTATGGAGAAATGGCCCAGCCCTTAAGCCCAGAGCTTTTCTGTCTTCTGGCCCAGGCTTCACAGTCTCCGAGTCCTCACTCTGGCCTGCCTGGTCTGGAGGTTGACTCTAGCAGATGAGGGGGGTTAACTTGTAATCCCCACCACACTTACTCATCGCTCACACTACAGCACCCTCAAGGTTGAAGAGGGTGGTGACTCTATCCCGTGTCATCACCCAAGGACACAGGGCCCCTCTTTCTGGGGACCTTGCTACCATAATCACGGAGGCTTATCATGCCAGACTTAGATGGGTCATGAGGTGAGGCTGTCTGCTGCATCTCGATCCTGCACCTACCTGGGGTATGTAATATATGCTTAGCAAACTGAGGGTGCCCCCATTTGAGAGGTTGGCCCCCTTAACTTTGCCTGGAAAAGGAAATGAAATAAGTGTTTATGGGAAAAGGGTACCCTGAGTGGTGCCTGGAGAAGGAAATAAGATTCTCTGGATACGAAAGAGGAGGAAGGCGTTTGGGAAGAAGGAACCAGCACATGGAAAGACTCTTGAGGAAAGCAGCTGGTGTGGACAGCAATGAGGAACCAGTGTGGCAGGACTGCGGAGCATGAGCCAGGTGAGGCAGGGAAGAGGTGGGGAAGAGGAAGAAGAGGGGACCAGATCTGGAGTGGTCTTGTCAGGGTCTGAGTCTGGATGGACTTGGCTGCCAGCGTATGGACTTGGCTGCCAGCGTATGGACTCTGGGGTGGTTGGGTCACACAGGTCCTGATTTTATGACTGGATGCATCCATGGAGAAACTCCTACTTTGATGGCATTGTTGAGCGTGATGGAGAGAGAGGGTACAGGCAAGGCTGGCTTGTGGAAATGGTCTTCTGGAGGCATACTCTGAAGGATGGGCCTTTGCCCCCCTCCACCTCCCCCACCACCCGCCCCCACCTCGCCCCCGTCATGATGTGGATGCCGGATGACCTTCACCACGTCCTCCTGACATGATCTTCTGCCTCACTCCATCCCAGAAACAGCAGAAACAACCAAGCATGGACGCAAACCTCCGAGACCGAATTAACCCTGCTTCCCTTTAAATGCGCTCAGGTATTTGTTACAGTGATACAAGTCTTGCTAAGAATTTCTGTTCCTGGGCTGGGCGTGGTGGTGCACGCCTATAATCCCAGCACTCGGGAGGCAGAGGCAGGCCGATCGCTGTGAGTTCGAGGCCAGCCTAGTCTACAAAGTGAGTCCAGGACAGCCAGGGCTACACAGAGAAACCCTGTCTCAACACACACACACACACACACACACACACACACACACACACACACACA
>OU015754.1:44007725-44025163 GCA_907169655.1 Acomys percivali | reverse complement strand
ACACACACACACACACACACACACACACACACACACACACACACACAATTTCTGTTCCTTTGTCTCTGCCTCAGGACATCTCAGGACACCAAGACCCCTTGCTTTGTCCTTGTTAGCACTGATGTTCAGGATGTCTTAGCCCAGAGTCAGCCAACCTGACTTTCTTAACCACCCACCGAGGTGGGAAGGGTCATAGGTAATTTGTGTAAAAGTAACTTTGATTCTCCTGGCTCAATTGTTGTCTCAAAGGCTTACTGCCTCCTTCTGTTAACCTGGGCCTAGTCCTGGAAGCTTCTAGCCTCTGTACACTCTAACTTAGGCCTAGAATGTTTTCAGTCTCTGAGACTTACTGCTTAATAAGCTCACCTCTACTTGTTCGTTCTGAGCTCCGGGCTGGCTGGTTCAACTCAGCTGTTCTGGCTCAAACTCTTCTCCCAGCTGACTTACTCAATCTGGCTTCTCTCTTGGTCTGGAATTGCTCTGCTTGGCATCAAACTACCTCAGGAATATGCTCTAATCTTCTGGCTTCTTACTTTCTTGCTTGATCCATTTTCACTTGAATTCTTTGTCTGCAACCCACCTCTATGTTACTGTCCTGATAAAAACTGCCTCCTCTCTCTGTAAAACTACCTCTGTTTTTGAGATTTTTAAAAATTAATTAAACGTTTTTACATCTATATTATTACATGTATGTGCAATAAACTACCTATAGCAAGAAGAGCCATGATACAATCAGGAATTACATAAATGTTACATTCTTAGTGGTTTTTGGCTATTTGTATTTGTCGGCCTTGAAGAACACATCTTTCCTATCTTAGTGCGTCTTAAGATTCTGAATGTAGAATAATCTCCATCACATCTTGTCATTATCAACTTAAGACATCTATCTAGACCTAAAAACATCTTAACCCCTAAACAACTAAGCTTCATTGTAAAACTAAGCTACTTGGTCTTCAACTCCATCAGAGACTTGAGAAGGAATAAACTTGATTACCTGAGTATGCCGGAAGTGCAGGTTAGCAGCTTTCCAAATGAGAAGATGACAGAGACAGTTTGCTACCTGAATAGTCACCCAAAACTCTCTATAATGTCAGAGCATCTTCTTCAGCCTTCTGGCCCAATACATCTGACAGACATATTTGTGAGGTAGGAACTATTGAGGACTTGTTTACCCTGTCTTGGCAGAGTTTGGCCGTTGACGCTGCCTGCATCCAAGCTTGCCCTTTTTTAGGCAGAATTCTGTCTGTGGTAGAAATGAGAACATTTTTCCCGGTGGCTTGTTTGCCATATTTGAAGCCATCTCCATAAGGAGGTTCTTTGATGCTCGTAGAACTAACTCTTAAGTAGCTTCTTTTCCACTCTGTTCTCATGAGAACTGGCATATCCTATTCTGTCAAAGCTTCTCAGATTCCTCACCTTTTCTGACACTCAGTTAGACATGGGTGCTTCCTTCTACAAACTAATTTTATCTTCATTGTTTGTGATTAAAGATGTGTACCACCATTCCTGGATCTAAGCTTTTCTTTACCTGATACTTGCTCTATACCAGGCTGCCTTGAACTCAGATCTATTTGCCTCTGTCTCCTGGATTAAAGGTGTGTTTATATCTCAGCCAGATCACACAGACCTAAAAGATCTTTGGATATGATTTCTTGCCAGCCAGATTGCATAGACCTAGAGAGTCTTTGGATGTCATCTCTTGCCAGAGCAGCCATGTTCTGAATTAACATTCCTCTATAAATTTAGTTCCCATTATTTTAACTGTCTAAATTATTGCTGAGTTATTATTATTATTATTATTATTATTATTATTATTATTATTATTATTATTATTATTGGTTTTTTGAGACAGGGTTTCTCTGTGTAGCCTTGGCTGTCCTGGACTCCCTTTGTAGACCAGGCTGGCTTCGAACTCACAGCGATCCGCCTGCCTCTGCCTCCCGAGTGCTGGGATTAAATGTGTGTGCCACCACCGCCCAGCTTGCTGAGTTATTTTTAAAATTCAACTATTGTTTATTTAACTTGCATATAATAAACTTGCTAAAGCCACCTATAGATTCTTTCATATTTGCTTTGTAGACAATCATATAGGCAATAGTAATAATGATACACTTTATTTCTTGTCTTTATTTTCATACCTCAGCATATTGCATTGGCTAGGGTCGCTAAGAACACATCAATCATAGCAAATATCCTTCACTTTTCTCATCTATAGGAACTTTTTAAAAAGCATTTTACCTTTAATTATATAACGTTTATTATGGTTCATTCTTTTTGTGGATATCTAATTTTTAAGTGTATTGTTTGTCTGTTTTTTTTCCAGAGCTGAGGACTGAACCCAGGGCCTTGTGCTTGCTAGGCAAGCGCTCTACCACTGAGCTAAATCCCCAACCCCTGTTTGTCTGTTTTTGAGACAAGGTCTCACTATGTAGTTCTGGCTGTCCTGGAACTTGCTATATAATCTAGGCTGGCTTAGAACTCACAGAGACTCCTCTGCTTCTGTCTCCCAAGTTCTGGGGTTAAAGGCACATGCTGCCATGTCTGGCTAAAGTACATAAATTCAAATCAAATTAAGTTTCCTTTTATTCATGTTTTTTAATATTTAAAAATTCATAAATTAGTATTATATTTTTATTAAAGGCTTTCTCCATAAGTATAATTTTATAGATTTTTTTCCCTGCTTGTTCTGTTGCTGAGGCTGTCTTGTCAGTGATTTGGTTTTTTGTTTCTTTGTTTAGATGTTTGAGACAAGGTCTCATTATGTAGCCCTGCCTGGCTTTGAACCCTCAGAGAGCTGCTTGCCTCCGCCTCCTGAGTGCTGGCATCGGTGATTCTGCATATTGGCAATGTCTGGAGACCCTTAGATGGACTCAGCTGAGGGTGCCTGTGTGCTACTGGCACCTGGTGAGTAGACACCATGGTATGTTAAACATTCTACAGTGCACAAAGCCACACCCTACAACACAAATGTCAACAGCGTTTGAGATTAGAAACCCTGGTTCATATTTAAGTTTTTTTTTTCTTCAAGACAGGATTTCTCTCTATAACTCTGGCTGTCCAGAAACGCCATATGTAGTCCAGGCTGGCCTTGAACTCGTAGATATCCTTCTGCCTCTGCGTCCTAAATTCTGGGATTAAAGATGTGCACCACCACACCCAGAGGTTTTTTTTTTCTTTTTCTTTTTTTTTCTTAGCTTACATTTGTTCTGAAAATTAACAGGCTTCTGTGTGGCATTTCCATACATGCTTCTCATGTTCTCTGACCATGTTTATCCCCCAAGTCACCTGTTGCTCCCCTCTGATACTTCCTGCTGCTCCCCTTCCTCTTCTCAAATGTCTCTCTTCTATGTTTTTATACATATATGTGCACACATATATATGTGCATATATACATACAGATATTCTGCATATAAGGAAAAAACATACTTTCCTTCTGAGTCTATTATATTTGATATTGTGATCTCTAGCTGCAAATATTCTTGCAAACTTCATAGCTTTGTTCTACTGAATGGCAGAACAAAAGCTTCATTGTATGCATATCTATGATTTTATACATTCATCTGCTGATGGAGACTTCTAGACTGATTCTATGACTTGGAAGTTGTTGATAGTGCTGCATTAACATGGTGTGCGGTGTCCCTGTGGTCTACTTGCTTAGAGCCCATCAGGTGTACACCAGGAGGGGTTTAGCTGGATCATATGGCCACCTGTTTTTAGTTTTTTTTTCTGAGGAGCTTTCCACAGTGATTATATTAATTTATATCACCACCAGCAGTGCACATAGCTTCTCTTTTCTTGCATATCCTTGACAGCATTTACTGTTGTCTTTTTTCTTAACAACTGCCATTCTGATTGGACCAAGATGGAACCTTGAAATTCCCTAATGGCTAAGGATGTTGAGGATTTTCTCAAACATTTGTAGTTTGAGATTTGTATTTGTCGATTTACAGTTGGCAATTACTTCCCCTCATCCTGGGTCTTGTTATGCCCAGATGGCTAGATCCCCAAAGACCACCAGGAGTCCAAAGCCATATGCAAAAGCAAAGGACCTTTATTTCTGCAGAAGTCCAGCATGCAGGGATCACCACTAAATGGCGGTCTCGAGGTGAGCTTACAGGCTCTTTTTAAAGGCATTCAGGGGAATTCCAAGGGAAGCATTGGTGACCTTTAATATGACTGGAGTGTTCAAACTGAGAAAGCGGTCAAATTGGAAAGGTGCAGGCAACCTCAGTCAGTAGTAAACTAATCTTGAGACAACGTATCTCCCTCAGGCCAGGTGGCTAGGCTGTCCCTGATTGGCTGCCCAATTTCTGTGGTATCCCCGGTAACTCGCTGAGCTCATTTCTGAAGAATGGAGGCTCAGGCCTGCTCCAAGCTGACAAGAAACTGAAGCCTGTCATGGAGTTGGCTAGACTTATTTAACCAGGCCTCCTCAGTCTCTCCTCCCCATCTCTTTCTCCCTCCTTCCTATCTCTATTCTCTCCGTTCCTTTTCTTCTCCCTCTTTCTCTCCTCTCCTGTAGCCTAGCTAGGCCTTGCAATCACTACACAGCTGGGCTGACCTTGAACTCCTGACCCTCCTCCTACCTCTGCTTCTCTGGTGCTGGGATAGGACAGGCACCACCACACCCTCCCTTGCCTGTACAAAGCTCTCTCATTTCAGGAAGTCCCCTTTCTTCATTTTTACTATTATTTTCTGCACCACTAGAGTCCTTGCCAGTGGCTGTCTTGAGGTGCTTTCCTTTAGCATGTTATGATTTGGGGTGTTGCATTAAGGTCTCTGCCCATTTTTAATTGACTTTTGTTTAGAGTGAAGTGTAGGGATCGAATATGATTCCTCTACATGTTGACACCCAGTTTCCCAGCACCATCTGTGTCTTCCCCAGTGTATGGTTCTAGCATTGTTGTTGGAAACCAGGTGGCTTTGGTCGTGTGGCTTGCTTTCTGGGTCCTTTGTTCTAGTTCAGTGTGTCTTCTTTTGTGGAAGTTATGACTGTGGCCCTGTCACAGCGTTTGAGGTTTCATCTGTGATGTCTCTAGCACTGTTCTTCTTGCTGACGCTCTCGGGGCCCATGTGCTTCCGTGATCATTGGGATTCTCACCGCCCCCTGTTTTTTATGAAGAATGTCAATAGAATTTTAATGATGATTGTATTGAAAATGCAGGTCATTTTGGGTAAATATTATTCTGCTAATCCATTAGCATGGGAGAGTCTTTTCATTTTCTAGTGTCTTCAGTTTCTTTCTTCATTATAGAAATATTTCTTTTCCTGTAGGTTTATTTTTAGGTGATGTTTTGTTGTTATTGTTTTTTCTTGAGGTTATTGTGAATGGTAGTGTTTTTCTGATTTCTTTCTCAATGTGTTCATTATTGATATATAGAAAACCTGTTGATTTTTTTAAAAAGATTTATTTATTCTATATATGAGTGCTCAATCTGCTTGTACACTTGCAGGCCAGAGGAGATCACCAGATCTCACTATATATGGTTGTGAGCCACCATGTAGTTCCTGGGAATTGAACTCAGGACCTCTGGAAGAGCAGCCAGTGCTCTTAACCGCTGAGCCATCTCTTCAGCCCAAAGCTATCGATTTTTGTCAGATTCATTTTGGGGTGTTAAGCTCTAGGGTTTTAAAAACAAGAGCAACTTGGTTGTAATATAATGTTACTTTTGTATGTTGATGCAGCTTACTTTTTAGTCTTTATTTGTATCTCTATGTTTATTCATGGGACCAACCTAAAATTTTCATGTGCATGTGTGTGTGTGTGTGTTTTCTGGGGCATGTGTACACATATATGTATGTGTGTGGAGGCCAAAGGTCACACTCAGGTATGGTTCTTCATTAGCTGTCTGCCTTGGATTTTGAGACAGGTTCTCACTGAGACCTAGGGCTTGTCAATTAGGCTAAGCTGGCTGGTCAGTCAGCCCCAAGTGTCTATCTACCTTCTGTCTCCCCAGCACTGGGTTTATGGGAATCACATTCCAACACTCAACTTTTTACATGGGTTGTAGGGTCAGAACTCTGGTCCTCATGTTTGCATGACAAGCACTTTACCCAAGGAGCCACCTCCCCAGTCCTTGCCTGTATCTTTCATTTGCCATAGCGTTCTGTCAGGCTAGAGTATCACAGAATGAATAGGAAAGTGCTTTCCCTTTGCAGTTCTCTGGAAGGCTTTGTGAAAAGTGGGAGTGCTCCATGTCTCTGCTTGCCTTGCAACTGTATCAGCCTTTTAGGTTGGGCATCCGAGTCTGAGACCTCTACTGCACCTGGTCATGCGAAGGATGGTTGCTGCTTCTGGCAAGTCAGGCCAGGTGGAAGAGTGCACTGTGCCCTAAGCCTAGGACTTATGACCTCTTTAGACGTTTACCATTTTGGCAGCTATTGGTACAGTACGGTAGTGGTTCCCACTCACTGGCTGCTCTGGTCTACAGTACCACAGGGCAGGAGCACGAGGGAAGAACAAGGCTCCATCACCCCAGTCTTGGGGATATGGCTACCACTCCATCTTTGCAGCTCTGAAACCTCATCTCCACCATTGCTGTCCACCGTATCTGCTGTTGTCATCATACCCTAAACCACATGCGGTTAAAGTTGGCGATGTAGCTCCTTTAGTAGTTTCCTTAAAATTTCTTCTGCCACACACCTTAATTCATAGACCTTAAATTCTGCCTTTCATCAAGTCCCAGCTCAGGGACACAATGCGGCCAGGGTTCTTGGCCAGTTTGTAGGAAATGTCCTGGGCTCCAGCTTCCAAGTGTTCATGTCTCACACTTGATGTCTACGTTCCAATCAACATCCTAGTCACAGTCCTGTGAGTCATCCCTAGGTCTCTGGCTGTCCTCTGAGCCCTCACCCCTTCATCGTGGCAGTGCACACCTCTCTTCATATTGTCTTCAAAGCTGCTTCAGTCTCCGCTCTTCATCCCACTCCAACACAACCCCCCACCCCCCACCCCCGTGCCCTGGCATTTGTTTGTGGAGCAGCCCCACACCTCCTATAACAACTTCTGCCTTGGTTCTCTTTTGCGCAGCCATATATGATATCCAAGACTGGGATCGAATGTGGGGATTTACATCCTGTAGTTCAAGATCCGGAGGCTCACATACAGGGTGGGACTTTTTGTTGCATCATTCAAAGCACAGGTGGATGGGTGAGAGAGAGAGAGAGAGAGAGAGAGAGAGAGAGAGAGAGAGAGAGAGAGAGAGAGAGAGAGAGAGAGAGGGGGGGGGGGGGGGGGGGGGGGGGGGGCGGGGGCGGGGCAAGCCTGTCATTATGCCAGGGTGTCACTCACTGCCCTGAGCTCTCATGGCCTAGCTATCCTGCCTCTCAGCACTGGTGCATTGGATTGATTTCTAGCACATGAACTTGAGGAAGACAGTCAGACAATAGCGCAGCGACAACCTTGAGCCCCAGTTGGGTTCTGCTCATCCGAGCGTTGCCGAGCATGGGAGTATGTACAGCACAGGGCTGCTCTAAAGAGGCAGTGGCCAAAGGGACAGCATGCAACTTTGACAAATACTTGCTTTTCGCTCTTTCTGTAAGCTTCCGTCCAGTCCTCATTGATTTTGACAGTCAAGGACATCAAGGGGGTCCTTGGTGGCTAGTCACCAAGTCACATGCTGGATTAGAGGACTGAAAAGTTCCCAGGTCAGAAGAGGGTCTGGTCATAGAGTAATAGGACCCTCCCCCCCAAAAGGGAGGTGAGCATGTGCTCTGGGAGGCCTTTATCAGGAAAGCAATGCCTGGCCTGAGAAGAGAAATAGGAAGGCCAAGGGATGTGCCAGCAGGGTACTCCCACTGGCAAAGGCTTCAATTTGATCAGGGCTCAGCACAGAGTTTAAATGGGCCTAGGTCTTGATGAGTCCAGAATAAGTGGCTGGACTAAAACCAGGCTGTGGATGCTCGAAGCTGTGACTCCCCTGAGGAACCCTCAGAGGGGGATGGGGTGTGTCTGAGGGATGTTATTCTATCTCTCCAAGTCTGTTTCCTCTCAGAAAGGAGATAATAGCTGCTTCCTCTTGGGGGAAAACGGCATTGGAACAATAAAAAACTAGAAAATATAAACAGGAAGATAAGTTTGAAAGAGCTTATACATTGGCAATCGATTTAATTACTTTCCAAGAAGCATTTCTCCCTAAATTGAGTATTTCTGAGATTGACTGTAGAGGTCTAGCTAGCAGGACTCTTTCTTTTGGGTGCTATGCAAACCAGTGTGTTATGCCATCCACGACATCTTGCTTCGAATGAAATATGGCAGGGCCAGAAAGAGCAGAGGTAGCTGAGTTTATTTTTTATAGCTAAGCCACTCCCATCGTTACAAAGCCATTCTTGTGATGAATGACCCCCATTCATCATAAAGGCATTGAGTGCGTCATGACGTAATCTCCTACAAAGGCTCCATCTCTCACCACCATCAGAGTGGCAACTGCATCTCAACATGAGTTTTGGAAGGAGAAACCAAACCACAACAATGGCCCCCAGTGGTCATCTATGTCCTACATGATCTCACTGCTTGGGCTCAAGTGACTGGTGCACGGGTAGGCATCTCATTCACGTGACCGCTACTCACAGGAGATTGTTAGAAAAAAGACAGGAAATAGCACAACATGGGAGTGCTCAGTGGACACAGTTGCTGTCTTAGTTAGGTTACTATTGCTCTGACAAACACCAGAGTCAAAAGCAACGTCAGAAGGAGAGGGTTTATTTTAGCGTACAGTTTAGTCTATCATGAAGGGACGTCCGGACAGGAACACGAAGGCAGGAACCGAAACAGAGTCCGTGGAAGAGCCACTGCTAACTAGCTTACTCTCTCCTGGCTCACTCAGCCTGCTTCATATACATCCCAGGACCACCTGCTCAGGAATGGCAGTGCACAGAGTGGGATGGGCCCGTCCACATCAACCACCAACCAAGGAAAGCCTCCACAGGCTTGCCTATAGATCAATCTGATAGAGACATTTTCTCAGTTGACTCTAACCAGTATAGTTGCCCATTGCCCCCTGGAGGAAACTGATGTGAATGAGAAGATAACACACTCAATACATCATGGTAAATAGGAAGAAAATATCTACTGCAGGTTGGAGATGTAGCTCAGTGGTGGGCCACTTGCTAGTGTGTGGAAGGCTCAGTCCCCAGTTGGCGATGTTATTCTAAGACGTTCCAGTCGCTTTAATTAGTGGAGCCTAGGGGGGTGGAGCGGTGGCCACCTACTGGGGGCATGCTCTTGGGAGCTGCCCCACTCCTTTCTTGTCTTTCTCTGCTTCCTGTTTGCCATAAGGTAAGCAGCTTTCTCTGCCATGCTCTGCATGCGCCATGTTTCTGTCTTGTTATGGGCCTGTAACCAATGGAGCCAGCAGTCCATAGACCAACTCTTCTTAACTCACGAGGGACAATAAATCCCTTCTCCCTTTAAATAGTTTCTCTCAGGTATTTGTCACAAAAGTATGATGTCACTCACACCGGGCATGTGGAGGGCCTTGGGTACTGATTCCAGCACTGAAAATAAAAGTGAGTATTCTGATGGTGTTTGAGTTAAAAATACCCAGCCCTTAATCTTTCTTCTTTTTATAGTTTCCTGAGATAATACAATGTCTTGACATTAAGCTTGTTTTTGAATAACTTTATTTTAATTTATTTACTTTGGCTTTTCTTTTGTTGTTGTTGTTTGAGATAGGGTTTCTCCCTGTAGCCCTAGCTGTCCTGGAACTCACTCTGTAGACCAGGCTAGCCTAGAACTCACAGAGAGCTTCCTGTCTCTGCCTCCCAAGTACTGGGAAAAAAAAGTATGCACCACCACTGCCTGGCCATTTTTGCATAACCTTAAGCCCATAAATTTATGGGAAAGAGATCTGTAGCACTCTTTCTTTTAAACTCTACTGTATCTTGGGGGTGTTTAGGCCTCAACCTCTCTTCCAACTCTACGTATGAGAAAGAAGGTTTGTAGGGAGAGGGGGGCCCCTTTACTTCTCCCGGCTGTTTAGGGTCAATTGGGTTCTTTTGGGCTATACCCACCTCCATCAACAGCAGATGTGCAGCAGTCTCCTCCAAGCCTCTGCTCCCCAAAGCGTTACTGTCCATCTCTCTTCTCTAAGCAGACACATCGTCCATCTTGGGTCTGCTATGTGCCACACGCCCGCACCACACACCATACCACTCTCTCTCTGTGCTCTTATTTATCTCCTCAGAGCCCTAGACCACGCCGCTCACCATGCTGCATGAGGAAGGCAAAAAAAAAAAAAAAAACCCAAAAAAACCACTCCCTTTAAGGAGACAATCAACAGGTGTGGACAATCTATAGCTCAAACTAAACTCTCACACTTGGGATTAGAACAAAGACATGTTACATAACACAACTGAGTTGAAAAAGAAACCAAAACTTCCAGTACAGAGAGCAGTTACGACAATAGACCACCCAGATTAACATCCTACCAATTTCAGAGACAAGCCAAGACAGGTAGGTTGAAGTCCTGAAACACAGGTTAAAAATCATTTAAAAGAATGTCATCAAAGGGCTGGAGAGATGGCTCAGTGGTTAAGAGCACTGCCTGCTCTTCCAAAGGACCCGGGTTCAATTCCCAGCACCCACATGGCAGCTCACAACTGTCTGTAACTCCAAGATCTGAAACCAACACACATAAATTAAAATTAAATTAAAAAAAAAGAATGTCATCAAAACCAGTTATGGACTGTCCAGGCTGTCCATAAACAAGACAGAACAGGAGTCAACTCTTCGACTTTTTGCTGGGGAGCCACTGCTCATAAAACACCTACAGCCTTACCACTAAGGTGCTGACTGACCAACCTATTTGGATTGAACAAGGTTCTATGACTAAAGAAAAATTACTGCCACTAGAACAGCTAGTCCAAGAACAGCTGGAGGAATCCAACAGCCGTTGGAATTCTCCTCTATTTGTCATCAAAAAGAAATCTGGCAAATGGAGGATGTTAACAGATCAGAGCAATTAATAAAAATTTCAGCCAATGGGATTGTTACGATCTGGAGTCCCATTGCTCTCCTTGTCATCTAAGGTGTGGCCTATAGAGTGATTGATTTAAAGGATTGCTTTTTCACAATTCCTTTACATGAACAGGATAGGGAGAGGTTTGCTTTGTCAATACCTACCTTTAATAGAAGCTGTCCAATAAAGAGATATCATTGGAAAGTTCTACCACAAGGAATGTTAAATAGCCCTACTTTGTGGCAACATTTTGAGCAACAGCCATTGGAGATAATTCATAAGCAATTTATTCAGTCCACATTTATCTTTATATGGTGATATCTTTTTTTTGTTTGTTTTTGGTTTTTTGAGACAGGGTCTCTCTGTGTTGCCTTGGCTGTCCTAGACTCACTTTGTACACCAGGCTGGCCTTAAACTCACAGCGATCTGCCTGCCTCTGCCTCCCGAGCTCTGGGATTAAAGGCATGCACCACCACACTGGGTTATATGGGTGATATCTTATTGCTGACTCAGATATGAGTACATTAAAACCTTTTTTTAAATGAAGTAAATAGGACTTTGCTTTGTTGGGTATTATAGTTTGATCCTGAAAAAATACAAAGAGGAGAATCTATTAATTATCTAGGACACCTAATAGGTCTAAAAAAAAAAAATAGGGGCTGGAGAGATGGCTCAGAGGTTAAGAGCACTGACTGCCCTTCCAGAGGTCCTGAGTTCAATTCCCAGCAAACACATGGTAGGTCACAACCATCTATAATGTGATCTAATGCCCTCTTCTGGCCTGCAGGCATACCTATAAGCAGAGCACTGTATACAAAAATAAATAAATAAATAATCTATTATTAGATTAGTTATTATGTTCACCTCTGTGATTAGTTTTTAATGATTCATAACCAGAGCTTTATTTCTAGACCCCATGTAAGAAAAAGCTGGGTATGGCAATATATGATTGTAATCCCAGAACTGCAGAGGTGGACACAGAAGGCTCTCTGAGCCTTGCTGGCCAGTCCAGCCTAATGTCTGAGGTCCAATGAGCTGCCCTGTCTCAGAAAGCAAGGGGGATGGCTCCTGAGGGATGACACCCAAAGTAGACAGCTGGGCTCCTCATATGTGTGCACGCGCATATGCATATTATACCTGCACACATGTGTACTACACACAGACACAAATAAAATCCAGCCATCCCATCACATCCAGGTTGCTGTTGCCTGGATAGTGATGGCTCAGTGCTGTGATTGCTAGGGTTAATCGCCAACTTGACTGAGTCTTGACTGTGGGAGATGAGCCTCTGGGCAGAGTTGTGAAGGGTGCCTTGGTTGATTGGTTGATTAACTGATGAGGGAAGTCTGTCTTTAGGTGTGTGGGGGACTGTTCTCTGGGCAGGGACCTTGGACTTTATAAAGCAGGGGAAAGAGGCTGAGCATGTGCATTCCTGGCTCCCCGTTCCTGACTGAGGATACAGGATGACCAGTCCAGCTGCCTCAGGGTCCCTGCCACCTTCTCGCCTCCACCACCATGGACAGAGCCTGAGCCAATCCTTTCTCCCTTAGAGTGCTTTTGTGCAGATATTTTATTGCAGCAACCGAAAGGCAAAGACAACTGCCTAATGCAATTCCTTCCTGGTGAGGTGCTGTGTGCACTGGGGGTAACATTTTGGCTATCAGAGTCTATGTGAGTGCATGGGGTGTGAGCCAGGCAGGGCTATTCTGACCCTTCTCTCCAGGGGTCATGCCACATTGACCAATGTGTTAGACAATGTGACTGGCCTCTTCCTCACACTGTGAGTGAGAATATATTCTCGGAAATTCGAAGCCAACAGACATGAACGGAACGAGGTTAGAGTGAACGCGTGCTATCAGTTGTGTTCGTGGTTGGAAGGCAAACAAAGGTGGTCTCAGGAAGTGTGGTCATGTCACAGATGCATCTGTGTACACTTGCCCAGAGCAGAGGAGTCTTCATAGCTTCAGGCCATAAGCCCAGGCAATAAGCTTGTTCTTATTTCATTGATTTGTGGATGGCTTGACCGCACACCGTGGACCACACACACTCCCTTCCTGAGTCTTACATATCAAAAAGGTGGGACATCCACCACGTGGCCTACTTACAGCTGCTACCTTCTCCTTTCTCCACATGTCACTTAGGCGGGCAACAGCTACCCAATTACATAATTAGGATGGATTTTGAAGTGGCGTGTGTCTGTTTTCCAGTATACTGAGTGGCACCTGTAATCAGTGAATCTTCAATGTTTCATTTCTGTGTCACTTACAGGACGTGTTTCTTGAGATAAAGTAGAATGTGTACTCAACACTTGCGGTATCATTGCAGGGCAGTGACATCCAGTGAGGTCAGCCCTTATGTACTTTGTATTTTGCTGAAATTCATAGTAGTTTAATAAGTAGATACAGGGCTGGAGAGATGGCTCAGAGGTCAAGAGCATTGGCTGCTCTTCCAAAGGTCCTGAGTTCAATTCCTAGCAACCACATGGTGCCTCATAACCATCTACAATGAGATCTGGTGTCTTCTTCTGGCTTTGCATGCAGGCAGAACACTGTACACATAATAAATAAATAAATCTTAAAAAAGAATAAGTAGATACATATGGGTATGTGGTGGTTTGAATAGGAATGCTACCCTCCTTCCCCGCACACCCCCCTCATAGACTCATATCTTTGAATACTTGACCCATAGAGAGTGGCACATGGAGGTGTGGCTTTGTTGGAGTAGGTGTGGCCTTGTTGGATTAGGTGTGTCCTTGTTGGAGGAAGTGTGTCACTGTGGGGATGGGCTTTGATGTCTCCTATGCTCAAGCTAGGCCCAGTGTGACCCACAGCCTCCTTCTGCTGCCTGTGGATCAAGATGTAGAACTCTCAGCTCCTTCTCCAGCACTATGTCTGCCTGCAGGCCGCCATGCTTTTCACCTTAACCATAACGGACTAAACCTGTGAAACTGTAAGCCAGCCCCAATTCAATGGTTTCCTTTATAAGAGTTGCCATGGTCATGGTGTCTCTTCACAGAAATAAAACATTAAATAAGAGGGTTATTTCAGTGGCAACAATAAAAGTTGATTGTGCTTTTTAGATGGTTTGTGGGTAAAATGCTAATTTTTCTACTTAGAATATAAGTTCTGGCCAAGGTTTTTTTTTCAGTTGCCCAGGTAGCTACAATAGTTAAGTAGTCTTCAGTTTTTCCATGAAAAATACAGAAGCTTCCAGAATATGGAAAAGAAGCAGAAACAGGGACCAGGAATGGTGACAAGCTTGTAGAGCTGTGGTCCCACACTCACCCAGGATGAAGGTTCATCACCAAGCAGATGACACCCCATCGACCTTCTGGCCCCCCTATCAGGGCTCCACTATGCCACTTCTATGACTAGCTGGCCTAAATATTTCAATCGTTGATGGGGAAATGGGAGCAAGAAGGGAAAGATTTGGCCAGGGTCATTCCACAGCCTAATGGTAGCGCTGGGAGGAAAATCAGTGTATTCAGGCCTGTCACAGCTTTAATCGCCATCAACCCATCCCACCTCACTGTTGAAGACTGTCCAGGAAGCCCCACAAGGGAGCCCGAGTGGCAGTCGCTGTGCTGGGACCTGAGAGGAGGTGTGGAGTGCCGGAGCCAGATCCAAGTGGATGGAGCAGTTCAGTGGAATGGAGGAGTGTCAAGATCTTGGACACAGTGGCCAGTGTGCATGCTGGGATACGGGAGGCAGAAGGTGGGCACAGGGCCAGTGCTGCACAGAATGTGGGACTCTTCAGAAGACATGGGTCAGAGAGTGGGGGGGGGGGGCAATTCCAAGCAGCCTCTGTTCCTTGCCAAGAGAGCCGTGACTCTGAACAAAATTTGGATTTCTTTTGGATACCTATGGGAACTTATAGATGAATAAGCCTAATTCACCAGAGAGGGGGGGAAAAAAAAAAGAAAAAGAAAGAGGGTGGATCCTAGGCTAGGGTCCCAGAACTTCAAGGATTTCCAATCTTTACAGACAGGAAGGGCAGAGAATTGGCCAAGATCGAATGTCATCACGGTGGCCCCAGCTCACCGCAGCTGTTCCTGCTCTTCTCACTGACTCCAGTCAGTATGTCAAGGACACTGGCTGCCATCTTGCTCAGTCCACGGAGATTCTCTATAAACAGAGGGGTGCTGTGTGGATTTCTGAGCACTCCCGGGGTCCTCTGGAGCCACGGCTTCTACCAGTCCTTCGTGGGACACGAGCATGCCTGCTTCTCCTTCTGACCCCAAGTCTTCTGGCAATCTTGCCTTGAAACTTCCCAGAACAGAGGCCTAGAATAAGTGGTAGACTGGCTTGACCATAAAATGTGTTCCAAGAGAGCCGCGCCCTGACATTTCTAGTTCTTTTCTTACTCATGGGCTGTGCTTTCCTTTCTAGACCATGAACTTGGGGCACCACTTCCTTGCTTCTCCATCAACAGACAGAACTCCAGGAATCGGTGGGGGCCCCACCGACCACCAGTCGTGGGACTTGTGGGGGAAAAGGCATGGCCCTCTTTAGCCCCAGAAGTGTGAGAAGTTCATCCAGGCTCCAAGTCCAATCCAGGCAGCACAACAGGAATCTGGGGGTTTCCTGTTAGGGTTAGGGTTCCAATCATGCACACAGGTTCACTCTCCCTTCGTGTGATGATAAGCACCAGCTACACACACAGGAGCTTCTTCTATGGGACAGGAGGACTTGCCTAACATGCCGTTGTCCTAGCCTTCAGGAAACTCACATGTCAAGACAGCTGGTAGGTGGTAGTCCATGGAGCTACTTTATGTCTACCCAAAGGCAGGAGGGCACCATGCTTCTATAGGGGTAGCTTTGGGTTTAAATCTGATCTGTTCTGCATGATCCTGGGGGGCTGTTTTGACTTCTCTGAGCCTTAATCCTCAACCAGTTGAATATAGAGTTAACCCTGCAAGGCCACGCCCACCCAGGCTGTAAACTCAAGAGAAATGAAAACTGGGCCACGCAAAACGTGGACATGGATGTCAGCGGCAGCCGTGTTTATGGCAACCGAAAGGCAGAAGCGATCCAATGCTGGTCTACTAATGAGGTGAACTGGGCTTTCATATGGCCCGAAGACAGTATTTAGCAGTAAAGAGCGAGTAGTGTTCCTATCCATGAAGGGACCTGGCAAACATGATAAATGAAGAAGGCTGGACATAAAAACCCTGCCTTAGATGTCACAGTGTCGGAGGAGCTGTCTGGAACAAGTAAGTCTCCGAAGGCAGAAGACAGGTTAGTAGCTCTGGAGCACAGAGGAACTCAGCCATGACTCTGAACGACGTGGGATTCCCTTCTAGAGGCAGCTGGTTATGGTGATGGCTGCACAGCCCTGAAGGTATTCAACAGCCCTTAATTGTACACGTTAGGCAGGTGGGTTCATGCTATGTGAATTATTCCTCAATAAAGCTCTAAAAAAAAGACTCCTTCCACACAGGACAGGGGCTTCTATGATGTAAGACTATAACGTGGGTAACATAATGTCTAGCATCTGGCAGACAGTCTGTGGGTGTTGACTTTTATTCTGCTGGTAATCTTTAACGAGCTGGTTTATGTGAAACTGTAAAATGGTGTTCATTGTCTGTGTAGGAAAGACATGCCCTCTGGTGACGGAGATCCCTTTTTACCTCCAAGTTCTGGCATGCCTCCTTGGTGACCGGTAAACATCTGAGGTACTTTCTACAGTGTCACCAAAAAGACATTCAGAGGCAGGATCTTGTCACCATCTGCCTTGTTTCTGGGGTTCCCTGTGACTATACCATCTGCCCATGTGACACCTCATCCAGCCATCTGGTACTGCAGAAGGCGTGGTCCTGTTATGTCTTGTGTGTCTCGTCACACCTTTCTCAGTGTTCCTCGGCACAGTTCCCAGTGGTGGGCAGAATTCTGAGCTGGCTTTCCTAACCCCTGCCTTCTGGTGTTGATCTCATGGGGACACGATGCTACTTAGTCAGAGGAAGTTGGGAGTTGTCGTTAAGGTCCCTAAGCAGCTGATGTCACCCTAGGAGGGTGGGATAGCCCATCACAGATGCATCTCTTTGTCCAGATGCAGCCAGGGCAGGCAGGGAGTCTTCACGCATCAGCTGGGCTGGATTTAAGGGACTTGAAATTTCTGTGGCTGAGAGGCAGGGGCTGTGGTCAGGACTTGAGAGCATCCATTAGGAGCACAGAGCATCCATCAGGAGCGCAGAGCACCCATCAGGAGCACAGCATCCATCAGGAGTGCAGAGCATCCATCAGGAGCACAGAGCACCCATCAGGAGCACAGAGCATCCATCAGGAGTGCAGAGTACCCTTCAGGAGCACAGCATCCATCAGGAGTGCAGAGCACCTATCAGGAGCACAGAGCATCCATCAGGAGCACAGAGCATCCATCAGGAGCACAGAGCACCTATCAGGAGCACAGAGCACCCATCAGGAGCACAGAGCACCCATCAGGAGCACAGAGCATCCATCAGGAGCACAGAGCATCCATCAG
>OU015754.1:43968367-43999901 GCA_907169655.1 Acomys percivali | reverse complement strand
CACACACACACACACACACACACACACACACACACACACACACACACATATATATATATATGCACTATGTGCATGCAGTCCTTATGGAGGCCAGAAGAGGGCATCAGATCCCCTGGAACTAGAGTTAGAGACAGCTGTGATTTGCCATGTGTGTGCTGGGAATTGAACCCAGGTTGTTCGGAAGGGCAGCCAGTGCTCTTAACCTTTGAGCCATCTCTCCAGCCCTGAACCCAACTTTTAAAATCAGTTTATATTATTTCATCTAGTAGACATGACATAGCTCAGGCACTGGTTTGTTAGGGTTGGGATTGGAGGCTCTTTCAGCGCCATGCCGGTGGTAAACATGGCTGTGCGGACATCCTGAAAAATCCTGTTCTATGACACCACATTCAATCTCACGTTCCCAGTGCTGTCATTCACACTTGTCCTGGTCCCCGTGCCCCTTCATCTCCAGTTAAATGGAGGCAAGAGCTGGACCCTATGAGGTGGTGGCTAGGGGAGCAGAGACAGCACAGCCAGCAGGCTCTAATCTGCTCCATAGACACCATTTCCCCAAAGGGCCATTCTGAGGCCTCTGGAAAAGCCCAGAATGAATGTGGCGTATTTACTATTCTATTCTTAAGCTCATACTGTACTCCAGGTGTGGTGCTAGGAACCTGAAACAGCTTTTCTGTGACCATCAAAGTAGTCTGCATGGGCATCATCTTCATGGCACAGGTAAGGAAACGGAAACATAAGGCAGAAGACTTCTCTGAGGTCTTGGTACGATTTGCTGGTCCAGTCCTGCAGCTCCCTCTTCTTCTGTGTGCAGACTGTCATCCGAGGCCGAGGGGCCACCACTGTGCGTTACTGCATGACAGTCGGTGGCACAGTAGTCCTGGTGGTTGGGACACTCTGCTTTGCATGGTGGAGCGAAGGGGATGCAGCGGTCCAGCCTGGCTCACCGGCCCGGATGGTGGAACAGCCCCCAACTTGGCTCAAGTCTGTCAGCTTCCTCTGCTGTGGCACGGGTGGCCTGCTCCTGTTCTTTGGCCTGCTTTGGTCCATCCAGGAAAGCACAAAAAGGTCAAGCCAGGGGGACCTGTACCGACTGTCCAGAGACCTGTACTACCTCACTGTGGAGTCCTCTGTGAAGGAAAGCTGCAGGTCAGTGGTGAGGGTGGGGACCTTGGGTAATCCACCAGAGCCACAATACCCAGTATTTGCTCAGCAAATTCTCATGAGATTCCTATGGAGATGAGGAGAAATCTGAGAAGTCTTACAGGAGGAGGCAACAGCCAGGAGTCAAGAACGCAGCATAGGAAGAGTCCCTGAGACACAAGAGGGCACTGGCCAGGGTCAGGCAGTGCACTGTGTGCCTTTTCCATATTCCTGGTGATGCAGCCAGGACGTCTCCGTTTGTAGAGGAGGAAACCAGGCACAGAGACCATAACTAACTTGCCCAAGGATATCCAGCTATGTGTCAGAATTGGGCCCCAACCCCCAGCCACTTTGCTGGGAACCAGTGCTCTCCATAGCTCCCTGCCTCAGGAGACACAGGAGACAATGAGGGAGCTGACGTAAGGGTGCAGCTCAGTCCAGTGCCCAGCGCACAGTAGGTGGGTTGGAAGTGGCAACTTTTCTTGACCTACATAGGTGGGTGTAGGTGGGGGGTTGGGTGGCTGTATGTGTTGGTGGTGGGGATGGGTGAAAGCGGAAGTCAACAGTTGTATCAAAACAGTTGGTAACCTGTTTTTGTTTTGTTCTGTTCCCCCGGCCCCCGCCTGCCACTGTTGATATCCCTAGCCTTTGGGACATGTTTTTCCTTTCTTACTTCCTCCCTCTCCCCCTGTTTAAAAATTTCTCTTGAGACAGGGTTTCTCTGTGTAGCTTTGGCTGTCCTGGACTTGCTTTGTAGACCAGGTTGGCCTTGAACTCAAAGAGATCCACCTGCCTCTGCCTCCCAAGTGCTGGGGTTACAGGTGTGCGCTACCATGCCCAGCTTCCTTCCCCCCACCCCCCGCTGCCTTTTTTAAAAAAAAGACAAAGTCTTTGTAAGCCAATCTGGTCTGAAATGTGTGATCATCCCGTCCAAAGAGCTGGGATTCCAGGCATGTGTCACCACACCCAGCTTTTCAGCACGTCTTCTTGGATCTTGGAATCTGATCCCCATCGGTGCACTCTGGTCTGTGCATGTTGTATGCGCACATTTGTGTCTTATGTCTGGGGACCAGATTTGCCCTGTGAGGAAGCTACGTCATGCATGTTCTCACTGGGTACTAGTTTATTCAACAAAGCATCCTGTGTGTCTGAAGCCTGCCCTGTGTGTGCTTGTACCTCTATGCCGCTGGAAACCCCTGTAGCTGTTTGTATACAAGGAAGACCTTTTCTGTTAGATGCAGCTCACAGTGATGAGAGCCTGCAGTCTGAAAGGATTGTGGTGTGGCCCTCCCCAACACTGCTCTATAAGCACTGGTGTCATCTCAGTAGGGGCTAACCTATGCTCCTGTGAACTGATTGGGGACCTTCCTACCTGGATGCCTTTCTTTCCTCTGTAGGTAGACAGTGTCTTCTGGAGTGGCTTGCTATCAGCCCTGGACTCTGTGAGGCCAGATATAACATTCAACAGATAGTGCTTAGGCCAATAGCCAGACCCCAAGAGGGACATGGTGGGGCACACCTATAATCCAGCACTTGGAAGACTGAAATAAAACAATTGAGTTCCAGCCCAGCAGAGTTGGACCTTGGTTTTAAGGACCATCAGAGGAAAGGGCACCTTATCCAGACAGACTTTGTTCTTCTCAGATGAGACACTTGTCTCAGAGAGAGTGATCTACCTGCTCATAAAATGAGTTGGACTCTGACAGCCAGGCCAGTGTTGTCCTGCCCAGCCTGGCCTGAGCGCAGAGGTGTTGCTGTTGTCTGTACACACAGCAGTGTTGCCTCAACAGGGCCCAGGCCACAGCTGTGGGGTAGGTAGGCTATTCAGCCAGTTAGACAGGGTACCCCGCCCCCCCTCCAGGAAGCAGGAAGGGGGCCCTTCCAGCTCCAAGACCCAAGTTTCAGATTCAGAAACTGGCCGGGTGTGGTGGCGCACACCTTTAATCCCAGCACTCGGGAGGCAGAGGCAAGTGGATAGCTGTGAGTTTGAGGCCAGCCTGGTATACAAAGCAAGTCCAGGTCAGGCAAGGCTACACAAAGAAACTCTGTCTCGAAAAACCAAACCAACCAACCAAACAAAACCCACCAAACAACAACAACAACAACCCCCCAAAACAAACAAACAGATTCAAAAACTGTCGTGGCTGGGTATGGAGGAAGCAGTCTGCCAATCTGATCTTTCCTGTCCCCATGGGAGGGACAGCCTAGGTTGCCTGGTTGTGGCTGGAAACGGGCTTGTCATCTGTCGGCTTGGGCATCCCATGTCACGCCTTCATGCCTCCATTTAGTCACCTACTCTTTCTTGCATCTAACACCAACTAAGCACCTACCATGCGGTGGGTCCAAGACAAGACCCCACCTTAGTAGCTCACCTGGCAACTGTCAGGCCCAAAGGAGCCCCTGGTGTCCTTCCGTGAGCCCCAGCACACAGCGCCAGGCCTGCTCTGAAGGCCAACTTTCTACCACTGACCTTTCTGTTAGATGCTGAATGTCTACAAATGTCCCTGAATTTTCCAAGGCACGCCTGACGCCTTATCTGTCAGTTGAGGCAGAAGGAAAGGCGGGGTCTTCTGTATCAGGTCCTCACTGCCGTGACAAAATGACTGAAAAACAGAAATTCCGGAAAGGGTTTATTCAGGCTCACGGTTTGGAGGTGAGGGGAGGGTGACAGGCGCCTGAGGCAGCTGGTCATGCTGTGGCCATATTCAGGCAGCAGAGAAATGAACGCCACTGCTCAGCTCTCTTGAGTCTTCCCATTCAGGCCAGGGGGTGAGACCCTCACAGTTGGGGTCTTCCCGCCTTAACTAACTTAGTTTAGAAACTTTCCCGAACTTGGAGGTTTGTCCCCTAGGTAATTCTAGATCTTGCCAGGTTGAGCTCAAGTGGTCTTCACTCACTCCTCTGTGAGGTGGGTGGGGCTTGTCCCTACTAGGTTTGCTCTCTCAACAGAAAGCCAACAGGGCCAGCATGGAGCCTGTCTTGGTCTCTGTGCATGACCACCCTCCACAACCACAGAGCTCTGTGTCCAGAATGTACCAGGAGCCTCTTGCACACTAGGACAGGGCCTTGCCAAGACCCATGTTCTCTGCAGTCTTGTATTCCAGACTATGACCTTGGACAGTTCAGTTGGATGATCCAACAGGCTACTGGGGGTAACAGGAGCTACCTAGAGGGATGCTGCACACCTGCTCTCTCAGCAAACTTCCTGCTGTGGGCTGAGCTCCTGTGGTACCTGAGCCTAGGGCTGCTGGGTACCGCCTGCTGGGATGGCCCCAAGCAGACCCAGAACCAGCTCAGAAAGTCTAAGGAGAGCAGGGCATGGCTGGGAGGTGGACGTGATGAGAGAAGATGCCCCGGTAGACCTGTTACCTCCATTCCCCTCAGGGCTGTTCATCCTTTTTCTGCATCTGTGATGTCAGGCAGGAGCATTGCCCTTCCTTGCAAAGCCTGCTGGGAGCTCAGAGGAAGGTGAGCAGTGATAGGTTCTCAGCTACAGCATGGGTCCACCCATGCTTAGCTCAAACCCAGAGCCTGAAAACTGCTCTGTGACCAGGAGAGCGTGCCTGCCTCCTGGTGGCCTCTGTGAGGGTGGCAGCCAGCTCAGGCGCCTGGGACTGGAAAGGGCACTAACCCTGTGGGGAGGGCCCATGCAGGTCATGCAGGACAGCTGTCCTTGGAATGTGGTCTGCAAAGCCTGATTTGGGGGTGGGGGCACTCTGAGGACCCGCTCTTCGCCTCACACCCCTTTAGGTAGCTCGGTTGCTTAGCTGTGAAGGGTGGGCTAGAGAGGCAGGGGTGGACAGCAGTGTGGAGCAAAAGATGGACTTGATAACTAGTGACCTCTCTCCCGGGATGCAAGAAGAAGAAGCAATGCCCTGTAAACTGACCGCGTCGTGACTCAAACATCCAGATGGGCAGGTAAACTGAGGCCTCCCTCACATTCTGCCCTCAACGTCACAACTGTAACTTTACAGATGGTATTTTAGTCAGCCAGGAATCTTATGTTCATGGACCATCAGTCAGTCTCCCAACAAACCGTCCCCCCCCCCACCCCCGCCACCCTCCCGCAAGCATCTGCTCTCAGTGTTTAGATGCTCAAGTCAACCTCTGCCCTAAGCGGCAACCACAGAGGGGCCGTTCAGTGACAGCCAAGAGCGGTGTGGAAGCTCGGTGAAGAACAAGAAGTGGGGATGGAAAATGTCCCATGGAAGTGTGTCAAAGCAGGGAGTGGTGGCAGCGAAGGATGTGGGAAGGGAGGTGTCGTATGGGGAGTTGGTAGGCCGCTTCAGCAAGCTTCATAAGGGGCCACGTGGGCACAGCCATGCAGAGAGAGGTTTGATCTGGTCCTGCTAACAGCCTCTTTCCTGTTCCCATAGGCCTCCCAAGGAGGCTGCCGTCCCTACTTATGAGGAGGCTCTGCACTGCCCGCTGGCTGAGGGTCCCCTGCCATCCCCCGTGCAGCCAGAAGAAGAAGAAGACCTTCAGTGCCATGCCCCAGGGGATGCCCTGCTGGGGTCGCCATCCCTCTCAGCCCCACCCAGCTACGAGAGCACCATGCTGGCTCAGGGGGCTCTTCCTGGTCCAGCCCAAGTTGAACTTGGGTTGCAGGGGAGTCACAAGTCTCCAGCAGGTTGTGGACCCTAATGCGAGAGAGCTTCGCTCAGGGCCTCCTCCAGTGCTGGGTTCACAGCAGGCATCCAACCAGTGCTCCGCTGCTGGGTGCCGGCTATACGTCGACTGCTGTGGAAGAGACTGCCACCACATTGGATGGCTTCTAATAAGCCCCACTCTATTACGTCTCACCATACTGTGTGAGGCTGGTTCCTATGGTTCCCTCTTCCCATGGAGTATTGGGGAGGCCATTATCAGGGGCTCAACTGGAACAACAGGACCTCCAAGCTGGTATCCTGGGATCAGCAGATGACAACTGGGAGATTGTGTGTGATGAAAAGAGGGCCAGAGTCAAACGTAGATGTGGTCCACACTTACACATCGGTTTGTGGCCATGAGGACACAGACCCTAATCTCAGCCTCCCAAGCCACCCTGTGCCACCGTGACAATACCTTCTTTTCTTTGCCTCAGTTTCCTCATTTGTAAGGTGAAATGGGCACTTTATAGCATCACCAGCCCCTGCCTCAGCGAGCCAAGTGAGAGGACCCATGGGGTGACAGCAGCAGGTATTGAGCAGCATACAGAGCTCAGGGCGCAGCCCTAGGTTAGAGGCCCTCAAGCCTGCCGCAAGTCTCAGAGGTGATGGAGGTGAATCTCTACCAGGTGCCCGCTCAACATCCTGTGGCAGGGCCTCACTTCTGTCCCTGCCTCTCCAGACGTGGCACTAGGAGCAACTTTCTCTCCAGCTGCATCCTGTCCACGATGTCTCTGTCCACTCCACCATGCCTCCAGCTGGTCCAGTTCTGTACATCCTAGCTGCTAATTCTTAGCTCACCCTTGCCCCACCTCTCACCCCCATCAACTTGAGCTACAGATCACAAGCTGGCAAATAAAAACGCTTTTTAAATCAGGCTGTGTTGCTCACACTAAAATGTTAGGGACCCAGCACCGGAGTGAGGAAGGCATATGTAGTCTTACGTCACGCCCACTCCCCATCCCCCCACCCCCCAGGCACGTCTCATTCTCACTCAGGGGGACTAAGTGATCTCTCCCACAGCAGCAGGAGCTTAAAGGCTGGCTAAGGTGGCAGGCCCAAGGGCCAGCTGGTGCTAGGCCAGGTCTCTGCCCTTGTCACCTCCTCACCTGTGGCACCCCTTATTATTACAGGTGGGGGTGTCCCCAGGTGGGGAACCAGTCTGTGTAAGCTTCTCAGAGCACAGTTGGGATGCAGTCTCCCCATCTATGCTGGACCACTGTGGCCAGCTGTATTGTCACTTGGCCTGTTTCCTGCCACTTGAGAACCTCTCAATGCCAAGTCCAGGTGAGGCCTGGCCCCCAGCTCACTCTGAAAGGCAAAAGTCCTTGAACAGTCCGGGATGAGGAAGGCCTGTTCCGCTTAGTAACCTTATCCTTTGGCTCCCACCTCTTACTCCCTGCCCCTTGCTCTTCGCTTCCAGCCAAACCCTGAGCCCAGGCACACCCTATCCTGTCCTCCCTTTAGAGGTTCTGGCTCCTCCCCCTCTGCCCTCCTGTCACACCCCCTCTTCCCAGAGGCTACCCTAGGCCACAAAGGAGTCTGGAGAAGCCATGTCTCCCCACTCCAGCGGTGACTTAGCCTGAGCCTAGATCAGATCCTCTGCAATTCCTAAGGGATTTCTCACGTGAGATGTTTACCACAGGGCATAGCGTTAGTGAGCGGCTGGTGTGAACAGGTTCTATCTCAGCAGCAGCTGAAGGCAGGGAGGGAGGGAGGGCTAGCCGGCCACAAAAGGGCTTTTCTGCCTCTCTCCATATCTGTTCATCTGCCTCAGGAAGGGACAGTGACTTGCTCAAGGTCATCAGCCTGAACATGAGCCAAAGCCATGGCAACCTCACCAAGGCAGGGTGCTGTCTCCTGCTGCTGAGCTGTAGGGCGTGGCTGAGGAACCCAAGGCAGCCTTCGCGGGCACAGGCTGCACCGCCATTGCCCTTCTGAGCTTCATTGGAGGCAACACACCCACACAGGAACTCACCTTCACTGGCCCCCTGGCACCCAGAGGTCAGAGACCTTAGTGACTCTCCATACCTTCTCCAGGATCCCTGCAAGTGTGTGTCTCTTGGTGACCCCTGATCACCCCTGCCCCTGTCCACCTTTAATCTGGCTTTCTAGACGCAAAGTGTGATCCCTATCCCACCCCCCACCCCCCTGGCCGCTGCAGCTGAGACTTTAGAGATTTCTTTCTGCTGGTTTCCGCAAAATGTCACCCCAGAGGTTTCCTGCCCTTACATCCACGGCCTCCCTCGACTCCAGTCCTTATATGCTAGCTCTCCCTCCCAAGTACCATCCAGCATCTTCCCTGTTCCAGACCCAGGGGACACAGAAGTGAACAAAACACAGTCACCGCGCCCCCCCCCCCCCCCCCGCCACTGTAGTTTGGGTTCTAGTTGGAGAGACAGACAAGAGACAAAATAGATAATTTGAATAGTATGATAGGTGGTGGTTAATGCCGTGGAGTACAAGAAATTAGGGAAGTCGAGGGTTCCTGCAACCTAGGGAATGCTGGGAAGATCCTACTAAGGTGACCATGGGATTGAGGGTCGAGCAAGGGGACAGCCAATCCAGATATCCGGAGGAAGATCATTCCAGGCAGAAGGAGCAGCAGATGCAAAGGCCCCAAGGTGTCTGCACATTTTCCAGGACTAGCGTGGAGCCAGAGTGACCTTAGGTGAGTGATGACGCAGAAGGGTGATGAGCAGGCAGTACATGGACTTGTGGGTCACCTCAAGGCTTTCACTCTGAGAAGACAGTTGCCATCCCAGAGATCTGAGCAGAGTAGTGACACGAGCTGATGTTCGTTTGGGCTAGAAAGAGACTTTAGTGGTCAAGGGTGGAAGCAGAGACCAGTAACAGGGAGAGGACGGGAGGGGGTCAGAAGTGGCTGGGCTGTCAATGGAGGGGAGAGGTAACAGGATCTGGCGAGAAAAGAGGCGGAGGCGGTGGTCTGAGAAAGATCTGGAAGACAGCTGACACTGGCAGTGTGTTCCACGGGCTGGCTGTCTCATGCAGATTAGTCTTCATCACGCCTTCTGGATGCCGCTGAGCACCCCATCCCTGAAGCTGCAATTGTCAGCCCTCAGTGTGCCCTGTATGGTAGGAGCCTAAGCAGAGACAGGTTTCCGGAACCCGGCTAGAATCTGAGCTCTGTTACTGACAGGCTGTGGCTCCTCAGGTTGAGTCTTGCCTTTATAGGCTTAGAGTTCTTCCTGTGCCCGCCGTGTCCTTTCTAGCCTCGGGTATTTTGTTGGGCAACTTACTCTTAGGAACCTCAGTTCCTTCAGGCATGGTCAACTTTTTGAGTTGAACAACACAACGCTGTCATTCACAAAGTTCACACTGAGAATGAGACACTTGAGTTTGGGTTTTGTTTCAAAGCACGGGGGGGGGGGGGGGGGGGAGGGAGGATTGTTTCAAGTAAATTCTTATTTTTTTTTTTTTTTGAGACAGGGTCTTTCTGTGTAGCCTTGGCTGTCCTGGACTCCCTTTGTAGACCAGGCTGGCCTCAAACTCACAGCGATCCACCTGCCTCTGCCTCCCAAGTGCTGGGATTATAGGCATGAGCTACCACGCCCTGCTTCTGTTTCAAGTAAATTTACAATTTTGTGTTAGGCTGCATCTATAGTTACTGGCCACAAGTTGGACACGCCTTCGAGAAGTCGGCATTTAACATGCCCTCTCCTGGAAGGCCACTGACTCCTGGACCGCTCTTGAAGCGCCCCCCTTTGGTGCGAGGAAGAAAGTCAAAGCCAGAGTGGACTCAGGCTTGTGAAAGCAGGAACTGCCTCTAGCAAAAGCTTACTCCCATTTCATTCCTTTTGGGCCTTTTTAAATTTAATTTATTTTATTTTTTTATTTTTTATTTTTTATTTTTTGAGACAAGGTCTCTCTGTGTAGTCTTGGCCGTTCTGGACTCCCTTTGTAGACCAGGCTGGCCTCGAACTCACAGCAATCCGCCTGCCTCTGCCTCTCGAGTGCTGGGATTAAAGGCGTGCGCCACCACACCCGGCTTTGGGCCTTTTTTTAAATTAACATTTTCATAAATTCTTAGAGAACTTCACACTCTGCACCCTGATCACACACACACACAACCTCTCCCACATCCACCACTCTCCCACCTCCTCCCCATCTGCTCAACTCCAAGGCCGTCTCCCCGTTTCCTTTCCTCATAGAGTCCAGTCCCCAGCCTAACCTCTGGGAGTTAGGCAGTGGGGCCTACCCTAAGTGTGCTTCATCCACCAAAGAGAACAGACTCAGACTCACTCTCCTCCCAGCAGCCACTGGATGCCAGCAGTTCCTTAGCCAGTGGCCAAACGCACACCAGCTCTCCCCACTCCATTAGGGACCCTGCCTGGCCAGAGACAGTGCAGACCTATGACTGCTGCCACAACTGCCACCAGCTCATGTGTGCAACTGCCCAGCAGAAAACCTTGGGCCCCACTCCACGTCATCTATGACCTTTGGCTCCCACAATCCCCTTGCCCATCTCTGTACAAAGCTCCTTGAGCCCCACTGGAGGGATGGGCCAAACACAAGCACTTAGGACCAAGCACTCCACACACTCCCCCTCAGCACACTGACTGGCCCAGGGTCCACCACAAAGAGAATCCCCATCATGGATGTGAGAGACACATCCATCTACTAGTACAGCAGCAAGCCACTAGGCACTGGCGCCTTGGCACTGCCTCTACCCAGGAGAACAACAGCACTGGACATTTAATTCTTTTACAAAATATTTGTATTGATCCTTTGGGGATTTTACACAGTGTACTTTGAATATATTCACCTTCCCTTCGCCAACTCCTCCCATAAGCACCATTTCCACCTTTCCATCCCTTCCTACCTAACTTTGACATTTCTTTTTCTTTTTTCCTTCTCTTCCCTCCCTCTCTTTCCTATGGAGTCTAGTTTATGTGACCCCAGCTAGTTCTGGGAGAGGAGCCCACCCTGTGGCCATTTAATTTGTTTGCTTGTTTGTTTTTGTTTTGTTTTTCCGAGACAGGGTTTCTCTGTGTAGCCTTGCCTGCCCTGGACTCACTTTGTAGACCAGGCTGGCCTCGAACTCACAGAGCTCCGCCTGCCTCTGCCTCCCGAGTGACACATTTAGCCAGCACTGACTTATCTCAGACTTTTTACTCCTCGTTGCTATCATTGCTTTGGGAGATGGTTCTTTGAGAAAGGAGGGAGGGAAGGAGAGAGAGAGAGAGAGAGACTGGGTTGTGGAGAAGAAGAAAAGATCAGCAGCGGGGAGGAGAATGTCCAGATCTGTTCACCTGGGCTCTGGAACATTTGGGACAATCTTGACACATCTGTCACTCCTTAGGCTTGGTTTTCTTATCTGGGAAGTAGGCATGACAATTCCTCCACACGTTCCTGGGGCTGAGTGTACACAGAGGCAGCCCCACAGGATGTGACAGTGCCATGCTGACACACTACAAAGCCACCAGGGGGCCCAAGAAGCCTCTGTGGATGTGGCAGAGATTCAGTCCCCTTTGTATGCTACAGCCCTGGCTCCCTGGAGCTTATCTAGGACTCCCCAGGCCTCCGTCCTTGTTTTAGGGTGGGTACAAAGCTAGGTTGCTCCTTACTTGTGGCCTCTCTTGTCTGCAAGTCTCTTTATATGATTCTAATATCTCTCTAGAGGCCCCTGGCCAGTCACAATTTCAAACGGCTTTCCCTCCACTATTTCACTTTCTGTACCAGACTGGGAGGAGGATTAACTGCTACTTGCAACCCACAGGTGACAAAACTCAAGTTCATTGCCTAAGTTCACCCTAGGGATCAGACTGGAGGTGACCAGAAGCTTGGCATCTGGGCAGTTTCCTCAGAGTGCCTGTTCCCAGCTCCTGGAACACCCTACAAACTGTGAAGTGCAGCTGAACAGAGCTGAGGAACAGCAATGGTGGGTGACAGAGAGGACAGAACGCTCACTGGGAAGGGACCCCATGGGCAGGTGTGCTAGGAGAGGCGCATGGGTGAGCACAGTATGGGCACAGGGGGCATGCACATCCCTTAAAGGAAAGTCCCTGGATCCAGGGATGCAGGGAGCTCATTGAGAGCCCTTGCTGTTGCACAGGTCACTCGCAAGAACTCCTGCTGCCACACTCTGGATGCCTGTGGTGGCTCTGGGTCTCTGCAGTGGCAGTAACAGAAGTAAATCAGAATTTCCCCACCAGCCATCTTAGAACTAGAAACCCTCTCCTAGACTGTCATTTTTAGGACAAAGATGGCTTTCTAGGTTGGGGATCAGGAATGGGTGAAGTAGATGTCAGCCAGCCAGGCAGCCATATCTACAGGGGCTCCGGTTACTCCAGCCCCTATGACAAGCAGGCGTAGGCGGTATGTGGACTGCGAAAGGGGTGTTTCAGGTAAAGCCTGGAGCCAGCTTTTGTTCTGGCACCTATCTCCTCCCCACTCCCCGCCCCCTTTATAGATGAGGAAAGTGAGAGCAAGGCCGTGCACCACACAGCTGGAGAACTGCACAGATGGAGAGAGATCCAAGACCACTATGGCTTTGCTGCCGGAGCCTGGTCCTGTTTTCACCTATGCTGTGATTGACTAGGGTCATGCTAGTGTGACACATAGTCTCTGGGCTCTATTCCAGCAGCTCTGTCACTCACTATCTGTGACTTTGGCAGATTATTTGTCTATACCTGCATCCTCCTTTGTGAAATGGCAATGTGACACCCGTCTCCTTAACTGAACTGTACGGAGATGTCTCTAAGAGGATGGCCATTTGGTTGGTACGGACACCTCTGTTGAGCCCAGATGATCAAGTGTCCTTGAGGAGGTGTCTTTAGGTGTCTAAACTGTCAGGCTGTGGGTTCTGGAAGCCTCCATGGCCCCACCCCTGCCTGCCAGAGCTGGGAGGTGCAAAGCCTGTCTGGGCTCACTTCCACAGTAGGCAAATGAGGTGATGTCAAAGCCACTGGCTGGCCCAGCCCTTGTGACCTCCCCCAGCCCTCCCCAGATTCACCAGCTCCAAACAGCTGGGCCCAGAGGGAAGGAGAGTGGCAGGAGGGAAGGTAGATGGCTGAGCATAGGAGCCCACTGAAGCGTGTCACCTGCCCTGCAGAACAGCTGGGCCCAGGGCTGGGAGCTGGACCTGTGGGGACCGTTCCTTGTTTTGTGCATTTCGCCTTGGTTCTCAGCCACCCAGCGTATGTCGTCTGTCCCTGAGAGCCTGCTCAGCCTTTGAGTAGGATTGTGGGCAGTTTTCTGCTGGGGCGCTGGTCAGCCACCATGGCGGATGAGAAGACCTTCCGAATCGGCTTCATCGTGCTGGGTCTTTTCCTGCTATCCCTCGGCACTTTCCTAATGAGCCACGATCGACCCCAGGTCTACGGCACCTTCTACGCCATGGGCAGCATCATGGTGATCGGGGGCGTCATCTGGAGCATGTGCCAATGCTACCCTAAGGTAGGGGGGTGGGGAAAGGGGCTCAGGAGGACAGGTGGCTCTCACAGTCTCTGGCACCAGCTCCTGGCCTCCAACTGCTGTGTTCTTTCCATAGGGACCCCCATATTCTCTCTGCTCTGGGGTGCTTTTGCTTTTCCATCCCTCTATTGCTGTGGCTGATTGGCAGGCCCCTGCCATCCAGCCACCGTGAGGACACAGTGGGACCTACGCATGGTCCTTGTGTTTGATGAAAAGTTGGTCAGCATTTACTACCTGCCAAGCCTGAATCCACAGCTCACCCCAACCCTGTCCCAAGTGTCCAGTGTTTTCTGCAGTTCCCTCATCTTGCAGACCCTGAAAGCAAAAAGTACAGGCCTCAGGTTGAGGGTTTGCTCTAAAGAGCAGCAGTGAACCTTGGCTGCTCCATCCCAGGCACTCGCTCCACCCTGGGTGCTCTGTCCCGTGTCTCCAGCTTCTGAGAGCTCTGATGGGCTGTGTCTTTTTGAGACACAGTACTTTCATCTGTAAAATGGCTCCCTGGTCTTGGCTCTGAAGAGCCCTGTGGTGACCCAGGTATGATGTGTGGAAGATGGGAAAAGGCATATTTGCAACTGTAGTGTCGTGTCATAATGTTGTGTCAGCTGCTGCTGCTGTTGCTCTTCTTGATCCTTACACAGTCCTGAAGAGTGACCATGTCAGGTGTTGTAAGACCTCAGTGCCCAGAGAGGTAGAGTGAGTGTCACAATGTCACACAGCTAGTTAGAGACAGACTCAGAGATATAGGGAGAGCAGAAGGGGTCTAACTTGTGTTCTGTCTCTAAGTGCCTGAGTGACTGAGCCACTTTATTGTCCCAGCCTCAGTTTCCTCAACTGTACAATGTGAGTCAGGAGGATGGCATGGGAAATGGGGACAGACACCTAGGTGTCACTGAGCCTTGATACTAACAGCCCTATCCTCCCAGCCTCCTCCACCCCTCCCCACTTTGAGGTGTCCCGTACCTAGACAGAGTTCTAAGAATTGGGGCTAGGTCCCAGCCTCTCCCAGCCCTGCCCACTCTGTGGCCAGCCCAGGGCTGTCACTTATATCTGGAGCTTGGGCAGTTCAAACTGGTTTGGAGGCATTTACAAAGCAGTTTACAGTCAACTCTCCACTGTGTGCTCAATGTCCTGAGCAGAGGTCACTGGGAGAAGTGGGCCTTGAGGCCAGAGCCACCACGTCACCACCTGGTGGTGGGGGGTGTTGAAAAGGCAGCATCCTTCTTAAGGGGCATCCGGTAGAGGGACTGAATAAATGCAGGATGGCTGGGGGTGGAATAGGGCTCAGTATTAATGAGTAACTGTTGAAGGCTCACGTGCTCCTGGGTGGGGAGGTGGTATGGCTGGTG
This sequence comes from Acomys percivali, assembly GCA_907169655.1. NCBI lineage: Eukaryota > Metazoa > Chordata > Mammalia > Rodentia > Muridae > Acomys > Acomys percivali. The sequence goes on along the minus strand of OU015754.1, from coordinate 43,985,332 downwards.
GAAACCCTCACCTCCTAGTGTCCCTCAGACCCCAATTCAAGTCCATGTGTCCTGTGCCAAGTCTGTGACCTTGGTAGAGCCCCCCTGTCCCATGCCCTGCATGGCCAAGTGCAAGGAAGCAAAGGGTGATGTGGGGATGGGAGGGGTCCTGGCACCATGCCTGTATGAAGCAGGCTGTGTTCTTCAGATGGTGTTGCTGGCACTGGAAGGTCAGGGGTGGGCGGGGAGAGCTGTCACAGGTGGAACAGGAGGGAGAAATTGCTCCCACTCTTCACCATAGCCATTCTGTTAGGTTTTGAATACAAACCTGGTTAGATCTGGTACTCACCTGGGCCTCAGGCATGGGTTAAGATGGAGAACTGAGCCAGGATAAATCTAGTGCACAGGCAGAGTGGGGGTAGGGTGTGGATGGGGGGTGGGGGGTGGGGCGTGGGAGCTGTTAATGACAATGCTGAGCCTGAAAGTTGAGGTGGAGCAGGAGAGTAAGGGAAAAGGTGTGGAGAGCTGAGCCTTAGCTGCACATCCTCTGCTCCTGATTTCTGTTTGCTTGATTGGAGCTCGAAACCAGGACCTGGTGGTTGAAGGACCTGTCGTCTTTGTGGGTTTCCCTCTCCATGCTTCCTCCCTCTAGGGACTGGCCAGTGTTCAGCCTGAACTCAAATCCAGTGGGTACTTGCTGCTGAAAATTTCTCTAGAAATTTTGTGGATAAAGGTTAAAATCTTTAGCCTGATGTTCTGGGGCTTTCCAGGTCTGATCCCCCGACCCATCATCAATTCTGCACGCCCTTTCTCTTTCTCTAGAAAAAGAATCTGTGCTCTAAATACTGCTTCCTCTCTGTCTTCCCCATCCTTCTCATGCCAGTGATGGTGGTCACAATTGAAGTGGTGGTGATGGTAGTGACCATGATGACGGTGATTGATGAGATGATGATAATGACAGTGGTGACGGAGGTAATGGTTGTGACAGCAATTGGTGGTGATGATGACGATTGTGATGGCAATAGTGATGGTGACAGTAATGATGATGATGACGACATAGCAATGGTGATGATGGTAATGATGCAAGTGGGAATGGTGGTGGTTGGTAGTGGCGATGTGATGGTGATGATGGCAGTGATGATGATGGTGATAGCAGTGATGATGGTGATAGCGATGCTGATGATGGTAATGGTTGTGGCAGCAATTGATGGTGATGATGATGATAATAGCAACGGTGATGATGGTAGCGATGGAGATGGGAACGGTTGCGATGGTGGTGATGATGGTGATGGTATCTGGGCCATGAGATAGTGAAGGAAAATAGGGAAATCCTAAAAAATGTATGGAACCAGCTGACCAGAGAGCATCCTTAGTACAGATGTAAGATGCTGGGAGGGTGTTTCCTCAGGAGTATAAGCACTCCCCTACCCATCATCCCCTTCTTCCTACCATCATGAAGCCTTGCTGCTGCCAATAATGCCTCCCTCACTGGACTCTGTGGGGAGAGACCAAGATTGCTGTTTATGAATCTAGAGCAGTTCATCAGGGCCTCCTCGGATGTTGCGTGGAAAATGTTCAGACTTGTGTGAGCCCAGTGGCTTGGTCTTCAGTGGGGCCAGTTTGAGATTTACTGAGAAGCTGTGAGTCCAGGCAGGCAGCATGTTGGGAGAGTCCTGTGTATTCTCTCAGGGAGTCCTCACAGCTCCTCTGAGGCACAGAGCATTAAAAGCCCCATAAGACATGTAAGCGTAGGATGCACTTCTTTATCCATGGGTGAGCATGCAGTATGAGGCATTAGGTACATCTGCACGGTGGTCAATCCATTTCCAGAACTCTTTCCAAACTGAGAAATAGAAGATCTACACCCACCATCCAATAGTGCCCCATCACCACTCTTGTTAGTCTTGGGGACCCACCAGCCTACTTTCTGCCTTTCCGGCTTCCGCAACTTGGTACACAAGGAAGTGGAATCTTGCAGTATTTGTCTCCGCCCCACCCCAATCTGGAACATTTCAGTCAGCGTCATGCCTTCGGTGTTCATCTTTGCTGTAATGTGCATCAAAGCTTCCTTCCAAAGGCTGCCTGGCATGCTATTGTATTTGTCCTGAGTATTTTGTTGTTTGTCACCCATCTGATAGCCACAGCACTTCTCTGAGCACAGAGGGGCAGGTGTCTCTTGGAGGCTTCTCTCATAATCCACAAGAGTTCAAAGAGTCTCTGGAAGGATGGATGGCTCCCAGGATCCACAGCAAGGGCCTGGTAATGAAGAGATGCCCATCTCCAGGACCCCAAAGACAGGCAGGGTTTTTTCTGCTTCACAGGGCTCCTTCCTCCTTGCCTTACTTTCCTACCCCCAGTGGCCACCTCTGAAGCTAGGCTGCTTGATCTAGAAAGTTCAGGGATGGAACTTTGTGGGCATACCCACAGCCATCTGTGTCTCTGTCTCCCCACCACAGCTGTGCCCTATGAAGGGCAGGTCAGTCACTGGCTTTTGTAGAGACCTCTTGGAAATGATGGGCCTGGGCACCCTGTGGGGCATCTCTGTTACTCACTGCTGCCCCCCCCCCCAGTGCCCAGAACGATTCCTGCACCACAGCAGGTTCTCTGGGGATTGTCTAGTGAAGAGAGGACATGGAGCAGACAGGAGCCTGGATATCTGTCTACCCACTGGGGTTGAGCCACGAACAGGAGCTCCGACATCAAGTAAAGGCCCCTCCAGATCTTCCTGCTCCCCTACAATGTGCAAACAAAGTTTCAGAAGCTCTGGGACCAGCTGCCAAGGTGTGTGGGGGACAGCTAGCTCCAGTCCTGGTCAACTGCAGAGGTGATATCCTCTCTCCTTGCAGATCACCTTTGTGCCTGCAGACTCTGACTTCCAAGGCATCTTGTCCCCAAAGGCCCTGAGCCTGCTAGAGAGCGGGCTTTCAGAGGTAAAGAGGTAAGTGCCGTTGGGGTGGGGGGGCCCTCAGCCCAGCTTCCTGTCAAACATGGGGAGGAGGGGAGCAAGGGAAGAGGTGAGAACGGGGAGGACAAGGATGGCTGGCTCGGGTGTCTGTGTCCCTGTCTGGTCCCATCCAGCTTCCTCTTTGCCTCCCGTCTTCTGAGGACACACTCTTAGAAACCACAGATAGTTTCACATTCTCCGTTTTATGCACTAGCATCGGCATTGCTATTTTATAGATGTAGAAACCGAGAAGCACAAAGCCCAGATCTCACGGAAAGTCAGTGAGGGAGACGGGGTGAATCCTGGCCTAACTTGGCCATAGCCTGTTTCCCTCCTGGAGGTGTCAAACCCTGCTTTTGCCTTGGGGCCCAGCTGAGAACCTTTTGGCTTTGGCTAATCCCTTGAGCTGTGACTTTTAGGCTTCAAAGGCTAGGGTACCAGTCCTGGAAATATGGGAGCTCAGGGCCTCTCTGCTTTGTTTGGGGCAGTTTGTATTGCTGGCATTTTCCACTCTTAATACACAGGAAGAAGTGTCCCAATGAGAAACAGTGGACACACCCTGGTGGGTGAGGCCACCCCAAACTCTATCTCAGGGCCCATAACCTAACTCAGGCTAGCCGGGTCTCCGTCCTTTATCTTGTCACCTCCCAGTCATGTGACCTTGGACAAGGGCCCAGACTCTGAAGTACAGTGACAGGGAATAGATCACTCTGGCCCTGATCCACCCAAGCAGGGTCTGTGTCATTCCATGTACGAGCCAGTTTCAGTTGCTGTGCCTCAGTTTCCTCACAGCACATCCTGGAGTTGCAGGGAGTGTAGAGGCTATCACTTCCAAGCCTTGAAGGTAAGGGGTCTACATCACTGTGTTATGTTCTGCTCAGCACAGAGCTGTGAACACAGAATGGTGGTTGGTCTGACGCCTTGAGGGGTCTGCAGCAAGCCTGCATGCAGAGTCTTCTCCGTCTTGCCATCACACGCTGTGGATACCTGTGGGGACATTACGTGATGTTGACTTGGGATCAGGGCAATGGTCTGCCACTTAATTTACTCGTTTAGTTGGGCCTCGTCCTCATCATCTGTGGCGTAGGTACAGTGACGTCTCTGAAATGTCTCTTGTGAAATCTGTGGGCCCCTGTGACAGAGATGGGTCCTTGGTGAGGAAACTCACGTCCTCTCCCGTTGTCTTTTGGACACAGCCCTCAACCCCCCTATGTCAGGCTGTGGGAAGAAGCTGCCTATGACCAGAGCCTTCCAGACTTCACTCACATCCAAATGAAGGTCATGGGCTACAGTGAGGACCCCAGGCCCCTGCTGGCTACTGATCTGAAAACAGGAACCAGCAGTGGCAGAGAGGGAGAGCCTCGTACTGCTCCGACCTGGATGGAGGCTGCGGTAGTCGTCCACAGAGGCTTGGATGACAACGAGGGAGAAAGATCCCGTACTCACAGCAGGTGAGTGGGTGGCTTAGGAGTGGGAGTGCTGCTCAGTTCTAGGGTGAAGGGCAGGAAGTGTGCTCAGAGGGTGGCAGGGACACTTGGGGGTGAGGAGCAGGCAGCAGAGGGTCACAGACAAGCGATGCTGGGCTGGGGCTCTGGTGGACCTCCCTGCTAATCTTGGCTTCTTAGCTGTCTAAGCGTGGCAGGTTTTGGACTTTCCTGAGCAGCTTCTTTGATGGGTAGGGCCATTTCCATGACACAGGAACACTGCTTTAAGTGGCCAGCACATAATTCTTCTGTTTCCAAATGTTTGTGAGCAGCAGGGGGATTTCAATCACGGCTGGGCTGTTGACCTGATTGGTGGCTAGGGCAAGTTTGTCCCTGCCACGGCCCAGTTCTTGTTTATTTTGAGTCCAGTCTCTGCTGGCCCCATGTACCCATGTGTTCCATCATTGCTAGACAGCAACTCCTTCTCAGGCCTTGGTGGCCCTCCAGTCTCCTGGAGTCCCCCGTCCAATGGGGGAGGTAAAAAGAAGCGGGTGGCACAGAAGGAGCTTGCAGTGTGAAATGGACCACGAGGGGCCACAGAATCCTGAATGCCTGCAGTTGTGGATGCGCCACTTGGCTTTTCTTTCTTTCTTTCTTTGTTAATTATAGCCCTGTTCCTTGAGCACACACTCTGTGCCAGGCACTTGTGTGAAGTGCTCTGAACATTTCACCTGCTGTAAATCTCAGAAACAGCCACACACGAGAGAGGGTTCACATTGTCTCCCCACCCTCCAGTTTCCAGGAGAGGAAAAGGAGCCTCAGAGATATGAGCTTACTGCAGTTAGTGGCTGAGAATTGGACCCAGAGAACGTGACTCAGGGCCTACACTTCTTCACCCATGGTCTTTGCCTCTGCAGCCCTCCAGTGTGTTCCCAAGGCTCTGCACCCTTGGCCTCATTCCAAGATGACCTGGACATGGGCTCCAGTGAAGGCAGCAGCCCTCACCCATCCCCACCCGACAGGGATGAGGCACACCCGGAGGTGGCCTGGGCCAGCAAGGGTCCACTGGATCGCTTCAGTGATTTTGCTCTCATTGATGACCCCCCCGCATCAGAGGACATGGTCCTGGAGAGGCAGATGCAGGGGGCAGCTCTGCCCAGCAAGCAGCGGCGGTCCCTGAGGATGAAGGAGCAGGAGACTGTCGACACAGGTGCAGAGGAACCGGAGCAGGAAGAGGAAGACCTGTATTATGGGCTGCCAGACAGCCCTGGCGACCCCCTCCCTGATAAAGAGTTAGGCTTCGAGCCCGACGCCCAGGGCTGAGATAAAAACTGTATCCTGGGTCTAGCCCGACAGCACTGCTCTCTTCATGTGACCGCAGAAGGGCTCAGTTTTTCCACCTCCCAGACGAGCTTCTATGGAGGGTCAAGTGAGGCAGTGAGCTGAAGCATCTTGGAAACTGAAAAGAACTACACAAGGGGTGGTGGGGAGCAGCAGTCACCCTTCCAGTGAGGCACACGCTTCCGGTTGTAGCTTGCTCTGCAGACTTGCAGGTAGAGTGGGGCTTTCTGAGGTGCTGTGTTACAGCCAGACCCTCAGAAGTCCTTTCTTTCTCCCAACACTGGCCTCTGATTGGGCCATTTTGTGGTGCTACCCAGACCCCTGCCTGACTCCTTCATGGAGGCTTTTCAAGGTCTCATGTCCGCTGAGGTTTTTGTCTTCTGATGGGTAGTTTGACTCACCCCACTTAGAGTTCATGCGGTCCCCTGTCTCAGTCTCCCCAGTGGTTTCCTGCTCTAAGTTCTGTGACCCTCTATAGCTGACCTCTGCTGACCTGACATGACCTCTGGACAGATCTCTGGTCTCTCCTGTTCTTGCAACTGCCCCTAGCCCACACCCAACCCTTGCTCGAGTTGTCTTCTTCCATGGCCCCGCGTGCCGAATGAATTCACATTCATTGCTATACCTCTGCCTGAGTGACGACTTTTTTTTCTGCCAGCTTTCCTGGTGTCCCGACTCCCAGAAGAGAATGTTCTCTCTGGGGCTTGCGCATCCATTCCTGTGGCCTGCTGCCTGCCACTGCCCTGGGACAACATCTCAGTCTCATTCACCATAGTTGCTAGGGGACCCTGTGCACGTGCAGATCTCAGAAGATCTGAGAATCTTTGCAGATGATGTCATTGTCCCCAATTTTGACAAGTATGGACTCAGTCTCAGGCACTCGCTTTTCAAAATGGCTTCTAGGCAGGTGACAGCAACAGTTCACAGAACACACCTGTCCTGGCTTAGAGTAGACATAAATCCAGCTGCTGGATTAATTCCACTTGATGCCCTTGGCATGTACTGAGCATCTGCTATGCTCCAGAAACTCAGCTGGGAAAAGAGACACTGGTCCTTGACCATACCCCACCACCACCACCACCAAAGGACTCACAATCTTGTGAGCTTGCTGTGCTGTAAGTGGGAGACGGAACACAGAACAGAAACTGGATTAGCAGAGTCCCCCACCCCAACCCCCATCTGCCGATCTTGCTCCTCAGCCCAGGACACGGGGAGGAGGGTGCTGTTGCATCGTCCAGTCAGGTCCACACACATAGAGCTGTCCCAAGATGGCTAGGAGCAGAGCGCTGGGAGAGGGTCAGGGGTCCCGGCCAAGGGAAGGAAATAGTGCTGGTGTTGAGTGAGTGAGAAGGACCCCCCACAAGCCTCTGCCCTTCTGGGGCGTTTCTACCTCTTCAGTGAAGATGCCGTCACCAGGCACCTCCTCTTTGCTGGTGCATCACAGACAAAGTGTCCTCTGCTCATGCCTCAGCCTCTGTTGGCCCAGAGAGGGACACCTGTAACCCCACATGAGACATTGAGCAGAGCCAGCGCCAAGGGCCGAAATAAAAAACCATTTTCAACATTGAAAGGTCATCTTTATTTGGCTGCAAATTCTTTAAGGTGAAACTTCCCATTCCCCTCCGGGTAGAATAAAATGAGACTTCATGCTTGGCTAGCACCGAGGGGCCCCTCTGAGAAGGGAACAGCTGACACACACAGCAGTGTGGCCATGTAGGACCGCCATGCCCAGAATCACGCAGCAGAGGCCACAGATAGATACCAAGAGCCTCTAGCTGCCAACCATGGGGAAAAGGAAAGTTAGCTCCCTCTGTCCTGTAGCTGGAGGGGCCCTCAGGTGGCTCCCCCACCTGTGTGGCACACCTCACAGGGGTGCAGTGAGAGGACCGTGTTCCTGAGCTGCCTGGGATGAGCCCGCTTACACTGTTTCTGCTGATGAGTGTAGTCACCCAGCTGATGGCATGGGTGGGGAGCAAGCTGGGGCACCAAGCTCGATATGAAAGGATGCCCTTGGAGGATCGGGGCTTCTGTCAGGCGGCTGACAGGGGAGCAAGTTTTACTCCAGATCAGGCAGTGGTAAGAAGCAGGCCAATTTCTATGACCCTTCTCTGAAGGGGTGAGGGTGTGTGGCGGGAAGTCTTATCAAAGCTATACTGTGGTGAGAAGACAGCAGTGGTGAGAGATGGTTGGGAGAGGGCGGGTGGTGGTGTGGCATCTGCTCACTTGCCTGTGCATAGTCTAGACTGCTTTTGCTGTTCCCTCTCGGCCCTTCCTGCTCCGTGTCCACCTCTGGAGCCCATGGCTGACTGGCAGGTATCAGTGGAGGAGAGAGCATTGTGAATTTTGATGGTGAGGAAGGGTTGTGAACTTGGGTAGCAAGGGCCATGGTGCACTTCCTCCCTCTACAGCCTTCCCTGGCTCTCTGGATGTTCGCTGCAGGTGCCGTTTCAGATTTACCATTCCACTGCCTCACTGGGTCAGTGTCGGGGGATACCCACACATCTGGATGTCCCTCTAGACAGCTGATAGGATGGGGAGCAGCGAGGCAAGGTGCTCATGGTGTCCTAGAGTGGCCAGAAGCATTTTGGGGACCCTGGTGGGGGTCACACCCTTGAGTCTAGTGTTTGCATGCCAGGGCAGAAAGCCCAGGCATTTGCTCTCCATGCTTGACTGTGGGAGTTTCCATCCTAGGGGGAAAGTCCATGTGGAGGGATGGCAAGGGCAGACAGTTGTCCTGGAGGTCCTGAGCACTGGCCTGCTAAGAGCTTGTGACCTGACCACCCTTCAGTCTTCCCTATGTGTCTGTCCCTTCTCTCCACATGAAGGTGGAAGGAGACAAGATTGCACTTCCATTCCCTGTCCTTCCTCACACTCAAAGCCTGTATCTCAGCTGGTCCTCAAAAGAGCCCTGGGAAGAGGCAGTCTGTTGACCACACATGGCAAATGTCCTAAATCTCAGACTCTGAAGTACAAACAGACCTGTGTTCACACCCATCTGCTGCCAGGTCTTTGCTGTGCACACTTGAAGAAGGTGCTGTCTGTCTCTGATCCTCTGTGACAATAACCTCTGTTGTTGGCACTGTGGGTAAGATGGAGAAATGGGTACAGTACCCAGTGGCACAACACAGGTATTCAAGCAGTGTCAAGTGCCTGCCCCCCTTCTCTGCATCTGTGTCTTCATTAGCAAAGTGGCGTCAGCTACGTCTCACAAGGCAACAGAAGAGGACTTGGCAGGAGGAACATGCAAAAAACTCCCACAAGGCTGAAGCTTGGGTATGTGACACAGAGGCATTCCAGCAGCAAGTGGCGTGGAGCTAAGCATATCATCTCCTGAGGAAGAAGGGGGCATAGTTCTGGGGAGGTTGCTGCAGCCTCCCAGGAGCCAGAAATAGGGAGTAGGAAGGCAGGAGGCCCGTGCCTTACAGATAACGTGCTGCACTGTGGCCCTGCCCTATAGTGACACTGGGAGTCCATGCGTCCTTCCCAGGCCTCGTACCAGTATTGAGGGATTGAATTGGAAGGGCTGAGCAGTGGACCCAGTGCATGTCCTCTCAGTGGCCACTGGAGCCATCTGGTCCACACAATCGTAAGATTTGATAAGACATCTGCCCTGCTTGGCTACCTGATTTCCTCTCCCTCTCATAGGCTGCAGGGCTGTGCTGTCTCCATTTGACAGGAAATGGAGGCTCAAAGACATCGAATCGTTTGTCCACTTTTCCAGAGGAAAGCTAAGCAGAGTTAAGGAAATAAAGCTGTAAGACCTTCAGGTCCCAGAAGTCTTTACAATATGTCTGCGATTATTCCTTTTGCAAATACTAAACTGATAATGACTTTATCTCAAAAGAGTTATCGTAACTCCTAATTTAATTTCTTGAGAGATGATTTAGATGGAGATAACTCTTCTAAGATGAGGAAAACACACACACACACACACTCACACTCACACACACACACACAACTGATATCCCAGAGGGTTCCTGGGTCTGACTATTCAGGAAACTCATCATGATAAATATGTGCCTCCAGAGTACTTGGTATTACTAGGTAAACTTGTGTTTTGGCAATTGGATAAACTCTCTTTCTCCGTTTCTGCTGATCTTCTCATATTCCTCTTCTTTAAATATTGTACACAGTAAATGTAAAAATTTTACAGGAAAAAAAAAAAGATCTTCAAGTCCTGGAGGTGCCTGTAGCCCCAGGCGCACCAGCCAGTCAGGCCACATGGAACATGGAATATACACCCCCTCCTCCAACCCACTAACTGCCGAGATGGGGGAGACACACCCTTGCCCCCACACATTCCCTGACGTCCTATTGCATTCCGTTGAAGGTCGGATTCCTTAACCTGGCTCCACAGTGCTTTATCATCTGGCCTCTACTGCCCTTTGCAGCCGAGTCACCCGCTATGTCATGCATGCCCAGCACGGCAGACCTACCTTCATGCCATCCTAGGCTTGGGCACACCTGCTCCTGGGTACCCTTCTCTTCTAGCCCTCAAGGCTTGGCTCAAATTCTCTTCTGTCCCCTGGACTCTGAACCAGAACCTCCCATCAAAGCAGAACCCATTTCCTTCCCTCTCTGTCCTTGGGCTCCTTTCAGCAGTGCATGGCTCTGTTTTCTGCCCCTCAGCCCTAGGATAGTCGGGTGATTGCCGATCTCGGCTCCTAAGGTGGGAAGTCTTTGGGGACCTTTCTACACTTTTTGCTTAGGAAATTAAGCAACAGCAGCAGTTACATGGGACAGAGCAGAGCTGCAGGGAGCCAGGTGCCCACTCTGCAGGCTCCGGGCACAGGTGCAGTGATTCCTAGCCTGGGACAGAGGGCCAGCTTAGAGTATCGGCCCTGAATATGGAGTTGGGCTTCCATCTGGCCAGCTCTGTCTATGGCTGAGACATTTCATCTTTCTGGACTTAGCTGTCCTCATCTATAAAGCAGAGGCAGAAACACAGACATCAGAGGCACACCGTAGTGATTAGTTATGGCGCTGCACATGGCGTGGTGGCATGGGCACGGTGCCAACGAGCCCTCCACTGACCGTGCCCACCATAGTTGTCGTCATCTGCAGAAACGAGCAGACTGTGCACAGAACCTCCATGCCAGGAGTCAGTGTGTAGGCGCAGGGCTGGCACTCAGACTCTGCCACCAGATTTCCAAACTCAGGGGATGGACCCGGTGAGGTAGAGCCACCGCCCTCCCCATCTTCTCTTTGATTGAGTAAGATGGAGACTTTGGCGGAATGAACAGATGCCTCCATGGTTTGCTTTGTTTTGTTCAATCAGATTATTAAAGGGCCCCAAGCTGGAACAGAGACAGAAAAAAAAGAAAGAGACAGGGGACCTCAGAGAAGGCATGATAGATGCTAACTCCAGGAAGGGTGCCCTCCAAACTGGAGGAACCTGACATACTTGAAATGGTGGGAGTCAAGGTCAGCGAGAGAGGCTGCAGTAGTCTTGGATTCCTTAAATTCCTATACAGAGACAGATTTGGTCTTAACAGCTAGGGAGACCCGATCACACTCATGAGCAGGGGACTAGCATGAAGAAGGAATGCTGAGGGTCCATATTGTTGTTGTGGTTGGCTTTTTTGTTTTTTTGAGACATGGTTTCTCTGTGTAACAGCTCAGGCTGTCCTGGACTCACTTTGTAGACCAGGCTGGTCTTGAAATCACAGCGATCCACCTGCCTCTGCCTCCTGAGTGCTGAGATTAAAGGCGTGCACCACCACACAAGGCTGAGAGTCCATATTGTTAACAGGCATCAAAGGGGCCCAGGATATACTGGTGGCCTAAGGATGCCTGTGACCTGCGGTCAGTATCCAGCACTGACTTCCCATGAAGAGTTATTACACCGTCAGCCCTCACTGAGGGCCAGGTCAGGCCTGAAGGCCATGGGGCCATGGTTCCAGAGCCTCATTGCTGATCGCAGGCCCAGCCACCTAGAACAGCAGAGCTCAGTGCTTCTCCCCAAGACATCAGAGCCCTGACTCAGGCAGAGTACAGCTCAGACATGACTCAGAGTCACCTCAGGGTCCCAGGAAGGCACTAAGGTAGATGACAGCTCCACTGTGCCCTACAGAAGATGGAAGTTCTCAAGCTTTCTGTGCATTGTCTGCACTTTGACCGGGGAAGAGGAGAGCAAGTGAGGCCAGAGGCTAAATGGCAACAGCATGCTGTAGATGTCTGCTTACTCCGCTAGGGGGTGGGAGTGGACAGACATCGTTCGTTCGTTCATTCATTCATTCATTCATACATGCGTGCATTCTATCAATGAAGATGCTCTTAAACCTCTGCTAGGTGCCACTTCTGTGCCAGGTACTGAAAACAGAGCTGTGGCTGGCCCTCATCTGTCATCAGAGGAGCCTGGCTCCCCTGGGACAACTATAAGGTGAGCTTAGGGAGGAGCCTAGAGCAAAGGATAGAACTTGCCTGACAGTGAGCAAGACGGTGGTCAAAGGGCGTGAGCAAGGGGAGTGATCAAAGAGCAAGGGCTGTCCCAGGTGCACATCTGTTCCACAGATGATGTTCCCTGGTGGGATCTTGATGGAGTCCTGCTTATGCAAAGGTTATGGGAGAGTCACCCTTCACACCTCAGATGGGCCCTGAGGAAGATGGGAACCCTGGCTAGTGACAGGCAGGAGAGGATGGGAGCATGGGAGACAGGACTGGGTTTGGGAGGTTTGGGAATTCCATGGGTAGTCAGAGGGCTAGGTTGACAAGGACACGGAAAGATGTTTAAGAGAAGGGCATGTGCGCACGCAGGAGCTGAAATCTCACAAAGAGCCGAGAGGCCATCAGCTCCAGGAACATGAGCAGAACGCAAACAGAAACAAGCAGACATCATGCTGCCCCCGTAACTGCAATGTTTTGTAAGGATAACAGTGAGACAGAAAGTGGTGGTGAAGATGAGGAGGAGGGAGGTGGAAAGGGGGGTGGGGGAGGGGGTTGGGGAGGCTCTGTCTTGGAGAGGAAGGGGGTGGGGGAGGGGGTTGGGGAGGCTCTGTCTTGGAGAGGAAGGGGTGGGTGTTCTGAGAGGAGGAGATCAGTGTCAGCTTCAGCCTCAGCAGCCCTCCCACCACCAATCCAGCAATATCACTTCTGGGAACTATACTTTAGAATAGAACTTTATTCTAGGATACCCAGGCAAGGTGTTAGGGTGGACTTCCAGAGGATACTGACTGATAAAGCTGAAACATGTTAATATGTAAATCACAGCAATAAACTGGTTAAACAATCCCACGCCAGCATGAGGTGGGGTACTCAATGTTATCACTCTCCACTCAATTTGGTGACTGTACATTTAATGTGTTGACTGCCCATGCAACACAGTGACCCTCAACTCAACACAGTGTTGATCTACTACACACAGTGACCCACCATTCTACTTAAATTGGTGACCTTCCACTCAGCAGACAGGTCCTGAATTCAACATAATGATGCTCCTTTCAGAAAGATGAGCCTCTACTCAACACAATGACCCTCCACTCAACATGGTGATCCTCCACTCAACATGGTGACCCTCCACTCAACATAGTGACCCTCCACTCAACATGGTGACACTCCACTCAACATGGTAACCCTCCACTCAACATAGTGACCCTCCACTCAACATGGTGACCCTCCACTCAACACAGTGATCCTCCACCCAACATGGTGACCCTCTATTCAACATAGTGACTTCTCCCACTTAAAACACAATGATCTTTTATTCAGTGTTGTGATCCTCTACTCAACATAGTGATCCTGCACCCAGTGTCGTGACCATAGTTGTTGAATCAAACCCAGACCTGTTTTTCTGCATCACACAGTAAAACCAAAGCTACATACTTTCTATGCACTTCTCCTGTAGTTTTTGTTTGCTTTACTGAGCTCTATGCCCCATGACAAAAAGACTCCATGATGTTTGCTATTACACCCACAATGCCTAGCTAGAGTCCCAGAATGCACTGTGTTCTCAATAAATCATTGCTAAATGAATGACTGAGTGTGTTCCTTGATGCGGGACAATTTGGTAGTATATAATTAAGAGAAAGGAAACAGCACGCATGCAGCAGGAGACTGTTATTTCTCTCTTTCTTTGGTTTTGCTTGGGGGCAATCACATGTCCACTCATGGTTGATTAATTATGACCGGCTCAAGGGCACGTATGACAATTCTATTTGCAGTTGATTAACTCTGACTGGTTCAAAGGCACTTATGACAATTCTATTTGGTGCTAGGAATGCCCACAAGATCAAATTTTAACAAATGAGCCCCCAAGAACAACCAACCTGCTGCAGTCAGATCTGAAAAACACTTTGGTTTCCCAGTAGCAGTGTAGAGCTGACCACCTCTGCTGGTCTCAAACATGGATGCAATGGGTGGAGCTCCTGCAGTGATATTTCAACCATGAGGAAAATTCCGAGAGAACCACAGAAAGGCTGTGACACTGCTGAGCCAGTGGGCTAGTTAGCAACCTTAAGCACTCCACCTAAATGAGAAAAGTCTATCTTTTTCTTTAATGCACTGCGCTTGCAGCCAGATGCACTCCTGGCAGGTGCACAGTCTGAGCCCATAAACATCCATGAGTGCAGAAATGAATAGAGACGCTTAAAGGGATTCCATTTAATTGGGATTTTCCTTCCCATTTACATGCTCTAACTTTTTTTTAAAAAAACAGAAAATGTGTGAGAAAAGGGTTTATATTTAGGAGATAATATTGATTCTATTTTTTAAAAACTAAACAAAATATCAGGTTCCCAGGAAGGACTTTACATCCAGTCACCTCTTGGCACTTTGAAGAACAGATTCAAGTGCCCACTGGATGTGGCATGTGACCCTAAGGCTGAGGGTGCCCTCAGAGTAGTATGTGGTCCCAACCCTGGGAGGTCGGTGGCAGACAGTTCCAGGGAGACAGGGATGCCCTGAGGGCCTGCAATGATCACCCAACCCCTCAAGGGCATGAAGTCTTTTCCCTGAGACTGGGCCCCTGGCATCTTTGCTACCCAACGTGCGAGGTGCTGTAGGGCCTGCAAGGTGGGGCTGACAGGTGGTGGCAGCTATGTGTTTGATGTAAACAGGCGTGCCGGGAACTGCCATGTTGGCTCTTCTCACAACAAACCAGGTTGCCCTGTGAAAGTGACCCTGGGGAAGAGCATAGGAAGCTGGGGATGCCAATGACACACAGGGGGCAGCCACGGCCAAGCCAAAGCTCTGTATGGCTACTGTCCTGGGTACCAGTCTGTAGTATGGCCCATCTGGGCTAGGTGTCCTGGAGAAGCTGGGCTCCGGATAGGCATGGATGACCAGAGTCACTGTGGGGTGTGGGAGACACAGGCCCATAGGGACAGAAGGCAGCAGAATCCCAGGGCTGAATCTGGTGGTGACAACGCAGCACCCACCCACCACGCAGCTTGCCACTTAGAGTGATGCGGTCCAGCTTGAGCAGCTGGGGACCTTCCTCCTCCTTTCTGCCTCTTGAAGCCCAGTCCAAGCCCTGCAGCTGAGGCCTTGCTTCTTGCCCCTGCCACACATCAGGGCCTTTCCCCCTCCATCCTACAGCCTGAGTGGGGGGCTTGCTCCAATAGAAGTCCTTCTCAGCCTCAGTTTCTCTTTTCCTACAGTGGAGAGCAGGCTGGCTGATGCTTCAATGGTGCTGGGGCAGCGGTGGGGTGGGGGTGAGGGTTGGGTGGAGGGAGGGGAGGAGTGGATGGTGCTGGGGAAGTGGTGGGGTCAGGGCAAAGGTGGAGCGGAGGGAGGGGAGGGGTGTTCAGCTGCCTAGCCTCCCTGCATCACTACACACCCTGGCCTGGAGGGCTCGAAACCTTCTCTCTTTCACACCTGCCTTCCTCTCCCACCACTGCCACTTGCCCAGGGGGCCCTGGATGCTGGGGATTTTTCCCTTCACCCTAGACCTTTCCTCATCTGATGCCAATGCAGGTTCATGCCCTTGAGGTTGAATCCCCAGTATGAGGATGGGGCTGGGTGTTTGTGAGGTGAGGCTGCCATCTGACACGCACCCTGTCTGTCCTTTTCCGTGCTTGACTGATGGGTGTGAATTCCGTCAGTCAGTGTGAAACCTGAACCACTTCCCCAGCTGCTGTCTCATCTGGCTTCTCCTCCCCTTGGTGACGATGGGAGTTTGTCACCATTTTATTGATGAGGGAATAGGCTTCCAGTAGGCAAGTGGGTGCCATGGCAACACTGTACAGTCAGTCATCAGTAGAGCTGGGATAGCTGGGATGGAAACTTGGGTCTGCCTCACCTGCAGCCAAGGCCTGTCTGCTCCTCCCCTGCAAGGCGCCTTCCTCGCCCTTCCTCTCCCACTATGGCCACAGTCACTGCCCCTCAGGCCTGTGGGTTCTCTGGCCTTGCCTCTGCACTGGGTCCACCACACACAGTGGAGAGACACTCCTGAGTGGTGGCAGGGCTCCGAAACCACTTTGTCCAGATCTACGCGGAGCAGGAGGATGAGGGCAGGGGGAAATGGGCACGCAGCAGTGCTGATGGCCTTGGCAAAGAGGGGTCAGGGAGGTAAGGGAAGGTCATGGAGTGCTGCCCGGAGAAGGTTACCAGGAAGAATGTATGCAACGTCACTGGAGGGAAGGGAAGAATGCTGGGAATGGGCTTACAGGGGCAGCATTGTGGACGTTTAGGGTGTGTGCTGGTCCTTGCTCCATCTGAGGAAGCTGACCTTCTCACAGGCTGCCACACATCCGGTGCTCCACTGTGGGCATCCTGGACCATGGGGAGAAGCAAGGCACGAGGAGCCCTAGTCAGAGCACGTGGCCAGGCAGGTGTGAGGGTGAGCTGCAGGAGGAACTGAGGGGCCGCAGGGCGTACCTACTTAGAAATGTGTCTCTCTCACCCCATTCCTGATGCACATCATCCATCGTGTCTTAGGAACTCTGATCCTTACCTCAGGCTGAACTCTGGGCTCCACTGTCTTGTTTACGGCTGTGACTCAGTGTCTACGACACACAAGAGGACAGAGAAAACTTCTGTTCGGTTTGTCTTAATTTGAATTTTAAGGGGTGAAAGAAATGTGGACATGCGGCGGGGGGGGGGGGGGGGGGGAGGAGAGGCCTCAGCTATCGCTTCTCCAAATGGCCTGCAAGGGGCTTCGCAACAGGGAGGGTGGCAAATAGAAGACAGCCAGGGAGCATGAGGAGCTCGGAGAAGAGCATATGTGTGCAAACGTAGGATCCTATGTGTGCGAAGATAGAAGATGGATTCACACAGGCCTGAGGGGCAGTGACTGTGGCCATAGTGGGAGAGGAAGGGCGAGGAAGGCGCCTTGCAGGG
>OU015754.1:43934582-43958470 GCA_907169655.1 Acomys percivali | reverse complement strand
CAGAGACAGAGACAGAGACAGAGACAGAGACAGAGAGCGCTTACTGCATGAGGCTGTGGACCGGCATTGAGATCCTCTGTGTACATCATCCCGTGGGTGGGCCTCAAGGGTGAGAAGCCTGGCCTTCCAGAGGAAACATGAAAGGCTTGCTTAGGGACTTTCTTGCTACAGGTAGCCTTGGTGAGGTCACTGGCCAAAGCCTGGTTCATCAAACAAGGCAGAGAGTCCCCAGCCATCACTGAGTACATGTGAACCAGCTCTTCTTCCTGCCAAGATGGTGGGTTATTTGGTGGGGGAAGGAAAAAGACGAAGGAGTGACACCAGCCTGCCTCATGGGTCTTCCTTAATGCACTCCAGTGGGCTCTCTGCTGTGAGGTAAAGACAAAGCGAGGCCCCCAGGACCTCGATTCAGGCTGCTAGCAGTGCAGACTGGGATCCTGAAGTGGCTTGGAATCTTGCTTCTGAGCAGAGCCTGGCCATGTGCCTCCCTCTGTAGCACCTGCTATGAGGCCCGCGGATATGCTCCCCTTGGCAACTCCTGGTGTTTGCTGGACGCTTGCCCTATGGAGTTCTTGGCTACAGTGTGTAAAAAACCAAAACCAAAACCCAAACCAAACCAAAAGCCTAAACCAGACTGAAACTCTAACTTTGGAACATTCTCCCGGCCCCCTACCCCCACCCACTCCCGCCCGCACCCCCATCCCCACCTCCAGTTTGTGCTTACAATGGAGTTTCAGTCTCTGGCGCCTTTGAAGATTTAAATTGTGGAGTATCTCAAAGTGAGCGGACCTGGAACCCGAAGAAAGCAGTTTTGTCCAGGTGAGCTATGGTGTGGAGAGCGTAGGGAGCAGAGGGGGGGGGCCAAGGTGGGGGTCCAGGCTGAATGGAGCGCAAAGTTTAGGCAGGTGGAGGTAAGTCACTGGGCAGTGAGGGGTTATGGGTCACAGAGAGAAGGAGGGCCCAAGGGAAGTTAGTTAACATTGTTGGAGGGAGAAGTAAGGAGGTGGTTGGCCGACCCCGGAAACACTAAAGAGGTGGGCTCAGCTTGGCTCTGACTTGGCGGGGTTGGGGGTGGGGGGAATGTGGCGGGCCGGGCTTGCAGCCCAATTGGGATTTGGGGTTTTGTCCTCTCTCTGAGCGTCATTTGACGCTGTCTGGGGAGGGCGAGGCCGAAACCCGATCCTTTAATCCTCGGGCCCCGTTAATGTTTAATCAGAGAGGATCTTCCGATGGGGCTCGGGGTGGCGTGATCTCCCAGCCCCTAGACGTCCAGCACCCACACCCTAGAAGGCTTCCACTCCCACGTGGACGCGCTGGCTCCCGGTAGGCTCCGCTTCTCTTGCGGTCTGAGACCGGAGGGTTGGGCCAGTGCTTGGCGCCTTAGGGACAGCACAGCCCGGTGCCTGGTTCCTCGAGTCCCGCCCGACCACGTCCTTCCCGCGCACCTCTCCTAGCTCCGATGGGCACCCGCTGCTCTGTGTGGCCGCGGTGGCCGCTGTCGCTGCTGCCGCTGCTGTTGCTGCTACTACTGCGCCCCACGGGCGCCAGTGCCCAGGACGAGGACAGCGACTATGAAGAGCTGATGCTCACCCTCCCATCCCAGGAGGATGGCCTGGTTGATGAGGCCGCTCATGTGGCTACCGCCACCTTCCGACGTTGCTCCAAGGTGCGGGTGCGGGATGCCAGGCAAGGGTGCCGCTCCGGGGTTGGGGTGGTGCTTGCTGCCGAGGGTCTTCTCTGCTCACCCAAGCATCTGTTGGTCTCGGAATGCACCTCGGGGTACAAGACCCAGCTCGCAGCTGCACCTTGTGGCAAAAAGTGATGAGGTGGGGTAGAGGAGGCCACGTGCTTAAAGCACCAGCACCGTGGGGCTTGGTTCCTAAGGTGTGAGGTGGGGAGTAGGCTACTGGTGCGGTCATGCCGAGAGAGTGTCCTCTAAAGTATGGTGCCTGGGGACCATGGGGAGGCTGAAAACTCTAATTCTCACATCTTTCTCAACTGGGTGCCACCAGTCATCCTGTGAGCCTTTTGGGGACTCTGTGGGCCTTGAACTAGGGGAACGGTGTCAAGGATGCATGACTGGAGCACTGGCGGGCGGGTGGGGTCAGCTTCCTGGGCATGTCTGCCTCTGGCTCTGGGCCACAGGAAGCTCCTGCCTGAGGTGGAGCAGTTCCCTCCAAGTTTATTTCCCAGGGTTCCTTGAGGTTCTTTGCCCTGCTTGGAAATGAGCTTAGGGTTGGAGGCTGGAGTCACTCGCTTGGCTCTGGGTGGCCAGTTTCTTTGTTTTGAGCTTTTGTTGAAAGGGGACAGACGGTCCTTCGGTGACTACGTGGGAGATCTGGAGAAGAGATCA
Source organism: Acomys percivali (assembly GCA_907169655.1). Lineage (NCBI taxonomy): Eukaryota > Metazoa > Chordata > Mammalia > Rodentia > Muridae > Acomys > Acomys percivali. The sequence goes on along the minus strand of OU015754.1, from coordinate 43,956,117 downwards.
CTTTGAAGGATTATAGCCCAATGCAGTGGGACCATCTGGCCACCATTACTGGTGTGGTGTGGTGGGCTCCTTGTGTGTTTACCAGAACCACACACTTCTCATTAGATTCCAGATGTTTCGGTCAGGCCCATGTTTGGAGTGGCACATGTTTCCATCTGCCAATGACTGTTGCAACTCAAGATTCAGCGATACCAGGAGTCCCAAGGCTATATGCTGCATAAGAGCTTTTTATGGATATTCTGTGGAGTGTTTATTTGAATAGTTCAGAGTTTAAAGCAGGGACAGAGAAACAATGAAAAAAATATACTATTATTTATTATTTCTCTCACAAGATGTACTCAGGAGACAGAAGGCCTCATGGCCAAATGCACTAAGCTGCTACATTGCTAAGGGAGAGCAGAAAGCACTTTCCTGAGGCACTCCTTGGGCAGGCAAGGACATTCCTCCCAGGAATGCTCTATAGGAACAAAGCTCACACAACAGGATAACGTGGGACAGTCTGTTATATGCCTACTACACTAGGATGAGGTGACTCTGCGTCTACTGAGGCTCTCATGTTCTCTGCTTTGCTTCTTCCCTGGGGACCAGGAAGCCTGGAGGCTGCCAGGCACCTACATAGTGGTGCTGATGGAGGAGACCCAACGGCTGCAGATTGAACAAGCTGCCCACCGCCTGCAGACCCGGGCTGCCCGCCGGGGCTACATCATCAAGGTTCTGCATATCTTCCATGACCTCTTCCCTGGCTTCTTGGTGAAGATGAGCAGTGACCTGTTGGGCCTGGTGAGCTACGCTCTTGGGCGTGGGGCTCTCCACAAGGGATGGGTGTTCATTTTCATGTGTAGACTGACCTTAGTGTGTCCTCTGCTTAGAATCGGGACCAGGGAGTGCCCATGGCTCCTGGTTTCCTGAAAAGCTGCCTTGTAGCCTTGGCCACATTCCAGGGCCATGTGTACATTCACTGGAGGGCAGAAGGGACCACAAGACAGCTAGCTGCAGAGCTTGGACCCTACCTCATGGCCTGTCTGCCAGGATTCTTGTCTGGGTTGTCCACTGCCTGTGAGAACCAATGGGGACAAGGCCTGGGCCATCGGCTCTTATAGAGTATCAAAGGTGTTAGATTCTTCCTCTGAGATAGAGTAGTCCTGCTCCATCACTCCTCTGAGTGCCGCACCTTCCTTTGCTGAAGGAGGTGAAAAGAATGCAGGCTATTATTGCCCGCCCTCCCTGTTCTCCTCTGTCATGGCACCCCAGGTTCTCACCGGCACGCCAGTGCCCTTCCCCCACTGGGTGCTCTCAGCGCCCTGTACACACTTAGGTTCCAGGCCTCAGGGTCTTGCCCAGGCCTCCAGTGCACATTGTGCATGCATCCGACCCCCTAGCTCAGGTCACTGCTGCCCCAGGGTTTAAACTGATGTAACACCTGTGACTAAGTGACTGTGGGACATCGATGGGGCATGGCCAGGGCCACAGTGCGGGAGGACAACGAGTGCCTCCTGTCCATCTGCTGTGCGCTTTAACAAGCATCTTCTGCGGCCGCAGATGGAGGTGACATATGTTGCCTTGAGCCTTTCCATCAAGCTTACAGCAAAGGTGGAGACCAACCAGCTGATGTCAGAGCAGTAGCTGGTGCTGTGGGCTCAGCACAGTGTGGAATGAATATGACACCGGAAGTGCCAGGCGGCTGGCAGGTGCCTATTGCTCAGGGCAATGAGCTCTGTACAGGAGAACATAGAATTTGCTCCGGGAAGTTGAGCCTTGGCACCTCAAAAGGTGCCACAGCCCCAGCTCAGTGTCTCACTGGTTTGTTTAATTTAGAGTAGGTGCCTGTATCTCTTAGAACTATCTATAAGCCAGGTGTGGTGAAGGGAGCCATTATTTAATGGACACTAGTGGACAAAGGGCAATAGTTTTTATATAGGGATGGGTTGAGACAGTGTCTTGTTCTGTAGTTCAGTCTGGTCTCAAACTTGTGATTTCCCCACCTCTGCTTCTGGAATGCTTGCATTACGGACAGGTGTCAACATCCCCGGCTGAATGTTGAGTGTTTAAGCAGATATTAAGTAAAGAAATTGACAGAGGGTAGCTTAAGGAGCCGTGGAGACACTGAGGCACCCAGAGATGCCTTGGGCCTCCAGGAGTTGGGGAGAGGAAAAGAGGAAGCCAAAGCACAGCGGAATGACATGTTACTCGAGGACACAGCTACTGTGAGCCTAGTTAAGGAGCAGGGTGCAGGACTGACTTGGATGCCTCCTGTTAGCTGAACAAACTGGAGGCCTGGGAGTCTAGTGCTGTGGTCTGCAGGGTCAGTGCAAAGGACGGGGGTGGGAGCAGACACACAATGGCCAGCACCAGGGTGCTGATTTGAGAGTGAAGTTAAGTACTTCACTGATCCCTGACCACCTCCTTGAAGCTGGGCATAGCCTGACCGCCAGGTGGAGATGTGGAGCCAGAATCCTTCTGAGTAGTCATATGGGTTCAGACACTAGAGTTATGGAGCTCTGTGTTCCCTAACCAGAGAGGCGTGGGGATGCCGACCCCTGGTCTGTCTTCTGAGCCCCGGGAAGGAGGCTTTGGGACAGTGTGAGTAGGTACTGGTTGGAGACATGGATAGTTGGCTCAGGTGGGACTGCTGTGGGCTGCTGTTAGCCGAGGGCTTTTGAAGCTAAGCGTCATGGCTCTCTGGCTTCCGCAGGCCCTGCAGTTGCCCCATGTGAAGTACATCGAGGAAGACTCATTTGTCTTCGCCCAGAGCATCCCATGGAACTTGGAGCGGATTATCCCGGCATGGCACCAGATAGAAGAAGACAGCTCCCCGAGTAAGGTCCCCAGTGAGCCTCCTCCAGTCTCCACTTTCTTTCTCCAGCCCCGCCCCCTCCCCCAGAGCTCTAGGGTCTGCATTGATCTTCTCTGCCTTGCTCCATGGAGTCATGCAAGAGTCTCCCCTCTCCTCTCTAGCTTCTCATCCTTGCTGGCTTCATTCCCCACCGTCTTCGTCAATGTTCTGTTGCTGGGAAGAGACACCATAGCCACGGCAATTTTTTTTTTTTTTTTGGCAAAGAACAAATTGAATTGTGGCTGGCTTATAGTTCAGAGGTTCAGTCCATTCTCATCATGGTGGGGAGCACGGCAGCACAGGCAGACATGGTGCTGGAGAAGGAGCTGAGAGTTCTGTGTCTTGACCTTCAGGCAGCAGAAGGTCACTAGGATCAGCTTGAGCCTATGAGACCTCAAAGCCCGCCTCCACAGTGACACACTTCCTCTGACAAGGCCACACCCACTCTAACAAGGCCACACCTCCTCATAGTGCCACTCCCTATGGGTCAAGCATTCACAAACATGAGTTGATGGGGGCCATTCCTATCCAAACCAGCACATACCCAATCTGGAAGAGGCTAACCCTGATTGACCCACTATCTGTGGGATACCCAGCCTTGTAGACAGAGACAGACCCCTCATCTGGGCAGACACAGCCCACTGCAGCTGCACCCCTCCCCATCTGGATGTGTAGTCTCCCAGCCCACCTTACCCCTACCACCACCAGTACCACAGCCTGCTGGAGGCTCCCTGCATCTGTGAACGGGCCTCCTCTCCGTAGCGTATCTTGCTTTCAGAGATGGAAGAAGGGAGGCTTGGGAAGGTGGCCTGCATCGGGTAGCAGGGTAGGTGACACCTAGTTGAGAAGGGTTGAAGGGCACCTGCCCTGGGAAAGGCTCAGAGGTTCTATGGAGCCTGGAGTGTCTGTCCCCCATGGAGCATCTAGTGTGTGAGGAAGGTTATCTATTGCTAACGTAGATGAGGCACGGGTGAGGTGAGAAGGACGAGGCCTGGAAGTTAGGAGCACCTCAGCTGGGTTAGATGGGTATGCAGCCAGCCAGGGTGCCCCTGGGGGTGGCCATGAAGCTCTCTGTGCCAAGCCAAGGCTGGGAGAGGCAATCTACAGTTTCTTTTTCCTTTGGGACACCTTGCCCTGCCCCTCTGTCATATTTACTAGGGACTAAACATGGTCTCGGACCTACTAGGGAGGCGCTCAAAGGCTTAACTGTATGCACAACCCCAGGATGAGAATTTTAAAAGAAGATTCATTATTTTTTTTTAATTTTATGTGTATACGTGTTTTGTCTATGTGTATGTATATGAACCATGTGCCATGTATGTGTATATACCACATGTCATACATGTATACAGTGCCCATGTGTGCACAGTGCCCGCAGAGGCCAGAAGAGGGCACAGGGTCTTCTGGAACCGGGGTTACAGATGGTTGCTGTCTACCATATGGCTGCTGGGAACTGAACCTAGGTCCTCTCCAAGAGCAACAACAAGTGCTTGTAACCACTGGACCATCTATTTCCCAGGCTGAGAATTTTTGAGAGTGGCTATAGCCTTGGGCACCTCCTTCCTTTCCTCCATTCTCCTAGCTCTCCCTCCATAGGAAGCAGATGTGTGCTACCCTCTGCAGGCTCTTTCCACCAAGCCTGCCCAGGCACATTCCCCCCATCTCCCACTAAGCCCCTGCCCCCACGCCCAGCTGTCTCCTATCCCCCCAGCACCACCCCCGCATCTCCTATCCCCCCAACCTCCCCACCCCTCCCTACCCCACCCCTCCCCATGCCCAGGTGTCTCCTACCCCCGCAACCCTGCCCGCCCCCATGTCCAGGTGTCTCCTATCCCCCCAGTACCCCTCCCCGGTGTCTCATACCCCTAACCTCCCCCCCAACCTGCCCCCCACCCCCGTGGCCAGGTGTCTCCTATGTTGCTAACGCTCCCAGCTCTCCGCCCAGGTGTCTCGTGGAGTGCCCACCCTTTGTTCTGTGACTGTTTCTTGGAGACTCACCCACTCAGGCACAGAAGATTTGGGTGTTGTGGCCATGGTAAACTTCTTGCACTGAGTCCCACCCAGCCTCAGTGAGGGAAGAAAGAGCCCACGGGCCTACCAGGCCCTGGCATGTGACTTCAGTTTCCTCTCTGGGAATGTGTTGGGCAGCCAGGATGCCAGGCAGCCCGGTTAGTTTCTGTCTATCTTGCCAGCCCTTTCCTCAGTGAGCTGTGAGAGCCTTATGCTTGGGAGGTCGGTTTATTTTATGCTATAATATCATGTTTTGAATGTTCCTGTTGTTGTTTCACTTGGAGCTGGGTCACCTCCTGTTCACTTCAGCTCACCTCCTGGCTCTGTCATTTGCCATATGGGCCACCGGCAGCTCCTTGACCTCTCTAGGCCCTGCTCTTTGACGTAAAATAAAGATTAAATAGCATGCGGCTTTCAAGAAGTTTGGGGAGATGCCATGAGCTGTCTGGTATGTGAGGTGGCAGACACCTCAGTACATGGGCAATCACGTTAATCCCACAACTGTTCTCCCCTCCCACGAATGCTGCCGTGAGAAGATGAAAGCGGCCAGGTGGAGGTGTATCTCTTAGACACCGGCATCCAGAGTGGCCACCGGGAAATTGAGGGCAGGGTCACCATCACTGACTTCAACAGTGTGCCTGAGGAGGATGGGACACGCTTCCAGAGACAGGTCAGTGTGACCCTCGCTTCATCTCAGAGGTGGGTGAAGGTGGGCAGTGGTGCCACCACTGGAGCATCGTGTCAGCATGGCCTAACTTTTCCTGTTATCTGTGGGGTGGGATGTCAGTCTGTCTAGGCATCTGCTGATGTATCATGGGGTAAGTGAACTCTCTCACATGATCCCTGTCTTGATTGATTAGGCGAGCAAGTGTGAGAGCCATGGCACCCACCTGGCAGGTGTGGTCAGCGGCCGGGATGCGGGTGTGGCCAAGGGCACCAGTCTACACAGTTTGCGTGTGCTCAACTGTCAAGGGAAGGGCACGGTCAGCGGCACCCTCATAGGTGAGTGGCACTTCGGGTTCTACCCCGCCGTGTGAAGGCAACCAAAGCTTAGCAGGTGCACGGTCTCATAGTCAGGTGGTCTCTGCAGGTGCACAGTCTCATAGTCAGGTGGTCTCTGCAGGTACATGTCTCATAGTCAGGTGGTCTCTGCCACACGGTTTAGAGTGATAGACTTGTCAGGATCCCAGAGATCCAGAATGTGGGTGGGAAACTGAGGTTTGGGAGGGTGCAGGGCTCAGGCCAGGTGGGTGTGTGGGTGAGCACTCGTCCACAGCTTTCCACTGACGCCCTTGTCAGTGCCTTTACACTGCTAGCTTTGAGGTGGCAGAAGCCAGCTTTTCCTGCCCGTGTGCTTACCAGCAAAGCCAGGACATGTGCTTGATGAGGGAGCTGCGCCAGATCTTTCCAGCCTTTTGCAGATTACTCCATCATTCCACTCCAGTGGGGGCCCCGAGGGCTAGAACTGTGGCGTGTAGGCAGGGGAGGAGAAATGAAAGGGGCACTGGTTCATTGCATCTCACTGTGCTGGGCATAGAGTGCGAGGCTTGGCACGCAACCCTGAAGCTGGCATGAAACAGTGGCTAACTAGCCAGTAAGCCCAGCCAGAGAGCGTGACCTGGCCAGGGCCCACAGCTGGAGCCTGCCGGCCTCTGCGGAACGAGCTGATCATGACTTGACTACCACCAACCAGTAATATGCTGGCCCAGGCAGCAAATGGGAACGGGCTTCGACTATGAGCCCTTCAAGTGTTTTTGTTTGTTTGTTTTTGGTTTGTTTATTTATTTATTTTTATGATCATGAGTGTTTTGCCTGCATGTCTGTCTGTCTGTCTGTCTGTCTGTCTGTCTGTCTGTCTGTCTGTCTACCAGGTACTGGAAACTGAATCTGGGTCCTCTTCAAGAACATCAAGCGCTCTTGACGCCTAAGCCATCTTCCCAGCTCCCTGCTTGGGACTTTAGAGCACAGTCATTGACACACATTTAAATCAATAGCCTCTGTCCCATCAGTGACCTCTTGTGCCTGTCCCACCCCTTTATTGACCAACCTCAGTCCAACTTGCCACCTCTGAAGGCCACTGTGTAGAAAGAGACTTCTTGTTTCCTGGAAGTCCTTCACCTCTGGTAGCCTTCTTGTGGGAGAACTGTCCCCTCTTCCAGGTGCCCTCCAGTGTGTAGAAAGCTCCCGGTACCTTACAGTTAATTCCAGACATAGTCAAGTTGACAGCCAAGAACAGCCATTGCATATTGCAACCAAAACGTGGTGTTTTCAGCAGCAGTGTCTCACCATCTAGTCCTGGGGAACATTTGGCTCCTTCAGTTGAGTCTAAACTTCTTCCTTTAGGACCTAGTCTTTTCTCTCAAGGCAGTCAAATGCTTGGGTGAGGACCAACGATGTTGGGGAAGTTATCGACTTCACTTAAAGAAAATGAGTAAATTATTTAAATGCCAGTCATATTAAAAAAATACTTTCAAGGCAGCAGCATGCAGATAGGTTTGGTTGAGCCTCAGAGCACTAAACCACCACCACATTTTCCATCACACTACACCTCCCGAGGGAAGGAACTGGAGGAGGAAGGCACGCTTCTCCAGCAGGTGACGTGGGCTTGTTGGCTTGCTTGTTTGTTTGTTTTCAGGCCTGGAGTTCATTCGGAAAAGCCAGCTAATCCAGCCGTCGGGACCACTAGTGGTGTTACTGCCCCTGGCGGGTGGATATAGCCGGATCCTCAACTCCGGCTGCCAGCACCTGGCAAGGACTGGCGTGGTGCTGGTTGCTGCAGCTGGAAACTTCCGGGACGATGCCTGCCTCTACTCTCCAGCTTCTGCTCCAGAGGTAGGAGCTGACCTGTGCTGTCCTGCCAGAACGAAGGGAAGGTGTCAGGTGGCCCCCTTGCTGGCCGAGCTGCCTGGGTTGAGAGTGGTTAGAGCCTCCAAACTGGGACTCCGGGTGGACTCATGCCTCCCCCCGCCCCTCAGTGTCTGCAGGAAGCTGTGACCCATGCAGCCGTGCCCATGGTCCTGTCTGGGTCTTTCCCCCTTCCTCCTCTCCAGACCTGGGGCCTTATCCAGCTCCCCTTCTGTCCCCTGGAAGGCAGAATAGCGGCCTCAGCTTTCTCCTCCCCTCCTCTGCATCCCTAGATCACCCGTGAGACCCTGAGGCATTCATGGAGCAGACCCATTGTCCTGTCCAATCCCTTAGCCTCCCTCCCACTGTCCACCTCCCCACCTATAACTGATCCTAGTGAGATTGGGGGTGACTGCTGGCCCCAAAGCCCTCATGTGATGACCATCACATTATCCATTGTGTCTGGGATTGTGGCAGGTACATTCTGGGAGGGGTCTTCCTGGAGAAACTGACGGTCCAGTGGGCCCATTCTCATCTGAGGGACAACTGAAGGGCATCTGTTATGCAGTGGATTATTAGTATTGAGAGTGCAGAAGTGAGCACCTGTCCCAGCTCAAGGCTTCATGCAGCCCAACCTGACCTTCCTGACTACCAGCGCTTACCAAGCTGCTTAATTTAGTATCGCAAGGCCCAGCGTGGCTCATCCATCCATCTTGTCTACTCTAGGCCTCTATACAGTACCATGCCTGCCTGATAGCAGCACTGGTCCTGCTTAGTCTCTACCCTAGACCATGGGCTCCGTAGGGAGTCAGAAAATGGGGTCTGGAACATGGTGGGGGGCCACTGCCAAGGTGAGATGCCAGAGTTCCCCCCAAGGAGCTGCACTTCTCATGGGCGACAGCATTTCAGAGGGACACAAGAGGAAACTGGAGTTGGCTAGTGTAGAGGCAAGATCTGCCTGTCCCACTGTGACCCAGATCTTTCTCTGTTCCCCATCTCCTTATGTTGCCAGGTCATCACAGTTGGGGCCACTGATGCCCAGGACCAGCCAGTCACCCTGGGGACCTTGGGGACCAACTTTGGACGCTGTGTGGACCTCTTTGCGCCTGGGAAGGACATCATCGGTGCATCCAGTGACTGCAGCACGTGCTTCATGTCACAGAGTGGGACATCACAGGCTGCTGCCCATGTGGCTGGTGAGTCACCCCCCTCCCAATCCTGCCACCACGGCCCTTTGGCAGGCAGCAGGGACTGTGCCTTGAGGGCAAATGTGAGGGCGCCCTGATGGTGCCTGTGGTGAGCAGCTTTGCCAGTGTGAGACGGTGTCTGAGAAGGTAACCTACTTAAAGGAAGAAGTGCTTATTTGGACTTGTGGTTTCAGAAGGCTCAGCCCATGTGGCATCTTTAGTTTAGGGGATGCCGTGGAGGGGAGTGTGTGGCAGAGCAAGACTCTTCCCCTCATGTGGCTGGAAAGCAGAGGGGAAGGGCACATCCCTAATGACCTATTTCCATTAGGACACACCTCCAAAAGGGTCTGTCTCCTCCCATAGGCTGGGGACCGAGCCTTCAACATATAGACTTTGGCGGGGGTGGGGGGAGGGCCACGGGGGTAGGGCATTTAAGAATCCTGAACAACACTAGGTCTGCCAGAGATGGGTGCAGAAACAGATGGAGCAGAAAGCTCTCTTAGGCGGAGCCCCGCGGGGGCAACTGCACAGCCTGAGAGTCAGGGAAGGCTCCCCAAAGGAAGGACATGTGATATGGTGTTTGGTGGACGGTTCACCTGCAGTTGCCAATGGCTGTAGGTAGGATAGGACATCTTCTTACCAGCTCTTCACCAAGTGAAGGATTGTAGGTGCTTAAATTTCCGGAGAAGCAGGTTTTGTGTGTGCATGCATGCATGTACGTGTGTTTGTTTCTGCATGTGCACCCTGGCAGGGGTCCTATGGCCGGGGAGAAGGGCCAGGCCACCACCTTCTATAATTCTGCACCACCCCCAGGCATTGTAGCCACCATGCTGACTCGGGAACCGGGGCTCAACCTGGCTGAGCTGCGGCAGAGGCTGATCCACTTCTCTACCAAAGACGTCATCAACATGGCCTGGTTCCCTGAGGACCAGCAGGTGCTGACCCCCAACCTGGTGGCCATACTGCCCCCCAGCACCCATGGGACAGGTGAGGAGGATGACAGGGAGTGTCCACAGCCCCTTCCCTGGTCCTCACAAGAGAGTTTTCTTTTCTTGGCTGTAGTTTGGGGGGCGGAGGCTCTGAAAAGGCTTGATAACATTTTCATGGGAAAAAACAGCGCTCTTTTCTCCTGCCATTAACTGAGGCGTTCACCAACATCCCTGGGGATGGCCCTCCCATCCCACCCGAAGACCCTACTCACCTGGGCCTTGTTACAGGCGGGCAGTTGCTCTGCAGGACGGTGTGGTCGGCACACTCGGGGCCCACTCGTACAGCTACTGCTACAGCCCACTGCGCCCCAGAAGAGGAGCTACTGAGCTGCTCCAGCTTCTCCAGGAGCGGGAGGCGACGGGGTGATCAGATGGAGGTACTCCAGCCCTGTGTGTCTGTCTGTCTGTCCCCTACCAGCACCAGCCCTCATCAATGGAGGCTGCTTGACCCTTGAGCCTTCTAGTGCCCATTTTCAGAGTGAAAAGCCTGTGCCCACTGGGCGTGCAGCCAGGGCCTTGTGGTGAAACATCTTTTTTTTTTCTTTCTTATTTTTAAAGATTTATTTATTTATTATGTATATAGTGCCCTGGCTGCATGTACATCTGCAGGCCAGAAGAGGGCACTAGATTTCATTACAGACTGTTGCGAGCCATTATGTGATCGCTGTGAATTGAACTCAGGACCTTTGGAAGAGCAAGCAGTGCTCTTAACCTCTGAGCCATCTTAAGAGCTGCTTCTCTGTGCTGGTCTGTGGCTCTGGAGTTGGGGTGAAGGCATTCAGATACTGGGTGACATTGAGTTTGCCTGGAGGGCAGCATCTGACCAGGAGGGTCAGGTCCTAGAAACAGTGCATGTGAGTTTCCAGGCTGGGGCTGGAGCTGGTGTATCAGCCGCCCAACGTCTCCATAGGAAGTTTTATGATGGAGCTGGAGCTGCAGGGAGACAGAACAGTCTGTCTTGGGCCTGGGGGAGTGCCTTGTGTCTAAAGTAGTGGAATAAAGATGATGCTGAGGGCTCCAAGGATCCCAGCAACGTGCCTGTGTACCTCTGTCCCAGCTCTGTAGTCTCTCCTACTGGCTCTTCTTTTTCTGTGACTCTCAGGCCAGAGGGGGCCAGCAGATCTGCAAGGCCCTCAACGCGTTCGGAGGAGAGGGTGTCTATGCTGTCGCTAGGTGCTGCCTGCTTCCCCGTGCCAACTGCAGCATCCACACTGCTCCTGCAGTCCGAGCTGACCTGGAGACCCATGTCCGTTGCCATCAGAAGGACCATGCCCTCACAGGTAGGAGCCCAGTCAAGCTGTGAGAAAGAGGCCTTGCTTATACGTGCTTGCTGTAAGAGTTTGCTTGGTCCTTCAGAGACCCAGGGCCCATTTTAAGCTGGTCTCAATCACTTCTCAGTAGTGTGATCCCTTCTCCCTGGCTTCCTTCTGCCAAGAGAGTGATGATGGTGAGGTGAGGTGGGGTACAGGCTGGGGGGGTGCCTGGCACCATCCAAAGGAAGGCTGTGAGGCCTGTCTCCAAGGGGGCAGACTCAGTCTCAGTTCTGCCACACAGTAGTGGGATCAAGTTCCTTATCAGCCCCGTGCTTGGCTTCTTCATCATGAAGTGCAAGGTTCCATGTTCCATGCCATGCATGTAGCCTGGTGCTGGGATAAGGTCCACTGTCCACCCTTGTCATCACTGTCCTGCCTCTGGACCACCATGAGAAACATTTCCAGGCAAGTAGTAGAAGTCATAGGTGAGGACCTTGAGGGCCATGAGGGGATGGTGGCTCTCAGCTCAGGAGGAGGCTGAGCACTCCTGTATGGATGGAGGGGTAAATGCTGGGGAGGGTGGTAAGTCATTGGGAATGCCTTGTTCAGGGGCAGAGCCCAGTGGAGTGCATGCTGAGGAGGCACTGAAGGGTCCAGAGTGAAAGGTGGGGTTGGTAGGGCCCGTGCCCGGAATGGATCTGCAGGGAGAAGATGAGCCCAGTGGGCTGTAACTCGGACCAGGCAAGGCTCCCTAGCCCCAACCTAGCAATTCTGTACTGGGCTCTCACTTGCCTTTGGGGGTGCCAGCAGCTAAGCCCCAGAGCAGATTTGGAGCAGCGAGAGCCTTTGAGTTTCCCTATCTGCTGCCTCATAGAGCTCCACATATCAGCTAAGACAGTGGTTCCCAGCCTTTCTAATGCTGTGACCCTTTAATACAGTTCCTCATGTGGTGACCCCAAAACATAAAATTATTTTCATTGCTACTCCATAGCTGTAATTTTGTTCCTGTTATGAAGTGTGGTGTAAATATCTGTATTTTCTGTTGGTCTTAGGTGACACCTGTTGGTTGTTTGAGCCCTTTGGGTTGGCCCCTGTGACCCTCAGGTTGAGAATTACTGAGTTAAAGGAGCTGCCCCCTCCTTGTAGAGTGGCTGTGCTGAGGTCCTGTACCTAGGACCTCAGAGAATTCCCATCGTCAGCACCCTACTATGCAGAGCCCTTGCCATGAATAGGTTGTGTGCTGGGACGTCAATGTCACGCATGTTGCCTTGGCTCCTCTTCATGGCATCCCTGTAAGAGCTCTTATGTTCGCAATGTAACAAAAGGGAAACCAAGGCTTGGGATAGGTGCGTGACCACTATCCACAGTTTTGTAGCTGGTGGTGTCTCTTACTCCCAAGACCAGAGGGAGTCCCTAGGTGTCTCATGCAGACCTGGGCTCACACCCAGGATGGGGAAAAGTCTCAGAGGCTCTGAGCACCTCAGACTGAGGAACCCTGTCCCATCCGGGCAATTCCCTTCTCTGGGTGAAGAGGCCATATTTTTCTTAAGGAAGTAAGGCTCTGAGAGGTTGGATGGCCCTCTGATGGCCACCCAGCTGGTCAGTGGCCTATTTGAAACGAGAATCCAGGAATCCTGTTGCCCAAGCCGGCACCTCTTCTACTCAGCTGTTTCTGTCTTTCCCAAGCTGTGGACTTGACAGAAGTAGCATCCAGTTGGGGCCAGAAAGACGGGAGGTCCTCCAAAATTCCAATCTGAGCTGGATGTCCTCTGTTCTAGGCTGCAGCTTCCATTGGGAGGTGGAAGACTTTGGTGTCAGGCAGCTCATGCAGCGATCCAGACATCAGCCTGGCAAGCACACTGGCCACCGGGAATCCAGTGTCCACGCTTCCTGCTGCCATGCCCCAGGCCTGGAATGCAAAATCAAGGAGCATGGGATCTCGGGTCCCACAGAGCAGGTGAAGGGGCTGAGGATGGCTGGGTACCTAGGTCTTATGGGGTGGCTGCCATCTGCTCTGTGTTGGTGGTGCCCCATGCCATTATGTGTCAGGCTAAGGGGAGGATGAGCTGGGGAGTTGTTGTGTGCACAGCATATGTGCATTTGTGCATGGCAGGCTGGCCTGGTTTTGCCCTTGTCCAGATAAGCAGAGCCTGCGGTCTACCTCTGCTCCTCTGAGAGCATGCATGGTCATGGTGAGTCAGTGCCTGAGTACTTTCTAGTTTGGCCACTTAACAAACCTGCTGGGAGGCAGCTGGGGTGGGGACTCTGCAGAATCTGGACACAGAGTGAAGCAGATGTGACAGCTTAGCAAATGAGGGTTGAGAGAAGAGCCCCAAGAAGAGTTCCAGAAGCCCGTGGCTGGCCTGTCAGAGCTCTGGGGGGGGGGGGCAGTGTGAAGCTGGAAGCTGCTCTATGCAGATACCCAGAGATGCTGGCTGCCCGCTGGTCCAGGCCCTAGGAAATGCTTGGCCCACCAGGAGTGTCCATTCTGATAGCAAAGGACAGTAAACAAAGTAATTTACAGAGTACCAAGGGGATAATATGGAGGAAAATGGATGAGGGAAGAGTGGTGAGGTGCAACACCCCTGAGATGGGATGACAGACCATGGGGGCTGTCGCCAGGAGCAATGTTTCTAGCAGAGGAGACAGCTAAGGCCCAGAGGGGACAGGATGCCTTGGTGACAGGATCATCCAGGCCAGTAGGGCAGGGTGGGACTCAGAAGTCTGGAGACAGGCTAAGTGGGGCTAAAGAGCCATTCAGGCCTTGAGTGAGTGAGCTCGGACCTGGGGGTTCACCAGGCGCACAGTTGCTGACCTGTGAAGAGCAGGGCAGGAATCATCAACAGGAGGTTGACTCCTGCACTGCTCCAGGTCTAAAAGGTGAGGGCCTAGGCTGGGGTGGGGGTGCTGCACCCAGAAATGGGTGTGGGTGAGGAGGAAGAATGGGTTCAAGGGTTCTGTGGAGCCTCTGAACAGTTGGTGTTGCCATTAAATGGGGTGGAAGGCTGCAGAGGTACCGACTTAGATGTCTACCCTGGACAAAGGGTATGTTGGTTACTATTGGGTCCAACTATGCTTGGGTCTGAGGCAGTGGAGTTGGACAGCCCACAAGTGACAGACACAGGCTTTCTCCCTCTGAACTCTGGTAGGTCACCGTGGCCTGTGAGGCAGGCTGGACCCTGACTGGTTGCAATGTTCTCCCTGGAGCATCCCTCACTCTGGGGGCCTATGCTGTGGACAACACCTGTGTGGCAAGAAGCCCTGGCGCCGATACAGCAGGCAGGACCAGCGAAGAAGCTACAGTAGCTGCTGCCATGTGCTGCAGGAGCCGGCCTTCAGCAAAGGCCTCCTGGACTCACCAGTGATGACAGCCTGAGGCAGGGATGGTGCCTGTGGCTGGGTACAGAGACATCCCTGCCTGGCTCTCCTGTAGCTGGCCAATGGTGGGGAGACTCTGCCTAGAAGAAGTCAGTGTCTCACCCTGGGTACCCACCCCTCATGGTGGGGCCTGGGCTTGGCATTCTGCCATCAAAGAGGTTAAGCCGTGGCCAGCTCTGGTCAGCTGCTGGTCCAGTGTATCAGAATTTGAGGGCACTAGCTATAAGGCTAGTATTCAGTCCTCAGGCCTCCAGGGTATATTTGTCCTGCAGGAAGGTGATGATGGAGACCTTTGGAGCTTCAGAGACCAAGTGCCAGGCTGGGAAAGTTGGTGTGGAAGTTGCTGGGAGTCCTCACCACCTGCTCACATTTGAGATACCATTTTGGGCTCCTTGGTTAAATGTCGATCAGTTCTGCGCACCTCTAGGGGTGGCGATGAAAGCCAGTGGTGGATCCAGCCATTGGCACATGCCTGTATCTCCTAGGTGTCCTCATCAGCTGCACCCCAGGCCTTGGCCCTGCTCAGGATAACTGGCTGTGAGGCTCCAGTTGACTCTGTTTGTACTGGAGAACCACACATCGCTTAGCTCACCTTATCCCACCCCTTCTACTACCCTGCAAACTGGCAGCCTCACTTTATGAAGGAAGCCAGGACCGGAGAGGGGAGTGCCTGGTGATGTCACACAGCCAGTGGTGTCAGAGTGGCTGGCCCTGAAGCCATGCCTCTTGGCAGTAGCAGGCTGGGCACCCCATTTCTGAAGCAAACATGCCTCAGCAGCTTGCTCCTGGGCCACTCTTTAGAGCACAGGCCAGTACTATGGCGCCCTTAGCCCCAGTTCCCCAGACTGTGTGGAGACTAGAGGAGTGACAGAGGGCTGACTGTACCAAGGCCACACAAGCTGACAAGAACACCTCTCTGTCCGTTCACCTTCTTCTGCCTTTTTATAGTAAGCTTTTCCCACCTGTATTGCTTTTGTAACTTGATATTTATTCTGGGTTTTGTAGAATTTTTATTACGTAGTGAGTTTTCAGAATAAAAGCAGCTGATGTGACTGCCTGCACCTGGCTGGCTAAGAGGCGGCCCGCTCATCAGGCACAGCTACCTTCCGGATGCTGGGGTGCGCAGGCCTACAGTGGGAATGCGCTCCTTGTGCCCGTCCTAGGTATGCAGTGACTGTCTTCCTGTAGCCTCCTGACTCCTCAGAGTCCTAGTACTTTGTCTTGGGGACCTGTCTGCTCCAGAATTCCAGATTCTTTGGAGTGCATGCCTACCAGCACCCCCAGCTCCCAACACCTCTGCCATCCTCCTCTACCCAGTGGCAGGTGCAGGACTCAGCAGCATTTATGGACTCATTCACTCATGAGCCTGTGGTTGTTTCTGCAAGCAGACTATGGTTGCCCCTGATCTGAAATGAAGCATGCTCTCAGATCTTTTTAGTGTGTGATGTGCAAATGTCCCATTCATGCAGTGTGGAACTTCTTAGTGTCATTGTCTTAAGCAAGGTCTACCTCTATACAAAACATATAACAAACAGATGTGGGAAAAAAAATATCTCCAGATTGTTTTCTGAACATTAGTGAAATCTACAAAAATCACTATGGTTGACAGATGCTAATGGCTCAAACGTCAGAACGGCGTCTGGCACCAGAGCCACTGGCACCTGTGCTTTCAGCCCAGTTGAGACCTCTGCTTGTCCCCTACATGGCAATGACCATGTCTTGGTTGGTTAGACAGCCACATGTGGACAGGTGGCTCATGCAGACGGTTGCCAGCTAGTCACCAAGAATGCACAGCAAGGGCTGGCCCTACAGGGAGAGGAAGATGCAGTAGAGGGGCTGGGACCCATGGGACCACTGCAGGCCAGAGCAAGAAACTTAGCTTCTGAAAGCCGGATCACAGGCCCTGCCTAAGTTGTGCACAGATCCTGGGTTAGAGGACACCCCCCCCAACACCCCGGCAGTGCACTGTGGCCCTCCCCCACTGCCAGCGCACTGTGGCCCTCCCCCACTGCCAGTGCAGTACACCAGGAAGGAATCAAGGGCATCTATGCTGCTCCCCAGTGTCCCCAACAGCTCCAGGCTGACATTTGGAGAAAAATGTCTGTGAGACTTCAACTCTACGTTTTTGAAAAATTTATTTTATACTCTTAGAAGCTAAGAGCTCCACCACACATGAACCAAATGTAGAATCCAGAGTCCTCCCTAGTATATCTACTTCCTTTCGAAATGTTATAAACAAGATTCTGTACACAAGAGGTAGCAGAGGAAAATTCCAGTCTGCTTGTTCCAAGCTCAAAAGATGCTGGACACGCCTTGGTGTTAGCAGGGAGGGTGGGGCAAGCCAGGTGAGTCTGGTGGCTCAGGCTCTGGGTCTTACGGCTAATAGCTGCTGGCGACCAGGAGAGTCCACCTGGGGGAGCTACAGGCAAGCTGCCTGTGGGAGGCTCATCTGTCTGTCCCAGGGTGCCTTAAGGGGCAGGGTAGCAGTCCTGAGGTCAGCCGGGACTGAAGGAACTTCTTGAGAACACACAGCATTGAGTCAATTGTGCAACTCCTGCTTGATTGCAGACCACTGTAAAAGATTATAAAAACATCTTCATCCAAAAATTGGCAGTAAAAATGACAACTCTTTCAAGGCAGGCCTGCCATAATTGTCACTTTGCGGCATTTAAAAAAGTCCTCAGTAGATTAGTGGACTGAAGCTGTTGGAAACCAAGTGGTTACTGGTGATGTGGAAGGATGCTCGCTGCAGCAACAAGGGAAGAAGATGGACCGAAGTGAACAGTGCCGGCGATCTGGATGCAGCTCTCTGTGAGGACAGCAGGTGCAGGGGCAGAAGACGTCGTTTCCATAGGAAATAAGGGGACTGACTAGAAGTGGCAATTTCACTCCTGAATTGGGACTCCTGAGTGCAGTTGCCAGCAATGCTATCTATTTATCATCGCCAGCATTTCAATGCATGTCCCACACACTCTTTCTGTAAGCATGGGTGTGGAAAGATGGTGAATCAGGAAGGGAAACTATGGGACGTGAGTGTTCAGGTATTCAAAATCAATTTTAGACCCTCACATTCAAAAACTGTAAGAACACTAGACAGACCCAGACCAGATCTGCCACTTGCCTCTGCTTCCCTGAGGACACAGCTCTGCTCTCCATGCTGCCCCTTCCATCTTCGTGAGTCTGACCTGTAGCTCTGGCCTGTGGTAGGCTACAGAGCCCGCAACTGAGGCTGGCTGCCTGGAACGTTTGCAGCTCAACAGTGAGATGAAGGGTCCCTGAAGCACACAGCGGGGACTGCCACCTGCCTGTTACGTGTCCGCACAATGCAAAAGCAACCAAAAGGCACTTAGGGGCTGGCTGTGCCTCTTTGACTTGGCAAATCTAGCTGACAGTGGAAGCCTGGCACTCCCAGAGGCTCCCCCATTTCTGTGCATGGCAAGTGGAAAATAAGGCAGAACATGTAACTAAAGGCAAAACAAGGCTGGAGCTGAGCAATTCAAAATACAAAATGTACAGAACACAGGAAACAGCTGTGTAACCCCAGCCTAAAATGAGTGAGAGATGCCATGACGGCAAATAAAACTAAATTGATGGTATTTAATTATTTTCTAGGTATTTCAGAGAAAGTAAGCTTTAAATCTTGCCTTTCAGTATTAGTCCCGTCAAGGAGAAACACAATCTTGATTCTTTCTCTGCAGTGACACTCTGAGGAAGCTCACAAAGCAGTGGCTCCCAGCCTCAGTACTTAACGTAATATACAATCAACACAAGGGCCATACAAATTGTGTTTAAGCAAATGATTGCAGATCACATGACTTAAGACTAGTTTATTCAATATGTCTCCAAGCATTAAAAAGATATTTTTATGAAGTCAAACTCAATAAACTTATAAAGTGCTTTTAATTTTGTTGTTTTAAATTTTATTTTGGGAACAACCCATCATTCTTTAGTGACTGATGTCAAAGAATGCACCCTATTCTTCTAGAGAACATAGCTTTTTGTTTTGTTTTAAATTTATTATTGCTCTTTTCAATCTTGAATCAGAAAATACCTAAAGAGCTTAATAATGCCACAGTTTCTGATACTGGAAGCACACCATCAAGATCTAGGGTTATGCTGAGGTCTCTCACCCAGACAAACCAGAGATTCTATACAGAGAGGGAGACATATTAAATACAAAGGGCCGTGTAAATTCAATTCAATTACTATTTTACAACAAAAGCAATTTTACCACATATCTTTACATTATTCTAAATTGGGTATTCCTATTCAATGTTACTGCAGATTAAAAATTTCCCCTCGCATAACTAAAAATATAAAAACCAAAGGATTTCCTCTCCCCGTGTCACAGAGAAAGCCATCGCTCTGTCCTCACTCTCCTATGCTCATGTTTCACCAGTTTGCCGCCAGCTCCATTTCCTCAAATCATGTGTCAATGTGCACGCAGACCTGGGACAACTGGTCCACGTGCAGAACCCTCCCCAACAGCTCCCAGCGGGTGAGTGGCCAGAGTGTCTCCTCTGGAACACACGGTCCTTGTTACACGCTACTCAAGGCTCTTTCTCCTAAGGCCTTCAAGGACGAGATTCTGGTTTCCGAAAGGTGCTGAGCATCCTATCTGGGTACACTGCTCTAAGGATCAACATCATCAAGGTCACTTCTTAATTCACCAATCATCATGGGAGATTCCGAACCCTGTGGCAAAGAAAAGAAGTTAAGGTTCCTATAATTAGAGTTAGGCAGGAGTTTCCCACACTGACTTCCTTACTTGTGCTCTGTAACTTAAGTATATCCTCATGAGTATCTGAAAGGGATTGAAACACAACACCATCACCCCTTCTGGCAACTGAGTCTTACTCAGTCACTAGAAGAAGCCCTGGACTGGCCTCAGGCTATCCTTTCTTCTCCACACCCACATGGCAGACTTAGGAGGACTGAGTGAGCAATGGGAAACACTGGAGAGAGGGACTTAATGCCAGTGCCACGTTACTCCACGCCAGGCGCCCCCTGTTAGGTCATTCCTGACTCTACAATTGGCCTCTGTAACCAAGTAAGGTGATTTTGGTTTATATGTTGAATTGAGTAGTTTGAAGACCTACCCCAATGCCTGCCACTGATTTAACTTGAGTAGGGACAGGGGAGGGAGGAGACAGTCTCTTGTGGAAGAACAAGTACATTTGATAAACTAAAGCAAATGCTGGGGAGTGAGGTACATGGGGTCAAGTCAAGCAGAAAACATGGAGAATCCTGCAGTGGCAAAGGAAAACCACTGAGAAGTTTCAGGATGTGACCTGAGAGCAGCCATAGTACAAACAGGATTCGCACAGAGAGCATGGAGCATAGGATGGGAGGATAAATGAGCAAGTACCACGTAAAAGGCGTGGGACCGCTCTGGCACACGGGGCGCTATATGTGGGTACAGGATGCTGATGAAGCCCCAGCTTTGGTAGGGAAGTGAGGAAGAGGTGGGCAAACAGGCAAGCCAAGACACAGAAATTCACCTGGAACTTAGGAGCTGAATAGTGTGTGTGGGAAACCAGGAGGCTGTAGAGTGAAGATGTGCAGAGTAACTGCCAGGGCACCAGAAGAAGCTGTGCTGGGCGGAGACTAAGAAGGAACTGTCAGTGAGGAGGTCTCAGGGAGCCTAGAGTGAACTCTGGGGAAGGCCAGTTGCTGCTGCTGGCAGCTAAGGGAAGGCCTGAGAAACACAGGCCACCTGCCATCCAAACAGTGGGTGAACAGAGGAGGAGGTGGAAGAAAGCGTGGGTGTAAGCAGGCAGGGGTCATCAAGAGCAGGCTGTTTTTAAGAGGATGGAGGAGAACTAACTGTAAGGAAACAGCTCTAGAAAGGGCAGTAGGGCAGAGTTCAGGAATAGGAGGAAATTCTATCAAGATGGGCAGAGAGGAAACCTCCATCATTGCCTCAGAAAGAAACAGGTCCGTGCAGACTATGGGGCTGATATGTAGGAGGCAGCCGTGGTGGGAGCTCCTGTCTGAAAGACCACATTCCCGAATAAGGGAGGTAGTGTAGTAAACTGCTGAGAGCCAGCCTGCGTTATTTCACATAGCAAACCTGGGCTAGCAGCCTTCGGTGGTCAGACTAATAGCTGCCCACCCTGGTTGCTAAAGGCAACCTTCATGGGGCACTGCATCTCCAGCAGCATTCACTCACAGGAGGGTGGGTGAGGTTCCCCTGCGGTGGCCCCAGAGGAGACTGCTGTGATGGAAGGCCACATGCCAGGGGAGAATGGCTGCCCAGAGCAGGTGTTTCATTCTATTTCTTCCTTCCTACATTGATGAGCAACACCCCCCACACCTCGCTTTTCTTTCTTTTGCTAAACTAATGTTGAACATTTTGGAGCCCCCTGAAAAGCAGGTGTCCTTTAGCTGCATGGAACTTTCAAGTCCACATTTCCAGGAAGATTGGGGAAAGCAAGAGAGGTTTTCAGTGACTGGGCAGAATGAAGGAACAGACCCATGTGCATACTGGCAGCAGATGCAGCACTGTTCAGCTGTATTAAGTGTAAGCCCCCAAGTTCTCAGCTCACAGCACAGAGTACTCAGCTGGCCTATCTTTATCTCACTTTCTGGAGCAGGGTCCCTTGTTTCTTAACATTTGGAATGCTGCCCTTTTGGCCAAAGACAGGCCCCAGAGATACCTGTTGTAAGTGTCTCTCTCCGTTCTCATTGGCAGGACTGCTCTCTGACCCATTGCTGCTTCCTGACTGCTCCTTTTCATTCAGCAGAGCTGTGGCATATGCTAATGTGTCCTGCATAGATTTAAACACAAGAAGACAGGTTAGGGCTGTTTCTGAGCAGCAACCTCTGGTGGCACCAAAGCACCTCATAACCCCTTGGTCTGAAGACCCAATGTTTTCTCTAGCAGATGATCGGTTTCCACTGGCTCTGAGGACACCAGCCCACCACCTTTCATACATAAACCCAATGGCTGCTTCTATGGCTCATTTCCAGCCCTTCTCTCTCTTCTCTGAGCTGTGGTTTCTAAGAACCCAGCACAGGGGTTTCAGAGCACGCCAGAGC
>OU015754.1:43898096-43934572 GCA_907169655.1 Acomys percivali | reverse complement strand
CACACACACACACACACACACACACACACACCAAAAATAAATATTTGACATCTGAAAATAGTTTGAGGTAATTCTACAAGTTAATTTTAGGAAAAAGAATGTTTTTTCATGTAAGGTGTGTTGCTTTGGATCCCGATGTTACAGAGCTAAGAAAGTTTAGAATTCTATTACCTTCTTCTGTAACCACTGCACAGCCCAACTCCAGTGGTGGGAATTCTCTTTGAAGTACTCTTTAGCAGCAGGACACCTGGCGACCAAGGAGATCACTGTTATTAGATTACTAATTTGAAAATATTCTTACTTGACTGTAATACTTCATCTTGAAACATGTATACTACTTTTACTAAAACTAAATTTTCCCCTTTAATTTTGGACAGGTAAGACCACAACCCATGTGAGCCCCAGAAGGCAGCAGAGGCAGAGTGCATATTCTCACTGGCTCTAATGATCAACAGTCCTGCTAAAAGCTGGAGAACTAAGCAAACCCAACTAATAATAAGCTGCAAATTTAGTAAATAATCTCTTTATATAATCAAACTAATTTTAAATTTTGTGTTGAAGGGAGAGTGAGATTCTGGAAGAATAATTTTAAAGCATGCTGGGGGCGCCTCTTTCCATTTCTATTTTACTCTGACTGTCCACATAACTGTCCTTTGTGAGGACAGCTCTGAAGATGATCTTGCTACTGGTGCGTGTAGACG
Organism: Acomys percivali; assembly: GCA_907169655.1. Lineage (NCBI taxonomy): Eukaryota > Metazoa > Chordata > Mammalia > Rodentia > Muridae > Acomys > Acomys percivali. Next base: position 43,933,871 of record OU015754.1, on the reverse strand, counting down.
GGACACGTGAGGACACTGACAGGCAACTGGGCAGCTGCTGGTAGGGGAGATGCCGAGGGTCCTAGCACTACTTGGAAATGCCCATCTTGACAAGCTGCCAGTATCAAGTCTAATCAAGGAACCCATAGTTGCGGTAGGATGACACCTGTCTATGTCCAGAGCACTAGGAAAAGCATCATTTCAAACAAGCCCCGACTCTCTGTTTAGGAAGTTCAAGCACAACGAACATCTCATTTTTATTCTGATACAAGTCCAAGAATAGCACTTTCTATGCCTACAAACTGGGCCAAGGCTGGGCGATGGTGGTGCGTGTGTTTAATTAATCCCACCACTTGGGAGGCAGAGGCAGGCAGATCTCTGTGAGTTCAAGGCCAGCCTGGTCTACAGAGTGAGTTCCAGGACAGCTAGAACTGTTACACAGAGAAACCCTGTCTCAAAAAACCAACGCCCCCGCCCCTAAAAAAAAAAAAAAAATCCCAAACTAACCAAACAAAAAAACTGGGCCAAAAAAGTTGGCTAAATTCAAGCACAATGTAGTCACTATACATCAGTGACCGTGTTGGACCATGGACTGCACAGGGTTAGGCTGGCACCGCTGTAAGGTCCCTCCCTCATCAACTAAAGAATGACACACAAAACTCGGCACAGCTTTCAAAAGGAGGGAAGTCCCGGCATACTAGAGCATGGGCAAACCCTGAAGATACTGCACTAGTTTTGGAAGATGAAAGAAACTAGGGATGGATGGTGATAAGTACAAATTTTCTTTAAAATATTTAGCTATTTTTGAGCCACGGTGTACATGTATGTGCAGGCCAGAAAACTACTGGCAGGAGTTGGTTCTCTCCTTCTGCCAACACAGAAGAGCTTAACATTACTGAACTGCATGACCTGTCCACCTCCTGAGGTCATATGCTCTGTATATAGTGTTGTGGTTAAAAAGCACCTTCACTTTGAGGTCAACCTCAAAAAGTAGGTTTAGTTCCAAGACTAATCGAGTGGGTGTGCCACTCACACTGCCTGTGACTCAGCATCCCCCCAAGCCTGGTGTAAAGGTCAAACAGGCAGCACAAGCAAAGCGCCTGCTCCTGTGCCATGGCTCACAAGTGCTCCACAGGGAGAGGGGCAAGATTTTGTCTCTTGAGAGACTACTTTCAAACTGGAGACTTTGGGCTGGGAGGGACTTCAGGAAAGCTGACTAGCTGTCGCCCCTGAGCTGCCCTGCTGACATGAGGCCTTTTCTCCTTTCTGAAATTCCAGGACACGTCACTTTACTAGCCGTCCCCCCTCAGTTTCCTTGGGGAGACAATCTGAGTAGGTCCTGAGCCTTCAAGCAAACATGCCGCAAATCAGTCAGATTCTCCCAGGTCCAAAACGAGGCAGCACCCACCCCACAGTCAAACCCACCCTCTGCATTTTTAGTCTGCACTTACTTTTGAGCAAGAGTGACAAGAAATTTGACACACTGGTAGCAGCGACTGCTGTCCACATGATTACTGCGGTGCATCAGTGCTGGAGGAAGAGAAGACACTTTAACAAGAAGGCCCTGGAGAGGCTCAGGTAATAGTGATGTTCCTGCTCTGGCAATTAAAAACACATGTATATAAACATGCTATAAACATGTGTGTATAGCAGCTTGACTTTGTAGAGCTGGAAACACTGGAACTTCAGCTGGCTGGTATTCAAAACTCTCACACACTGCTACCCAGATAAGAGCAGCAGTTACTTATCTGCTTATCATCTGATAACAGGAATTTATCATATTAGTTCTATTTAATAAATGTTTGTTATTTTCTATTTTAGCAACTGAAAAGTACACAATACTTATTCTCCTCGTCATGTGCTATGCTTTTATGTTCCAGAGGACCTGGTTCAGCTGATGCTATAACTAGAGTGTACTGCCTCAAACTGGGGCTTAGAAACCTTTGAGCTTGTAGCTCCTTTCTGAGGTAACAGGTGGTTCTTAGGCTCCTCTTACTGCTGCCATGTGCTGCTTAAGGATGGGGATATATTCTGAGAAATGGTTGGCAGGTGAGTTCATTGTTGTAAAAAATCAGGGGGAACTTCTACAAAGGACAGCTAGCCTACTAGTGACATAATCTTATGTGAGCTCATTTTAGGTATAGTCCATTAGTGATAGAAATGTCACATGAGCCATGACTGAACACAACAAAATTCAAAGTGATTATGATATAGGAGATTTTAGTGGGTGGTTGAAGTAGACAGGTTTCTTCTTTAACTGAACCATTTCTAATGCATAGTGTATTAAAACTAAATCAGACTTCTTCTACAAAAGAAAGCACAGACATAGAACATGATAGACAGTGGACATGTGGGTCAAAAGGCAATCACACTTCACATGTCTGAGAGTATTGGGAGTCTCCGGGGTTAAGTTTTCTTCCCATGGCTGTTGAGGAAGGAAAAGATTTCTGTTATCACAAAGACTCCTGTAGCTTGTAGTAAACTCTACAGCATTTCTGAATCTTCCCTGAACTGGAAAAGAACCCTAGTCCGCACCGTACTGAGTAGATGGACATTGTCCTGTCAGGATGAGGAACCTCAGTGACAATGACAAGACTTGTCATGGAGCAGTCGGTAATTCATCTATGTCAGGGCGAACCACCACGCCCCCTGGAACGTAGCTAATTTATAAATTTGCTGCAGGCACTTGCTCCTAAGTTGGCATACTTGCCTAGTAATCCATTTTCTGTCTCAAATACAAATTTGACTCGCTCTACTTGTATGGGATCCTCAATGACCTGTGAGAGAAGGAGACAGAGTTAGCAACTGTCAGCAGCAGCAGCCTGTGCAGACGTGCCTGGTGTCTCCTCACAGCTCTACTCAACAAAGCTCAACACTAAGGGGTGCTATGCCACTGTCACACATGTCAAGCACATCCCTGAGTTAAACCCAAAATACAAAATTATTAAAGGTTTGTTTATTTCCTGTATGTATGTTTCTAACAATTATATCCATTGTTTTCTGAGGGCCGTGAGGACAGATGTTTTGTGATCCTAAGGCCATAAGATCACTTTAAACTTATTTAGCAGAAATGTGCTTAGGGTTTGCTGCATCTCGAGCCACTGCTTGGGTCTGCTGCTGTCCACTCAGTGATACACAGCTCTGTGTCGTTTTCCAGTTTATAAACAGGATGGGGGTCAAAAGGAAGAAAACACTGAGAAAGACAGGTTTTTTCAGCAGATGGAGCTCATCATATTTTCCATGATGTATTTTTATATTTTAAGCCATTCAGTGCCTCCTCTGGACCACGTTCAATTATTATGCACTAGACGTTTAACGGATACCATGTCTTTTCTAGGAGGCCCTGGACTAGTCTCTCCTATCAGTTCGTACCAAATCATCAAATTCTATGACTTCTCTCCCTAACTTATCTGCCCCCTGTTGGCCTTCTACTCTCTGACTCTTTTCCTTGCCTGGCTCCTGCATTCCTCTTCTCCCAATCTCTAACCTTGCTTGCTTTGGGCCCTCCTTCAAAACAATCGCCAAAGGCATCTTGCTATGCAAACAAGTTGGTTCGCTTTCCTGCTTAAAACATTTTCTTGGCGCACCATCACTCAGCAGTAGTTGGGAGAAGATAGACATGGGCAAGAGGCCTGTTTCAGGAAGTAAGGAGTCATGGGAAACTGGAGGCTACACATGTCCAAGGAAGCACGTGGTTACTTTTCTTAATGACTACTGTTTGCCAGAAATGGAACTAATATGGCTAGATGACCTTACATTCCTATTGATTGGCTGAATACACCCTGTGCTCTACAGGAAGCAGTTGGTGTGCCCTGGCTTTGCTAACGGAGCCTGTTTGTTCTTTATATCAGTCCTATTTCACATGCATTATTGACTTGGAGAGGGGAAGCAGTTTGGAAAGTCTGCCTTCTTGGAGCCCCAGTATCCTGAAGAAGCCAGTCAAAACCACAGGCAATTATACTGCAGAAATCCTAGGAATACTGGGTGACAGTTACCCTTTATTGAGGCCTCAATTGTGTGACCCCTGGGCTGAACCTTGAGGTTTGCAGGTGTGACATTGTCACTTAAAAAGGGTATGACCAACAATGTCATATATAAAGAACAATCAGTAAATGCAGGCAAACTGAACAAAAACCAGTAAGGAACTAGCGGTTTAGTACACATGTAAATGCACGCGAGCAAGGAGAGAATGGACGACTTACCAGTATCTCATGCAGTAGCTGGAATGTATTCTTTAACTCATGGGGAGGAGCAGTTTCTAGCTGGTTCTGAAAAAAAAAATTGTGAAAGAATAAAATTCTAGGAACTTCTCAGTGGAGAGCACAATTCGGAGACCAAGCTCTAGTTCTATCACTGTTTGCCACTGGTCAGCTCGACTCTCCTCCCCAGGGCTCGATTTCCCCAAATCCTTATCTGGGCACAAATAAGCCCCCAAGGCTGTCTCAGAAAAGTGAGGAAGAAAGAGGGAGAATTCCAAGTCACTAGCAACCCTGTACTTCCACAGCTACATCCACTCTTTGCAGTGTTCTCTAAAGATGCTGGCAGCAAAGAAAATGCACTCTGGGGTAAGTTTTGAGTGAAGTATTTTAAAAAGGCAGCATACGACACTGCTAAAATACACTAAGAAATCAAGGTTAATGAAGCCTATTTATGCATTTAAAATTTTTATTGCATGCATGTGCATGTGTGTGTGGTTGTCCACAGAGGCTAGAAGGGGTATTGAAAATTCCACTGAGGGAGGGAGGAATGGGAGGATACAAGGGATGCGATAACAATTGAGATGTGATATGAATAAATTAATAAAATATTAAAACAACAACAACAACAAAAAGAAAAAAAAAAAAGAAAAAAGAAAAGAAAATTCTACTGAGCTGGAGTTCAGGCAGATATAAAAGTGCCTGATGTGGGTGCTGGGGACTGATCTCTGGTTCTTCCCCATCCTCTGTGCATAAGTAAACTGGGGAAGAATACTGTATTTTATCAACATTTCCAAGGTATCAGGGATGGCACTATTAAAACGTTTTGCCTAGTGCTGTACAGATTATTACAACTTTGGAATCAAGTCCTATTTCTTCTGTTTTGTGCAGAGGAAGCTGCTTGGGCTCATAGTCATATAGTGAGGAAACAGAGGAACTTCCTCACTGATGAAGACAGAGCACCCACTGCTAAGAGCTACAGCCGACCTCACTAAGTACCTGCTACTTGTTAACACTAATGTATCAATTACTAACACAGGGTATGAAACTCTATTACACAGAAGAACTTCTGTGGGTAAGAACTAGTACATATAATGTGAATTTCATATAAAGAACTTGGAAGGAAACATGCCTATGTGACAAGACTGCTCCTTGGGGCAGAGTGGGAAGTGGACCATGGATGGCTACCGATATGTGTCAAAGCAGACTTTGGCTATATTTATGTATTTACATTTTTTCAGTAAGAGAGTCAAAAACATAATTATGTAAAGATTTAAAAACCAGTAAAATGGCATGCATACTTAAACACTTCTCCAGTAGCATCTAGACAGGCAGTAAGCACTGTGTGGTAAAACAGGTCCACAGCCACGTTCTCAGTCCCTAAGTCCCACTGCTAGTTGTGTGATCCTGCTAACTCTGCCCCGGTTCATTGCGTGGAAACCACATCTACCTCACAGGACTACTTGAGAAGTCAGTGGACTAAATGTAGCACATCTGGCATAGTTTTTGTGTTTAGTATGATGGGCGAGGTACTGATGATCTTAATTATATTAAAATAGAAAGATAGAAAATAAAAGGATGAAATGGGAACAATTAAAAGGATGCTCCTGGTGATCATCAGTAAATAGTGGAGTTATGAATTTTTATTAATTCTTTAAAAATAAATTCAATACTATTTTTATAATTATGAAAAATGTTGTCCGTATTGCCTGGGAGCAAAAGAATGCTCTCCTAGGAACTTCACAGAGTACTAGCGGCTATCGCTAGGCTTAACTGCAGCTGTACCTTAATGCAATGCAGCATTGCGAAGGAGAAGCGCTCATTACAGAAACAGCAGTACACCACCATCTCCATGAGTGCCAGGAGTGAGCCAGTCAGCTCTCGCAGAGCAAACATGACCTGGTAGGAGGAAACAAAGGAGTAAGCTGTAGCCACAGTCAGCAATCTGTTGTTCTGGCTTTCACTGGAATTTTCAGAGATTAAAATCACCAGCACTGTCCTAACTAGTTTTCTTGTTTGGGGGTCTGAGGAGAGGTTTCAGGGCATGAGTCTATCTGTCATTTTATACACATCTGTACTAACACACACTTTTTATTTCCCGAGGAGTCATCTTCAACAACTTTCAAATGCAGGCATTCTCATAAGAGGTTAATGACTGATGATAGAAAAATAAAATTAAACTTAAAAAAAGATTTAAAAAATTACTAAGATATGTTGCTCACAAACTCATCTTCACATAAAATCAGATTTTGGAAGTCAGAACTCATTGGCAGATAGCTCTGGGTGGAAGGAGAGCTGGCTGAGGCTGAGGCACACAGCACGTGCCCTGTGAAGGCACGGGGACAGCCCACGGGCACACACACTCCTAAGCTACACACATACATGCTTCTAGGCTTCTGTGTTTTAGGATGGGGAAAACCAGAGCAGGAACAACATCTTGATAATTAAGTACGTGAACTGTCATTCCCTTTCTCGTGAGCCTTGAGGGTAGCGGCTGGGCTGGACCTGGGAGTCTAGTTCTTGGTTGAAGAAGAATAATATCCACTTAACAAATTCATCCATCAATCCACGCCATGCTGGACGTAGGACATGTTGGGCAAGTGCTCTACCAGTCAGCAGGCATCATCTTTAATGCTTTTTGAGATGCAGATAGAAATAAGCATTTCTTCTCCTAACAATATTTCCTTTCCACCAGAGGAACTTGAAAAATATACCAACAAAAGGATTTTGCTCAAATAGGAGAAAATAGCATAAGAAAATGACTTCCACACAGCACTTACGTACCTCTAACAGGTAAGGTTTCCCTTCAGGCAAGAACAACAAGGCTTCCACTTCCTCGTGGAGGGGCAGCAGAGGGCTCGAGGGAGCCACGCTAATAGGCGGCCGTTGTTTAAATGCGCCAGGAGCTTTATGAGACCGAAGAAACAAAGCACAAATCAGAACCTGTGTCACTTGGAAACGTTCCATGAAACGCCCACCAAACAGCAAAACTCTCAGGTCTGCACACACAATTGCTGCATTTTCTTTAAAGCTTGCCTCAGTTATAGCTATGAAAGAGTTCCCAAAGCAGTTACCAAAAAGTCACAGACAAGTCATTGTTCTTTAAACAACTGTTGAGAAAGACCATCTACGCTAAAGCAGATCCAGCCCATACAGAAAGGCTGATTCTAGGACAATGACTTAGTTTCTTCTGTTAAACTGTTTGAACTCAAATAGTCAGCTTTTTATCTTTTGAGCTGACTACCTCGGATGTAAGAAGTAAACTACACTCACAACCATGTGTCATAGTTAAGCTTTAGCTGTCAACCTGACACAAAGGTCACCTGAAAGGAACCTCAACTAAATAATAATTCCCCAGAACATATTGGCCTGTAGGGCATTTTCTTAATTGCTAGTTTATGCAGGAAGGCCCATCCCACTGTGGGCAGTACCATTCCTAGGCAAGTGGACCAGTGTATAAGAAAGAAGGCTAAGCAAGCCGAAGGGGGCAAACCAGTAAGCAGTGTTCCTCCTTTGGGTTATGTTTCAAGCTCCTGCCCTGAGTTCCAGTCTTGGCTTCTCCCGATGGATTATAACCTGTCAGCCAAATAAGCTCTTTCCCCCTTGAGGTAGTGTTTATTAAAGCAACAGAAAGCAAACCAGAACTCCATTCATGTGGCCTTCAATGTCCCTTTATATAGTTTTTAAGCGCCTTTCAGTTGGAATGACGCACCCAGGGACTGTTCTTACTTCCTGCCCTTACGTTCTGCTGTAACACATCACCACACCTGGGAGTGCTATCACTTACTAGCTATGCACCATGTCTTTATGCTTTCTCATCTACAGAAGCAGATATCATCTCTCCAGTTTGCTATGGGGAACAAACACAGTAAATATAAGTACCATGAAGGAGGAGAGCCCCCACACAGCAAACACTCACGGTTAGCTGTGTTATAGTACTGCTGTGTCACTATCAGGAGAAAGCCTAAGGACTGTAGAGAAACACAGTGCACATGTGGGATTAGGATACTGGATGGTCATGTAGCACAAAAGAGTGTCCGTGACTGAGCCACTGGTGGTGACAGTAGGAAATGCTACTGATTCTAACATATTAAAAATATTTCACTAACTTACAATTGAATTCCCTCTGCTTTTACAAAACACTCTGGTATTTTATCTAAGTCATCCTTACTATACCTAGGAAGTTATTTTTACAATATTTTCGTTTTGTAAGAAGGATCAGAAAGGTCAGGTGGCTTGGTCAAGTTCACACAGCCAAGAACTAACAGCCCAGACCTTGACTTTTTTCCTACTACATATGTTATTCACATTATGGAGATGAATGAACTCTGAATGAGTTTTTCATCCTAGCGCACTTTAAAATAAACTTGTTCCTCTCTGCTCCAAATCAACGACTAACGTATCCTCTCCTGTTATCAATAAATAGGTTAAATAAAGTGAGGTTTAGCATTAACTGGAAAGAAAACAAAACAAAACGAAAAAAAAAAAACCCCAAAACCCAAAACTGTAAGTAACTCCTCAAATATCAAATAGTCCATTGAGAAACAAAACAGTATTGATTCAGTTCCTAGTAGCAGAACTTCTTCTGATGTGGAAGGTATAGTCAAACTTACCAACACTCCTCTGGGAGGAGACGTCTGTATGCAAGACCAGCAGCGCAACAGTGTTGTGGAGGTTTCCGAATTCCCGTGCTTGTGCTGAACTCCATCGACGTATCTGTCACGAGAGGACATTGGAACATGCTGCTATTCTGTGTGGGAAAGGCTCTGCTAGCTGGCAATTTACTGATGTCCACAGTGCAAGAGGTCACTGGTCTTAAGGTATCTTCAAAGGGCTTGTTCCCCAAAAGACATGAACCCAGATTCTAAAAGCAAGTGTGCAGTATAGGTTGGGTCTGCTGATGACGTGCCAGGTAACTTCCAGAGCCTTACTATAACGGCCATGAGGCTGGAGGACAGGAGGCCTGCCCTGTGGCAGCACCAGTGTGTTGTATCCACAGGCACATGCTCCTGACAGGGCTTCATGTAATGACAGACCTGATGCTCTGCCCACTTTGTGATTTTGAGGACCAAATGAAATATCAAAAACTAGTGTACTCTACAAGTGCAAGATCATAACTGCATGTGCAGTGCAAATACAGTGAACTCAACTCAACCACAGGCGTGTGGTGAGTCTGAAATGACATAGAGGCACTACAAACCTCACCACAGTCAACACCCCCAGCATGCCATGGTACCAGTACTGTTTTACTACCTAGGAGTGACAGCAGCAGGAGGATGTGTCTGGGGCTAAGAGAAGCTTAGAAATGTCAGTGCAAGTCTGCCCTCAACAAGCGAAGGACAACACTGCTCACGCAAAGCACAGCACACAATGCAAAGGCCCAGACTCTGAAATCCTCAGAGCTGGGCCTAGATCCTGTCTCACCAATACCTGCGCTTTGTGATACTGCATAAGTTATTTAGCATAGTTGTGCTTAAATTCTTATTGGAGAATAGGGGCAACCCTGCCTATTTTACTGGACTGCATGTATCCAAACTGTAACCACCCCAGAACGACCAGGTGCACCTACTACACAAGAAGCACTCATTTATCATTACTGGATTCTAGCATTTTATGCATTTAGAAACCTGTCAAACAAAAGAAATACATGGATGGGAAAAACAGAGCTATATAGGAATTTCTACCAGGCCATTATTCTCCCCCTCCTCATCCCCCCCCACAACTAATATGTTCCTAGCATTTGACTGAGAGCATCACACTGCAGTATAATTCAGTTTTTAAGAGTTCAGCTTCACGGCCATGGTGGCGCATGCCTTTAATCCCAGCACTTGGGAGTCAGAGGCAGGGGGATTGCTTGAGTTTGAGGTCAGCCTGGTCTACAAAGTGAGTCCAGGACAACCAAGGCTAACACAGAGAAACCGTGTCTCGAAAAATCAGAAGAAAAAAAAAGTTCAGCTTCACGAAAGATGGATTCCAGCCACCCTGAAAACATTCACAGGCCTGGAGAAGAAAGCAGAGGACCCCAAGGCCACCTATTCCCTGTCCTATTCAACCTCCTCGTCTGCTGATCTCCAAAGTCTTTTAAGGCCTGTAGTATCAATACCCAGAAGTTAAAACATTATCACCCACAAGATGAGGCCCAGTAGCATCTTTCTGAGAAGAGCAACACAGTCCTTACCTGACTGTTCTGCCGACTGACTCCGAGGAGGAAGCTGATCATGTGCCGCAGTGCCGAGTGCCGCAGAAGAAGATCTCCAGCCCTAATACCTTGCTGTCACAAGAGAGTAAAATGACAAATTATACTCCCACTCAGGTAAAAAGTCCTTTTAAAACTTCAGTCAGATGAGAAGCTTTAAGAAATCACTATGTGAGCCAAGTGCAGTGGCACACGCCTTTAATCCCAGCACTTGGGAGGCAGAGGCAGGCGGATCTTTGTGAGTTTGAGGCCAACCTGGTCTACAGAGTGAGTGCAGGACAGCCAAGGCTGCACAGAGAAATTCTGCCTTGGAAAAACAAAACTACTATGTTAAGTGCTGTAACTTCTGTGCAGTGAATACTTGTTAATGTCTCATTAAATACCTCTGAGGCTTCCGCTGTCTCCTGATGGCTAATACACAAACCACTGCCGCTGCCTTCCACTGCTGCCAGTAACCACACCTACGTCTATCAGAATTCTTGCAAGTAAAATATTCCACTCATTTGGATTTAATTAGAAACACCCATGAAACCACAGAACTACAGAGAATGCAACCCAACATGTTTCCTTGTATGAAATATTTTTAACTATAAGTGTACTACGTTATGAAAACAGTAGAAAACAGTAATTTACCTTTTGTACAAAAGTGTTGAATAGGGAAAAGTACTGAGCACAGTTTTTGCAATTTTCTGGGACGTCTTTATCCAAAAGAGCAAGCAGAACTTCCAGTAACTGATGAAGGCTTTTCAACTGGAGAGAGGAAAGAGGGAATTATATAAAGAAAAAGAAGACAAGACAGACACTCGTCACAGGATTAATCTGAAGTAAACCACCATAAGAACAAAGGGAAATTGATACAATCGCATCTCAGATTTAGATGGATTTATGCTTTGGAGAGCAAAACAGAAGTATCCTTTTACCTTCCAGAGAGTGTCTGTATTGTAGGAGAACTAAAGGAGAGGCTACTGTTAGTTCCTAGGTACCAGAGTCCAGGTCATGATCCTACTGGCCCCGTTGTCACATTTTCTCCAGAGCCAATTTCTCTGTCTTACAGAGGATGGGTACCAAGGGGGATGGATTTCTGAATCCCTCCCTCCAGTAGGCTGCTGCTTCACAGTCACAGATGCAGAGAATAGAACACAGACACAGGCAGAAGGGCTGGAAACCAAGCCGATGGAGCGAATGAGAGCAACAGCCTGACAGATGACACGGCAATACCGACTCAACTAGGAACTTACTTGAAAGCCCGCTGACGCCTCATGGAAAGCTTTGAAAAACATTTTATTTGTTTAGAAACCATTTTGGTATGACATTGCTTCTGCTTTCCCTCCCACCCCAACTGTTTTTGGACGACTCCCTAGAAATTCATTTGTTATCCAAGCATTAAGAGCAGGCTCGCTACTCTTACTTGCTCATCCCTTTGAAGATGGTGTTCACAGACTTCTGAATACCCCATCCGTCCTGTCACACCCGTTATAAATACAATACAAGTTAGCACTTACACAGCACTTCATTCTCAAAGTACAGTATATAGTGGGTGCCAAGAGGTATAATTTCCATCGTGGGTAAAACAAACACAAAAGTACAACAGCTGGAGAGCAGAGAGGACTGCCTTTAGGAAGTGGCTGCCATGCCTGCACCCTCTACTCTTTCTCTCCCCCTACTGCTCTTCTGTCTATAAAAGGCTGGTGATGCCTTACATCCTGACCCCAGCTGTAGGGAGACTGCATTCAACCTGCCTTTTCTCTTTGGACTATACAGTGGAAGAAGGAGAGTAAGACAGTCTAGGTAAGAGCTCTTGAGACACCTTGGACAATTCCCACAAGAGCGATGGTACTCAAGCTCTCTAAGCAGCTCCCAGTCACCTGCTTTAGTCTGTACGAGGTATGGCTCTGTTTGCTGCTTATGTGGATGGAAAACTACTGCTTTATAGTACATACAAGTCTAACAACTTGAACTGAAAGGAGGATTTTGGAATCTTTCTAAAGGGCACATTTGACTTCCTGCTCCTCTGGGATCAACACTCCTGAACTGGAACAGGTGGTACCAGGAAGCTAAGTGCTGGGTGCCCAGACACTGGACTGGGAACAGTCTCCTGACACTGGACACTGGACTGGGAACAGTCTCCCTCAAGGGCATGCTCAAGGTTGCACAGCAAAGTCAACATCTGAATGTGAAGCAGTCATTCCTTTAATCTGTAGTTCATTGATACCAAAAAAAAAAAAAAAAATGCTTGGAGCCAATGTTTGTAAGGAGCCAATTTATCCTGAAACTATTATTTTTCAAAGTTTTCCATGTAGTATCAGCTGTTTGAAACAGCAACCTTGGGAGTAACTGCTGTACCTGAGAAGACCTAGTAACAGACTGAACAGGCAGACTGATAATGTACACCACATACTTCCCCAAGGCTAACCCCGTTGGGAACTGAAGATGGGAATAACGCCATAGTTCGTGTTATCATGTGTGTGTTGACTTAGAACGCTGAAGATAAACTGCAGAAGAAGAAGACACCCCAGACGGATAGAAACAAAGCTCAGGGTAGACGATGACGGCTACGAAGGCCTGTCCTGCCCTGGATAAACGGCATTGGTTTGGCGGTCATATCAGGGAAGCAGCGTTTGGGGAGACAGACTGGATTAGTGTGTCCAGATGCTGATTAGTCTCAGCCTATAGAGTCTAACCAAGCTCTTGAGAGAAGACTGGTCAGGGTGTTCTGGAAGGAAAGTCCTAAAGCAGTCAAAAGAAGGCCTGAACTCTTTTCAGTCTACCCTGGGATCTGGAGCATAAAGAGGAATGGACAGACCGCCTTCTATCCTGACATGTATCAGAAAGTCACTGTGTGTGTGCTTGTAAAAATTTATATTCATATACATGCACGCATGTGTGTGTGTGTGTGCCACGTGGCAAAAGACCAGTCCAGCCAGCAATTATAGGTCTTCTTTCTTATTATGTACAACTGAGAACATCTGATAGAAACAGAATACATACAGTTTACAAGTGAGACTGACCTTATCCTGATAAAACAAGGCACTGTCTAAGGTCTTCTCCAGAATGGTGGCCACAGCGACTCGTACTTCTCTCACACTGCACTCCAACAAGAAAACCCTGAAACAAAGAGAAACAGGAAATAAAGGACACAGTATGTAACCTCAGCTTGCTCTACATACCGCCAGTCTCTGACGGCCACGAAGTAAAATGACTCAGGTACTAGTTCAAGCATCCGGAGAGCTTCTAGGTGAGCGAGGCTTCCCCAGTCACTCACTCCACATGCTGGAGATGTGACATGGGAACCAGACAGATGGTCCTGCTGCAAGTCCACTAAGATTTTAAGTGGCAACGCAAGTGCTCTAAGGACAACACACATCCACATAACATGTGCACTAAGGCTTAACCAGACGCATGAACTCTGGAGTAACCCTGTATATTTCCTACAGCGACATTAAAGAAGGACAGCGATCTAGATGGAGGGAGGCCTCGCAGGCCAGCGGCCAGGCTCCCGCAGATTAAAAAGCAAAGCAAAGAAGGAGAGGCAAGAGGATGCAAGCAGTGAAGGTTAAAGAGACACACATACACCAAAGCCAATGCATGGACTTTGTAAGACCTGGATTTGTATTAATATTGTGACAAGATGACATTTCTAAGATATTTTGGGGGAAGTCTGAGTGAGGTATAAGAAGATATGAAGAAATTCTTGATTTTGTTTAGTTTGAAAATGATAAGGTACTTATGCACCAAACTCCCCTATGTGACAGAGACATACGCTAACAAGTCCTGGTGAAGTCTGTGTCTGAAACTGACTTTAAAACAGAAGGAAACTCAAACCCCACACATGGAAAGAACTTGGGCAGGCAGAGAAGGCTCTGCAGGGCACCTCCGCTTACCTCTGCTCTGTTTATAAATGTCTATAACAAAAGTCCTTAAAGGATGTAAAGGGTGTGTTAGTGGTTTACACTTCTTTAAGCCAACTGGAGAACATTCACTATTACAAACCCCACAAAAACCTATGTTAAACACCTGTGTAAAGAAAGAAGCAGCACGGGTTGTTGCTGGGAAAGCGGCCATCATCATCTTCACATTTTAGTTACAGAAATGTCTAGACCTACCCCCACTTCAAAATGCAATAAAATCTGAAATTTTGGGGTGAGAATATAATGTCACTATTGGAAAATTCTACACCATGATACTGTTTAGCATACAAAAAGATGAACAATATTGCATATAATTATCTCGAGAGTATTTATATGTTTAGGTAACAAAACACAAGTGAATAAATGTTCTTATTTGGGTTCCATCCTGAGATACATCACTATAAATGCACATATCCATCAATGCAAAGAATTTCCAAAATAGTCTGGTCCCAAGCATTTTTGAAAAGCAATGGTCACCCTGTTAGCACACTCTCTCTCCTCTCTCTCCTCCGCAACCACACGTGCATTGTGTGTGGTAGTGAAGACATAGCTTAATTACAGCAATGATAAACTATCTTTAAGGCTCTATGCGCTGGGAAGACAGCTCAGTGCAGTGCTTGCCCTGCAAACCTGAGTTCAATGCGCAGAATCCACTTAAAACAAAACAAAAAACAGGCATGATAATGCACAGTGCTAGTATTACAATGTGGAGACAGGTGGATCCACAGGCTGATAAGACCTTGTCTTTTAAAAAAGGTGAGTGGCTCTGCTTCTGGGCATGTCCTTTGACCTCCATATGGAAGGACAAGCAGGTGTACCCCCCACCCCCCTCCGCACGTATAAATGCACACTGGAGGTTCTAGAGGAAGAACTATATAGAAATAATTTTAATTTAATTTATTTTGTTTAATTTATTTTGTTTTGTGTATATGAATGTTTTGTCTGCATTAAGTGCACAACAAACATGCCTAGTGACTTAGGAGGCCAGAGACAGGTATTAGATTCCTTGGAAATAGAGCTACAGGTGGTTATAAGCTGTCATATGAGTGCTGGGAACTGAGCCCAGATCCTCTGTAAGAGCAGCAAGTACTCTTAACCACTGAGCCATCTCTCTAGTACCTGTTATTAATTTCTTACAACACATCAACTCACAACAACTAAAAGTAATTAGACCTTATAAAAGATCAGGTAGGGCTAGAGAGAGATGGCTCAGCGGTTAAGAGCACTGTCTGCTCTTCCAGAGGTCCTGAGTTCAATTCCAGGCAACCATGGTGGCTCACAAACATCTATAATGTGATCTGATGCTCTCTACTAGCCTGTAAGTGTACATACAGATAGAGCACTCATACATAAAATAAATAAATCTTTAATTAAAAAATAGAGATCAGATAATCTCTGGGATGCTTGATATCAGGAATACTAAGAGCTTCAGCAAAACCCCAGGAGGACACAGAGCAGCAGGGCAGAGCGGCAGCATCCACCTTCATATGTAGGGTCTATACCAACGTGTGACGGAGCAAAGGCAATTTCTGTGCCAAGAGCAGAGGAAACTAGGCTCCAGACTAGAGTATCAGGCATAACGGCTTAAGGCAGGTGAAAAAAGCTCAGCATGTCAGTGAGCCAGGAAACCAGGCTGGCTCAGTGGTAACCGCAAGGACTAAGCGAGCACTGCCAGTCTGGAGGGACAGAGGGAAGCTCAAGTAACGCTTCTAGATTTTATTGTGGTGTGAAGGGAACCTGCTAAGACCTTTCAGGAAGGAAGGAAGGAATGTGATACAGCTGTCTCAAAACACACCCATAATTTTATAGGGAAAAAACGGAGCTATCAAGTAGGCAGGTGAGTGTCTGGCGCTGAGATGAAGAGGTAAGGGGCATGCATGCGGTTAAAGGTTCTGGCCAGAGTGTGTATGGTGCTCGGTTCTACATGGCTGAGGACCTGGCTTTTATTCCAGTAACATAAAAAAATAAAATAAAAATACAGTCAAATTTCCAACTTATCACCAGACTGCGGTCCTTAGTAGGAAAGGACCGGCATCTCTGAATGTCTGTTTAACATAAGAAATACCAGAGCATATTTGCATGCTGATAAAAGTGACACGATGGAAAAGGTCTACAAGGCAACGATGAAGGAACAAGAGTTAACTGAAAGGCCAAGTTCCTTGAGAAGGCCTGCAGACACAGAGATGCATTTTGAGAGGGAGGATACTTTATGAGCTGGAGATGTAATATACACTATGGCAGGTGTGATGAGTGGTCCATCAGAGAGTGACTTTCTCAGTGACATCTGAGGCCAGGCTAATATCCAGAACAAGGTCTCATGACATTGAAAGGGTCTTAGAGTTGGGCTCCTCATATAATGTAAAGAGAGAAAGGAAATAAAGAAAATCGACCCAATGAGCTCAACTGGGAATAAGCTTTAAACAATAAAACTGACTGGAGAATTTTTATCTGAAAATGCAAACTAGTCATCTCCTCACAGGTACATAAATGATGTATTTTTTGGAGCCAGAATCTAAGCATGAACAGACTGCACAGTGACAGGGCTGTAATAGTAGCCTCGGATTCCTTGTTTGCTTATTATCAGACTGAGCACCTGAGGACAGGACTTTCTTGCTTCCTCTGCGCTAGGGCAAGGACTACGGCCTGCATGCTGTGAGCACCCGGCGGCCTTCCACTCCACTCTCCTCCTGCAGTCATTGAACTCTTGCCAGAGTCTAGTCAGGCCCTGGAGTGGCCAAATTTCTTACCACTTCAGTGAAAAGCTTAAAATGGACTGTAACCTGAAAAATGGTTTCAAGTTGAAATGTAAAGGGTTATAAAAAGCTTTACTTCTAAATGATAGAAAAGACACATATTTCTTTTCATTAAAAGACTTTGACACTTACTTTACCAATTCTCGCCCTTCAGAGCTAATAAAATATTCAACAAGCCACTGACAAGCATCCAAACTTTTTGAGAGTAATGCTTCAATGGTAGCAATCCATTCTTCAGTGTCAACCCTTTAAAAGAACAGAGAGCAATGTTAGGCTCCATCTAGTGACTCCAGAGTGTCATTTTACAGTGCCACTCCTGCCCACCTACCTACTCCACTGTGGCCGGGAACAGAGGGCAGATTAAATACGCAGTGGCTGTGCACTCACATGACTCAGTGCCTCCACGCTTAGGTTAGTTGTGGCTCTTTTTCCCCCTATGGGGCCTACATCTTTGACTCACTTTTATCTTCTGCACCTTCATCAGTCAAGGTCAACTGATGAAGACCATCTGGTACATAACACTTTGTCTGGCACAACTACGCATGTGTCGTAGCGCTCACCTTTAGAACAGCTTATGTCTTATACCATATTGCTAAAATCACTAATATCTTCCATCAAGATTTGGACAGAGAAAAAGTGGTCTGACTATACCACCCGTAATCTTACCCCATCCCTGAGACCCCAGTGTCCCTTCCCCACAATGGTAGAAACAGACAAAATGACAACATGACTTAAAGGACAGAAACCTGTTCTTTTTTAAATCGTGTAATGCTGTTATCACTTAATGTACTTTTGGTCATTACACGTAAAACGAGGCTGCCATTAATGATTATTTTTTTTCAAGAGTGTAGCGGAAGAATCTTTCCCCAAGCTCAGACTTCAGCTTATCCACTTTGCTAGCCAGAGCTCCATGGTCTTCCAACTTTAACCAGTCTCAACCCAAGTTTCCTCTTTCTCTCAGTTCTCCTTCCTTCAGTCATATGTACGCGGATCAACTATTGCTAACCCAGAACCTATAATGATCCAGCACCTTGCTAAGTGCTGGAGATAAAAGCCAGTGATGAATAAGGTGCAGCTGATGCCTGGAGCTCAAAACGTCACTCTGAGCATGTCCTGCTCAAACTCCCCCGGGAGCTGCCGCTGACCACAGCCCAGACCTCCTGGTATGGCACCTAGTGAGTTAGTCTTAATGAGTCCCTTAAAAGGACAGAAAAACATAACTACCCAGTCACACACGGGTGCCTTATGCAACTCCCGCTTGCTACTCAAGATTCTCCCTTTCTGCCCAGAACCATGCCTTCTCTATTTCTTCCTTTTAAAATCCTCTGAAGGTACTGACAGATATGATTTTTCCCAATTCTCAAAGACATGGAATTTATGTCTTGTAGCACAGCAATTTCTTTTCTTTTTTCTTTTTCTTTTTTTTTTTAAATCAAGCCCTCTCATTAAACCTTTCTTAAAGGCAGAAGTTGTGTCTTAGTAAGCTGATTACATTAAGTAGTACCTCAATATTTTGAAAAGCAGAATTTATACATTTATTTTTTCATTGAATCAACCAGCATTTTCTGTAACAACAGAGTAGTAAAACATATCACTCGTACCTGAGTTTTTTCTTTGTCCGTAGATAAGTTTGGAAAAGGAACTGAATGGCAAGTTGCAAGCTCACCTTTGCCATGCAAGGATAGTATGGATGCTTTAGCTTAGTCTGTGAAAGGGAAGAAAAGAGGGCTCTTTTCACACAAACCTTATAGGTCATTATATATTTCTATAGAATGCAATAATAACAAATAATAAAACAGAACAACAATAAAAAAACCCCAATTCTTAGAACTTAGGAAGTGAAGTTCAAAGCCATCCTCAATTACATGGCAAGTCTTTGAAGATAGCCTAGGTTACAAACACACACAAAGAATAAAGAAACGCCTAGCCAGCTAATAACAGAAAGCACTCATTTAAATTTTTAAGAAGTTAAGATATCTTCTTCACTTTTAAATGAGGTCCTCTCAATTTTGGCAAATTGAAACAAAGGTACTCTAGACAAGGAAGTACTGGAGAGTTAATTTTGAGCCTGACAGTATATGACTACTGGTTAAGGAGCTAACCCATAAAGCACAGAAGCAACTGATAGGACCCACAGGCACTCAACCTCATAGCCCCTCAAACTTGTCATAAAATCTAAAAATTCAGTATGTGCAAAGCCACACCACTCATACTCACAGTGTACTGCCCAAAGCTGCCTGAGTGACAGTGACCCCCAGTAAATTTATATTTGCAGGAAATGGGGTTTTAGTCTAGCCAGAATGCTAGCTCCTGAGATGAGGATACTGCTTTTTTAGTTCTTTAGTTATAACTAGGTACTTACGGCATTCAATGAAGCTAAAGACAGGACAAAACTAAAATAATCGCTACTATACACATCTCTATTCTTCATGAACTTGAGGTTTTCATCTCTCACCATCTACAAAACAAAAAGTGATTATTTTTAACAAACAGGTAAAATAATACATGGATTATTTCTAGCAAAAATATGTGGGTAATAAAGGTCTGTAAAAACAAATTATAATTTATTTATTTATTTATTTTTGGTTTTTTGGTTTTTCGAGACGGTGTTTCTCTGTGTAGCCTTGGCTGTCCTGGACTGACTTTGTAGACCAGCCGGCCTCGAACTCACAGTGATCCACCTGCCTCTGCCTCCTGAGTGCTAGGATTAAAGGCATGCGCCACCACCACCGGGATCAATTATAATTTATAATTACCTTTCTCAAACTTTGAGTTTTAGACAATGAGAGAGGAAAAACCTTCCCTTTAAAGCTAAGGCACTGAGGGAAGGCACGCTTTCACCCATCTCTAGCCTCTTGTGGGGATTCAGCAAACAGAGCTTTTTTTTTTTTTTTTCAAACAGAGCTTTTTATGCACAGCAATCCCACAGCTCCCTGGCTCGAGCGCTCAGTTCTTTCTTCTGAAGACTCCACATTCTCCCTAGGTTCTCTAGTTCCACCGAGCTGGCTCTGGGCTATTAATGTATAAGGTCTGGACTGGGCAAGTGGACGACAGTCTTGAATTCAAACCCATGCTTTGTGAGATTGATAGACCATTTCTGTTTTTAAATCAGCCTTATTTTGTTCCATCTGAAAAATAGGAGTAAAACCTCCTGTTCTACAGTAGATTTAGAAAGTTTAATAATTCATAAAAATCTGTTTAGCCAGGTATGGTGGCACATGCCTTTAATCTCAGCAGTTGGGAAGCAGAGGTTGGTGGATCTCTGTGAGTTTGAAGCCAGCTTGATCTACACAGTGAATTTCCGGCCAGGCACATAGTTGAAAAGCTGTCTCAGAAAAACCAAACCAAACTAAAACTAGTTTATACGCTGTAGCCCAGAGTAGGTACTCGATAAACAATGGCCATCGCTGTTGGCTTAGTCTTAACTAAAAAGTTCTAAGTCTCGATTCGTTCTCTCAGATAAAATAACTTCAACATGTGATTCTCTACTCAGGGATGGTTCTGGCAATCTTGAGTGCACACCTGTCTTTGTGGCACTGTCTCTATAGCCTCTGCATCTGGCATAGAAGACACAAGGACACGTGAGGGTGATGAAGTGGCACGTTAGGACAGCAGAGAAGGCAGCCCGCACAAGTAGTCTGGATGTACGACATGGATTCTAACATTCATCTTGATTTTCTCCCTTAGAGAGTTATCTGGACCCCCACTGCCGACCACTTTTAAAGATTTCTTTATTTGTATATCAGTGCTTTGCCTCCATTTATGTCTGAGCACCATGTGTGTGCCTGGTTCTGGGGGTTAGAAGAGGGCATTGAATCCCCTGGAACTGAAGTTACAGGTAATGGTTGCGAGCCACCGTTTGAGTGCTGGGAACTGAACCCAGGTACTCTGCAAGAGCAGTGACGTGCTCTTAACAGCGGTGCCACTCTCCATCCCTGTTGATGTCGTTCTTACCTGGTAGATGCGAGCAGGCATTTTCTCCACAAACAGTCCTTTCTTCTCACCTTTTTTAACCAGCTTGGTTAGAATAGAGAGCCTGTCATTATTAGGCCTGTGGGGCCGCGGAGAAGATTGAGGTGAAATCTCAGGTGAAGATGGAGCTGACCTGAGAGACAGAATCAAAGAACTGTTGAGTGTAAAGGGGTTTTTGTTTAACACACGGCCGACTTGCATACTATGTACTCTGCTTGAACATAAGCTGTGTAAATTTTTTCTTGATCCAATACAGTAAAGGCAAATTCACTGAGAACAAGACCATTAAAAACCCATCTTTCTGGTTATAGTATTGTGCTTTGGACAGAAAGTGCGTTCAATAATGTATATATACATACCTCAATTCTACATTGAAAATAAAAACCTCAATTCTGCCATGAATAATTTATATGCATGTTTCTAAACACAAAGTAAGTTCTTGCCAGGGCAATAAAGTCCAATGGAGTAATAAACAATTAACTTATTTTCTTTTTAGAAGTTCTCTTATGTTTAGTTAGCCATTTTTAAACATCCAGCATTATATGATGAAGGTCCTAGTAAACCCACTGAAACCACACAGAAAATCACCCGGCAAAAAACTCACAGAGAAAGGTCCTCGGCTTCTTGCCGTACGACGCTCACCCGGCTCTTCTTGGGCAGCACAGGGGAGCTCTGGTCAGAGGCCCTTTGGTAGAAGAGCATGTAGGCGTTCCAGTATCTACGGCGGACATCAGGGTATGGGTTCGCTAGTTTGTAAGACATTAAAAGAGAATTGTTGGTAAATAAGATGTTTCTTAGAGTGACTACCTACGATAAAAGGCCTCCAGACTCAATAATTTATTGACTACACTTGCAAAGTGGGAGTTAATTGAGGGTCTTTTGAGTGTTGCCTGGGATGCAAGTAAGGTTGTCCCCTTGGGGTGGGAGGATGAAGAGAAGACTTCTTTACCACACCACACAATAAGGTTTTGAAAGCCCAAATGTTAGAACTGTCTTCTGTAGGTAATCATATCTCTGTACAAGAATATGAAACGAACAGAATCTATTGTGTTTTTTAAGAATATAGCATCTAATCTGAAAAAACTATACATTAAAAAAAATCAAATGAGCTCGAGCAGTGGTGTACGCTTGTAGTCCCAGCACTCAGGAGGCAGAGGCAGGCCGATCACTGTGAGTTTGAGGCCAGCCCTGTCTACAAAGTGAGTCCAGGACAGCACAGGCTACACAGAGAAACCCTATTTTGAAAAACCAACCAACCAACCAACAAAAAAAAAAAAAAAAAAAAGAGAGAGAGAAAAAAAGAAAAAAAAGAAAAAAAAGAAAAACCAACCAACCAACAAACAAGCAAACAAACAAAACAAAATATCTATTACTTACTTTGATCATAAACTTTGGGTCTATATTCTCCTCCAAAGCATTCATACTCCAGGGTCTCATCATTTAGGTCAAATTCTTCTATAACGGTGTCATTAAATTTATACCACTTTCCTTTTCCACATCCCCTAGGACCCAGAGATCAGACAAACAACTTAGATTTAAGACAATGATCTTCATCCCTTACATTTATCTCTATGCATTTTGTGCAGATATAAAGCAGGTGAGGGCCACCTAAAAGCATCCAAGAAAAACACAGCAATTCAGGTACAGTGATTTCAGCTTCTAAAACAACTTTTCAAATCAAAGGAGTAAAAAGTTATCCTAAGTTTAAAAATTCAAAATGCAGAACAAAGAATAGCATGGATCTCTTTACAGCTGGGCACCATGATGCATGCCTGAATGCCTAGCACTTGGGAGGCAGAAGCACAAGCACTGAGAGTCCGAGGCCAGCCTGGGCTGTAAAACCCTCTCCCCCACCCTGCCCACCCCCAAGGTTTCTCCAGTGGTAAGCATGGATGACAGAGGTCAGTGGGGAAGGCAGAGTACTTGAGAGCTTCTGTAAGAAACCCTTACCGCCTGTCCTTAATGAAGGAGTAGTAATGGCCTGCATGTGCCTGCCCACTGTGTACAATGACACCAACAAGCTCGTAGTTTTCTGTGAGGGCAACTTTTTTCCGTGGGGATCCCCCACCTCCTTGATCCATATTCCTTCCATTTTCACCAACTTCAGCGGATGAATCCTGGCGAGCCATTCCTGAGACTGTGTAAGGCTCCATGTTTAGCATCCAGGGAAACTACAGACAAGTAAAAAGAACTCATTACCATTAAGTGGGCATGTACTAGGCAGTACCTAGTCAAGTCAGACAACCTGAGTTGTACTTTCCCAAACAAGGGCTCTCCTCCCACACATGGCTTCTCTGATTGTCTGGGTGTTACAAAAAAAAAAAAAAAAAAAAAAAAGAGCATTTTATTTCACACAGCCAGCCTTCCAGAGATGAAGGGCACCATTTGCACATCTGCCCGTCCTACTAGCAGCATGCTGCTTCTCAGAGGACAGACAGGGTATAGAAACAGGAGGAGGAAAGGAAAGAAAGAAAAACAGGAGGGTCATGGTTGAGAGAAATTTCAAGAAGGGGAAGAAGTTACCCGTATTTGTTCATCGTATTTAATGGATCGTCCGCTCTCCCAGTCAAAGCCAAATCTCATCAGGTGAATTACCAGCACACTAGGTAAAGACTTAATGCATGTTCTTTTCACTGTTATTCTCTAAGGAAAAACAAAAACCAATTAACTCCCTGGAGAAAACTCAAGTACTGAATGTAAAAGCTTTCAGTATGCATGTAAACAAACGACAGCACAATCTCCTGGAAGCAGCAACCAGAGCTTACTCAGGACCTTCTAACGCACTACACAAATAACACTGACATTGCTTCTTGTCAAGGGCAAATGTGATACCTTTTCTTTACACTTTTCACAGTAGTATGCATTACTTCCTTCTAGAACTTCACCTCTAACAAACTGGTCCAAGGAAATTTCCAAGCTTTGGCAAGAAGTGACTCCTAGATTGAGAGCCATGAAAGCTTCCTCACGTTCATATCTGATTGAGAAAAGACAGAAACTCATGAATGGAGAACCACTCCAACTGTCATGAGACCTGAGCTTCAACCCATCCCATAACAGTCAGGAGAATTAGAAAAGCCTTAACATTTTAACAGCACACTGACAAACAACAAATACTTTAAAACTACAAAGTAATTATGGAAACTGAAGAAATAAATTCACTGACCTTTTATAGGTCCACTAAGAAATACATCTACAAGTCAGTCAATAAACTAACATTTAAAATTTCCTAAAATATCATTTAAAGATATTTTCCCACATGGTGCTGGTGTCAAAAACCAGGGTCTCTGTACGTGCCAGACAAATGCTGTACCACTGAGCTACACCCCTATCCCTAACAGTCATTATTTAATATAGTAGTGACATCCTTACTAACCTGTGAGGACAATCTTTACAGATCTTCTGATCAGAATAGATGCCTTGGAAAGTATTCTTAAAAATTTGTTCTCGTCCCATTTTCTGTTGTAGTAAAAAACCAATCATTAGCCCCAGTATCAGAGCAATGCTGACAAACCGAAGAGGAGGGAGCGCAAAGGGTCATGGGAGATGATCATGGCAGGTCCTCCATTGTAATTCTGAATCTTCTTCCTATGCTATGTGCATCAAGGTAGAAGCACTTTGACTAAGTGCTTCTAATAATAACTGTACTTATTGATAAGACATACAGTGGCACTTCTGGGCAAATCTGTCATGTGGTTTACTGAGAAAGGTAGAAAGCTTTGAGTCTAAGCATCACCACAAATAATACACTATCTAGTCCTTCTGTCCTTTGCCAGAGAAGTCTCACAGTCCCCACACTGCCTCCAGGAGCCATCAGTTCACTGGGCACTCTGAGGCTAGACTATCTCTAGGGATACTGCAAAAATACACACACACACAAATAGTCATTTATTATGTAATATAGATTTTACCATCTTAGATGAATAAAGAATATTAACTCCAATAATGTAAATGTATTCATTTTAGACTCTGAAGAAGGAATTGCAGCTGTAAAGCTCAGGATGACTATCCTGCGGTCTGTGAGGCTCAGTCACTGGGAACCTTAAGGCACTCTTCTCACACTAGCTGAAGGAGGAGCCGGGGCAATGGTGACCGTCATTACCTTGAGATACTCATCCATCTGATCAATGAGACTAGTGAAGAACTCGTATGCGTCCTGCTGCTCTCTCACATACAGCTCCTTGTTCCACATCTTGAAGATCTATGTAGCAAGAAGTAAACAGGTCTTTAAAGGGAGAGCGACACGTCCTGAACAAACACATGGGATCACATAAGCGCTTCTGAAACACAAGTTCACTATTAGGATGTGGGCTTTTATTGGCGTGAGACAGGCATGTATTGTGCCATCTGTACATTTTCTTGGTTCTCTGTATTACAGCAAGTCTCTAAAACCAATAGTGGGTTCAGGGCGAGTCCTCAGACTACGCAACAGCAAGTGTCTCTCTTAGACGTGACCTCTGTTCTGTGAGACAAAATGCAGTAACTTCCTTTATTTGAAGACATCAGTGATACTGGCACAGGTTCAGAGAAATTATTTGAATCACTATTTTAAGATGCATTGTCATTACTTTTTAAAATTATGTGTATGTATTGATGTCTCTGTGTGGTGTGTGCATGTAAGGGCAGAGGCCAGAGCTGTAGGTGCAGGTGGTTGTGAGCCGTCTGGTGTGGGTGCTAGGAACCACACCCATGTTTCTGCAAAAGCAGTACAACTGCTGAGCCACCTCTTTGGCTCCTTTAAAGAATATTTTAAGCCAAGCACATCTGAGTTTAAAGGGTGGTGACACATGCCTTTAAGCCCAGAGGCAGGCAGATCTCTGTGTTCAATGCTGGCCTGGTCTATAGCATGAGGTCCATGACAACCAGGGCTACACGGAGAAACTCTGTCTTGCATAACCAACAACCAACCAAAGAAGAGTCAAAAATAAGAATCATAAGAAACAGTTGAAACAGATAAGCAGAATTACAAATGACTTTCTTAATGTTCTAATCATTTCAAAAGTACCAATTTGTTGAACAGTTGACTCTTTAATAGGCTGTTAGTGACGACAGAAAACCAAGACACAGAAGTGAGTGGAGCCAAACTCTAAATTGTATCTAACATCAAATATACAGCTACTATAAATACCTTCCAGAAGGTCTCAGGTACATAATACTGCAACTTGCTTTCCATCAAATGGCCAAAGAGAGACTGCACTTGGTAGAATACGCTGTCATCTGGGTTGTCTGTATCATCATCCACTGAAAGGAGTGACTATGAAGAAGAGCATTATTACATGAGAAACTGTGAGTGCTTCACACTAACAGCAGCCAGGCATACATGAGCACGCACGCTGCTGTCTAAGCATGCTAAGGAGTGTTTGCTATGGGACAGCCCTATAGATATGTGGCTTGTCATTTCCTAGTTGGTATGGTTAAGGATATGGAAAAACTGAAGCTGATAAGATGAAGATCTCTAGACACAAATGTGACACAATAATTATAGAATATTCTTAAAATACTGCCTGCTACTTTACAAGTTGTGAACATGCTAATAAAATGCACTGAAAATAGAACCACATATTCTAAAATATTAAGTGCAATTTTATAGAATAATTTAAGGCTACCTTTGGTCAAATAACTGATTAAAATGATATTTACAAAAATGTATGACTGTAATGACTTTGCAGGTTCCAGAAGCTAATAACAAACTTTTAACTCCAGTAACTAATCACGGAATCCACTCCAGAAAGTCCACATAGTCTCTCACGGCCAACACGACAGAAGGAGGAGATCACCTCAGGGAGCCCGGGCTGCATATACAGCTGCTGGAAGACTGCGTTCATGTAACAAGTAGCACCACCATTCCTCAGCCCCACAAACCCTGAGCTTGATCTGCTGTCCACTGGGGGAAGGTACTGGAAAAAAAGGAACAGAAACAGCAGGGAGAAGAATGAGCACTCTTACCACGGCACACTTCTACAACAGCCATTTGGGATGACCAGGAAGAAAAGGTAGTGGACTCAGGTTTATCCATCCAGCTTGTTATGGAACTACATCAACAGAACCTACGCCCCTCAAGTACCCGTGCTAGGTGCTGGGGTGCAACAAAATGCAACTAGCCTAATGTTTCTTTTCTGTTCATAAAACATGAGGCACAGCGCAGGTTCATCTATGTAGATCTGCATTCATTCACTTACCATTCAACAAGTGTGTAGTAAAGACCTACTATGTGCCAGGCACTGAGCCAGGGATTAAAAGAGAACAGAAATCGCCTAAGAGCTTACAATCTAGTTGTATACGCTTTATGGCATGAATCAAGCCGATACTGAGATGCCTACAAACAACTGCCGTAGTTTCCTGACTAAAGGAACAATGTTCTAGGAAGCACTAATGAGGAACCCTGCAGTGTAACCAGCAAGCACGGTAATGCTTTTATACGTACCCTTTTTATACAAGGTAATGTTCTTCTATTAAACTTTCCCTATAAGCATACAATTAAAGTGACAGGAAAACACCACATTGTTTTATGTACAAATACTTTCAAATAATGCAGATCCTAATACATTGTTTTTCCGGGCAGAAATAGTCCAGATAAGGCGTCTTGGCTAATCCTCTTCAAGTAGAAAAGGACGGCGTAATTACACAAGGAAATGTGAGTCCAGCAGGTGCTTGGCTCTCTTACCATGAGCACACACGGTATCTGCATACACATAATAGGCAAACGGCTGAGGAAAACATGCAGGTCTTTTGGACCACCGAGCACTATGGAACACACACGTTTTTCAGACATCATAAGTAACCGACAGCAGGGCGCTATCTAGGCACTAATAAGTACTGGCGTTTATTTGTAGTACAAAAAACAGACTTTTGAGACCCAGTTTCTCTGTGTATCCCTGGTTGTCTGTAGATGAGGCTGGTCTCAAATGAAAAGAAAAATTAACGTTAATATGTTGGTATCATTCCTGACTTGAAGAAAACACATACAAGCTAAACCAGCTAAGATCAGCATTACAAGCTGAAGCGTGAGAGGCGAGCTCTCTTCTCACGTCAGTGCTCACACTTCACCACCTCCTTTTTTTTTTAAAGATTTATTTATTTATTTATTACTTATACAATATTCAGCCTGCATGTGAGGCAACAGGCCAGAAGAGGGCGCCAGATCTCATTATAGATGGTTGTGAGCCACCATGTAATGCTGGGAATTGAACTCAGGACCTTTGGAAGAACGGACAGTGCTCTTAACCTCTGGGCCATCTCTTCAGCCACCCTTTACCTTCTTTACAAGTGCTGTTCTCTTGGTAGGACAACTGTCCCCACAGCCCTAACTTGTATATTGAGGGATATTCAACTCACACATTTGAAAAGTCTGTACATTATGTACACAGATTATGTACAAGGAGAAAGCAAGCCTAGCTTTGACAGTGGCTTGTTTCCCTTCTGCACATCCTAATACTCACAGTTCAGCTCACACTCTTCTCGTTGCTGCAATGAAGTGGATGACTTCAGCAAGCGTCACGAGTCTTCAAGTCTTTATCTCGGGTCTCACTTTCTCTAGAAGCACTGTGAGACTCCCCGATGAAGTGCTCCTTTGTTAGGACGGTACCCAGAACACACCTCCACCCTACACTGTGTCTCAGAGTACTCAGACCACTGCTGATGAGCGTGTCTCTTCCATTGCGCATGCTCTGTCTGGCCTGCCTGAGCTCGGGTAGAACTTTCATTTTTCAACCTCCAAAGTCTAAAAACTTTTGTTAACATAAACTCTGAATCTCACTGAATGTATTTAGCTTTGTAACCCCAGTACCTGACATTATGCCAACATAAACATACTCAAAAAGCAAATACAAAAACCTAATAGCAAAAATGTTTGGAATGTTACTTTTTATTGAGATTAACTATCTTGGTTTGAAAATGGCTAATCTCTAAGTGAAAAGATATTTCATAATAATAAAGTGATTAAGTATGATAAAAATATAATTGATTTAGTGTGTAAACATACCATGAAAAAATATTGACTTGGTTGGGATTAGGATAATGCAAATTCAATCTTAAACTTATATTAGTGGCTAGAGAAATGCCTCAGCAGGTAAAGGCACTCATTCCAACGCCTGAAAACATGATTTTAACCCCCAGGTCCTCCACAATGGTGGAAGGTGAGAACCAACTCCTGCAATTCATCCTGGCCTCCATCCATGCTCCTTGTCATACATACACCCACCAAAAAGTAAATGTAAATGATATATTTAGGAGACCATTATAAAAAAAGATGAAGTGAGTGTTGGAGTGATGCTTAGTAGGTAAAGTGCCTACTACACAACTGGGACAACTAGAGCTTGGGTACCAGCGCAAGCTTGGTACCTAGTCTGATCACCTCTGGGCTCAATGATGCTTTGTTTCAGCAAGACAAAGTGAGTGTGACAGAGGACGACACCAACACCAACCCCCAGCCCCACTGACATGAACAAGCACAAGGAAGCATAGCACTTGATCTAAGAACTCACATCAAACTCCTTAGTGAGAGCAGGGTCAGGCTGGTGGTGCATCGAAAGCAGTTCTTTTGTAATAATCTGAAGATTGGAAAGTGAACTGTCGGCTAACATCACAAGAACCTCATAGGCTGCCAGTCGGCTGTTTACTGTACTACACCTGAGAACAAAAACACACGCCATCTTTAAAATTAACACCAGAAACCAAAATGCAAGCACTACAACCCCCTAAATACAGAAAACTCAGGCCCACACTGGACCTCTAGTAATCTATGCACTCTAAACACAGGAGGCAGAAGGTGTTTCAGAGCCTGATAAGCATCAGCAAAGTCCTCTCGAAAGAAAAGGGAAGCTATGAAAATAAGAATACACGCCCACAAACAACTCAAATATGCTGACGGCAAATAATTCTCCAACGACACTAATCGGCTTTCTACTATGTTACAGAAAATGGAGACAGAAACAGATAGCTGTCAAATCAGTTTATGAAAGTGGCAGGCGGGAAAGCAGACTTCTTCTGCTGCCTGCTTTCCAGCCTAGGCACACAATCAGCGCCCACTTTGCATTCCTGACGTGATGACAGACTAGAATGGACACACAGAGAAGAGGACGCCTAACCTCTGTGTGGAACCAGTTATGAAGGAGCAGGGCAGGGCTCCGGGGCTTTTGAGTCCAACACTGAGGACAAGGGCCACAGAGGTGGCACTGCCCTGCAATTCTTGTCTAGACGTATGGATTGAACAGGGTGGGCGAGAAACAAATAGGGAAGCACTAGACACACAGGCCAAAGCAGTTCTGCTATTGTGACAAAGAATACATTTACTTTCACAAAGTTTCCTGTATCTCTTTTGCTTCAAGGTCATTGATTGATGAACACATTTAGTACACCTGGGAGGGTGAAACGCGTCTGCTTTTCCATTCCAGGCATTATACATGAGTTTATTATTTTTAATCAAAATAAGGGGAAGCATTCACTAATGCATTTTTTCATTAAAACTGCTAGAGATACATTGTTTTTTGTTTACTGCAAAAAAAATCAAAACAGTAATATATTTTTGGTGCTTTAATAATAGAGTCCCAGGGGCCTAGTGCTAAATACTTCAAAACAAGACTGGACAGAAATGAGGATGGGAGCCATAGCTCTAAGGACAGTCCAAGAGCTCTAAAAACCTTTCCTGCCTTCCAGTGCAGTCTGCTGATATAAGGAAACCTCCAGCTAGACAAGTATTTACACACGACACTTCATGGGACTCCATATAGTTCTTATTAAGCCTTGCCTCTCTCAGTCTTCCCTGAAATTGTAACTCTGTTCTTTAGAAAATTAAGTACGACTCAGAGCAAGACATGGCAGCTTACTGCTACCTTTTCTACGGACAAAAGCCTAAACATCACGTGAGCAGGGTTAACAATACATGCAGATATTTCACATTTATATCTGCAAAGATGAATATAAAAACTTGCTTCCAAAATCACAACTGTAATAAATTACTAGCAGCTGCAGGTATGAGAACATAATATGACCCAGCAAATGATAAAGTTCTAAGATCTTTCTCCTAAAAAATCCTGAAACCGCCCCGCTCCTGAGTGCAAGGTTGAGAAGAGAGGAGACTGAGGTGTTGCGGCCATTTCTTCCGCCTACTTTTTCTGAGCTCCTGGCAGAGCTTACAGCAGCGCCATGTTAGGCCAGAGTATCTGAAGGTTCACCACCTCCGTGGTCCGTCGCAGCCACTATGAGGAGGGTCCTGGGAAGTGGCGGTTACTGGCTATGATGACTGTGTTCCTCGGATCTGGATTTGCTGCTCCTTTCTTTATAGTACGGCACCAGCTACTTAAAAAATAAGGATATATATTCCAACCCTTTAACAGGATGAAGAACGTTTAAGAGATGATCTAAAAACTGGATTAAACTCTTGAACTCTTAAACTACATACAATTGTAAATAAACTAACGAAATAAAAAAAAAATCCTGAAACCTATACTTGGAGTCTATTTACTTTGGAGATAATTCACTATTCCCCGTGTGGTGCTGGGGATTGACTCAGGACCTCCCATATGGCTAAATGTGTGCTTTACCACCGAGCTGTACTCCAGTCCCTACATACAATTCTTTTCGTTTTTGGTTTTTCTAAGACAGGGTTTCTCTGTGTAGGTTTGGCTGTACTGCACTCATTTTGTAGACCAGGCCTTAACCTCAGGAGATCCGCCTGCCTCTGCTTCCCCGAGTGCTGGGATTACAGGCGTGCGCCACCACACCCAGCTCCCTACACACAACTCTTACCACTGTTGTTTCACTTGGAATTTATTACTGACCAGCTCAGCACATAGTTACTTACTGTCCCCCCATGATAATGAGAACTGTACCAGGACACTCCTCTGTGCTCACTGGTGCTGGGCACACTTTATACAAAGCTTATTTGCATGCACTGGTTTAAGTGGCAGAAAACAGTACAAACAAACTCACACAATACAAGACATACTCCAAGTTAATAAAGTCTTTTTGGACTACAGTTGTGAATTAAGCGATTTTACCAAAACTGAACACAACGTGCATTTTCCATACTTTGGATGAAAGTCCTGTTGGCTGATGGCGGCACTGCCAGCTGGAGAATGACTATTTAAAATGATTCTAGAAGCTCGGAAAAGGAAGTCATCTAACAATGGTTTAATGAGTGATGAACCTGGAACAGAGCATAATATCATGTTGAAGATGAAAACATTTTAATTCAAAGATCCTATCGCACTTTTCCATCAGAGCAGCACAGGCACCTGAGGCTCCTCAACAGGAAAGCTTACTCTTTGAGTGCTTACTATGTGGCACAGATCTGTGGAGTGGTGGGACCAAAACAAGGATAAAATGTAGTCAGGGGAAGGAGCCTTCTTTTAGGAGCCTATGACAGTGAAAGGCAATGAGCTTTCACCTCAGAAACACAAGTGCCAAGACCACCACAGGGTAGAATGGTTCGAGTGAGTAATTCTTATTCTGGGCATCAGGAAGTCCTCCACACAAGGACTAATGAAACTTTTCAGCCTATCTTCTTCACAGAAAATGATACTCCTTCTTCCTTCCTGATTAAGGAGCACTCTTTTCTAGGTAGTCTCAATATCCGAGAAGATTCTACACACTTTAGTTGGTGCTATAACTGTAGAAGTTACATTTTGGTTCATTTTAGCATTTGGATATATATCTCCAAACTGTAACTGTGCTCCAGAGGAATCTTACATTTTCCCCAACACTGAGGAGGTGATGGCTGGGGATTACTTCCCCAGATAAGAATCATCCTTATAAGAGTGAAGACACAGTATAACATATATAATCGCAAAACAGACAAACATATATATATAGTTTGTTGGTTTAGGTTTTGGTTTTTCTGAGACAGGGTTTCTCTGTGTAGCCTTGGCTGTCGTGGACTCACTTTGTAGACCAGGCTGGCCTTGAACTCACAGAGATCTAACTGCCTCCACTCCAAAGTGCTGGATTAAAAGACAACTATCAACCACCATGCCTGGCCCTGAATTATAATTTTTACTTGATAGTAAAAGTTATGTGATGACTACTTTGAACAATGTAAAATTCTCTATGTAATTTAATGATGGGTAAAAGACAGCCTATGTTTTGCAAATCACTAAAATTGCAAATAATTTCCTACTCTTAAAAGGTCAATTTTTCATGAGACGTTTAGCAATTATCATGATGTCACGGTTACACAGCGCACGTTGGCAGGAACTGAGAGCCAAGGTCTCTCCCCCCAGCAAAAGGAAGCAGTGATTACCCAGCATCTCCTTCTCTGCCCCACAGAGTGAAAGCAGGGTCTTAATGAGTCGCAGATGTCCTGCCAGTAAGATGTTGTCTGCTTCACTGGTCTCACATTCCGCTGTTCGATTCGGTTCAAAGTTATCCAGCCATGTAATCTCATCTTCAAGCATGGTAGCTGGGCTGATTCGTAACTGCTCCATTTCTGAGGCTGAGGAGGGGATAAGGTAAGGAGACAGAAAGCTATTACAAAGAAAAGATTTTTCTTCATGGACTCAAAGTCCCGAATTCAATATAAAGTCCTAATCTTTCACTTCACAGCTCTCACAAACCTTGCCATTAACAGCCTTCTGGCTGCAGACACGATCAAGGCCATCTCCTGCGTCAACTAAACACCTGACTACCCCCTGTGCAGCCCACCATGCTGCACACTAAGTATGAGACAATGGAGGCGATCACTGCTCTAACAAAGCACCTGGCTTAGGGAACAAGCCTTCCCAAGAGAAGGGGGGGGAGTGGACCGCACTGAGAAGAACGAAGCACTGTGTCTCCACAGCGCTTCCTAAAAAGACAACCATCAAGCATCCAAAGCCCACATCTCTAAACCATGACCCAAACTCCAGAGAATACTTCTGTATTTTAGTAAGTCTGTCTCTTACTCTGTCAAACAGTCAAATTTGACAGTCAAATTCTACACTGGAAGCATGGCTGAAAAGTACGTAAGAGGCTAGGCAGTTATACAGACGTGGTCCCATTCTCTCTCTATAAGCATCTTATACTTGAGTCAGGACACACAGTCCAACTATGCCAGTCTCCAACAAAGCAATCTCATTAAGTTGCTTAGAGGTGGGGTCCTAATTGAGAGCCACGAAAGCATCTGCCTGCAGAGCTCAAGTGTATCAGCTACTAAACACTAGAGCTTTGTGCCCATTTACATGAAGAAAGATTTTTGCATGAAGTGTTGCAAAGACATTGGTTTTGAGAAGATATTCTGTTCTTTTTTTCTAGAATACAGAGAACAACCATATGCTGTTTCCTTTAAGCCTCTACTGTCCAGGAACCTTATCAACATGGGGCTGTCGAATTTGTGCACTCAGAGGGGATGTTTATTTTCATCTGGCTTTGATGTTCTAATCCAATTAACATTTTTGACTCTGAATTTTATTTCCTGTAATCTGAAGTGAGTTTGGGAGTAAAAAGCAGGGAATATATTAAACACTTGGTCTGAACAACTAAAATTAACATAGGACATTTGCAATAATTTATAATTATTTGCATTAATTAAAAGTGCAGATGAGTAAAATTTCCACTTGTAAAAGTAACTTCTAACACTGCTTTCTCAGTCACTGACTGCCTTACAGTATTATCAACATGCACCAACAGATTACAGCTGCCCTTTTCACTGTTACTGTGAGAACAGTGAGAACAGGGGCTTGACAGGTGCTCAGTGGTTAAAAGCCCTGCCTGCTCTTCAGAGGACCTGAGTTCAGCACCCCCTTCCCCAACCCTTTTTTTTTTCCAAGACAGGGTTTTTCTGTTTAGCCTTGGCTGTCCTGGACTCACTGTGTAGATCAGGCTGGCCTGGAACTCACAGAAATCCACCTGCTTCTGCCTTCCTGAGTGCTGAGATTACAGGGGTACACCACTACACCCAGCTCTGAGTTCAGTTCCCAGTGCTTATGAAGGGTGGCTTAGTACTGCCAGCAGCTCCAGTTTTAGAGGATCCAATGCCTTCTTCTGGCCTCTGTAGGCACTCACGCACAGATTCATACAACACTAACACACGCATGTACACATAAATAAAGTAAAAGTAAACCTTAAAGTAAAACGCGGTAAAGTAATTTATGATGGAGAGTCAGGTCCTTCATTTTAACCTCTCTCAGTTCAATTACACATGAGCCTGGCAGCTTTAAAAGAAACTGAGTCTTCTCTGTACACCGTCTGGGTATGTAACAGAGGCAGAGCTCAACAGCTCATGGATTGACACGCCATTTCCAAGAAAACAAAAAAATTCACTTTAGATTACAGGGAATAAAATTCAGAACCAAAAATATTCACTGGATTAGAGCATCAAAGCCAGGTGAGAACACTAAAGAACTGTACTCTCATTTTGTGACAGGGAGGTACTATGTCCCTGTGCCCTGTCTTTGTTGTTTCCCCCAGACCAAATCCAAGTGACTTTACTTACTTGTCAGATCATCTAATAACTGGCACCGCAAATCAAAATACTCCATACACTGAGACAGCAGTCTAAAAATCAGATAGCGTTCAGTTACTAAAAAGAGGCTAATTTTAAACAATAAAGCATTTTCCTTAAAAAAAAAAAAAGTTCCCAAAGCAGCCAGACAAGGTAATTTTCGTAAATATATAAATACTTACATTAAATAACTATTTTAGCATGAAGGAAATTAATAATTTTGCTCAACGGTAGTCTAGGAATAATAGTGTAAAGAGAAAGAAACTACAAATGTATCATGTTTTAAAATAACATAAGCTCTGGTTGCATATGTTCATGAATCATATCTACCAATTACCTATCAAATGCATGGAGTTAT